>OX421966.1:70170773-70798023 GCA_949128115.1 Anaspis maculata
TATACTCCAACTCGGCCATTCCTCACATTTGGATCGACCTCGATCAAATTCATTACAAAGCATAAATCTCTTAGTTTGGCCTTACGATCGGAACTTCACAAACAAACTAGGTACGTACAACGGCATAACAATTACTGTGTTCTGTCAAACTTGCGCCTTCATTCTGGGAACTCCAGTAGATTCACAAAAAAACTTCAGACCTCTTGATTATTTCTAAATACCTTCAAACAAAATACGGTGCCAATGAATCGATCAAGTCAAATCTCTCTCAATCACACCAAACACAATACGGTGCGGATGGCTCGATAACAATAATAGATCAGGTGATCCTGCTTCTTGTCTGTTTTTCTTGTTTAATTCTATGATATCACGGGAAAGACAGACGGTTTTTTGTGAATTTGTTTCTTTTAATAAATTGCCAACGTTTCAACCTCGTGGCGGGGTCTTTCTCAAGGCGAGTAACTAAAAGTAATACAATAAATAACTGAGAATACATCATGAAATTCGAGAACTTACAGGAATTGTAAAAATATAAGGCTCAGTGTAAAAAAAGGAAAAAATATGTCAAAAATTTGAAGTTGAAAACCAAAAAGTCATAAAAATTAACAATTAAAAAACCAACACCCCCCCCCAGACAGCACGAAATGTTTTGAGAATATTTAGTAGTAGTTGATGAATATTTACAACATTCTAAATGTTTACAAAATATTCGTCACAAATATTACCAAAATATTAAGGTGAAATATTGTACCAACGTTCAGCAAATATTTTGAACATTTATTGAATATTTAGCAATAAATATTATTAAAATATTTAGTGAACTAATTTCTCTAATATTTACAGTATTCTAGGCAATGTGGTTTCCGGTTTTTGTTTTGGTCATTTGCACGGAGCTTTGAAATATGTAGTTGTGTTGTGTGTTGTGTTGAAAAGATAGCGTTTTACATCCCTTTGACTTCAAGTGTATTTTGCCTTAAATTAGCAAAACTCGGTTTGTGGTCCTGAAATTGCCTTTTTAACGTCCTACAATAGGTTTTTTCTATGTTACGGTTGGAATGATTCAAAATGTCGTGAAATACATCCGTTGTTTTCTTTGTTTCGTACAAATATGTCACTTTAATTTATTTCGACACCAATTGGTAATTTAGGTAGCAAGTACGCGGATAAATCCGCGTGTTTAGGGACGAGGCGGTAGCCGAGTATCCCTAAAAGTGGATGAGCCGCTGAATTTTTCAGATATATAGTTAGCAAAATTCATATAGCGGACATCTGCGTGTTCACATAGTAGTTTACCCAGAACCACTGAATATTTTCAACGGCCCCGTAGCACAGGTGGTCAGTATCTGCCTGTGGTGCGGAGATTGCGGGTTCGATTCCTGCTGTAGCTTGGGCGTTGTGTCGTCTTTGAAAGGCAATTTTTCAGCTAAATCAATTGTATATGAAATAAAGGCGAGCTCCTATGGCCAAAATAAGCCGATAAGAAAAAAACAAATTTTTTTTTCAATTTCTAAAAATACCTACAAATATTAAAAAGCGGGACATCAAAACATTCAATAGATATTTGTACAATATTCACTGAATGAATTCCAATATTTTATGAATATTATAATATCTGGCTTCTAATATTTCACAAACATTTTGAAAATGTTTATGTGCTGTCTGGGCCCGAACAATCGTCATACACCACCTCCCCACATTCCAAGTAAATTACTATAAACCACACTTAAACCCATGACATCACTTCTGTAATTTACAGTATTGTTATTATTTTTTATGTGCATCATTTCCAAAAGATTTATTCTGAAAAGATGGCTTTCTTTACATAAAATTTTTGGGTTAATAAAGTCAAATTCGTGTTTCATTTCAAAATAATGTCTAGCTAAGGCTGTAATGTCACTCTTTTTATTGTTGATAGGATGGCAACTATATTGATGTTGTTTCAATCGCATTTCTAAATATTGCTTTGTTTGTCCAATGTAGACTGAATCACAGTCTTCACATTTGATTGAATAAATAATTTCAGAACATTTCAATTGTGGTGTAAAATCTTTTAACTTTGTATATAAACTTGATGTGTTTTTAACTGTATATAATGCTGGTTTGAAAGAACTATCTATATTCAATTTTTTGAAAAGTTGATTTGAAAAACCTGGTAGGTGAGGGAATTTGCAATAAATCTTTGGAGAATCAATATTCCCAGTTGTACTCTCATTATTAGTTGAATTTAAAATCTTGCTTTTGTAATAATCAATAATGGTGTCTATAAATCGTTTGGGATGGGGAATCCGACAAGTCCAATCATAGCGAATATAGTGATGGACGATTTGATGAAGTTTGCAGTTGACAAAATACATTTCCTGTTACCACTTCTTCAAGTTTACGTAGATGATACAATTTTGGCTGTGCCCGTGAATGAAATTGAAAGGACAATAAACATCTTCAACAGTTACAAAGCAATATTTAGAAATGCGATTGAAACAACATCAATATAGTTGCCGTCCTATCAACAATAAAAAGAGTGACATTACAGCCTTAGCTAGACATCATTTTGAAATGAAACACGAATTTGACTTTATTAACCCAAAAATTTTATGTAAAGAAAGCCATCTTTTCAGAAGAAATCTTTTGGAAATGATGCACATAAAAAATAATAACAATACTGTAAATTACAGAAGTGATGTCATGGGTTTAAGTGTGGTTTATAGTAATTTACTTGGAATGTGGGGAGGTGGTGTATGACGATTGTTCGGGGGGGTGTTGGTTTTTTAATTGTTAATTTTTATGACTTTTTGGTTTTCAACTTCAAATTTTTGACATATTTATTCCTTTTTTTACACTGAGCCTTATATTTTTACAATTCCTGTAAGTTCTCGAATTTTATGATGTATTCTTAGTTATTTATTGTATTATTTTTAGTTACTCGCCTTGAGAAAGACCTCGCCACGAAGTTGAAACGTTGGCAATTTATTAAAAGAAACAAATTTACAAAAAACCGTCTGTCTTTCCCGTGATATCATAGAATTAATAGATCTTCCCCTTCTGTAGATTGGCTGATTTTTGCGCCCTTTGACATCACGATCTAGTCTCTGCACTCAAGATCCACTAACTCGCCTCTTGATCTACTCCCCAAGACCTGAGCTCTCCTTTCTCTTCATGTATCTTTTCTCCATGACCCAGGAATATCTGTGAATATCTAAGGATTTCAACGTCCAAATTCCTAGACTAACAAGGGTTGAAAAAATTTAATTTTGCAAAAATACAAAAGCCTCAAATCGCGGGAAGCATCAACATGTAACAGACAACAATACTCAAATTCGACAGTATCACGGCGGAAATGGGCGGCGTACTCCCACATCTGCTTGCGGGATTAACGCCTTTATTGATGAAAGCCAAATATCGGTCGACTCGGGTGTTCAATGCAGGCGTGTCGGGTTGACCACAGCCATATCCGCTGGATATGACACCTGAAAATACAACAAAACGTGAGCTGGTTGTGATCTTTTTTTGGCGTCCAAAAATACGGCCGGTACGTTGACAGCCCCATAAGATTCGAGCATGTGATGCTGACTCTCATCTTAGCAAAAATCCGTGAGGCTCAAAAGGCAAAAGGCTCCGCCGACAAAAGGCGAAGGCACGATTTTGCTTTGGTACCGTAAAGAGTTGGTTAGTTCATCGACTCACCAAAAACGGTGTCGACGTGACCAAGTCCGATAGTATTGTTCCCACGATTGGCACAGATCAAGGGTCCACCGGAATCTCCACCGCAGGTGTCTCCAGAACCGTCATCTTGCCGCGTGCATATCACTTGGTTTGTGATCCAAGAGGTATGCGATAAGTGCATCTTGCAGGCCCCGCTTTTGACAACGGGCAAGTTGACGCATCGTAGCTGGCGCGTATGTCTTTTCTTTCTTTTCCGTCTCTGTTTCTGTGGTTCTGTTGAACCCCATCCCATCGTAAACACTTGATTGCAGTCAGGCTCCGTTTTCCCACCGATATCTTTGGTAGGGGGTGGTGGTAGTTTGATCAAGCGCACCTCAGCCGCTGAGTGAAACTGTCCCTTGAGCTTTATAACCGCTATGTCGTTCTCTAAGGTGTTCGCATCGAACTTTGGATGCTTGTGGATAGTGCTAGAAAGAGATATCTACATTTGAACTGATGATACCATGTATACTTGATGATGGAGGAAGACTCACAAGATTTGTTCTTCTTGAGGCGCTTTTTCGTTGGTGAAGCTTATGCCAGCTTTGACTGAATCCAACAGTCGCTTTTTCTCATTCTCGAAGCAGTGGCTGGCGGACAACACTGCTTTCCAGCCGATCAGAGCTCCGCCGCAGTAGTGTTCGCCGCTGGAATGCTTGACAAAGGAGACCATGTAGGGATGCTGATGGATGTTGCAGCCCTTCCCTCCGATGATCCTGGTGAGCCCGTGGGATCGTCTCCGAGTTCGGCGGCCGTCGGAGTCCGGCGGCAAGGCGCCGGAGTCTCGGACGCATTGGAAAAAGACCGCGAGGACGCAGACGTTGGCAAGCAGCAAACGGTAGCGTTGGCCGAAAAATTGCAGTGACATATCTGACGTTACACGCAGATCGAGCTGTCAAGATCAGTCAAAGCTTTGACGGGATCCATGATCTCAACCGTCTGTCTCGGGTTGATGGGAAGCCCGTGGGAAGCAGACGGAAAGGTTACGTTCCACGTATGAAAAGTTGAAATCGGTTGTGTCATTTCAAAACAGTAACAAGGAACGGATGAAAATTTCAGTACGGGACGTCCCTTCGGGTGGGAAGTTAGAATTTCAGTTGCAGCGGTACGCTTTTCGATTCTGCATTTTGTGATACTGCAATGAAATTTGGCATAATGCAAACTACATAAAATTTCAAGTGATTTGACCCGCAGCACTCAAAAATTTGTCCATTAGGGGGCGACTGGGGGCCCCTCAAAATTTCAAGATGTCTGAATTTTTCCCGTGCGCCATTCAGTACCGCCCTATCTACCGTACAGGATCTAAACAATTTTGTTCTTGACCATCATAACATTTTTCGTCATGTCAATTCCATTCTTCTTATAGAAAAAAAATAATTTCTTTGCCTGGTCAACAAATTGGAAAATATTTTTTTTTTTGGACAACCAATAGATCTTCTGACTACAGAGATCATCAAAATCTAGAAATGACATCAACACAGCAACCATCCACCTCTCACCAACCTAAATCTACGTATGCTAATGCAACAAAAACACCTCCAAAAAGAGACTAAGCCATTATTCTTGATCTCCTTCAAAACGAATCATTGAGAATGAGTGATTACATTCTTCCAATCGGAAACATTGTCAGCCCGAAGAATATTCTCGCGGCCTCACGAATATCAAAAAATTGTCTCTGCATCTTTCTATCCAGTGTCAAGCTAGTAGAAAAATTAGTTGACAAAACGAAGGAGATAATAATCGAAAACAAGAAAGTAGCAATACGACGATTGAAAACCCCAGCACGAAGAATAGTACTATCCAATGTATGCTTTTCAATCCCCAACGAAATCCTTGAAGAAAACATCAAGAAAATTGGTCTAAAACCGGTATCATCCATGTCTACCCTACGTGCTGGATTCATGGGGGAAGAATACAGTCACATTCAAAGTTTTAGAAGGCAAATATTTGTCCAACCAAATGAAAGCATAGAGCTACCATCCTCGATAGTGATTGAAAATGATGACGAAAGCTTCAGAATATTTCTCACTTATGACGAGCTGTCCTGCTATAACTGCAAAGATGCTGGACACAAAGCTGTAGACTGTCCAAAACCAAAAGAAGAACCACTACCACAAGAAAAGGAAAACCCAGAACAAGAAACAATTTCAACGAATGAAGAAAAACGAATGAACGAAGAAGAAGAGCAGGCATCAAAGAAGAGATCCATGACTGAAATACCATCTCCGACTACAGATTCACCTGAAAAGAATATTTTTATAATTCCCACATCCCCCAAAGAAATAAAAAAGAACACAAAGAAAATCAAACTTCAAAATCAACATCAAGAATCACTGGAAAAACTACTTCAACCAGCAAAAAATTTCATTGACAATACTCCACAGCTCCCTTTAAAATACAATGAACTTCTTCTCCTTCTCGAAAACACGAGTGGATCAACAGATCCTTTGAGTGTTGCCGAGGAATTCACAGAGGACATACCTGCAATAATAGATAATTATGCTGAAACAAATCCATCCAAATCTCAAAACACGAGCAATAAAAACCAAACTCACTAAGCTCAAAAACAAAATATCCAAACAATTTTATGGAGATCAACAAGCTTCAGAAAGTGAATCAGACTGTTCCCAATCTTCCATTGCCAGCTTGTACTAATAAAAACAAAAACAAAACAAAAAACCGAAATGGCGACACATAATTTCAAGAACTTTATACTTCAATGGAATATGAACGGATTCTACAACAACTTACCGAATCTGAACTTGATCATGGATGGACAAAGTCCAATAATAATATGTGTTCAAGAAACAAACTTCAAACAAAATCACTGCCATAAAGTCAGAAACTACAACGAATACTACAAAAACAGAACTGAAACAGAGAGAGCCAGCGGAGGTGTTGCAATCTATACTAGCAAAGACTATATGTGTCAAGAAGTTTCAATTACCACAAACCTTGAAGCTGTCTGTATATCAATCCGATACCGCTCAAAAACCATATCAATTTGTAACGTGTACATCCCACCTAACAGAAACTTTGACTCAGAGGAAATAAAAGACCTGATCAAACAGATACCAACACCAAAAATAATTCTAGGCGATTTCAACCCTCACAATCCCATCTGGGGTGAAGTAGCTGGTACTCAGGTGCCGGCTCCACGAGCTTCAGCCAACGCCCGAGATGCCTTCAACTCCATCGCCAACACAATCATCTGCACGGACTCGATGAGCTCCATCCAAGCCATACAAAAACTATATCCAAGAAATCCCATCGTGATGAAAATCCAACATGCAATGGCCATCTTGAAAAGACTGAACAACAATGTCAGATTCATTTGGGTTCCATCACACATGGGAATAAACGGCAATGAAGAAGCAGACAGGGAAGCAGGAGCAGCAATTGTACAGACAGATGATGGGGAAATGACAAACGAAGACATCAAAAAGCACCTTCAGACACTCATAAAACAAGAATGGAACCACGAATGGAGACAGATGGGTAGAAAACTCAACAACATCAAAAACGACACCGAAGAATGGATCCCGAGAGACAAGACAAGAAAACAACAAATAGTAATAACCCGCCTAAGAATTGGACACACAAGACTGACCCACGAATATCTTCTGACCAAATCACAACCACCAATCTGCCAGGAATGCAACACAAATATCACAGTTGCCCACATTCTGACAGGCTGCAGGAAGTATCGAAACATATCCACATCTACCTCGCTAAAGAATGAAGATGACATCATCAACTTCATGCAGAACCTAAATCTACTCAACCAAATTTGAAATTTTGGAAACATTCTACAATCAAGAATCACATAGGTACTGTGTATATAATGTGCTAATAGCCTAGTTGCTTATGCCAATAAACCTATTGAAAAAAAAATCATATTTTTAGGGATAAAACATTGAAATAGGTAATGTTGAAAATAATGGTAAGTGAGGTTACTCCTTTGTTGAAAAATAGAACAGCAAAATTTTTTTATTCATAAATGAATCAAGGGGATGCGGATTTATCGTTTATCACACAAAAACGACTCAACAACATATTTGTGGTCAAAAAAAAAAAATTCCATAATTTGTTGACCAGGCGAAGAAATTATTTTTTTTCTATAAGAAGAGTGGAATTGACATGACGAAAAATGTTAGGATGGTCAGGAACAAAGTTGTTTAGGTCCTGTACGGTAGATAGGGCGGTACTGAATGGTGCATGGTAAAACTCTGACATCTTGAAATTTGGAGGGGCCCCCAGTCGCCCCCTAATGGACAAATTTTTGAGTGCTGCGGGTCAAATCACTTGAAATTCTACGTAGTTTGCATATGCCAAATTTTATTGCAGTATCACAAAATGCAGAATCAGGGTCATTTTGCTAGCGTAGCGCTGCAACTATTTGATAAAAAGAAAAAGAGGTGATTGAAAAATTGAGATGTTCTCTCTAATAAGGGCTTCATTGTGAGCTTCATCGTTCGAGCCCGGTCTCGATAAGACAGGCCGGTTACTCATTTTAAAGTGAAAAACTGTTGGGTTACTTCGAGAATTTCAAGAGAAATTGCCTGAAGATGTTCAAGAATCATCACCCTTTGTTTAAAAAAAGTTGTTGAAGTTGAAAATAGTTTCCAAAACAATGTCACTTATACTTTTTTCCGCCAAAAAACAATGAAGCGAACAGGGATTTTCCTAGTATTTTAAGTGTGTTGTTCAACTGACCAAAGAGACCATTGCCAGCAATTTTCAGCTGTATCAAAACTTCAACCCGTATTCCAATAAATAGTAACAAAAAAAAATTTCACTTACATCTTTCGGCCGCCAGAAACTAATGAAGTGGGAAGAAGATTTTTGAGGACTTTCAATATGTTGCTCAACCAACCAAGGAGACCATTTTCAGCAATTTTCAGCTGTATCGAAACTTGACCGCCTGTGTAATTAAATAGTTCCCAAAACAATGTCACGTATTTCTTTTTGCCGCCAAAAAACAATAGAGCGGACATAGGATTTCTCAGGACTTTCGGTATGCTGCTCAACTGACCGAGGAGACTAAATATTTTTACCTGTATCAAAACTTCAACCCGTATTTCAATAAATAGTCACAAAAAAATCATTTTTTACCTTTCTGCCGCCGAAAAATTGAACCTTTTTGCCGCCAAGAACCAATGAAGCGGACAGAGGACTTTTTAGGACTTTCAGTATGTTGTTCAACTGACCAAGAAGATCATTTTCGGAAGTTTTCAGCTGTATTAAAACTTCAACGCGTATTTCAATAAACACTTTCTAAAATTATGTCACTTACACCTTTTTGCTGCCAAAAACCGATAAAGCTGACATAGGATTTTTTAGGACATTCAGTATGTGGTTGAGGGGTTGAAGTGGAAGCGTTTCATCAATTGTCGGATTTACGTGGATATAGGTGTGTTCCTGTATTCAAGTAATGTCAATGTCTAGTCTTCGTTGTCATGTTGAGATTTTTTCAGTAATTTTTTTACTGTTTGGACCTGCCGTTCAATGAATCCATTGGATTGTTGGAACCTTGGAGAGCTCGTGACGTGCTCAATTTCTCACTTGACTCCCTCAAAAAGTTTGAAAACTCATTTGATGCAAATTGAGGTCCATTGTCGCTGTAAAAGTGATCTGGAATCCCATGATGTAAAAAGATTTCCTTCAAAACTTTTATTAAACTTTTCGAATTTGAACTGTCCTTGAACAAAACAACCTCTGGGAATTTTGAGTAGACATCAACCAAAAACAAATTGTCCCTACCCTTCAGATGGGAAAAATCTGCAGCGACACTTTGCCACGGTCTGGTCGGTATTTCTCTATTTGGGAGAGGTCCCTCTAAATTTGAAGTTTGATAAGTAAGACACGTTTCACAGTTCTTTACTTGATTTTTTATTTCGTTCAAGTGGTTCCGCCAAAGAACATACTCGCAGGCTTTATTGAGTGTTTTGTCGATTCCTAAATGACAGTAATGCAACCGTTTAACAACTTTAGCTCTCATTGATCTTGGAATCACCAACTCATCTCCCAAAAGCACAACATTTTTGAAAAGACTCAAATGATCCTCAATTTTCCAATATGGCTTTGAGTTTTCATCAAGTTTCGACTTCTCTGTTGGCCAATCATCCAGAAATTTTGACCGCAACAGATTCATTTCTGGATCTCGGACCGCTTCATCTTGAAATTTTCGAAATTGATTTGGACCTATTGTGCCATTGTCAGTGAGTCAATTGATCTGTGACTCTACAATACCCTCAATCAGTTCGAAGTTTTCGTCATTGTAACTGGCTCGCGATAGAGCATCTGCAAAATTAAGGTGTGTGCCTGGCTTATATTTTACGACAAAATCATAAGGTTGGGGACTGATTTTCAGTCTTTGTAACCTCAGTGGATACTGATCTAAAGGTTTCCTGCAGATCGACTCGAAGGGTCTATGATCGGATTTAATTATAAAAGGTTTGCCATAGAGATATTGATGAAATCTCTGGCAACCAACTGTTATTAGTACAGGGAAAATAGTGAAAAAAATCGGCAAAACCTCGGAATAAATATGGACGTCATGAAAATTTGATATCCTGTTCAGAATTGAGTGCTCTACAACATATCCAAAATTGCCAAAAATCGCATCCGGGAGTTTTGAGTTATTGGAGGAGGGGTGAAAAATTGCAACTTGACATGGAGGGGATGAAACCCGTCAATCCATTGGAAGAAATACGTCACAATTCGACGCATCATATCCTCCTGATACAATGGGGCCTTGCAATTGAAAAACTCAACGTGAGGTCGCCACTACTGTAGGGGGCGCCTACTTCGATAAAGCGGCCGTAACGACGCGAAAAACAGGGGAGTTTGAGTAGTTTGACCAGTAACTGACAGTGACTGGAGACGTCAAGCAAGAAACAGAGGTTATCCAAATTTCAAATCAAGACATAAAATGACGGACGTCGGTCGCTGAAGCGTCAACGCCGTCAAAATCGTCGAATTTGCCCCCAACGGTCGTGGCGCCCTCGGTGTGTAAAAGTGGCAGTGCAAGGCCCCATTTTGGCACAAAAAGTGTCGATCATTGTTGAAGGGGGGTCGTGGGGGGGCGAAGCTTTGCTAGGTGGTCGAATTTGTTTTTCTGGCCATGTAGAACCGATCACGACAAGTTTAGTATCTTTTCCGACTGAATTTAATCTCCTAAACTCGAATTTGATGTGTAAATTTGGATGAAAACAAGTTTGAACAAGTTAATTTGGGAAAACTTGTTTTTTCTTTGACTATTTTGACGATTTCTCTTTCACTGTTAGAGGTGTTTATCTTTGGAAATATTTCAGGGGCGATTAGATTGAAGTGTATTTCTCACGACAATCAACCACTCGATGTATAATTTTGTTTCTAGAGTTTAAAAAATCGATTTGAACTTGAGCCGTAGCGACCAGAACACTACAACATGCACCTTTAAATGAAAACACCTCAAACTATTGAAGAAATAACAACTCATCTTTGAAAATGGGAGGATCTGTGCAGAATTGGATTCCCTATGACATAAACAAAATTTTCATCAATCGAACTGCAGGGTTTTGAGTTATTCAAGGGGAGAGGTAACAGTTTATAGAGTATGAATCTTGCCAAAATGTTATCCTTCTCTTCGAATAACTCAAAATCCTGCATTGCGATTTATGGCGATTTTGTTCATGTTATAGGGAATTCAGTTCTGCACAAATCCTCTAATTTTCAAAGATGACTTGTTATTTTTTCATTAGTTTGAGGTGTTTTCATTTGAAGGTGCATGCTGTAGTGTTCTGGTCAGTAGTAGATAGATAGATAAGTTTATTGTTCCTTAATACAAAAGTAGTATTTTAACAAATTCAACATAAAAGAAATCCGCTTACACAATAAAAATGGGTTATTCATTGCTCACTGAGTATTAATACTATAGTAAAAGTAAGACGTATGATAACAGTGTAATTCAGGGTTAAAGTACAAACATTTCAGTGGTGGTCGTCTCGTCAACTCCAAGGCGGGGCAGGAGAGTGAGTTGTTCTGAGTCATTCGAATTCGTCGTGTATTAGGGAACGAGTCCTAAAGGCCGCAATACAGAAGAGATAGATATGATCTTTTTTTGGGGGGTTAGTTGTGTCATGAGATCTCTGTAGAAGGTCTCGGGTGTGGCAGTCTCTGAAAGGTATTGGCTCAACCATTTTTGACGGTAGCCCTGGTATAGTGGACAGACGCAGAGGACATGAAACAGATCTTCCTGAACGAGATGATTACACAAGTTACAATTAATGGCTGCATCAAACATGCATTTTGATTCATTTACATAAAATCTGTAGAGTTTCTTACTAGCTAGTCTGAGCTGGGTGATAAGTCTAATCTTATGGATGTTCAAGTTGTACCTACCTTAAATAAGGTAGGTCATTTCTGGATTGATCGTAGATTTCAGTATACATGGGATTGTAGGAGGATTCTCTCATTTTGATGACGTCTGCTGTTAACAATTTGGTCCTGCAGGACTTTATTATTTCTTCCAGTCTACCCTCTGTGTACAAAAAGCTGTGTTTTTCCCAGACATCACCCAGCTCAAACTCGTTCAGAAGTACCTTGAATTGGGTCACCCAGTTGTAATTTGGTAATGACGTGTTGTTGTAATTTTCGTCTAATGATTTTAGTTTATCGTAGCAAGTTTTTGGGAGCCTATATGAAGGCATTCTCAGGATTTTAGTCCACCATTTAACACTTCTTTCGAGTATATTCAGTCTCAGTTTTGATAAGCCTGTTTCCAATCGTATGAAGTAGTTAGGTGTGCTATTAGGCAAATACAGCAAAGACTTTACAAATTTCATCTGGGTTTTCTTCAGGATGTTCTCGTACCTCAGTGCCCAGATTTCTGCTGAATACATTAATGTTGCCAGAATGATTGTACGGTAAAGATGCAGCTTGGTTTCCCAACTCTTCGATCTGCAGTTGCGCAGCGTTTGTGAAGTTGTGCCTATTGCAATATTTGCCTCACTGGCGAAATGCTCTGCCGTTTTTTGGAATAAGCACGAACTGGTAAATGGGATTCCTAAGTATACATATTTGTTAACGGTTTTTACGTGGCTTTCTGCATATTTAAATCTGTATGAGCATCGGGTTGGGCCTTTGCTGAATATAAGTACCTGCGTTTTGTCGGTATTCACAATCAATTTGTTTTTGGTGCAATATTTGTGAGGTAAACAAAGTTTTTTTTGGAGTTCTACTGGTGAGTTGGAAAGTAGCACCAGGTCATCTGCGTACATTAGGACCAACATATTTCATCTGTTCGAGATCAAACTTACTCTTTGTCTTGTTGAATCTAACTTCCTTTTCTTCGGCTCTTCTCAACACCTGTCGCAACGTTTTGTCATGCTCTTCTTTATTCTCACCGAATATGATTTTATCATCGATATAAATCTCCACGATAGGGATATCATTGAAAATTTCTGAGAAAATTCGATGGAAAATCTCCGGAGACCATATGGCAACCTTTCATACTTGAACCTACCAAACAGTGCTGCAAACGTGGTTAGCTCTGAAGCCTCCTTCGTCAGGCTGATTTGCCAAAATCTCCGATTCGCGTCCAAAATCGAGAAAAACTTGCACCACTCATCCCATTTGTTTATTCTCCTCACTCCCTTGAAAAGTCTGAAAACCATTCGATGAAAATTAAGGTCCGTTGTCGCTGTGGAAGTGATCTGGAATCCCATGATGTGGAAAGTTTTCTATCAAACTTTCCCGAATTTATACTGTTCTTGAACAAAACCACCTCTGAGAATTTTATATCGGTTGGAATTTAAAAAAAAAAGTAGATCCCCGAGCAGGAATGAATTTTTGGGTGGAATCCTGCAGCAAGAGCGAGTCGTCCTGGTCGAAACACGCGCGAGAGGCCCTCTCGGGTAGCAACAGCTAAGAGAAATTCTGAAAATTCATGACGCTCGACTGGGAAATGGTGGAAAACTGCAACTACTGACTCGATTTGACTGTTTTGTTGCGTTGCTTCTTGCCAAATTTGGTTTGAATCAATCAAATGATTTTTCGAACGTTGACATTTTTTTATTATTTGACAGATGATGGGTGAGGCAGTACCTCAACTGTTCTGAATACAGTTTTCCAAGGGCTTTTAAACGACATACTGCCAGTCAAGTTACGTGAGATTTGACTTACAACATTCGTTGATGATGACGTTTCTGTTTGAAAGATGACAGTCACAACCTAATCGGCTCGTTCCACAGAAGAACCGTTGGTATGCCCGCATACCAACTTTCAAGTCAATCGGGTCAACGGTTCGGCAGTTATCGTGGAAGATCACAGACAAGACACCACAGACAGACAGACATCATTCTGGAAATGGTCCCAATCGTCTTGGAGGACCTCAAAATGTATTAAACAGGGTGGTCCGGGTTATAGTAGCAATGATTCACCATTCGATGGTCCATCGGAAACCAGGTCGACATGCATGATTTACTTTTTTTTTAAAACGCTTCCTAACAGAGATACAGCCGTTCAAAGTTCAGTTTTTGAAATTATTTTTTTACAATAACTCTCAAGTCATCTGAGCGATTTTGACCAAATTTGATAGAAATACTTATGGAATAAGAACCCATCACTTGACGTAAATAACTATTGTCAAAATTGTCCAGTGGCGTAGATGCGGAGAAGTTGTTTTACTTCTCACACCCTATTCTGTACGCCACTGAATATTTTTGAGAAATTATATTTCTTCGAACTCCTTGTTCCATTTAGAAAAGAAAGTTACTTATGTGAAATTTTGACTGGAGGCTCGATTTTTAAGATATTTGGGTTTTAAACTTTGGAAAACATCTCGAAATCGCCACTTTCCAGAGCCCAAGTTGTTTTTCTTTGAAAACGCCTCGTTTCTCAGCGAAAAATGGCAGTGAATCAACTCAAACGACCTAGAAAACTCATCCCAGTTGAAGAATCATGAGTTTTCTTGGATTTATAAGAGGGCTCATTAGGGCTCCAAATTATGCTTGAAGACACAAGGGATTTGGGGCCGGATGAAACATAAAGGCACAAAGGATAGTGTTCCAGAAGCCTAAGAAAAGTGCAAGCGGGCTTAACAGAACTTCAAATGTTATTGAAGACACAAAAAAGCCCAATGGAGATCTGTACGTATAACAAAATAACGAGAAATGGGGCTTACTGGTACCGTACCTACTCCGGTAGCCATGAAAAGAACATGAAGGGGCTCAACGGCACTCTAACTACACCTGAAGGCACGACAAGGCCTAATAGGGCTGCTTGCTGCTACAGAATTCACGGAAAATGCAAGGGGGCTCAGCCGGGCTGCAAATTCCGTTGAAGACAGAATAAGATGGCCCGGTGGAGCTTTTGACAACACAAGACTGCAAAAGAGGCCTTATAGAAAACTGATAGACATTAAAAACATAGGAGGATTCATTAGAGCTCAAAAATTACATTATAGGAGATGAAGGGCCCAGTAGGGACCAAATATCTCATCAAGTACTAAAAGAGGCTCAGACTCAGATGGTCGTCCACTTTATTTTGGCCGCAACCGTACCTCATGACGTAAATTTTTTGACATTTTTTGAAAATTGACAAGCCTATACCAGCCTAAAGCCCCCGATCTGACATGTAAGATATAGAAATTTTCAACAACCTTATCAACGCCCATTAGACCTACAGGGTTAAAATCATGTACCTTATGACGTAAGTTTTAAGGCACCAGTGGTGGAACCACGAGCACTCGACAGTTGTCGATCTCGACAATTTCTCTTTTTGTAAAGGGTGAAGGGTGTAGAGGGAAACGGGGAAATGAAGGTGAAGGGTGCAGAGGGGAAAGAGGAAATCGTCGAGATCGACAACTGTCGAGTATTCGTGGTTCCACCGCAGCTCCCTTTCCATTGTTTTTTTTGAATTTTATTCAATTCTCCACCATTTTCCATTTATTTTTTAATGGACCACGAGCAATACGTATAATACAACGGTTAATGACAAAAACTATTTACGAAAATTCCCCAACGTTGTTCGGTGGAGAACCATGAATTTTCCTCAAGCCATAAGGCAATTCAGTATGTTTGGAGATCCCAGACACGGGAAAACTTGTAAGTCAGTAACCGTCTGTCCGAATTGAGATTGGTTAGTGTCCTAGAATTGATCCTAAATGTTCACATTTCATCATACCAATTTAGTTTTCCTCGAATTTCCCACGAACTGGTGGTTTTGGGGATCTCTGGATTATTTCGTGTGTGGTCTGTTCCTCGGGTCTGTTCAATTACAGTTCATACACACCTTTTCTACCAAACTACCCACCGGTGCAACACGAATGAAATAAACATGGGTGAAAAAAATCTGATTCGTCAAAAACACAAAAGTCTCAAATTACGGGAAGCAATAACATGTAACAGACAACAACACTCAAATTCGACAGTATCACGGTGAAAATTGGCGGCGGATTCCCACATTTGCTCGCGGGACTTGAGCTTTTCCTGATGAAGTCCAAATATTGGTCGACTCGGGTGTTCACTGCAGGCGTCTTGGGTTGACCACAGCCCGACGAGCCGGATATTACACCTTAAAATACAACAAAACATGAGCTGGTTGCGATTTTTTCTTCAAACTTCCACTCGATCAAAGCAAAGCTTTTCGCAGAGGTGCGATTTTGTTCCGGGATCGTGCAGCGTTGATCAGTGTTCATCCCTTACCAATGACGGTGTCGACGTGGCGAAGTCCAATAGTATTGTTCCCTCGATTGTCGCACATCAAGGGTCCGCCTGAATCTCCAATGCAGGTATCTCTGGTACCGTCAGGTACCAATGTGCATATCACCTGCTTTCCGATCCAAGGGGCGTTGGGGTATTTCAACCTGCAGACCTCGCTTTCCACGACAGGCAGATGGACGCATTGTAGCTCGCTCGTATGTCTTTTTTTTCTTTTTCCACTAGCCAGCTCTGGTTCCGTTCTACCCCATCCCATAGTGAACACTGTCTTGCAGTCGCGTTCCGTGCTCGCATTTCTCTTCTGGGCAGGAGGTCGGGGTAGCTTGACCAAACTCACCAGAGGCGTTGAGTGAAACTTTTTCTCGACGTTCACCACCGCTATGTCATTCTGTAATGTGCTCGCATCGAACTGCGGGTGCTTGTAGATATTGCTGGAAAGAGATATCTACATTTGGACTGGTGACATCAAGCACCTGAGGATGGAGGAAAACTCACAAGATTTTTCTTTCCTGAGCCGCGGCTTCGTCGGAAAAGCTCATGCCAGCCCTGACCGAGTCCGACAGTCGCTTTTCCTTATCCGCGAAGCAGTGGCTGGCGGACAACACTGATCTCCAGCTGATCAGGGCTCCGCCGCAGTAGGTCTGCTGGTTGGAGTGGAAAACAAAGGAGACCATGTAGGGATGCTGCTGGATGTTGCAGCCCTGCCCTCCGATGATTCTGACGAGGGCCTGATGCCGTCTGCGAGTTCGGCGGCCATTGGGATTCGGCGGCAAGGTGTCGGCGTCTCGGAAGCACTGGAAAAAGACGACGAGGACGCAGACTCTGACAATTAGCGAACGGTGACGTTGGCCGAACCATTTCAGTGACATATCTGACGTTACATGCAGATCGAGTTGTCAACATCAGTCAAAACTTCGACAAGAGCCATGATCGCGGCCGTCTGTCTCAGGTTGATGGAAATCGGACGGGAAGATAACCTTGCCGAATGGTCGTTCGTCCTTACCTTTGTCTAGCCGAAACTGCACTTTGAATATCAAAGAAATTGTCAACCCTGTACAAAATAGATTCAACATGGAAAAAGGGGCGAGTCAACGTTGAGGTACTGGAGAAGGAGACGAAATTGCAAGGCAAAATGGAGTTGATTAAAATATTCAAGTCTGTTCCAAGGAGGTTAGGTCTGTTCATTCAACTGAATTTGACGTATCGTACCACGTACTAAAAATGTTGGTACTTACAAGGTTCAGCCTTGCTGAGCCCCCTTGAATATACACACTTCAAATTATCTTTACTCTTGAAATAAACTATTCTATTCTATTCAATTTTATTGTCCGTTACTTTAAGAGTATAGTAATCACTGATGTATCGACAAGCCATTCGGAGTCCTTCCTTTTGGGCCCCTTCAGGTCCTCGAATGTAGTTGGAGTCCTGATGAGCTCCCTTATGTTTTCAAGCTCCATTGAGACCTGTTGTTTCTTCAACGTCTTTTGGAGCCCTACTGAGCTCCCTTAGCTTTCGGAGCAATAGTAAGCGCCTTAGGCCTGGATGTGATATCAGACCCCGTTGTGTCTTCAAGTGTAGGACGGAATCCTAATGAGCCCCATTGTGCTTTTTTTTGTAGCTTCAGTAGAGAGCCCTTTGGACCCCGTTGTGTCACCAATATCATTTGAAGTTCTACGGAGCCTCTTTGTGTCGTTTGGAGCCCTGATGAGCCCCCTTTTCTATTTTCGTGGCTTCCAGAGTTCCAGTAAGCCATCTTGTGCGCTCTTGCATCCATTTCTGGAAGCCCTAGTGTGAGTCCTTTGTGCCTTCATGTGATATGCGGAACCCCATTTGACCACCTTGTGCCCGCAAGTGTAATTTGGAGCCCTAGTGAGCCTCTTTTCCTCCTATGTTTTTATTTCTTTCAGTTTTCTATAAGGCCTCTTTTGCAGTCTTGTGTTGTCAAAAGCTCCACTGGGCCATCTTACTCTGTCTTCAACGGAATTTGGAGCCCGGCTAAGCCCCCTTGCTTTTTCCGTGAATTCTGGAGCAGCAAGCAGCCCTATTAGGCCTCGTCGTGCCTTCAGGTGTAGTTAGAGCGCCGTTGAGCCCCCTTATGTTTTTTCATGGCCACCGAAGTAGGCTCCAGTAAGCCCCATTTCTCGTTATTTTGTTATACTCACAGAGCTCCATTGGGCTTCTTTGGGTCTTCAATAACATTTGAAGTCCTGTTAAGCCCCCTTGCACTTTATTTAGGCTTCCGGAGCTCTATCCTTTCTGCCTTTATGTTCCATCTGGCCCAAATCCCTTGTGTCTTCAAGTATAATTTGAAGCCCTAATGAGCCTCCTCATGTGCTCAATGCTTTCCATAATTCCACCAAGCACTCTTTCTCCATCTTCTGTTATTCATGCTCCATTGAGCCCCCTTATGTCCTCGAATGTAGTTGAAGCCCTGATGATCTCCCTCCTGTTTTTAAGCTCTATTGGAACCCGTTGTTTCATCAACGTCTTTTGAAGCCCTGCTGAGCTCCCTCAGCTTTCGGAGTGATAATGAGCGCCTTGTTCCTTGATGTGATATTCGGAGCCCTATCAGGCCCCGTTGTGTCTTCAAGTGTAGTATGGAGTCCTAATGAGCCCCTTGTGTTTTCTCGTAGCTTTCGTAGCAAAGAGCCCCTCGGACCCCCTTGTGTCATCACTATCATTTGAAGTTCTACGGAGCCCCTTTGTGTCGTTTGGAGCCCTGATTAGCCTCCTTATGTGTTTCCGTGGCTTTAGAAGTTCCAGTGAGCCATTTTGTGCGCTCTTGGATTGCTGGAAGCCCTAGTGTAAGTCTTTTGTGCCTATTCATGGGATATACGGAACCCTATCGGACCCCCTCATGCCCGAAACTGTAGTTTGGAGCCCTGGTAAGCCCCTTTTTGTTCAGAAGAGTAACTTGGAGCTCTAGTGAGCCTCTTATGTTTTTTCATAACTATTAGATTTGTCAGTAAGCCCCCTGTTGCCTTGTTGTGTTATTCAGGGTTCCAGTGGGCCCCCTTGTTTCCTTGATGTCTTTTGAAGCCCTGCTAAGCCTCCTCAGCTTTCGGAGCATTAATAAGCGCCTTGTGCCTTGATGTGATATTCGCAGCCCTATCAGGCCCCGTTGTGTCTTCAAGTGTAGTATGGAGCTAATGAGCCCCTTGTGTTTTCTCGTAGCTTTCGTGGCAAAGAGCCCCTCGGACCCCCTTGTGTCACAAATATCATTTGAAGTTCTATGGAGCCCCTTGATGTCGTTTGGAGCCCTGATGAGCCTCTATATGTGTTTCCGTGGCTTTCGAAGTTCCATTAAGCCACCTTGTCCGCTCTTGCATTGCTGGAAGCCCTAGTGTAAGTCCTTTGTGCCTATTCATGGGATATACGGAACCCTATCGGACCCCCTTATATCCGAAAGTGTAATTTGGAGCCCTGGTGAGCCTCTCATGTTTTTCCATATTTATCAGAATTGCCAGAAGTGAGCCCTCTGTTGCCTTCTTGTGTTATCCAGAGTTCCAGTGGGCTCCCTTGTTCCTTCGACGTCTTTTGAAGCCCTGCTGCCCCTCACATTTCGTGGCTTTCGTAGCAGTAGTAAGCACCTTGTGCCTCCATGTCATATATTCGAAGCCCTATCGGGCCTTCTTGTCTCTTGAATGTGATATGGAGCCCTAATTGGCCCTCTTAGGCTTTTATTGGCTTTCAGAGTATCGAGTATCAGGGGCTTTTGTGAGTATCAGGTGGCAAATTCATAAATTTATTGGAGCTCTTAGCTCAAGGCATGTGTGCCAACCTGAATCTGGTTCATCACTCGAGTCTCACCTGAAACCCCAAACACGTTCTTGCTCAAACTTTTTTTTTCTTATTCCAAACAACAACGGCACAAGTATTTGGACCAAATCACGACTCATCACGTACCTTCTATCTCTTTAAAAGAGAACTGCGCGGAGTGTGTACGCCGTTGCCGCATTCTTGCGGGAACCTTGTTGAATTCTAAATTATGGCTCGGAATTCCCAGCAGAGGGCGGAGAGCAGAAAACACCTCTACGTACCATCCACCGCCGGTGGAAAGAAGAAAATCATTTAGCGAACGTGTAGCTTTTTACTGTCAATAAATTTTGTGTGCGGGAGAGCGGCGCCAGCAATAAGAACAAACTTGCTCAGACCAGAACATTTTTATTGAATTCTCCACTTGTGATGTCTCTTCAGGTCTCGCAGGACTTTTGCTTGTGTGTGTGTGTGTGCGCCAGAGAGTGTGTTCGCCCGGTCGGGCAGCCGGCAGCTATTCCGATACCTGCTACTAGTTGTTTGTTGTGTTTTCTATAGGCCCGTGCTCGGACAGACGTTTTCATTTCCTCCGATTCAGCTCCCGAGCTTTCCGTATACAGGGTGTCGCTTGCGTTCACCTGAAACAGACAATTCAACCTTAATCATACCTGAATTTATTTCAATTTATTTGAATTGAATCATTTTTCCCCCTTCTAGAACCGCTTAGCCGATGATCCTTTGGTATCAGAACGTCATCCTGTTGTATGAATCAAAAATCTTTTCGAGATACGAACGCTAGATGCATTTATGTTGAAATCCAAAAAACAGTTCTTACTTCAAATGGGAGTTTGTCAACTCTTGGAAAAATTGCATTACTTCCTTCAACACCCTGTAGAAACTCAAGTTGACATCTATCGACTTTCGAATCGATACGATTCTATACCCACAGGATCAAGCTCTCGGATGGTTTAAACAGAATTGAAATTGTTTGAACCAGTCGGGAGTTTTCTGGTTTTGGAAAAGGGTGAAATTTTGAAGCACGACATTGATTTCGTTGCGTGCGAAAGCTTCGAATTGTTTTGGTGTTTTTAGGATTGGATATTCTGTAATGACTTCAATTTTGTCGTTGTTTGGTTTTATATCGTTCAATCGAATTTTGAAATTGAATTCTCTGAGTCTCTAGAAACTTGAGTTAGCTTCTCAAGCTGTTCTTGTATGGAAGTCGAAAATACGATTATGTCATCCAAATATACTATGCAAGATCCGTCAAGGATTCCTCAGAGTACAGTCTCAATGACACTCTTGAACGTGGACGGCGCATTGCATAGTCCAAAGGGCATGCGCACGAGTTCGTATTGCCCGTTTTTTACGGAAGACGCGGTTTTTTCAGCGTCTTCAGGGCCAACTTCCACCTGATGGAAGCCTGAAGCAAAGTCGAGGGTCGTGAAGTACTGGCTCCTGCCTAGCTTATCGAACCTGTCATTGTGTTTGGTATTGGATACCGGTCTTTTAGGATTTACTCATTGAGCTTCCGGTGATCGACTACCACACGCCATTTTTTTTTATCGCCATTTACATGATGATCAACTGTTTTTCATCCCGAGATCTATCACCGTCGCGAGAATATCACCAGAATAACTGATATCCCGAGCTTGAGTTTGAATTCCCAAGATAAAGTGAGTATTTATAAACTGGTGAATGTGGAAACTTTAAGAGAATTCAGAATTTCTGAATTCAAGTTTGAATTCGCAGATGAATTTGCGAACTATTCCAAGAGAAAATAGGAATTCCAAGATTGTAATCAAGGAATTTTATTTTTCCGGTATGAACCTCCGAGATGAAGTTGCCATTTTCAATATAGTCCAATTTTAAATCTCAGTTCCTGTGACGATTTCAAAATTTTCGGGTTGAAGTTCTAGTCGCTGGAATGGTGAAAAATTTGTGTCTGATAAAAGCGACAGTTCCCAGTCTGATCGGAGCGTAAATCTGTATCTTTGGAATGAAGTGATCGTCTCTTGAATCCAAGTAAATTCTTCCAATTTCAATCGGGAGCCTAACAACAGTGCTGAATATACCAGAATCAAGTCGAGATTTTGCATTTCCGAGTTGAGTGTCGCAATTTCCCAACCTTGAGAGCTCCGAGATGGGCTCAAAGTTTCCAAGATAGATTGAAGGGCTCCAATTAAGGTATGACTGGCTGTGGTGTAGCTCGGAATTTCCAGTTTGGTCAAGTCAGCATCTTTGATTCTCAATCTGAAGTGCTAAGGTGGAGTCGCAGTTTTTCAATTTAGCCAGGAATTCCAAGATAAAGTCAGAATTCCCAATATAAACTATGGAACTCCTAGCCAAAGTTTGAATGGGTCTGATAGAGTCGGAATTTTTGCGATAATCTCAGAATTTCCGAGTCCAAGGCTGAATTTTCAAGACAAAGTTGAAAATTGATACCTGGAGATATTCTTTGACTCCAAATTTGACCTGCCAAAGCGCCTGAAGTAATACTGGAATCATGCCGGTATTACTATTTCTTAGATAATTTTAGAATTTACTAGCCAAGTCGTAATTTCTGGGATACAGTTGTGTCTAAACTTCTGAATCGGATAATACTACGAGTATACCTAGACGAAGTTTTGAATGCAAGGTTGAGCCAAAACTCATAAGGTGAAGTCAAGATTTTCGAATTAAAGTGTGAATTCCTCCTGATCCAACCAAAAACCGACCGATCCCGGAAATGTCAAGATTATTAAGTCTGAATTTCTAAGATGAACTGGGAAACCTAGAGTTCTGAAGAGTATCATTATGGTTTGAGTCTGAATTTGAATTTTCAAGTTTGACTTTCAAGAGATGAAATGAAAAATTCTGAGATGAACGCTCAAAATTAACAGAATAGCTCTGAGCTGAGCTGTAACTTGCTGTGATAGAGTTTTCCAATTTTGAGTTCGATAGAATCAGATTCGTCAGTTTTATATCTGAGTTGCTGGAATAAATTCGGAGTCGTCGAATTTCTAAGCAGAAATCTGGGTGTGCTCATGTAGAAATGAATGTCTGGGTTTCAAGACAGAACTCTAAGATGACATAAATTCCGATCTAAAGTCTGACTTTCTGAAAAAAAAAATCAATGTTCAAAATTGAGTCTGGATTGTGAGATAAAAAATTATTGATGAGAATTTCGACTTTTCTCAGAGTTTCCACCTTAATCGGACCCAGAAATCCTCACTTTGTTTCATGAATCTGGAGTTGAATTTGGAGTATCCAAATTATCACAAGAATTCTGGCTCAATTCAGGCAATTTAGATATAAATCCAAACATTCTGAGTGTATTGGGGAAATTTTGATTCCACCTCAGTGAGACAGACATTTTATGTCATTACACCTCCGTCAAGTTCACAATTTCTTGCTGCATTCCCAAGATCACGTTTTGAAGTTGCAAATTCTGGAATCATTCAAGGAATAAGAATACCGACGCAATGCAGGCAACCTCATGCAGGGAACTTTTTTTTGGCTGTCTCGGAAACTTCGACTTGATCTTGGATCTGTCGTTTTTATCTGAGAATTAGTTAATACTTCGTTCTGAAATTGTGCGTTTCTCCCAGAATTTTCACTTCAAGCAAATTTAAACTTGGAATAAACACGAAACTTCGAACGATAAAGAAAAAAGTCACGCATCTTTTGGGTCAAAAATCCTTCAAAGATATTTTATTGCGCAACTTTTTGATTTTTCGCACGATTTTTGTAATCCTTACTTCAACTGGAACCAAAAAAAAGTTCCTCTCGCCAAATTCAAGACCAAAAAGATTCTGGCTGACACTAAGACAAAACATGGAGGTCACACGACTGCAAGGCCTGAAAATACCACCTGCCAAAGTTTCTGAATTAAAAAAACATTCAATTTCAGTTTTGGTCAAGGAAAGAGAAAATGTCGCATCTTTCCGGTTCAACACTTTCCAGAGAAATTTGATTGCGCAACTTTTTCATTTTGTGCCTATATTTTGTAAATTTCTCTCCAATTGAAGCCAAAGGGAAGTTCTTCCCGCCAAATCCAAGACCAAAAAGATAAGTCGAATTTCCGGCTGATACTAGAACAAAATATGAGCTCGATCAACCGCAAGGCCCGAAAATAACACATTGATGAGTTTCTGAATTGAAAAACAATTTAAATCTAGTTTTGGTATCAAGGAAAAAAAATTGTGACCGGCTGGAAATAGGATTGAGCAAGATTGTTCAAGTTCGAAGCAAGTTTTCAAGCTCAACTTTTTGCTGCAACACCAATTTTTGCAGTTTTCCCCTAAACTGAAGTCAAGGGAAAGTTCTTTCCGCCAAACTTGAAACCACAAAGATAACCTGAACGTCCGATTGACCCTGAGACAAAACATGAGCTTACTCGATTGCAAGGCCTGAAAATAACACGACGTTTATGAGTTTCTGATTTGAATGAACATTTTATTTCCAAGTCACAATAATCTTCTCCACTTTGCTGTGGTTAGAATCTAAATTTCCTGTGATTTTTCACTTTCTGAATAGAAATTTGGTGGATCGAAGGGGGAACCATTTTTGTTCAATGTCAGAATTTCAAGAAAGAAGTCAAATTTTCAATAAAAGACTTGAATGTTTTTCTAATTCCAAGTCGGAATTCCAGAATGAGGTCGAAATTTCGTGCTTTAAGATGGAATATTTCCAAGTTCACAGTCGAAACTTTCAATATGAAGTCGACATTTCGTGTTTTAAGTCGAATTCGAATAATTCCTAATCATAATTTCAAGTCAAAATTGAATTTAATGTTAAAATTATTTGAGGAAAATATCTCAATTTTCCAAGTTTATTGTCAAAATTTCAGTAATGAAGTTGGAATTTTGTGTAATTTATGATAGCAAAGTCGATTTGTTCTCAATTTGGAAGTGAAATTTCCGGAGTCAAATCGAAACTCCAAGAAATAAGTTGAATTTCATTGTTGAATCGGAATGTTCTCGAACTTAGTCGAAACTTTCCAAGTGAAGATTAAAATCGACATTTTCTTTGAAGTCGGAATTTTTTCGAGTTAGGTAGATGTTGCAATTTGGAAATCGAAGTCGAAATTATTCCATGTCGATGTCAAAATATCGAGATCAAAGTCGAAATTTTGAAAACAATAGGTCAAGATTTTTCGAGTTTGAAGTCGAAAGTTTCTGAGTCCCTAGTCGAAATTCCGCGTTCCAGTCTTGATAATATGTATTATTTCAAATTAAAGGTCGCAGTTTCGAACTTGAAATCAAAGTTTCAAAACTGAAGTCGAAATTTTCTGTTTGAAATTGGAATATTTTCTAATTCAAAATCGAAATTCAGAAGTCGGACTGAAAGTTTTGTTGACCGAGATTTTGTGAATGAAGCCGAAATTTTTTCAAGTTCAAAGTTTGAGTTTCGAAAATCGAACCAAGATTTTTGGTTGATAGTCAAAATTTTCAGAAATCTAAAAAAACTTTCTCAACTTTGAATTCAAAGCTTTGAGTTTGAAGTTGAAATTTTATAATAAATACGATATTTTGGTTTACAGTTTGGAAGAATTTTCCAATCTTTTGTGTCAAGTGAACTAGAGAAGAACCCTGATTCTTTCAAGTTTAAAGTTGAAATTTTGCTACAGACAAAATTTTGCAAATGGAGACGTGAATTTCAGAAAAAAAAGAAGTTTATCTGATTATCAAGTTGGAATAGGGACATTGACGTCGAAGTTGCGTATTTTACGTCGAATTTGTTGAAGTAGATTCGAATTCGGGATTCTTTCAAGTTCAAAGTCAAAATTTCGCCATTGGAGTCAATTTTTTTTTGATATGATCAAAATTTTGAAAATGTATTCGCGAAATTCAGATCACAAATAAGAAATTTCCCTAGTTATGATTTCGAGATAAGGAAATCGGAGTCAAACTTCGTCTTCAAAGTCAAAGTTTTGAAAATTGAGTCAAAAATTTCTGATGAAAAGGTCGGTTATTTCAAATTCAAAGTCAAAACTTTGATTTTCAATTCAAAGTGTCAAGATACTTCAGAGAATCGAATCGAAATCTCTTTAGGTTTAAAATTGAAATTTTGTGTTCAAAGTCGAAATTGAGATTGATGTTGAAAATTTTTGTTCGAGAAAAACCTCAAGATTTCTTCAAGTGATTAGCCAGAATTCCGCTATTTGAGAACAATTCATGTTAAATTCACAATATTATCCACTTTTTCGGGTTTGAAATCGGAATTTCCTGCAATTTTCCACTTTTTGAATTGGAATTCGGAAATTGAAGTGGAAACCTTTTTTGCTCTGAGTCAAAATTTCAAGAATGAAGTCAAATTTTCAATGAAAGTGTAAAATGTTTTTCCAATTCCAAGTCGGAATTCCGAAATAAAGTCGAAATTCCGTGTTCAGATTTGAAATATTTCCGAGTTCACAGTCGAAACTTTGAAAATGAAGTCGACTTTTTCAAGTTGAAATTGATGTCGAGAAAAACCTCTACAATTTTTCAAGATTATAGTCGAAATTTCATAAATAAAGCTAACATTTTGTACATCAAAGTCGGAATATGATGACAAAGTCGAATTGTTGGAAGTAAAATCTCTAGAATTAAGTCGACATGTTGGTTATAAGTTTCAAGTCGAAATCTGTTCAAGTATGAAGTCGAGGTTTCATGTTGAAACTTGAAAGTCGAAATTGAGATTATTATCAAAACTGTGTTCGGCAAAAACCTCGCGATTACTTCAAGTATATAGTCGAAATTCAATCACCAAAATCACAATGTTGTGTTTTTTCCAATTTTCTCGTGTTTAAAGCCAAAATCTCCTGTGAATTTTCACGTTTCAAATCGAAATTTCAAAGCAGAAATTTTGTGTTTCAAGTCGGAATGCCGAGAATTGAATGAAATTCCATCGTGAAAGTCAGAATGTTTCCGAGCTCAGTCGAAACTCCCAAATTGAAGATTAAAATCGACATTTTGTTTGAGGTTGAAATTTTTTCAAGTTGAATGTTGAAATTTTGTGATCGAAGTCGAAATTATTTCATGTGAAAGTCAAAATATCGAGATCAAGGTCAAAATTTTGAAAATGAATGGTCAAGATTATTCGAGTATGAAGTCGAAAGTTTTTGAGTCCCGAATCAAAATTCGTTTGATATGTATTTTCAAATTTGAAGTCCAACTTTTAAAATCAAAGACGAAATTTCCTGTTTGAAGCTGGAATACTCCCTAGTTCAAATCTAAATGTAGGAATCGGAATGAAAGTTTTGTTCACAGCCGAAATTTTGATGATAAAGCCGAAATTTTTCAAGTTCAAAGTTGTAGTTTCAAGAATCGAGTGGAAATTTCTTATAGTCTGAGGTCGAAACTTAACTTTCGCATAGCCATGGGTCTACACTTACCACACGTCTCATACCATGGGGGTATGGCAGATACTCCAAAACCGAGAGCTATTGCTACTGATGAATTAGGCTATTTGTAAGCTTTTGTTTCTTGGAATAGTACTTTACGGGTGTATTGGGTCCAAAAAATTTATACCTGGATTTTTTTCAAGTGAACACAAAAAAAATTAGAGAAGAAATGTATGTAATCTCACGTAAAAATCAATGTGATGTAGGGTATAATAAAACAATTGCTTTGTGCCAAATGTGTACCAACTGGAAAGCAGAACGACGAGAAACTTGACAACAGAACGGCTACTGAACGTCACAAGAGTGAGGTTATATTGAATAGTGTAATAATACATTGTATACGGTGGGGGGTATATTCGATACCCCAGCCCGAAATGTCGTATATTTCAAAGGATTTTTTTTCTTTTTTCAATTTCTTTCCGAAAATTGGATGCTCTGTGTGCTCAAGGCAGATAGGTACATAAAAGCTCAATAGTGAAAAAAAATAATTCCAAAAGTTATCGGTAAAAAACATGCTTGGGGTGTGGCATATACCATTTACCCCCCATGGCTATGCGAAGGTTGATGATGGACGAACCTTTTCAATGGCTCTATTAGAAGATTCATTTGGTATGAAGCAGCAAGAAGCATGTGTGAAATTCTCTTTCTCCACGTCAGCTAGCAGAGGACATTTTGTAGTTTCAGGTCAACTAATTTTTCACATGAAAAGCCTTCCTCCAGATTGTATTGATGAGAACCTACCTAAACAGGTACCTACCTGGTATATTTAATGAAGAGGGAAAACTAGAACTGTTTGTTGAAGATTGGGAACGTATCAATGCTACTTTTCCAAAATCTCATGCCACTACAATCAGGTATCTACGATTATTGTCCTTGTTATCTTGATAAACTATGAATAAGTACAGTCAGTCTTCATTTTGAAATACGAATGAGCAAATCCAGCTCAGACCTTGCTAAATTTGTAGAACTGCTACCTGACCGAATAGCCCAGGCGCCAGGGAAAACAATAAGGAAATAATTGTTTCCTGACTGGAAACTAGCTTAAAACGATCTGTGTAGCTCAGGTTTTGACATACTAGTTTCCCCCCTTTCGGAAATGTCGGCGTCATGTCGCCATCATCAACAAGAAGTGCACCAGCGTGGTTTTTGCCGAATATCTTAATTTTGGATCATCTGACAGCAAAAGATGTAAGGAGTCATTTTGAGACCAATGAAATTCTCTACGGAATAGTTTTTAAATTACTCTTCTGCGACCTATGGTTTTTGGGATAAAGCTTCTGGAAACAAGAGGCATTGTCGTAAAAGCTCCATGGTCACTTGACTCGAAAAACTAAAATGTCGATGTGACAAAAAAAAAATTTAAAATGAGATTACTCGAGAATTCTTCATGCTATAGTTGCGGTGATGGTCTCCAACTCTTCCTCTTGAACCGTAGATTACGAATATTGAAAAGTCAAAAACGTCACATTGTACATATACAGGGTGTACTACGGGAATCAAATCAGAACAGAGAAGTTTGACATATTTCTTCGATTTAGCCTATGCGAAACTCTAAGCACTTATGACGAGTCCAATATCAATATGCATTGCTCTGTAAGCTTCACTTAATACACTTAAGAAGTGGTCAGCTCACGGCCTCCCTGTAGAATGTTTTGAAGGCCCTCTGAAATCATCAAAATTTACAGTAGCAAGAAATGTATGTAACAGTATATTATATACCAAGGAACCAAAGTGAATTTTTGATCCCTTGGGTGAAGTTTGTTGCTCGAGGGCCCTTCGGGTCCAAATCCTCAAATTAAAAATTCACTTTGATCCCTTGGTATATAATATACTGTTATATACATTCCTTGGTACTGTAAATTCTTAATATTTTGATGATTTCAGAGGGCCTTCAAAACATTTTACAGTAAAACTGTGAGCTATCCACTTCTTTAGTGTATTAAGTGAAGCTTATAGAGCAAGTCCATATTGATATTGGACTCGTGTTAGGTGCTTAGAGTGTCGCATATCGGCTAAATCGAAGAAATATATGAAATTTCTCTGATCTGATTTGATTTCCTCAGTACACCCTGTATATGTACAATGTGACGTTTTTGACTTTCCTATATTCGTAATCAACGGTTCAAGAAAAAGAGTTTGAGACCATCACCGCAACTATAGCATGAAGGATTCTCGAGAAATCTCATTTTGAAATTTTTTTATCACATCGACATTTCAGTTTTTCGAGTCAAGTGGCCATGGAGCCTTTACCATGCCATGCCTCTCGCTTCCAGAAGCTCTATCTCAAAAATCATGGGTCGCAGAAAAGTAATTTAAAAACTACTCCGTAGGGAATTTCATTGCTTTCAAAATGACTTCTCAGATCTTTCGCTGTCAGATGGCCCAAAATTAAGATATTGGGTAAAAACCACGCTGGTGCACTTCTTGTTGATGATGGCGACATGACGCCGACATTTCCGAAAGGGGGGAAATTAGTATGTCAAAACCTAAGCCACACAGATCGTTTTGTAATGGTACGCCCCCGGCACCCCCCAGTGACATTTTCATGTGTTTGGCCTCTGATCATCGGAACCCTTCGTTGTACCCGTTTTTGTTCGCGTCTTAACCCTTTGATCCGCTTTTGTTCATGAGGAGAACGACCCGAGGGGGAAGAAGGTGGACTTCAATGAAACACGCTCATTGCACAGAAAATTACATTTACTCAAAACAAATGAAGTGCAAAATGAGTCTTTTGGTTATTTTCTCAAAACACCTAACATGTGACTGACAGCATGAACAAAATGTACAAAATGGATAAAATGGGCAAAAACAATAAAACAACACAACAAAATATGTCAAACTGTCAAGTCAAAGAAAATGGAGAGTGACGGATTCGGAAAAGAGCACTTATGTGGAAGAACCCAGTCGAAGAAACCACTGAGTTAAGCTCAAAGAAAAGGGTTCTCAAACATGTTGTGACAAAATGTAAAACTCACTGAGACTTTGTTCTCCCTACCGCAACGCAACAAATAACGCAAAGTAACGCAACACAACGCAAAGTAACGCAAAGCAAAGCAAAGCAACGCAAAGCAACGCAACGCAACGCAACGCAAAGGAACGCATAATACGCAAAACAACAGGTCGCCACACTCACACAAACACACAAAAAAACAACAACTGGAGACATGTTAGTAGACAAGACATAATAAACAAAACACTACAATATAACTACAAAATAATACTAAATGGCGGGGCGGTGGGCGTATCCCGTGTCCGAGGACACTGAAAGAGAACCTAACCCACAAAAGCTGACATTTGCCTCGTTACGCGAGTCGCAAGCGACTAAGTCGCAACCAATCAAACGTATCCGCTATTGCTGTCCCAGTCCATTCCCCGACAGGTGACATAAAATCATCTCATAACAAACAAAGCAAAATCAATTAACATGACACCCCAACAAAAAGTACCGTACAACCTGCTTGAACGGTAGGACCCAATGACACATGTACAAAACAAAACATTGAAAACAGTCAAGTTAGGTTGAGCGGAAGCGGGTGATGACACGAAATACGACTTTCACGGTATTCAAGAAAATATTAGTGAAATAGGTACATCAAGGCTCGATCATACTCGCAAGCGCCATTTGCAAAATCTCAGGGGGTAATTCGAAGTAAACAAACAAAAAGGATAAATATTTGAGAACCGGAACAGACGGAGGGTTCTGAATATTGACACAAAGATTATGACACATCAAAGGTACAGTACTGACATAAGAAAAAAGAGTTGACTACAAAACTGTACATAAAAATGAGAACATAAAATATCGCAGACAATGACGTTCAGCTAAAATTTGACACAAAAATTACAGTCAAGGGCACACATGAAAAACAAATTACATACAAAAATTACTGATCTGACCATAGAATTATGACATAAAATTCAAACAGACAAATTTAATGCAATAAACACCTCACATTGAATTATTCCAGTCGAAAGCGGCATGCGTGCCTTTAAAATGATCTGAGCGCATGTTTCCATAAAAAGGACGTACATCTAATTTAATTCGGCAGTGAATAATCAATTGAAACCAAGTAGTGTTCAAAAAGAAAACGACAAACGAATACACAATTAATTGAAAATACTACAAAAATTAATATTTACCTACAAAACACACGCACAACATAGCCTCTTCGAGAAACTACCCGCATCTTTCTGCCCCCGTGCTGGTCTAGTTCCTCGCTTCTATGCCCGCAGACGGAAAGGCCACCCTCATTTAAAGTAATAAAATCTCGTCGCTCGACCCATTTACAGTCTTAGGACGGGCGACACTATGGTCGAAAGTCCCAAATGTGACCGCATCAAAACTGCCCGACCATGGGTTAACACAAGTTCGCATTTTTGTGCCTGTTTCGTTAGAAGGGGAATTTTTTAAAACTTTGCGTGGCTTATAATAATTATACATTTTAATATGGTAAAATAAGGTGAAATCCCACAGTTTAAAGCTAGTTTCCAGGCAGGAAACAAATTGTTTCCTTATCGAACTGATTTTTGCTCCCTGGCGCCTGGACTAGAACCGGACGGAGCTGTCCTACGAGTTTCCTGCACATAACCAATACATTCCGATATACTTACACCCACACAAAAAAAAGACATGAAAACTCCATTTAGATCCCCCCAAATCAAAACGACTCCTCAAATCATAATTACGTTTGCGTGTTTCCGTCGAATCAATATCGAGGCAACTTTTTTTAAAGAGAAACTTTTTCGTTCAACCTGTTGTGTTGTCTTCTGGCGCGCGCGGGCGAAGGGCGGAGGGCAGGCCCGTGAGTCGGAAAATCATTATTATTTCAGAGCTCGGCCCCGGGTCCGTTATTCCTTCACATTTAATGAGAACTTTACGTGACTGGAATGTCATGAGTTTTGCGGTTCCATGGGACGCACCGAGCGCGCGAAAAAAAGCTTAATAGTGAATACCGCAACCTTGATACCGTATTAGGTATAGGCGGTGGAAGTTTGCGGTTCCGGTTGGATTTTCTTCAAAGTTTAAAGCGGGAACATTTTAATCAGATCGCCGGAGCTCCGAGAGATTAGCGTCGGCACACGCAGCAGGCAGGGTAAATGGTGGTTTGGTGGCGAAATCCATTCCGTTATTGTGACGTAACGAGGACACAATTTGCGTTTTAGCAAAGAGGACGTAATTGCCGGGTACTGTTGGGGGAATAAGTCGCGGGTTTAGTGCTGGTAAAGTTGGCATAATGCACGGGGAACAAATTACTTGTGTATAATGCTGTGTTTGTGGCAACAGGTTCCGTAAGAGCTTTGTTGGCAGGCGGCTCGGCCTATTCCGTGATTTTCCAGAGATTACCGTAACGTTGACATTAGAATGCTGACAAATGAAGGTTCAGCAACAGCAACTCAGTTCATGAACCAGGCTTGAAGCAAAAAATCGGTTGAGTCACCGCAAAGCTTTTCCGATGAGTAGCAAGGAACGGATGAAATTTTTGTACGAGACGTCCCTTTGGGTGGGAAGTTCAAATTAGAGAAAGCTCGAAAGATATGTTGAGAATCTTTCATGATAATCGAACCGAGAGAACTGCAAAAAGAATTAAAAAGAAGGAAAATTCGAATTTTTTGGAAAAACTCTCGCAGAAATCGCATTATCCCTGGAGAAACCCAAGAGCTTTCACTAAATGATCTCATTGTAAAAATCGACAATTAATCAGTAGTCCAGATGCTAGTTGCATAAAATGGAATCAACCTTGCATTTTTTGATGAGAAGATGCTACTTGATGAAAATGTTCTTTGCATCATACTCTTCCGATCCAGAAAGGTAGCCATCATCGCCATCCATGCCGGCAGCGTATACAGGGTAAAACAGAAGAAAAAAGTTGAAAAATTATATTTATATAACCGAAGCATGTGGAGACGTGCAATTCACCACATACATTAACTGTTTTATGCTCATGAAGTCACAGCAAACCGTTTTTTTTTTACCTTGAACCGTCTTCGAAATGTAGGGAGAAAACAGGAAAAAAAACAAAAACACTCTTTTTCCCATAAATGAGTGATTCTTAGAGATATTGACACAATACTTGGTATTTCTACGAGAAGTAATGTTAGAAATGATATGAGCGGGGTAACCAATTCCTAAGCCAACTATTTCCAGAAATACGATTGTCAACTTTTTTTTCCTCTTGAGCACCATCTTGAATCTGCCCTGTGAGGCATCGTTGAAAAAGTGATTGGTTGTCATGATAATGGTAATATATAATCATTGCATCGTAAAAACAGCCTCCTCATCATAATTTAGGGACCTCTTCGTCAGGAAAGAATTGCCATTCACGTATTTACTGGCTCTTCAAAGCTTTAGTGCCCATGATGGCATTTGCAACAGCTGGAATGGTAAAATATGTTACGCATAATGAACCTTGATGTACTTTGAGGTAGCCTACCAAGTTTTGCAATCATCAATAATAGAAAGGTTTGTTCTCAAAAGCTGTTTGAACAAAACTTGTTTAATTTTTTTATGAAAAATGCAAAATATTGGATCTTTCACCCTTATTTGATCTTGTAATGTAACGTAGATTATCCTGGTCACCATTCTGTAATGTATCCTGGTCACGGCACCATTCTGTGATGTAACTTCCTTTTTCGATGTTATTGCTGTAGTGTATCCTGGTCACGGCACCATTCTGTATTGTAACCCCGTTTTCGACGTTGGCAGCGATCGTCGTTATCCCTTTCCTTCTTGACGTTGTTTACATTTTACCTACGTTGTGTTGTTGGGTTCTTACTCGAGATGAGAATGTGTCGTGGGGGATGAGGTTTGATTCTTGAATGAAACGCGAAGGAAATGCAAGCAAAATGAATGTTTAATTGGAAATCAATTGCAAAGTTTTAGATGAATTTCTCTCTTTTCTCAAAACACCTATTGACAGTGATAAAATGACACAACAAGAATGAAGAACAACAAAACACAAACAAATGAAACAAGAAAAATCATTACAAATTATTTAGACAATGCAGGAATTTACAACAATGAAATGAACACAAAATCAGAATAACAGAACAAAACAAGAAATCAGGAAACATGTCAAACTGTCAATTTGATCGCAAAGGAAAAGTGACGTATTCGCTGACAGGCACACCTGGGAAGAACACGTCAAAGAAACCCATGCGTATAGCCTGGTTGGTTGCTGAAAAATCCCTTCCCAAATGATCTGAATAAAAATCAAGTGTGAATGAGTCGTGATGAAATGACAGAGAAGTCACTCCAGTTACAGTGATCAAGTCAGCGTGAATCGGTGCTTGAACCTCTTTGAAAGTTTGTTTCGTTTACAAGTTATTTACGTAACAACAAAAGGAAACTTTACGCTAAGCAATTAATTTTTTCACTTCACAAACAAAAGAGTCAAATTCATGGATAAATAAATAATAAAGAAATGATCGGTGAACAAGTACATGAATCAGCCAGAAACAAATGATTAGTAAACAAGTGAGTAAATCAGCAAGTAACAAATGATAAATAAACAAGTAGATAAATAAACAAGACAGAAATGATGAGTAATAGTGTAGGTGAATAAACAAGAAACAAATAAGAGATAAACAGGTGAATGAATAAAAAAGAAACAAGTGAGAGATAAATAAGTAGAGAAGTTGAAGTTGGTCATACTTTTAGTAAGCAATTGGAATGAAGAAGTATCTTTAACGCATTCGCCCGAAATTCCCCAGCAGTTACCCATCAAAAACCCCACAGATACATACTCACATACAAAACAGAACAATGGTTAGTAAACAGTAATCCCATACAAGAAATAACAATAAATACAAGAAAATCGACTCGAGCCAACCTGTGGCCCTCTCTTCGTCGTTATACATAATTTCCCCCCCAAATAAGAAAGGTTAGTAGATTCAACAAGGCAAATTCATACAAGTGGAGGACCCCCCCCAGGACACGGAGAAGCAGCAAGTCTCTCTTTCCCTCCTTTACTTTCATGCATAACCCGACAGTGAACAATGAAATGGGAATGAATCATGAAAAGTACTGTTTTCTACTTAGCGGCTGATTTTGGCGTAGCGGAGTTTCTTTTTGTCATCTTACTGTTTGTGACGTAACTTGTGGAAAAGAAACAATTAATGAAACCTCGAAGTACGCGCGATAGCGCGGCCTTGAGGTCACGCCATGAGTGCGTAAAAAGCACACCCACTTTGGATTTACGGCCCTTGCCGTCAACATTGAGATCATTTGGGAGTAGATAAATCACACAAAATTCAAAGCTGTGTGAAGCACCTTGATTTCAAAGGGGAAAAACTGCGGGTTATGCAAGCCCGTTGAAAACAAAGAGAACAAAGAGTTTCGGGTTATGTACAATAATTTCGCGGACAAAATAGATATCGAAATGCATGATTTGGTGAGTGGATGAAAGCCAAAATTACGGTACAATAGAAAGTGGAAAACTGACCTTAAATACGTGAAAACGACACACACCGGATCACTTGAAATCACGTGTTCTTCACCACAGCTGATTCTCTTCTCTCTGTCTGCCTGCGACTCGGCCGGCTTGTCTAGCGCAGCGCCATCTCCCTCTTCCCGCGACAAACACTACGAACGTCAACGACCGTACCCACTTCAGGTACCAACGTATAAACAAAACAAAGGGGGAATACTACAATCTCTCGTTGAGAAAAGCCTGAAATCGAAAGTCTTCAAAACTTTTATGCTAATGATTCACTGAGAACTGCTCTTCAATGTGTAGTTGTCAAAATCTGCATGGTTGCGTTCAGATTCCAGACAGAGAGCGACAAAGAAGCTCATGCAGTGAAAAAAGACACAACCTTCAATGCAACGGAGAAATCCCGGAAATGTCCCTTTTAGATAGACTTCCCGCAATACACAGGTTCTGTAAGACTTTCACGCGTGGGTGAAAGGCTTGAAACATCACTAACATAAGGCTCTAACAGTGTACCAAATTGCACATTTATGTTATAAAAAGCAAGGTCCCCAGACAGCGTTCAGTCAAGCTCTGGACTAGTTTTTCCTCGACTGTAATTTATGTCTCTTTTTACTGCATGAACTTCTTTGTCGCTCTCTGCCTGGAATCTGAACGCAACTATGCAATTTTTGACAACTAAACGTTGAAGAGCACTTCCCACTGAACCATTATCATAAAAAATTCGGAGACTTTTGGTTTCAGGCTATCCTCAGTGAGGGATCAAGTGAGAGTGAAAGACCCAATATTTTGTATTTTTCATAAAAAAACGACACAAATTTTGTTCAAACAACTTTTAAGAACAAACCTCTCAATTGATGATGGTGAAACTTGGTAGGCTACCTCAAAGTACATCAAGGTTCATAATGCGTAACATATTCCACCGTTCCGGATGTTGCAAATGCCATCATGGGCACTAAAGCTTTGAAGAGTCAAAAAATACGTGAATGACAATTCTTTACCGCCGAAGAGGTCACTAAATTATGATGAGGAGGTTGTTTTTGGCGATGCAATGATTTCATGTTACCTTTATTGTAATAACCAATCACTTTTTCAACGATGCCTCACAGGGCAGATTCAAGATGGTGCTCATGAGGAAAAAAAGTTGACAATCGTATTTCTGGAAATAGTTGGCTTGGGAATTGGCTACCCAGCTCATATCATTTCTAACATCACTTTTTGTAGAAATACCAAGTATTGTGTCAAAATCTCAACGAATTACTTATTCATGGAAAAAAGAGTGTTCTTGTTTTTTTTCTGGTTTTCCCCTACATTTCAAAGACGGTTTAAGGTAATCGAGAACAGTTTGCTGTGACTTCATAAAGATAAAATAATTAATGAATGTGGTGAGTTACACGTCTCCACATGTTTCGGTTAATTAAATATAATTTTCCATTTTTTTTTCTGTATCACCCTGTATACGCCGCCGGCATGGATGGCGCTGATGGCTACCTTTCTGGATCGGAAGAGTACGATGCAAAGAACATTTTCACCGAGTGGCATCTTCTCATCAAAAAATGCAAAGTACTTTCAACTGGCATCCGGACTATAGGGCTTTATTTTGAGCTCAGTCGTTTGGATCCGTACTCGATAAACCAATAAGTGGAAAACTCTCGGGAAATTCGGTGAATTTCAAATATGATTTAGTCAGAATTACTGATTTTGAGTCTAAATTTCTGGGACAAAATCAGGAATCTCGGGATAATTTTGAAGTTTCTGAACTCAGCTCTTTAGATCTTATAATTCCTCAATTTCAGTCGATATCACAGCACGAGATGCAAGTTTTATTCTGAATCTCCAAGTCTGAATCTGCACCTCCGAGTTCCAAGTCTTATTTTTGAGATAAAATTGGATTTCTGAGAATGGTCAGGTCAAGTCAGGTCAGGTCAAGTCAGGTCAGGTCAAGTCAGTTTTTCACATTGACTACACTGAAAAACTCGGGCATCAAAATCAAAATCCACTCACCAAAACGTACACAAGAATCTCACGTCTCTAAAGCAAGGAACGAGGTAATTATTGTGGAGACCAAGGGGACGAGCTACAGAGAGGTGCTGCAGAAAATGAAGACCAATGACAACGTTTAGAGTTTGGGTGTCAAAATAAGAGGGGTCAGGAAAACCAAAGAGGAGAACCTCTTTGTGAGTATGGGAGAGCAGAGCAAAGCAGAGCCACTGGCTAAGATTCTTAAAGAAGTGATAGGTGACCAACAAATACGGGTCGCCACAGACAAGAGGAGGCTGACCATCCGGGACTTAGACAAGCTGGTGACAGAGGAAGAACTGAACACGGCAATCACGAAGCTTATGGGAGATAAAGACAAGGCTGTTCTCAAGAGCGTGAGAAGTTCCAAGAGTGGGACGCAAGTGGCTACAATCGAAGTGGAGAAGGAATCTTCCTACAAGGTAGCTCAAGCCAGTTGAGGAATAAAAGTAGGCTGGAACAACCGCCGAATCAGCGAGGAGCCCAGAGCCAACAGATGCTTCCGCTGTTGGAAAAAAGGCCACATGGCACATGATAGTGAAGGCACCAATAGATCGAATCTTTGTCATAATTGCTGCAGGGAGGGTCATCACGTGGGAGAGTGTAAAGCTGCTCCGTGGTGCCCGTTGTGCAGGCAAGAGGGACACAGAGCGACAGACGAAGGCTGTGAAGCGGTCAAGGAACAGAAGGGAGCTTTTACTCCAGAAAAAAATGAGGAGAGAAAAACATCCAATGGAGCGGGGACAGAAGAAGACATGAAAGAAGACCTTAACGAAGAAAGCGATACGGAAGAAGCACAAATACGTACAGAAGACGACAAAGACTACAAAAAGCTAAAAGACTAACTAAAGCAAAATATCACTCAAGATTCTAGAGATCAATGCAAACAATAGCGTTCGGTCACACGACATGGCTGATGCGATCGCCTACAACAAAAAATGTGACATGATTGTCATCACGGAGCCAAACAAGAAGCTATGTCGCCGAAAGACGAACTTCTATCATAATGACATCAAATCAGCCCAGATTATCAATCACAGCCAGAAGTATAGAATTCGGAAGTTCCGTATTTTCCAGAGTACTAGAAAATATTCCAACTTCAAACAGAAAATTTTGACTCTAATTTTAAAACTTTGACTTCAAATTCGAAACTGCGACTTTCAATTTGAAAACACATATTAAGACTTGATGGCGGAATTTCGACCGAGGATTGAGAAACTTCCGACTTCAATCTTGAAGAACTTTGAACTTTTATTCTCAAAATTTCGACTTCGACTTCGATAATTTGACTTTGACATGGAATAATTTCGACTTCGATCTCGAAGTTTCAACATTCAACTTGACAAAATTTCGACCTCAAGCAACATGTCGATTTCAATTTTCAATTTGAAAGTTTTGACTAAACTCGAAAACATTTAGACTTTCACGATGAGATTTCACTGAATTTCGAAACTCCGACTTTGAACACAAATATTGCACTTCAAAATTTCAACTTGGAACGTGAAAAATCACAGGAAATTTCAGCTTCGGAAAAAAAGGTGGAAAAACACAATATTGTGGTTTTGATAGTGAAATTCCGACTATCTATATACTTGGAAAAATCTTGAGATTTTCGCCGAACACAATTTCGACAACAATCTCAATTAGGACTTACAAGTTTCTACACGAAATCTCGACTTCAAACTTGAAAAACTTTCGACTTGAAACCTATTGAGAAAATTTCGACTTTATTCTAGAAATTCTACTATCATTTTGAGAACAATAATTCGACTTTGTTATCATATTTCGACTCTTAACACAAAATTTAAGCCTCATTCATGAGAAAAATGTAGAAGTTTCTCTAGAACATGCAACCGTATAATTTGCGTGACTCCTAACTGCAGACTGTGTGCTCGGACTAACCAGTAGCGGTGAATGGTCGTGTGGCGTGTGGTTATAGATGGTATAAAGGCGCCAGGTAATTTCAAAGAGTGGTTTTAAGTCAGAGCCGGATGTGTTAAAATTACCAAAAATAAAACAAGATATCTGAACGGGATTTCGCAGTTTATATCGAGACAATAGAATGAATAATAGGGAAAATTACAGGAAATAGGTAAGTACCGTATGATCAAAAACTTTCCTCCTCTAGGCAGGCTGTGGCCTGGGCAAAATTAGCCTCGTTTGCCTGCCAATGACCAGACCACAGCCTGCCTAGAGGAGAAAAGTTTTTGATCATAACGGTTCAAGGATAATGACAAAATTTATAATAAATAATATTCGTAGAAAATTAAAAAGGACGAAAAACGTGGCAACGTCGCAACTACAACTGTCAATGTCGACAGGCTGTCCTACTGACGGACGTCACGTCGAGTGTGTAGATCAGCTGGTTGATAATAACAGGTGGTAACTTAACATCAAGGGATGACAATACACGAAATAAACCAATGTCGAATTGTTACAAACACATTATTTTGACATTAATTCCAATTTCGAATTGCCATACGAAATTTCAATTTTGAAGTTTTGATAATTTCGACTTTTTTGACGGAATTTCGACTTGATTCTTGAAATTTAGACTGTGAACTTGAAAAAATGTATCAGACTCAAACCTGAAGTGTCGGCTTGGAACTTGAGATAATTTCGACTTCAGACACAGAACGTCGACTTCATTTTGAAAGTTTCTGCTATTTATTCGAGAATTTTCTGACTTTGAACACGGAATTCTGACTCAAATCTGGAAATTCCGACTTGGAATTCAGACAGAATTCAACCCTACCATTGAAAGCTTGACCTCATTCTGAAAATCTGGACTTTGAACAATGAAGGTTTACACTTCAATTTGATGATGCGATTTCCATGCGTTGATGAAGTGATGGCTAAGGGGCATACCGCCGAGGATTTTTTAAGCATAGGTCACAGAGCTTCAAGGAGAGCTTCTCCAAAGTACCTTCTTGGACCTCTGACCAGCTCCGAAAGAACTCAGTGAGGAAGCTCTCAGGGAAGTTGGTAGGGAACTTCTACATACTAGAGAGGGACCTCTTTTGTACAAGTCACAAGACATCACGTCAAATCTTCCCAGAGTTTTAGGAAATCTCAATGGACCTTCGAAGATCTCTGAAAGAGCTCAGGCAATGAATTCGCGAGACTTCACTCGCAAAGGTTATTTCTTTACCTCTTCTATACAGGCTACTGCGTTCTCAATCTTTCCAAGGGATCTGTGGGGGCCTGCACAGGTTTTTTTGGAAGAGCAGACCCAGACACAGCAATGTGCTTACACCAGGATTCAAGCCTTGTTCGAGAAGTCTCCAAAAGCATTTGGACTGCGTAGAACGAAGGCTGAAGGTATAAAGGACTAGAGACAATTTGACGTAGCGCAAACCTCATTTCTGACACCAATAATTGGTAGTTGATTTCAACTTGAAAAATGCTTTTCCAATAAAATCGTTGGTGGGTAAAAACGTTGTTCCAATAAAAGTTTCAAGTCACTATTGATTGGTGTCAGAAGTGGGATTGAATAATGCTACAAAGAGACTTGAGCTGGAATTTCTAATTTCACATTCTTCATATACAAAGCAAGCATAGCTTGCAGATTGCATTACTATTTACAAGTTGACAAAGTTGACAAAAGTGGCCAGCTGGGTCTCCCGCGGGATCAGTCGGCCGGCGTCGCGGCGTCGCCTCAAACTGCAGCAGCAGAAAATTCGCGTGACGCTTTTAATAACGTCAGGTATAACAACGGCGGTATTTCAGCGTAATTTTTGTAATTAACACGAAACCGGGAGACGCACATTATGCAACATAAAATCCCACTCTCCGTGCCCTTGTTCCACTTTCGCTGCTGCCGCTATCAGCGCCAGAAACAACGGTTATGCCGGCGATTAATCTTCACTCAGCTCGGGCTTAATCTTCAATTAAGCTTAATCAACAGTCACACGATTGTTATATCACTCGGGAGGCTCCTGAGCGGCGCCCGATGATTCAGCTTTATTGGTCTTCAAGCTTGAATTTTTGCGTCGGCTTCCGCTTTCGAGTGGTGGAGAACGTACTCGAGTTTTGCTTCGATTTTCTTGGAAAGAAAAGCGTAGCCGAGCTTGGAACTAGCCAAGTTTGTCACTAGATCACCCTTAACTAACCCATGAGAGAAGTTAACGACGGCTGGTTAAAATTTGTGAAAACCAGACGTCGGATTTTGGCAGGGTATTTTTGAGAAAAATCCCGCAAACGAACCGCAATACAAGTTGACGATGGGAAATTTTCAAAATTCCTGCCGAATTTGAGAGGATTTTTCGTAAATTCTCAATTCATTCCAATTTTTTCCAGGGAATCGTCATTTTAAATAATTGGTCCGAGATTTCTTGACACATTTTGCGGCAAAAACTCGGCTTTTCGGACAGAATTTCGAGAAATTTGGTGTGAGATGCCGACCGGGGGTTTCGAGGACCCACTGTCGTCTGGTGCGGGCCATTCGGCGTGGCTTTTCTTGAAATTTTGCCGAAAAGTGTTGAAAACGGTACACGGCCCGGCCAAATCTGGCAGAAACGTCATTATTGACGTGTTATTGACGCTCTCGGTTTTGGGTAAAACTCGATAACACCTCGGGGCATTTCAACAGTGTTTCTGGAAAAAACGTACCGTGTCAGTGTGCGAGATTGAACCGTGGTCTAGGGGGGGCTTTTCAGCGTCTATCGGACACCAAAAAACCAAAGAATTTTTTTAAATTTGACAGCACTTTGATGAAATTTTGCTGGCCGGCTCCGGTGTTGACGGGACGGATTTCACATAAACAGGCAAATTGAACAGACAAAACACGTCTAGTAGGTACTCACAGTATGTTTGCACTAGGACCCGATTTTTACCGGCTTTACATTTTGAGAAAAGCCTCTTTTTTCCATTTCCAGACACATCTCGTGGCGGCGTCAAATGTCTTGTTCTCACGTCTTGTTTTCTACGAGATCCTGGATAATTTCATCGGACCTTCTGGCCAGACCTTCAGAAAGGGTCCATTTTTCGATCCATATGCGTTCTATTACGTTTTTGTAGTCCATTTTATCGAAATCTGTGTGCAATGTTTCGCATCGATACAGTCGACCTAGCGTCGGACTGCCACTGTCACTTTTGCCAACAGCACCGCGCGCCTCCGTTCACTAGATGTTAACGCGAATCTGTCAAACTCGCGCCACCGTTCGCCGAATTCTCAAGTCACATTCATCGTCGTGTTTGTGGTGGTTTTTTTGCGTGATCTGAACCAAAAACATAGACGACCGTCGACCAAATCCAATTTGTTGCTTTTTTATTCAAAATTTCATAGTATTTCCCTTTTTGTGAGCGTTCGCTATTTAATTGTTTCAATAGCTTTGTTCCATCAGCAGTCCCCGACTGTCCGTGGACGTCAGCAGCCTGCGCATTACGATTTATGAAGTAACAGGCTGCTGACGTCCACGGACAGTCAGGGACTGCTGATGGAACAAACCTAATTTCAAACACAACGAATTTTCCTTTGTCAGATTTTTATTTTTGACGTCTCCAGAGGCCGCCATATTGAACTTTCTCATTTCTCAACCGATCGGATTGGAATTTTCAACCTGTACTTGCTTTGGGTGGGCACCCAAGATGCCTTTGTCACATTTTGATTTTTGACATTTCAAAAGGCCGCCATATTGAACTTTTGCATTTTTCAACCGAAACGATTGAGATTTTCAACTCATACTACTTGTTTAAGGTAGGCAATCTAGATGCATCTGTCAACCTTCGATTTAACTCTAGCTCAGCTTCAACAAAAAAAAATCTGTTGTAGAAAACCCACTATTGGAACTGGTTCACTTACACTGAATTACCTTAAGCTGGAAAAACTATGGAGTGGGTGAATACACCGAAAATATTAGCAAAAAAGATGGAATTTTGGATTAATCACGCCCACACGTACACTGACTCCATCTTGAAACTCGTCATTCTCCGATTGGAAAGCTCCGCTTTTGAGCGCCCCCTCGACAAAAAACAAACACTCCATAATCCCGGGGGCAGAGATAATTACCGACATTTCAGCCCTTTACCCGTCCCCGCGCCCGCGCCGCCCGCCTCTCCCCCTCGAGCCATTGCTTTTAAAAGTTCAAACACGGGTAATCAACCGAGCGCGGAAAACAAACGAGGCACACACTACGCAATCTTTCATTGTGTTCTCTGTTGCGGATATTCCGGTTGTTGTGTGTTACATAGTGCTCCCTGTGTGTGTAGGTATGTATGTGCTGCTCCCCGGGACTCTCTCTGAAATTCCACATTCGTCAATCATCGATTTCGCATTAAAGAGTGCTCACGAGAAACGGGGTTATGCCTGCCTCCGTGTGCCACACGGCCTTTGCTTCGCCACGGCGCGGTTTCCAGCGGATTTCTCGGAAAAAGCTCAGTGTTTTGTTGCTGTGCTTGTTTTTGGTGCAGAGATAAAGTTTCGTATTTTTAGAAGCATCGATGTGGCACAGGGCGGTCGTTATGGCTATTCCAGTAACTTCGGGATGCTGTACTTGTTTCACAAAGAACTTGTGTCGATTATGCATGGAAATTATCGAAATCAATCGATTAGCTGGGGAACACACAAAATTAGCTGCTGTTAACCACGTGTCCAGTCGCAGCTTTGAAGCTTGAGGTTTGGTTTCCGACATTTATATCTAGGTGAATAGGGAATGTTACAGGTAGTATACCAAAGTAACCTTGAACAAAATCGGACAACAAACAAAAAAGTTGCGCACTTTTTCCCACCAAAGACAGTTGTTGTGAGCAACCAATCTTATTAATTGTGCAACTTTTCGATTTGTAACCTTATCTTTGACATATTTTCTCTGGATAAGTCTCCAAAGAAAGCCTTATATAATCTCAACAAAACCATAAAAAAGCGTCCAGTCCATAGTGACATAATAATGAATCAAGGCAGTTGAATCTAAGCTTGAGCTAAGGCAGTTGAGTTAGAGCGAAAGTCAAAGCAGTTGGAACAAAGCTTGAGGTAAAGTATGTAGTTGGAACAAACAGCTAAACAAAGCTATATAGTTGCCTTGCAAAAGGATTGCTCGGGTTGCTAAGTGCCAAATTTCGGAACAATAGCCTAATTTTGAAGCAGTATTTCCGTCTCTGACTTCAATTTTGACGTCTGGTTCTCAACGTCTTCATCCAAGTCAGTCAAGAACGTTACGGGCAATCGATCAAAACCAGTTCCAACCAAATCGAACAGCAAACAAAAAAGTTGCTCGCTTTTCCACTTCCAATTCACTTCTAAGCAACAAATCTCGTTTGATGCGCAACTTTTTTATTTGTCGTCCGATTTTTGGCATTATTGAGATGTTTGAAGCTTGGGCTTTGCTGAAAAAGCTTTGATTGTCGGATGACAAAGCTCAGAGCTATAGCTTTGTAAAAGATCAAGTTTTCAGTCCCCGACTTTATTTCGGAATCTGGTTTTCAACGTTTTCATCTGGTTGAATTAAAAACGTCACCGGAAGTTCACCAAAGCAAGTTTGGACAAAATCGAACCACGAACAAAAAAGTTGCGCGCTTTTTCCCAGTCAAGACAGTTGGAAGCAACCAATCTGATCATGCGCAACTTTATAATCTGTCATTCAATTTTTGGCATTTTTCTTTGGATCAATCTTTGATGAAAGCTCTATACAACTGCTATTAGACCAAAATGATGCTCCAATTCAGATTGACACAAGCATGGATTGAGGCAGTATCAAAGCTTGAGTTGAGATAGTTGAGTCAAAACTCGATTCAAAGTATTTGCAACAAAGCTTGAGTCAAGGCAGTTGGAACCAAGAGTCCGAGGAAGTTGAAGATTTGTTTTGCAAAAGGATTGTTTGAATTGCTTGGTGTCAGATTTCGAGGAAATTGCTTGATTTTGAAGCATTTTTTCCAGTCCCCGACTTTAATTCAGACGCCTGGTTTCCATCCAAGTCAGTTGAGAACGTTACAGGCAATCGATCAAAACCAGTTCCAACAAAATATAGGAACAAACAAAAAAGTTGCTCGCTTTTCCACTCTTAAGACACTTTGTAGCGACTAATTCGGTTTGAGGCGCAACTTCTCAATATGTCATCAAATTTTTGGCATTTTTTTTCCAAATCAATCCTGGGAAAAGCTACATTCACTGGTTCCAAGACCATTTGCTCAAAATTTGCAACAAAACTACGAGCTCTGAGCTGAATCAAGTATAAAATGAGCCAGTTGGAACAGCTTGAGGCGACGCAGTTGAAACAAAGCTTGAGTAAAGGCAGTTTTAGCGGAGCATCTTGGAGGTCTCAGACTCAGCTTTTCAAAAAGATTGCTTGAAATGTCAGATGAGAAAGTTCGGAACTACAGCTTGATTTCGGAAGATCACGTTTTTATCCCCTGTCTTTTATTTTGACGTCTGGTTCCCAACTTTTATAACCGAGCCAGTAGAAAACGCTACGGGCAGTATACCAGAGCAAGTTTGAACCAAATCGAAAAACAAAAACAAAAGTTTGGCGCTTTTTCCTACTTGAGACAGTTGTAATCAACCAATCCGATTCAATGCGCAACTTTTGGATCTCTTATCTGATTTTCTGCATTTTTTCTTCAATATTGAGAGAAGCTCGATTTAACTCATACAAGACCAAAAGGATGCGTTGAAATTGGACTGAAGCAAGCATGAATCAAGGTAGAAGAATCAGAGATTGAGTTGAAGCAGTTGAATCAAAGCTTGAGTCAAAGCAGTTGGAATAAAACGTTGAAGCAGTTGAAAGAAAGAGTCCAAACAAGCTGAAGATTTGTTTCGCAAAAAGCCACGTTCACTAGTTCCAAGACCATTTGCTCAAAATTTGCAACAAAACTACGAGCTCTGAGCTGAATCAAGTATAAAATGAGCCAGTTGGAACAGCTTGAGGTGACGCAGTTGAAACAAAGCTTGAGTAAAGGCAGTTTTAGCGGAGCATCTTGGAGGTCTCAGACTCAGCTTTTCAAAAAGATTGCTTGAAATGTCAGATGAGAAAGTTCGGAACTACAGCTCGATTTCGGAAGATCACGTTTTTATCCCCTGTCTTTTATTTTGACGTCTGGTTCCCAACTTTTATAACCGAGCCAGTAGAAAACGCTACGGGCAGTATACTAGAGCAAGTTTGAACCAAATCGAAAAACAAAAACAAAAGTTGGGCGCTTTTTCCTACTTGAGACAGTTGTAACCAACCAATCCGATTCAATGCGCAACTTTTGGATCTCTCATCTGATTTTCAGCATTTTTCCTTCAGTATTGAGAGAAGCTCAATTTCACCCATACAAGACCAAAAGGATGCGTTGAAATTGGACTGAAGCAAGCATGAATCAAGGTAGTAGAATCAGAGCTTGAGTTGAAGCAGTTGAATCAAAGCTGGAGTCAAAGCAGTTGGAATAAAACGTTGAAGCAGTTGAAAGAAAGAGTCCAAACAAGCTGAAGATTTGTTTCGCAAAAAAAAGCTCGGTATGCTTAGTGTCAATTGTCTCAACAACTGCGTGATTTTGAAACAATATTTCAGTCCCTGACTTCGATTTCGACGTCTAGTTTCCATTGTCTTCATCCAAGCCAGTTGAAAACGTTACAGGCAATTGACCAAAACAAGTTTCGAACAAATCGAACAGCAAACAAAAAAGTTGCGCGCCTTTTCTCATTAAAGACAGTTTGAATTAAGAAAGCTGAATCGCTGCGCAACTTTCCGATCTGTCATCCGATTCTTGGCAATTTTCAATCTATCAGTCCTTAACAAAGCTCTGTACATCCGCTGCAAGACCAGAAGTTGGAGTCGAATTTGGACTGGAGCAATCATGAATCTCCTAGCAATTGGAGCAAAGCTTGAGTCAAGACAATTGGAGCAATCTTTGAGTCAAAGCAGCTGAGACAAGTTTTTGAATGTAGGTAGGGAAAACAAATTTTCCAAGAGAACTCAAGTTATGCTTCGTTTTCTTCAAGATTGCTTGGATCAAGAAATTAACTACAGTTGCCTCATTTTGAAGCAGCATGTGTTCAGTCGCCTCTATTCTGACGTCTGGGTTGCAACATGCTTATCTTGGTGAGTAGAGAACATTACGGGCGATACATCAAACCATGTTTCAAGAAAAACGAACAGCAAGCAAAAAAGTTGCGCGTTTTTTTTCCATTGAAGACTGCCCCAGATGGGCTTAAGAGCCTGCAACTTTTTCGTTTCTTTTACAATTTCCTTAAAAATAGTTTTCGAAGTGTCCAAAAGACTTAAAGAATTGCTTCGCGAAAAAATTGCTTCAATTGTCGAATGACAAAACTCAAAACTACTGCCTTGTATCATGCTTCCGCTCTCTGACTTCTATTTAGACGTCTGGTTTTAAACATTCTTATCTGGGTCAGCAAAGAACGCTGCGGGCAAAACGCTGAAACAAGTTTTGAAGAAATCGAGCAACTGACAAAAACGTTGCCAGTTTTTTCCACGTAAGGCAGTTTCCAACGGATAGAGTTCTTTGCGCAACTTTTTTGTAAGTCATCCGACTTCCATGATCCTTGTTTCAAACGGAAGCACGACAAAAACCGTATTAACCTATGGGCAGACCAATCAAATGTATATGAACAAGACCGGGATGAAACCAGAACCAGTTTGGATGCACTTTGAATTGATTGAATCAGAGCGAAACCTTACAATCCATTGCCTTCAAGCTCAGAACGATTGCTTGATTTTGAAAGATGATGTTCCAGGTTTCTGGCTCTTATTTTGACGTCTGGTTTTCAACATTTCTATCTGGGTCAATCAAGAATTTTTTTGGTAATACACCAAAACATGTTTCGAGGAAATCTAACAGCAAACAAAAAAGTTGCGCGCTTTTCTCAGTCAAGAGAGATTGAAGCAACAAATCTAATTTGCTGCGCAACTTTTCGATTTGTCATCCGATCCCTAGCATTTTTTCTTTACGGCAATCCTCAACAAAGCTCTATACATTTGTTCCAAGACCAAAAGATAACTTGAAAATTTGGCTGAAGCAATAACGAATCCAAGCACTTGAAACAAAGCTTGAGTCAAGGCAATCGAAGCAATCTTTCAGTCAAAGCAGCTGACACAAGTTTTTGAGTCTAGGTAGGAAGAACAAGGTGCCTGAGGGACTTCAAATTTTGCCTCGCTTCCTTCAAAATTCATCGAATTACAAAATCCAGTACGATTGTCTCATTTTGAAGCAACATGTGTTGAGTCGCGCCTGTTCTGACGTCTGGTTTCCAACATTTTTATCTTGGTCAGTGGAGAACATCACGGGCAATACATCGAGTCATGTTCCAAAAAGTCGGAGAGCAAACAAAAAAGCTGCGCACTTTCTCACATTAAAGACAGTTTGAAGCAACCAGTCTGAATTGTTGCGCAACTTTTTGGTTTTATATCCGATTTCTGACTTTTCTTTGCGAATCAACTCTTGACGAAAGCTCTACACATTCAAGTCCTGAATAATGGGTTCAACTCAATCTGACGCAAACTTGAACCAAAGCAGTTGAACCAAAGTTTAAGGCAAGACAGTTGGAACAAAGTGTCCAAGAGACACTGTCCAGTTTCAGTACATTGTTTTGATCTGACACTGGGTGCATCTGGCTCCAGCCAAGCTTTGATCCGAGCTTGGATCGAAGTGAAAAAATATACAAATCGTGCTAGAAACAAAAAAATTGCGCAAGAAACTTTACCGGATAAATTAAAACCGCCCCAGCCAGCCAGAAGTACGCAATGTTTTTGTTTCTTACTCAATTTGGAAAGAGAATGGTTATGGTATATGGTGAAATACAACAAATTGCACTTAAACACACCAAATCAAGTACATATATCATAAAATCATATTATGAAAATGAGAACTTGGGCCGCGCCCAGTTTCGAGCTTGTTGCATTTTGTCTCGGTGAACCGTTCTGGTCCATCACTACGTTCATCAAGCTTCAGCTGAGCTCCAATTCAGAAGAAAAATCGTTAAAATCGTAAAAGAAACAAAAAAGTTGCGCATGGAACTGCATAAGTTGTGATGAAACTGCCCCGGATGGCCAAAAGCCTGCAACTTTGTGTTCCTCAATTTTCATTTTTTTTTTTTTTTTTTTTTTAATCGTTTATTTAACGTCGGCCTATTTCCGCAACGAGGCCTAACACCGACGCCGGTGAATGCTTTCCTCCACTATACCGGAAATTTTGCCGAACCCCTGTGTGTTCCAACACAGGGTAGGGATTTTTAACGACCACCAACATCGCATGGGGTCGGCACCATCGTTCGTATTTTACGTGCTATGCGACACACGGCGCGTCTTGCATTTAGCAAGCATTCCAACTAAACCAAGGAGCTTGTTTTCGAGGCCGAAAATCCGTCCCCGGCGGAGATCGAACCCGCGACGTCTGGAGTGGTAGTCGAACGCGCTAACTAACCACACCACAAGCTCCTCTCCTCAATTTTCATGAAAATAGTTTTCGAAGTGTCCAAGAGACTCCAAGAATTGCTTCGCAGAAAGGTTGCTTCAATTGTCGGATGACAAAACTCAAAACTATTGCCTAGAATCATGCTTTCGCTCTCTGATTCCTATTTAGACGTCTGGTTTTCAACATTTTTAGCTGGGTCAGCCAAGAACGCTGTGGGCGAAACGATCAAACAAGTTTGACAAAAATTGAGCAACAAACAAAAAAGTTGCTTGTTTTTTCCACGTAAAGCAGCTTCCAACGGATACAGTTTTTTGCGCAACTTTTTTGTCAGTCATCTGATTCCCGTGATTCTTATTCCAAGCGAAAGCATAGAGAGAGCCGGTTTAATGCATGGGTAGACCAATCAAATTTAAATGGTCGAAACAAAAAAGTTGCGTCTTTCCATTCAAGACAGTTTGAAGCAACCAGTCTGGATTGTTGCGCAACTTTTGGGTTTTATATCCGATTCTTGACATTTTTTCGTAAACTTATTCCTGATGGAAGCTTTACACATTCAAAATCTGGAAGATGCGTTCAATTATAGCTGACGCAAGCATGAACCAAGAGAGTTGAACCGAAGTTTGAGTTGATGAAGTTCAAACAAAGTGTCAAAACGACTCTGTCTTGTTCCGTGGATGGTTTTGGTCTCTTACTAGGTGCATTCGGCTCTTGCTGGGCTACGATTAGAAAAAAAATCGTGGAGATCGAGGTAGAGATCGTGCTAGAAACATAAGAGTTGCACATGGAACTCAACCGGTTGCGTTAAAACTGCTCCAGACAGCCAAAAGCACGCAATTTTTCTAATTCTAGTTGATCAAAAATGACTTGATCAGAGGAAAAAGTGTGTAACTTTTTTGTTTATTGTGCGATTTGTCTGAAATTTTCGGCCTTGTATTTGCAAGAGTTACAAGAAATCCCCATACATGGACAAGTGGACATTTTTGAATCGGCAAAGTACCTACGTATGCATTCCGCACATCAATTGCACGCGCAGTGCTAGTACCTACCTTCGTTTTGTTTTTATGATAATTTTATCAAGGAGCTCAGTTCTCGAAGAAGACATCGCGAATTCAGTAATAAGACGTCGGAGAGAACATTGAAAAACCTTCTGGGAAAGAGAAAAAGGACCAAGCCATAACTTAATACCAAACACACGCGAAAGTGATGAAAGAATCGTTATATTCGGCTTTAATAGTTCTCGAGCACGCATGCTGGGGAGAGGCCGGTAAAAAACGCATCCACACACATACCACCGACGTCCCGTTTTCTTTCTTTTTCTTCTCGAAGCGAATTTCCCAAACTATATTTTAATGAAAATTCCACAGGCGAGCGTCAGCTCAGCTCGTTGCACGCCGGCAAAAGCGCAATAAAGCCCAATTTTCCAAAGTATACACACACACAGCAAAGTCTAATGCACTTTTGAAAACACCGCCGCGGCATTAATAATTTATGGCTACAACTAAACCGCAAACTGCGGGCTGGTGTGTTGAGATTAAAATTTTCTTTTCCGTGTTTTTTTATTTGGCGGAACAGCTCATTCGGAGGCAAACTGGATTGAAATTAGCTATTTTCGGGGTGCGGGCACGGGGATTCAGGGAAGTGATTTTTATCATCAGACACGCATTAAGCCACATGGAAACGAAAAAAAACAAAGTGCACGGGAAGGAGGTTTTCCTGGCACGCAATTTTCCGACGAGTTTTCCGGGGCGCAAAAGCGGCGGCTTTTGTTTGCCAATCCGAGAGAGCGGGCGCGGGCGAGAGAGGCCAGAGGTCTGATAAGAGGGGTCCGAACACAGAAAATAAATTACCTGTTTATATGAAATTCACATAAATTACGGCCGGTGCCCTCGGAATTTTTTAATAATAATAGAGCAGTCGGCTGCAGAAATCCAGAGCCAATAAAAAGCTGCCCCGCCACTTTCGCGTATCTTTCCACGACACTTCAAAATAATTTTATTGCGCATTTTTTTAGTTTTTGCCTGATTTTTGTGACTTTTCCGAAAATTGGAGCCAAAGGAAAGTTCTCCCCGTCAAATTCAACACCAAGAAGATAGGTCAAACTTGCGGTTGACACTGAGACAAAACATGAGCTTACTCGACTGCAAGGCCTGGAAATAATTCAAAAATAAATCAAAAAAATCAATGAGAAAATCAAATAAATCATTTCAAAAACTGAATCCCGTAGAGAGGCGCTCCAAGGTTAGGGATCTTAGGTTGTGCATAAATTGTTTAGGGTCCCATTTCAGCAAGAAATGTTCTTCGAAATTTCTTTGCGAAATTTGTGGCAAGCATCACCATACCATGTTGCGTTTTGACTCGATTTCTAAGGTACTTAGTATTTCAAAGGACGAACCTCAGGATCAAACAAGTACCTACGGTTCTAGCGAATCATTCTCAGTTGTGCCAGGTCATGTTGGCAACGGCTTTGGTGAGAGTCCGTGACGTATCAGGGAAATCTTTCTAATTGCCGTTGTGTTCCGATATTGTGGCTAACCTTGTCCTATGTACTATGTAGTCAACTTTTATATATTCGATTCTATGTCAAAACGTCGTAACTATTACATTCTGAAAGTCTGTTGTTTTTCACACACTTGATTAAAATTCAAATTCTAACATTTCTCCTCCTCGTGAAGATCGTCACGATTCTTCACCCTGTTCTAAACATTCTACTCTACATATTTTGGCGGTAGGTCTGCGAAACACTCCAGATTTTGTCTTGACATCAACTACTCTAATCTTCCCATCGGCCCCATTGATCAACTTTGTAATGATAACTACTAATATAATAATAATAATAATAATAACTCGTCCTTTCAAATGCTTTATCTTCCCATGCAGTATCCATCCAAGTTTCGTCTGTGATAAGACCGGTGAATTCTTCGGCCCTTCAATGATTTTCCTGCTAACAATTAGGTTCGCGTGATCCTGTCCAATCAACAATTTGGGTGTCTCGTTAACATAACTTGCAAAATCGATATTTTCAAGATGTCTCCACTTGTCTTTGAGTCTTTTCGCATTCACAGTTTGCGTTGGTAACTCCATATCCTTCAAGGTATAAACATCATTGAGTACATATTCTTGCTCGTCATCTCCTGCAATCCTAAAAGACACTCTGGTGGATTCGCTTTTCTTTCTTGTTTTTCTTGTTTGTTTCAAGGCCGAGTCTTACCTTTTCTCCTTTCAACCCTAATGTTTTAGAGAGAGCCTCGTCGATCATTGTGATGGTGGATGCTTCATCAAACAAAGCATACGTATTCACCTTTTGGTTGCCATGAAATATCATCACAGGTGCTACCTTGAGTATTACCTGGTTGTCAGATTTTTGCTGACACTTGGAGGTGTGTGCAACTACCTCATCGGTATTTTCGCCTGTTTCAAGTAATTCTTTTTTGATACAATTCTCGTTGTGCAGTAATTGATTATGATATTTTTCACAATCGTTCACCCCACATTTCTTCTTCTTGGTGCAAGTGGTAATCCTATGGTACGTTTTAAGACATGAGAAGCATGCATTATTGTTTTTAACGTGTTTCCATCTTTCTTCAGGAGTTATTTTCAAAAACTTTTCACATTTTTCGATATCGTGTTTCTCTGATGTGCAAAATAAACACTTCTTGATTTTCTCATGATTTCTTTTCTGATTACTGCCTTGTCCCCCTGTATTGACTAGTGTAGTGTGATATTTTTTCTTTTCTTGTGTAGGTGTAGGCTGAGAATATTTTGTCATCATCATTGTTTGGACGTAACTTGCACCCTCTGCTTCACCCCAAATCCATTTTTGAAAATACTTGAGTGAAAATTCACCCTGTTTCTTTACGACCATTTTTCCCCAGCTAAGCTGCATAGAATAGGGTAGTTTTTGAAGTAATTCATTCAAAAGTTGAGGACAGTTCAAGTAATTTTGCATATTTAAAGCCTCTAAAGTTAAAACAAGATTCTGCAGACCATCTGAAAAGTTTGTTAGACTCGAAAAATCATTTCTTTTTACACAAGGTGTATTTCTTGCTTCATTGACTAAGGCCCTTACTATCATTTCAGGTCTGCCGAATCTGTTTCTCAAAATATCTATAATTTTTTCCGAAGACATCAATAATCCCTCAACGGCACGCCTTGCATCACCCTTCAGGTATTTTCGAAGTCTGCATACATTGTCTTCATCGCTTAAATTCAAAACTTTTGTGGTCGTATGATACTGCTTGTAGAACGCTGACCATTCTTTGACTTCGCCGGTGAATATTGGCAGATCCTTGTCTATTATCTGTCTGCTAAAAATCATCTTGACGTCGTTGCTGCTAACGTCTTGAAAGGCATGATTGCTAAGATGCATGATTGTCCTTTTTGATGTCACTGTCAAATCGTTCTTCTGTCAGCCAATTTTTTACCTTACTTGTTGAAGACCATTTGTCTCCGGGTAACTCCACTTGACTTTGACGTGTTCTTGTCGTTGTTGCTTGAGAACCTTCTTCCTCGTCGATCCTCGACCTTCTTGTAACGTCAGCTTGTTTTGAATCATTCTTTTTTCATGTTCGCATCTCTTTATCTGTGCTTCATGTTCTTTTTTCTGTGCTTCATATTCTGCTGCTAAGATTTGTGCCATCTGTTCATCTGCATTAATCTGAGCTTCTAACCTTTTACGCCTATATGTAGCAGTCGTAGACTTAGAATGTTTAGAGAGAGACTTACTCAATGACCTCGATGCTGCTCGCTTGCCTGCTTCTATTGATGCTGCCTGGCTTCTTTCTGCTTGGCTTGTCACTGTCAACTTGTCCTCTTCGACTGTGTTCCTTGCAGATTCCATGGTAGTTCGCCTGACTATTCCAATTGTGGTCTCCTGTTCACCATTTGTCACGTTCCTGCATACGTTCTTGTCCGCTTGGTCTGCATCTTTTTCTCCTGCGTTCTGCTCCTCTCTCTGCATCCCAGCTCTGCCTGCCATACTCCTTGTCGTTATGTCTCGCTTTTCCATATCTTGGTCAAATGTAAGCTGAAGGACCAGCACAATGTTCCGATATTGTGGCTAACCTTGTCCTATGTAGTTAAAAACGCCTTTTTATTTCAACTTTTATATATTCGATTCTATGTCAAAACGTCGTAACTATCTTATCTATGGTAACTATTACATTCTGAAATTCTGTTGTTTTTCACACACTTGATTAAAATTCAAATTCTAACACGTTGTTTGCTGGACTCGGGCAGTCAATCCCATTGTGTGACAGAATTTTTTTGTAACAGGTTAAGTGCTCGAAAGCGAGATACATCTTTCTCAATCCAAGGCATTAATTCTTCCTCGTCTAGTGTAACCAAGCAAATTGAGATCATGTTGTACTCCAACAACTATGAGTTATCTTGTAAGTTATGTTATTTGGTTATCCCTCAAACAACCGGTACAATTCCTACTCAGACTTTCAGAGCTGATTTGGTTGAGATTCCAGATTCTGTTTTGTCGGATCTCGCAGATCCAGATTTCAATGTTTCCGCCCCGATTGATTTGTTGATTGGCGGCTCGCTTTTCTGGGATTTGATGCTTACCGGTCAGCTGTCAATGGGAGAAGGGCAACCTGTCTATCAGAGGACCTGACTTGGATGGGTTTTATCCAGCCCACTCAGCTTTCCGACTTCTGTCATCCAGGTTCATTGTTGTGTTGACAAGCAATTGCCTCTTAACAGTTCTTTTCCTCGATTTTGTAGGCTTGAGGAGGTTCAACATCCGATATCTCTCTTGTCACCGGAAGAAACTTCTTGCGAAGACCATTTTGTTAGGACCCATCATCGCGATGATTCGGGTCAATTTGTAGTTTCTATACCGTTCAATAATTTGTTGCCTAGTATAGGCGAATCGGGAGGCTTTGCAGAGCAACGTTTGTTTCAGGTGGAGAAAAAATTGTCTGGGGTTCCTGATTTGAAACATCAGTACTCCGAGTTCATGAGAGAATACAAGTCATTGGGTCACATGTTGGAGGTGAATGATTCAAGTCAGGTCAGATATTGAGTTTCTAATCATTGGGTTGTGGAAGAGTCGTCACTCTTCACCAAGCTGAGAGTGGTTTTCGATACTTGTATGAAATCTACCTCTGGTGTTTCTTTCAATGACGCCCAGTTAGTGAGACCCACGGTCCAAGGTGATCTCCTGTCACTAACTATCCGTTTCTGACAACATAACTTTGTTCTGGCAGCTGATATAAAAATGATGTACAGACAGGTGAGTATCGTCTCGGAGGAAAGATGTTTTCAGAGGATACTTGAGCGAGAAAATCGAGACAAAGATACGTTGTTTTCAGTTGAATACGGTCACTCATGGGACTGCCAGTGCCCCGTTCCTTGCTACAAAGTGCCTTCAGCAGCTCACTTCTGACGTTGAGCTTCCACACTCAGTTGCTTACAAAGTGATAAAACACGACTTTTATGTTGATGACCTATTAACGGGAACGGACTTGGTTGAATCATTGATTCGGATGAAGGATGAGGTCGTTGAAGTTCTGAATTCTGCCCAGTTCGAGTTGAGGAAATTTGTTTCGAATGATTCTTTGGTTCTTCAGGATCTTGTCGATCAGAGTGACTCTAACCTTGAACCTTTTGAACGTTTTGGACCTTAGCGAGCATGAGAATTGCAACACTTCAGAGATTGGGTGGAATTCTCATCAAGATACGATTCAATATGATGTCCATGGATTTTCTGTCCCTCAATCACATATAACGAAACGTCAAACTTTGTTCGTCATTTGGTCTATTTTCGACTCCCTTGGACATCTTGGTTCAGTTGTTATTACAGCAAAAATACTCATGCAATCCATTTGGGAACATCAGGTGAGTTGGGACGACGTTCTTCTTGATCATTTGCAGGTGATTTGGCTACAGCTTCGGGAGGAATTTCAAAAGTTGAACTACCTCAAAATTCCACATGTGACATCCAGTGACACAGTTACTGTAGAATTTTATGGTTCCAGTGACGCTAGTGAGCGAGCTTATGGCACGTGTGTTTATCTCCGCTCAGTGGGTTGAAACAATGAGGTGTCCGTCAATCTTCTTGTTGCTAAGTCCCGAGTTGCCCCTTTGCGTAGGCTCACACTGCCTTGCCTAGAGTTGTGTGGAGCTGTGCTGTTATCCCAACTTGTTAGAAAGGTGAAGACTTCTCTTCGTCTTGAAGATTCCAGATATCACTATTGGTGTGATTCATCGATCACCTTGGCATGGATCAAAGCGCCTCCCAACCGCTGAAAGACCTTTGTAGCGAATAGAGTGGCGGAGGTGCAGGACTTGACAGACCTGAGAATGATTGGTATCACGTATCGAGTCAAGGTAACCCTGCTGATTTATTGACCCGAGGAGTTACTTTTCCACAACTCATAGATTCGCCTTTTTTGGTTTCATGGTCCCGCTTTATTGTCTACGGGTCAACTGGAAGTTCAAAATAGTCCTGCACCACCGTCACTGGAAGAGCTTCAGAATTCCGCCAAAGTTCGTTGTGTTGCCTTAACGCGGTTCCAGAGGGAGCTAATGAGCTGAATCTCTTCACCAGATTTTTGTAGAGTCGAAAAACCAATCATGTTTGTGTCTGGTACTTTGTCGAAAGCAGAGCAAAATTACTCACAACTCGAGAAGGAAGCTTAAGCTATCATATTTTGTGTTAAACGGTTTCACAAGTACATTTTTGGTCGACAATTTATTTTGGTGTCTGACCATCAGCCACTAAAGGTCATTTTCAACCCTGATAAAAACATTTCGGTCATGTCAGCGTCGAGGATCATCCGTTGGAATATCACTTTGTCGGCGTATGATGATAAAATTGAGTACAGGAAGGGAACGCAGTTGTTCCAGGCGCATATGTTGTCGCGTTCACCTTTGGCAAGTGAAACTGGCATCGACAGTTTGATACACTCTTTAAGTTTGAGTGAGGAATTGCCATTGACATACGTTGATATCGCCAATTGTACCAAGAAAAACTCGATACTAGTTAAAGTCATGGATTATGTAAAATCAGGTTGGCTCAGTAAAGTAAATGCCGATGTATTGGAACCCTATTTTCTGAAACAAAGCAAACTGTCCGTGGAAGAAAATTGTGTGTTGCTTGGAGCAAGAGTGGTAGTTCCAGAGAGTTTACAAGAAGAGGTACTCCAGTTGTTGCATGAGAGTCATGTAGGGATCGTAAGATCGAAGATCTTGTCAAGATTTGTATTCTGGTGGCCAGGAATGCAAAATGATATCTAGGGAATGATCTCTAATTGTTCTGTGTGTCAAGTTAGTCAAAATAATTCCGAAAAGTATCTTTTTTCGTGGCCTAAAACAGCGATTGTTTTCCAAAGAGTCCATATCGATTTCTTTCACTTTGACGGAAGTACGTTTCCACTGTTCGTGGACAGTAAGTCAAAATGGTTGGATATTCATCGAATGTCAAAGGGATCTGATGTGACACAGACAATTGAAAAACTGAAATGTACATTCTCAGTTATGGGACTGCCCCAAGTCATTGTAAGTGATAATGTCTCTTCTTTTAACCCTAATGCTTCCGTGAAATTCTGTAATGTCAACGGAATTCAAGCTGTGAAATCACCCCCATATCACCCTCAGTCCAACGGCGCTGCAGAACGACATGTTTAAGTAGTCAAGCAATCACTGAAGACATTTTCAATACAGAAGACCACTTCAACATGTGAACAGCAGATTACTGATTAAGCCAAGAAGTTGGTCGCTTTGGGCCACTTGGGACAGCTTCAACCCATCCAATCTAGTTCTTTGCGCAACTTTGTAGTTTCTTATGCGATCGCTACGATTTTTTTTTTGAATTCAAGCTACATACACCTAGTAAGAGGCAAAAATAAGCCACCGGGACAAAACCGGGACGAGCTCGAAATAACGCATGATGCAAGTGATTCTGCTGAATAAGCTTGATCCTAATGAGGAACTGCTGTTATTAAGCTTGCTGTTATCAGACACCTATCCATGCACCAACAAGTGATCCAGGTCGGCGATAACATGAACGGAATTTGCAATAACGGGCGTCCGTTTAGCTCCCATCGCCAGACGTGTTGTGACGACGCATATTATGCGGAAGCTTCTCGGCTATAGCCGCCGTCGCCGCCATCTTGACACTTGTAAGTGCACGTACTTAGCCTCCTTAGATGCCACGGCTCCGGCTTCTGCCACGTTCCGTGTGGGCATTATTAAACTTGAAGAGGGTGCGCAAAAGGGGGAGAGGGAAAGGGCGAAAGCTGGAAAATCTCGTTTTCTCTGCGAGTTATGTCCTACATAATACAAGAGAGTGTAGTAAACTGGAAGGGGTGGATGAAAGAGTGAGAGTAGCAGGCACATACCTAACTCCAGCCGGGTGCTTTCGCAAATTAGAAGAGGTGGATGGATTTTTCCGTACGGGGTTTTTCACCCTGTACTCACCGGCACCGGGGAAGCGATATTCCCCGCTATCTGTCCTAGCCTTGCTCGCGCGCGCGCCTATTCAAAAATTTCACAGCACGCCATGACCCTTTAAAATTCAGACAAGCCCGAGATAACATACGTCGCACGTATGGCATAACAAACGAGCCACCGCCGCTCTGTCTCTGTCCAACCCGCCTGCAACCCATTTCTCCATTTCTCTCGCTCTTCGCCCTAATATTGTGATTCCGGCGAAACCGAGATACTCAAATGTCTCTCGCGCTTTAGCAGCCGAGTCAGTGGCGAAAGAGGAAAAGTTCGTATACTGATAAGAATACCGAGGCGTCGGGCTGAGCATTAATGAAGTCTCTTATTCGCAATTTGTTATTCAGATTCGCGGAGTTCGGAAAAATCGATCGATGTGTTTTGTGGCAATTGGCATGTTTGACGCGAGTTGGCTTTGCCTCATCCGGGGTAGTACAGAGGCAATAAGACCTCTGGTTTTATTGAAAAGGTATACGCGGGCGTTGTCGGCGACGTTGCGGCGTCTTCAAAGGTGGCGCAACAATGCACGTTATCTAGCGGCACTGTCACTTGCCTGGCCGGCCATACACGGCTCGTTTCGAAAGACAGCTTGTCTGTGTTGATTTGTAAAGCCCGGTGCTAATAGAACGGCGTTCAGTTGGCTCTTACGACATTACAGCGATAACGGAGCCATACAGGAGCACACTTTTTCATCGCAAAAGCTTGGACTCAAAAAATAATTAGGTTTCGCTCCAATTCAAACTTGTCTCGGTTTTGTCCCGGCTTTGTCCCGATTTTGTTTCGGTCTTGTCCCCACAAATTCATTTGGTTCACTCATGAGTTGATACAGCTCTCTTTATGCTTTAGTTCAAAACAAAAATCATAAAAATCGGATGACCAACAAAAAAGTTGCGCGAGGAAACGTATCCGTCGTTGGAAACTGCCTCACGTGGGGAAAAACGAGCAACTTTTCTGTTTGCTGCTCGATTTTTCTGAAACTTGTTTTGGTGTTTTGCCCTGACGTTCTTTGCTGACCTAGATGAAAATTTTGAAAACCAGACGTCTGAAAATAGGTCGAGGACCGGAAAAACGATGCCTGAGAATATTTCCCAGCTTTATTCGACAGTTTGAGCAATCTCACTGCAAAGCAAATCCTCATGTTTTTTGGCCAGTTTGAAAAGTTTGTTCATGAAAATTGTGCCAGAAACAAGAAAGTTGCACGCTTTTGGCCATCTCGGTCAGCTTCGTTACAGCGATGCAGTTCCTTGCGGAACTTTTTTATCTCTTGTACGATCTCTCCAATTCTTTTTTTGAAATGAAGCTCAGCTCAAACTTGATTAACGCATTCAAAGACCAAAAGGATCCGTCAGGACAAAACGGGACGAGCACCAAATCAGGTTTTTAGCCAGATATGTTTATCATAACAATATGCCGTCGTGAGCTACTTGAGCTACTTGCAATTCCTTTGCAAGACTGCATTTAAGCAATCTCATATTCTTCATTATTAGAAAGAAATAAAAACGATATACTGAAGCGAAAATTGAGCAAGAAACAAAATGTTCATGTGCTTTTGGCTGTCTGGGGCAGTTTCAGTGTAACCGATCTAGTTTTATGCGCAACTTCGTCGTTTCAAGTGCGATTTCTGAGATTCTTCTCTTGAATCGAAGTCCAGCCAGAGCCGGATGCACCTAGTCGGAGACCAAAACAAACCACTTTGAACAAAATTTTGTTCGAACTGCCTCGACTTGAACTTCAGTTCAACTGCCTTGATTCATGCTTGCATCAGCCTAAAGCATCCTTGTGCTCTTGGACGTGTAGAGCTTTGGCAAGAACTGTTTCGCGAAAAAATGTCACAAATCGGATATAAAACCAGAAAGTTGCGCAACAATTCGGATTAGTTCCTTCAAACGGTCTTGAATGAAAGAAAATGCGCAACTATTCTGTTTGCTGTTCGATTATCCTGAATCATGATTTGATTCATTGCCCGGTATGTTCTTAAATGACCAAAATGAAGGTGTTGAGAACCAGACCTAATAAGGCTGGTCATATTGATGAATAAGGTGGAAAAAATACTGGATACAGAAAATGAAGAGAGGAGAAGAGAGATAAAAGCAACAAATGAACAGAATAAGGAGAACATCTTAGGATAAAAACAGTCAAAAAACTGATGGAATGTGGATGATGGTTTATTTGGACCATAAGAAGACAATATTGAGAAATTTTGAAAATACGCCAGATTATACTGCCATCCTTCAAATCAAATCAAAAGAAAATGAAAAAGGAAAGCAAAAATAGACGAAGGACATCCACTCATGCCTCACATCAAAACCAACTTTGCTAATTATCGAGAGCCTTGACAATTTTGAAAGTGACGTCTGGAAAATTTGTGATGCTTGGTATGGTTTTCAGCATAAAATCACCAAGCAAGCAGCGTTTTGATGACTGTCACTACTCCAGTTTATAGCGGAAATTATAACAAAAGCAGTGGTCTAAAATTCAGAGGAATCAAGCAATAAACAAAAAAGTTGCGCACGTTTTCCTGATTCGAAGCAGTTTTGATGGAGAAAAGACAATTTTTCGCGCAATTTCTTTGCTTTTTGTCCGATTTGCGTAGTTTCTATTCTAAATTGAAGTTCAATAAACACTTCGTGCTCCTAGCTGAAGACCAAATGATTCACCGGGACAAAACCAGGACGAACTTGCAATAATGACTCATTATTTCATGACATATTTTGACATATTTTGACTCCATACTTCAATTTAATTTGGCAAGCTCCACATCAAAAATATTGATCATAATGTTTTTGTAGCGGAATGATTATGCCGACGGTTCCAGTTTCATGAAAAAATATAGAAAAAAAAATGGAGAATCCAGAAAAACATTGGAGTGAAGGGACGAATCACGCATTATCGCAAGTTTGCTCCGGTTTTGTTCCGGTTGATCGTTTGGTCTTCACCTGAGAGTATGAATCATTCAATGAGTTTCAGTTTGACTTGAAAACCACGTACATCAGATGAGAAATATAAAAATTGCTCAAAAAACTGTCTTTTCTTTTTCGAAGCTGCTCTGAGTTAGAAAAACGTGCGCAACGTTTTTGTTTATTGTTCGATTATAGTCAAATTTGAGCATTGAACTTTTGAAAAACGAATAGCTTGAATGACACTATTATTTGTTATAATGTGACAAAAACGGATTGATGAGGTTGACAACTTTTTACCAACGTCGTCAACCTCATGGATAAATATAGATTCACTGTTGTGAAACTATCAAGGAAACTTGGGAAATAGGGACGAAATACGCATTAGTCCCAGTTCATCCCGGTTTTGTCCCGGTGGATTGTTTGGTCTTCTGCAAAGAACACAAAGCATTTGATAGGCTTCAATTTGACATAACAACCACGTAAATCTGCTGAGAAATAGAAAAGTTGCTCAAAAAACTGTCTTTTCTCTTTCGAAGCTGCTTCAAAGTAGAAAAACGTGCGCAACTTTTTCATTTATTGATCGATTTCGCTCAAATTTAAACTGTGGATTTCGCTAGATTTTCGCCAAAAACGTAGTTGGTGCCAGTCATCAAAAAGCTGCTTAGTGTTTTACAATGTGTCTCTAATACCTTTCCACGTATGCTTTTCTTTGAAGTTTTATCCGAATTTCTATCTCTTGTGAATTATTGTTAATTATCTTTTCTGGTTTTCCAATTCATGCAGTTTATTTCGTTCTCAATTTCCTCTATCTATATATTTTGTAATCTTGCACCTCACCTAAGCTTGAGCAGTTAACTTTTGTGAAACGAAAAGCTTGGATGACGCTTTCTCCTGACAAAAAAGAAATAATAAAGTAATCAATTTTTTTCCGTTAGCGAATATACCGACGTTATCAACTTCGTAGAGGAATATTGAATCAGTGATGTGGAATTAGTGAATCAGTGAGGACGAATTACGCATCATCCCAGATTCATGCCGGATTTGTCCCGTTGGATGGTTAGATCTTCAGCTAGGAGCACGGAGCGTTCAATCAGCTTCAATTTGGCATATCAACCACGCAAATCGGTTCAAAAACAAAAAAGTTGCGCAAAAAACTGTCTTTTCTTCTTCAAAGCTGCTTCGAACCAGAAAAACGTGCGCAACTTTCTTGTTTATGGCTCGATTTTGCTGAAATTTCAAATTTTGATTTTGGCTAATTTTATGTCATAAACCAAGCTAGTAGCAGTTACAAAAACGAAGCTTACTTTGATTTTATGCTGGAATTCATACCGAACCTAACAAATTTTTCCTATCATTTTCTTGAGAATCGTTCAGGGTCTCAGTAATTTGCACCAATTTGTCAGTTTTATTGTAGAGCACGTAAACTTTTCTACATCTCTCATGAAAAGTCATACTCGTGACTAATATACTCTTGCCCCAGAATATGTTCAACAATTCTTTGTATTTTTGTGACTTGTTTTTTCATCACTGGATAAGGTATGAACTTTCCAGAGCCAGTTATCCGTAACGAAAGCGTGTCGAAGTTATTTAGCCAGAGATTTCAATGGCTTCTCGAAAAAAATTGCGTGAACATTTCGAAGCAAATAACCCACCTATAGCAGAAAGTTCATCTCATTAAAACGAAAATCCGGCAAGGAAGGCAGGTGTAAAGCGAAGCGCGGCCGGACAAGAAAAAATATAACTCGGTTTGTACACGTCCTTCCGAACTTCATCTCCCGATTTCGATCTCTCCCCCGTTCCTCCGGGAACTTTCGGGAGAAAGAGACAAATTGTTATTATTATGTAAATCGTGTCCGTTCCGTCCCTTCGACCTCTTCTCCCAGAAAATTTTAATCAGCATCGGCGGAAACCGTGTTCCCTGTTTTTGGTAATTAATAATTGTCAACGTCAGGCCCGACGGCGTCATGCGATTTCATCGATCTGTGCTCGGAGCGAGTTCACCCTGTATTGCGCTATAGGTAAAGGTAATCTGCCAGGACCTGAGCTGCAGACGGTATCGTGATTCTTGAGGATAAGTACAAATAGAGGTGTGTTTGTGCGAAGCGGGCTTTCGGCCGTAAATCACAGGGGACTTTGGGCCGGCTTTGCTCTGGGGCGGCGGTGGTGCTAGTAATAAAGGAAAAGTAAATTTCAATTTGTGAATCGAAGAAGAGTGCATTCTGCTTTAATAAATTGCTATGAGACCGTGACTGGGATTCATTTTGGCTCGGGACATAAATCTTCGATCGGGTGTACACCATAGGCGACGACCGCTATCCAAGTACGCCCAAGGGCAATTTACGAATAAAAGTCTAATTGTACGTGCCATAAGTCGAGCTAGAGACTTCAGGTGATCTGACGTTTCTTTCATTCACATAGAAGCGGATGTGACAGATGCCTCATTCTAAATTTCAGAAAAATCGAGCAATAATCAAAAAAGTTGCGCAATTTTTTTTGATTTGTAGCAGTTTTGACGGAGAAAAGACAGTTCTGTGCGCAACTTTTTTGCTTCTCATCCAATTTTTTCGATTCCTGCTCCAAATTGGTGCTGGACGAATGCATCATGTTCTTACCTCAATACCAAAACACTCCACCAGGACAAAACCGGGACAAAGTCAAGTAATCCCTATTTTGTTCCTCATTTCACTTTCCCCAGAAGCACCACTTTTTTATTCTATAAACTACACAATATCTGAGCGATTTTTTGAATGACGTCGTGGCATTTGCTTTACTTTTACGAGACATTTTGAACAATGAAGAAAAAAACCAAGCAAAATTCATCAACTTGAAGCTCTTGGGTTTGTAGAAACACTTATGATCGATCCGTTGAAACAAATTTCATTGAAATCGAACTACAAATAAAAAAGTTGCGCGCGTTTTCCTAGTCTGAAGCAGTTTTGACGAAGAAAAGACAGTTTCATGCGCAACTTTTTCGTTTTTTATCTGATTCGTTGAATTCTTGGCTCAAACTGGTGTGAAGCGAACGCATCATGTTCTTAACTGAAGACCAAAAGAGTCCACTTGTACAAAACCAGAAGAGGACACCTGATCTGTTCTTGATTCCATATTTTCTCAAACTTTTGTATTGAAGAAAACAGTTATCTATAATCAATAAATAAGTTTGCTATTGGTGCTCAACTCAACTGAATGGAGATGATTTTAAGAATGATGGTGTCTTTTCCTGTAAGATTTTATCAGATTGAAGAAAAAAAACAAGCAACATTTTCAGTAACTGGTAGTCTTTTGGTTTACAGAGACAAATGTAAGCGATCCATTAAAACAAATTTCATCTGAATCGAACCAGAAACAAGAAAGTTGCGCACGTTTCTCTAGCTTGGAGCAGTTTTGATAGAAAAAAGACAGTTTATTGTGCAACTTTTTCAGTTTTCATCCGATTAGCGTGATTTATGTTTCACATAGAAGCTGGGCAAATGCTTCATGGTACTGTTTGAAGACCATTTTTGTTGATGATGGCGACATGAAGCTGTCATCTACGCCAAGCAAAAAATCTAAAGCTATAGCCTGAACTATAAAGATCATCTTGAGCCGATTTCCAGCCTGTTGGAAATTATTTCCTAATTACCCCAATTTTTGATTGCTGGAGCCTGTACTGGACTAGATCAGGACTTTTCTTGACTGAAAAATTATTACCTTGTTTTTGCTACTCTATTTGGGAGTTGAACTAATATCTCTATTTTGTTTCAGGTAAGTTCATTCGGGTTTTCGTCCAGCTCGTCCAAGTCCATCAAGTGATTTATATCTCGTGTCCACTCCGGTGAGTAGATAACAACAACTTCATCTGTGAAAAAAGCAGTGTTCAACCAACGAGACAGGTGAAAATGTGTCCAGCTTAGCTGAGGACAAAACTGAGACAAACTTGGAACAATGCAAAGATTTTTTCTCCATCCCAGTTTTCTAAGCAGCTTTAATGATTCCACTGGTGCATGCCAGACTCGAGATGATTGTCAGAATGATCATGTCTACTGCTATAACGTTCTCCGGTAAACCTTATCCTTCAACCTCCGACTTTCTCAATATGAGAGAAGCAAGCAAGATTTTGTCAACTGGTACTTTGGTGGGTAATAGAGACAAATATGAACGATCCGTTGAAACAAATTTCATCGAAATCGAACAACAAACAAAAAAGTTGCGCACGTTTTTCTAGTCTAGAGCAGTTTTGACAAAGAAGATAGTATCTTGAGCAACTTTCTCACCTTTCATCCGATTCAAGTGATTTATGTTTCAAATAAAAGCTAAGTAAACGCTTCATAGTCCTTGTGAAAGACCAAAACGATGCATGAGGACAAAATGGGGAGAGACTTGAAACAATGCGAAACTTCTCTTTATTCCAGTTTTCTTTAACTACTCGAATGAATTCACTGGAACAAGCTTAACAGACTCGTGACGATTTTGACAATGATCATGTCTACTCCTATGAGACTTTCTCAACATGAGAATAGCGAGCGAGGTTTTGGTAACTTGTAGCATATTGGGTTATAGAGACAAATGTGACTGATCCCTCGAAACAGATTCTATCAAAATCGAACAACAAACAAGAAAGTTTGGCACGTTTTTCTAATCCAGAGCAGTTTGGACAAAGAAGGCAGTTTCTTGCGCAACTTTCTCAGCTCTCGTCCGATTCGCGTGATTTATGTCTCAAATAAAAGCTGATCAAACGCTTGATAGTCCTGACGGAAGACCAAAACATTGCATGAGGACAAACTGAGGAAAGACTTGAAACAATGCGAAGATTTTTTTTCCAGTTTTTCTAAGCAGCTCCAACGATTCCACTGGAGCAAGATCAACAGACTCGAAACGATTTCGAAAATGGTGGTGTCTGCTCCTATTAGACTATCTCAACATAAGAATAGCTAGCGAGGTTTTGGTAACTGGTGGCACCTGGTTCACAGAGGCAAATGTGATTGAGCCGGTGAAATAAATTTCATCGGAATCGAACAAGAAACAAAAAAGTTGCGCACGTTTTTCTAGTCTAGAGCAGTTTCGACAAAGAAGACAGTTTCTCGCGCAACTTTCTTAGCTTTCGTCCGATTTGCTTGATTTGTGTCTCCAACAAAAGCTAATCAAACGCTTGATAGTCCAAGTGGTACACCAAAACGTTGCATCTGGACAAACTGGGGAAAGACTTGAAACAATGCGAAGCTTTCTTCATTCCAGTTTTTGTAAGCAGCTCCAAAGATTCCACTGGAGCAAGCTCAACAGACTCGAGACGATTTTAAAGATGGTAGTGTCTACTCCTATTAGACTTTCTCAACATGAAAATAGCAAGCGAGGTTTTGGTAACTGGTAGCACCTGATTCACAGAGGCAAATATGGTCGAGCCGTTGGAACAAGTTTCATCGAAATCGAACCAGAATAAAAAAAGTTGCTTACGTTTTTGTAGCTTGAAGCAGTTTTTATAGAAAAAAGACAGTTTCTTGCGCAACTTTCTCAGCTTTCATCCGATTTACGTGATTTATGTCGCAGTACAAAACTGAGCAAATGCTTCATGATCCTAGTTGGAAACCAAAACCGTACACAAGGACAAAATTGGGATGCATTTGGAACAGTGCGGAGCTTTTCTCTTTTTTTAATGTTCTTGAGCAGCTTTACTGATTTTTTAGGTGAAAGCTTAACAGACTTAAGTCGATTTTGAAAATAGTGATATTCAATTGTTTAAGACCTCTTTAATTTGAAGCAAACAAGATCTTGATAGCCAGTAACTCTTCGATTATAGAGACAAACGTGACTGATCCGTTGAAACCAATTTAATCAAAATCGAACCGTGAAGAAAAAAGTTGCGCAATTTTTTTCCAATTTGAAGCAGTTTTGACGGAGAAAAGACAATTTCTTGCGCAACTTTCTTGGCTTTCAACCGATTTCCGAGATTATTGTCTCAAATAGAAGCTGAACAAAGGTTCATGGTCCTAGTTGAAGACCAAAACGGTGCACGAGGATAAATTGGAACAGACTTGGGAAGATGCGAAGCTTTTTTCTCGTTCCAGTTTTGTTCAAGCAGTTTCACTGGTAACTGGTAGCTATTTGGTTCATAGAGATAAATGTGACTGATCCCTCAAGACAGATTCTATCAAAATCGATCAACAAACAAAAAAGTTGCACAGGTTTTTCTAGTCCAGAGCAGTTTGGACAAAGAAGACAGTTTTTTGCGCAACTTTCTCAGCTCTCGTCCGATTCGCGTGATTCATGTCTCAAATAAAAGCTGATCAAACGCTTGATAGTCCCGAAGGAAGACCAAAACATTGCATGAGGACAAACTGGGGAAAAACTTGAAACAATGCGAAGCTTTTTTTTCCAGTTTTTCTAAGCAGCTCCAACGATTCCACTGGAGCAAGATCAACAGACTCAAAACGATTTCGAAAATGGTGGTGTCTGCTCCTATTAGACTTTCTTAACATAAGAATAGCAAGCGAGCTTTTGGTAAGTGGTGGCACCTGGTTCACAGAGGCAAATGTGATTGAGCCGATGAAACAAATTTCATCGGAATCGAACAAGAAACAAAAAAGTTGCGCACGTTTTTCTAGTCTAGAGCAGTTTCGACAAAGAAGACAGTTTCTCGCGCAACTTTCTTAGCTTTCGTCCGATTTGCTTGATTCGTGTCTCCAACAAAAGCTAATCAAACGCTTGATAGTCCAAGTGGTACACCAAAACGTTGCATCTGGACAAACTGGGGAGAGACTTGAAACAATGCGAAGCTTTCTCCATTCCAGTTTTTGTAAGCAGCTCCAAAGATTCCACTGGAGCAAGCTCAACAGACTCGAGACGATTTTCAAGATGGTGGTGTCTACTCCTATTAGACTTTCTCAACATGAAAATAGCAAGCGAGGTTTTGGTAGCACCTGATTCACAGAGGCAAATATGGTCGAGCCGTTGGAACAAGTTTCATCGAAATCGAACCAGAATAAAAAAAGTTGCTTACGTTTTTGGAGCTTGAAGCAGTTTTTATAGAAAAAAGACAGTTTCTTGCGCAACTTTCTCAGCTTTCATCCGATTTACGTGATTTATGTCGCAGTACAAAACTGAGCGAATGCTTCATGATCCTAGTTGGAAACCAAAACCGTACACAAGGACAAAATTGGGATGCATTTGGAACAGTGCGGAGCTTTTCTCTTTTTTTAATGTTCTTGAGCAGCTTTACTGATTTTTTAGGTGAAAGCTTAACAGACTTAAGTCGATTTTGAAAATAGTGATATTCAATTGTTTAAGACCTCTTTAATTTGAAGCAAACAAGATCTTGATAGCCAGTAACTCTTCGATTATAGAGACAAACGTGACTGATCCGTTGAAACCAATTTAATCAAAATCGAACCGTAAAGAAAAAAGTTGCGCAATTTTTTTCCAATTTGAAGCAGTTTTGACGGAGAAAAGACAATTTCTTGCGCAACTTTCTTGGCTTTCAACCGATTTCCGAGATTATTGTCTCAAATAGAAGCTGAACAAAGGTTCATGGTCCTAGTTGAAGACCAAAACGGTGCACGAGGATAAATTGGAACAGACTTGGGAAGATGCGAAGCTTTTTTCTCGTTCCAGTTTTGTTCAAGCAGTTTCACTGGTAACTGGTAGCTATTTGGTTCATAGAGATAAATGTGACTGATCCCTCAAGACAGATTCTATCAAAATCGATCAACAAACAAAAAAGTTGCACAGGTTTTTCTAGTCCAGAGCAGTTTGGACAAAGAAGACAGTTTTTTGCGCAACTTTCTCAGCTCTCGTCCGATTCGCGTGATTCATGTCTCAAATAAAAGCTGATCAAACGCTTGATAGTCCCGAAGGAAGACCAAAACATTGCATGAGGACAAACTGGGGAAAAACTTGAAACAATGCGAAGCTTTTTTTTCCAGTTTTTCTAAGCAGCTCCAACGATTCCACTGGAGCAAGATCAACAGACTCAAAACGATTTCGAAAATGGTGGTGTCTGCTCCTATTAGACTTTCTTAACATAAGAATAGCAAGCGAGCTTTTGGTAAGTGGTGGCACCTGGTTCACAGAGGCAAATGTGATTGAGCCGATGAAACAAATTTCATCGGAATCGAACAAGAAACAAAAAAGTTGCGCACGTTTTTCTAGTCTAGAGCAGTTTCGACAAAGAAGACAGTTTCTCGCGCAACTTTCTTAGCTTTCGTCCGATTTGCTTGATTCGTGTCTCCAACAAAAGCTAATCAAACGCTTGATAGTCCAAGTGGTACACCAAAACGTTGCATCTGGACAAACTGGGGAGAGACTTGAAACAATGCGAAGCTTTCTCCATTCCAGTTTTTGTAAGCAGCTCCAAAGATTCCACTGGAGCAAGCTCAACAGACTCGAGACGATTTTCAAGATGGTGGTGTCTACTCCTATTAGACTTTCTCAACATGAAAATAGCAAGCGAGGTTTTGGTAGCACCTGATTCACAGAGGCAAATATGGTCGAGCCGTTGGAACAAGTTTCATCGAAATCGAACCAGAATAAAAAAAGTTGCTTACGTTTTTGGAGCTTGAAGCAGTTTTTATAGAAAAAAGACAGTTTCTTGCGCAACTTTCTCAGCTTTCATCCGATTTACGTGATTTATGTCGCAGTACAAAACTGAGCGAATGCTTCATGATCCTAGTTGGAAACCAAAACCGTACACAAGGACAAAATTGGGATGCATTTGGAACAGTGCGGAGCTTTTCTCTTTTTTTAATGTTCTTGAGCAGCTTTACTGATTTTTCAGGTGGAAGCTTAACAGACTTAAGTCGATTTTGAAAATAGTGATATTCAATTGTATACGACCTCTTTAATTTGAAGCAAACAAGATCTTGATAGCCAGTAACTCTTCGATTATAGAGACAAACGTGACTGATCCGTTGAAACCAATTTAATCAAAATCGAACCGTAAAGAAAAAAGTTGCGCAATTTTTTCCAATTTGAAGCAGTTTTGACGGTGAAAAGACAATTTCTTGCGCAACTTTCTTGGCTTTCAACCGATTTCCGAGATTATTGTCTCAAATAGAAGCTGAACAAAGGTTCATGGTCCTAGTTGAAGACCAAAACGGTGCACGAGGATAAATTGGAACAGACTTGGGAAGATGCGAAGCTTTTTTCTCGTTCCAGTTTTGTTCAAGCAGTTTCACTGGTAACTGGTAGCTATTTGGTTCATAGAGATAAATGTGACTGATCCCTCAAGACAGATTCTATCAAAATCGATCAACAAACAAAAAAGTTGCACAGGTTTTTCTAGTCCAGAGCAGTTTGGACAAAGAAGACAGTTTCTTGCGCAACTTTCTCAGCTCTCGTCCGATTCGCGTGATTTATGTCTCAAATAAAAGCTGATCAAACGCTTGATAGTCCCGAAGGAAGACCAAAACATTGCATAAGGACAAACTGGGGAAAAACTTGAAACAATGCGAAGCTTTTTTTTCCAGTTTTTCTAAGCAGCTCCAACGATTCCACTGGAGCAAGATCAACAGACTCAAAACGATTTCGAAAATGGTGGTGTCTGCTCCTATTAGACTTTCTTAACATAAGAATAGCAAGCGAGCTTTTGGTAAGTGGTGGCACCTGGTTCACAGAGGCAAATGTGATTGAGCCGGTAAAACAAATTTCATCGGAATCAAACAAGAAACAGAAAAGTTGCGCACGTTTTTCTAGTCTAGAGCAGTTTGGACAAAGAAGACAGTTTCTTGCGCAACTTTCTCAGCTCTCGTCCGATTCGCGTGATTTATGTCTCAAATAAAAGCTGATCAAACGCTTGATAGTCCCGAAGGAAGACCAAAACATTGCATAAGGACAAACTGGGGAAAAACTTGAAACAATGCGAAGCTTTTTTTTCCAGTTTTTCCAAGCAGCTCCAACGATTCCACTGGAGCAAGATCAACAGACTCAAAACGATTTCGAAAATGGTGGTGTCTGCTCCTATTAGACTTTCTTAACATAAGAATAGCAAGCGAGCTTTTGGTAAGTGGTGGCACCTGGTTCACAGAGGCAAATGTGATTGAGCCGGTGAAACAAATTTCATCGGAATCAAACAAGAAACAGAAAAGTTGCGCACGTTTTTCTAGTCTAGAGCAGTTTGGACAAAGAAGACAGTTTCTTGCGCAACTTTCTCAGCTCTCGTCCGATTCGCGTGATTTATGTCTCAAATAAAAGCTGATCAAACGCTTGATAGTCCCGAAGGAAGACCAAAACATTGCATAAGGACAAACTGGGGAAAAACTTGAAACAATGCGAAGCTTTTTTTTCCAGTTTTTCTAAGCAGCTCCAACGATTCCACTGGAGCAAGATCAACAGACTCAAAACGATTTTGAAAATGGTGGTGTCTGCTCCTATTAGACTTTCTTAACATAAGAATAGCAAGCGAGCTTTTGGTAAGTGGTGGCACCTGGTTCACAGAGGCAAATGTGATTGAGCCGGTGAAACAAATTTCATCGGAATCAAACAAGAAACAGAAAAGTTGCGCACGTTTTTCTAGTCTAGAGCAGTTTGGACAAAGAAGACAGTTTCTTGCGCAACTTTCTCAGCTCTCGTCCGATTCGCGTGATTTATGTCTCAAATAAAAGCTGATCAAACGCTTGATAGTCCCGAAGGAAGACCAAAACATTGCATAAGGACAAACTGGGGAAAAACTTGAAACAATGCGAAGCTTTTTTTTCCAGTTTTTCTAAGCAGCTCCAACGATTCCACTGGAGCAAGCTCAACAGACTCAAGACGATTTTAAAAATGGTGGTGTCTACTCCTATTAGACTTTCCCAACATGAGAATAGCAAGCGAGAGTTTGGTAACTGGTAGCACCTGGTTCACAGAGGCAAATGTGGTCAAGCCGTTGAAACAAGTTCCATCGAAATCGAACAAGAATCAAAAAAGTTGCTTACGTTTTTGTAGCTTGAAGCAGTTTTGATAGAAAAAGACAGTTTCTTGCGCAACTTTCTCAGCTTTCATTCGATTCGCGTGATTTATGTCGCAGAACAAAACAGAGCAAACGCTTCATGGTCCTAATTGGAAACCAAAACCGTACACAAAGACAAAATTGGGATGGACTTCGAACAGTGCGGAGCTTTTTTCTTCTTCTAATGTTCTTGTGCAGCTTCATTGATTTTTCAGGTGCAAGCTCAACAGACTTGAGCCAATTTTGAAAATGGTGATATTCAAATGTATAAGACCTTTTCAATTTGAAGCAAACAAGATTTTGATAACCAGTAACTTTTTGGTCATAGAGACAAATGCGACCGATCCGTTGAAACCAATTTCATCAAAATCTAACCATTAACAAAAATGTTGCGCAATTTTTGCCAATTTTAAGCAGTTTTGACGGAGAAAAGACAGTTACCTGCGCAACTTTCTTGACTTTCAACCGATTACCGAGATTAATGTTTCAAGTAGAAGCTGGACAAAGGATTCAAGGTCCTAGTCGAAGACCAAAACGGTGCATGAGGAGAAATTGGAACAGACTTGGGAAGATGGGGAGCTTTTTTTTCGTTATAGTTTTTTTCAAGCAGTTTCACTGGTAACTGGTAGCTATTTGGTTCATAGAGATCAATGTGACTGATCTCTCAAAACAGATTTTATCAAAATCAAACAACAAACAAAAAAGTTGCGCACGTGTTTCTAGTCCAGAGCAGTTTGGACAAAGAAGACAGTTTCTTGCGCAACTTTCTCAGCTTTTGTCCGATTCGCGTGATTTATGTCTCATATAAAAGCTATCCAAACGCTTGATAGTCCTGACGGAAGACCAAAACATTGCATGAGGACAAACTGGAGAAAGACTTGAAACAATGCGAAGCTTCCTTTTTTCCAGTTTTTCTTAGCAGCTCCAACGATTCCACTGGAGCAAGATCAACAGACTCAAAACGATTTCGAAAATGGTGGTGTCTACTCTTATTAGACTTTCTTAGCATAAGAATAGCAAGCGAGGTTTTGGTAACTGGTGGCACCTGGTCCACAGAGGCAAATGTGATTGAGCCTGTGAAACATATTTCATCGGAATCGAACAAAAAACAGAAAAGTTGAGCACGTTTTTCTAGTCTAGAGCAGTTTGGACAAAGAAGACAGTTTCTTGCGCAACTTTCTTAGCTTTAGTCCGATTCGCTTGATTCGTGTCTCAAAAAAAAGCTAATCAAACGCTTGATAGTCCCAGTGGAAGACCAAAACGTTGCATGGAGAAAAACTGGGGAAAGACTTGAAACAATGCGAAACTTTCTTCATTCCAATTTTTCTGAGCAGCTCCAAAGATTCCACTGGAGCAAGCTCAACAGACTCAAGACGATTTTGAGAATGGTGGTGTCTACTCCCATTGGACTTTCTCAACATAAGAATCGCAAGCAAGGTTTTGGTAACTGGTAGCACCTGGTTCACAGAGGCAAATGTGATTAAGCCGGTGAAACAAATTCCATCGAAATCGAACAAGACACAAAAAAGTTGCTCAAGTTTTTGTAGCTTGAAGCAGTTTTGATAGAAAAAAGACAGTTTTTTGCGCAACTTTCTCAGCTTTCATCCGATTCACGTGATTCATATCGCAGAACAAAACTGAGCGAATGCTTCATGATCCTAGTTGGAAACCAAAACCGTACACAGGGACAAAATTGGGATGAATTTGGAACAGTGCGGAGCTTTTCTCTTTTTTCAATGTTTTTGAGCAGCTTCACTGATTTTTTGAGCCGATTTTGAGAATGGTGATATTCAATGGTATAAGACCTTTTCAATTTGGATCGAACCATAAACAAAAAAATTGCGCAATTTTTTTTCCAATTTTAAGCAGTTTTGACGGAGGAAAGACAGTCACCTGCGCAACTTCCTTGGCTTTCAACCAATTCCCGAAATTGATGTTCCAAGTAGAAGCTGGATAAAGGCTTCATGGTCCTAGTCGAAGACCGAAACGGTGCATGAGGAGAAATTGGAACAGACTTGGGAAGATGCGGAGCTTTTTTTTCGTTCCAGTTTTTTTAAGCAGTTTCACTGGTAGCTGGTAGCTATTTGGTTCATAGAGATAAATGTGACTGATCCCTCATAACAGATTCTATCAAAATCGAACAACAAACAAAAAAGTTGCGCACGTTTTTCTAGTCCAGATGAGTTTGGACAAAGAAGACAGTTTCTTGCGCAACTTTCTCAGCTCTCGTCCGATTTGCGTGATTCATGTCTCAAATAAAAGCTGATCAAACGTTTGATAGTCCTGACGGAAGACCAAAACATTGCATGAGGACAAACTGGGGAAAGACTTGAAACAATGCGAAGCTTTCTTTTTTCCAGTTTTTCTAAGCAGCTTTAACGATTCCACTGGAGCGAGATCAACAGACTCGAAACGATTTCGAAAATGGTGGTGTCTACTCCTATTAGACTTTCTTAACATAAGAATAGCAAGCGAGATTTTGGTAACTGGTGGCACCTGGTTCACAGAGGCAAATGTGGTCGAGCCAACAAGTTTTATCGGAATCGAACAAGAATCAGAGAAGTTGCTCACGTTTTTGTAGCTTGAAGCAGTTTTTATAGAAAAAGACAGTTTCTTGCGCAACTTTTTCAGCTTTCATTCGATTCGCGTGATTTATGTTGCAGAACAAAGCTGAGCAAACGCTCCATGGTCCTAGTTGAAAACCAAAACCGTACACAAGGACAAGATTAGGATGGACTTGGAATAGTGGGAAGCTTTTTTCTTCTTTCAATTTTCCTGAGCAGCTTCACTGATTTTTCAGGTGCAAGCTCAACAGACTTGAGCCGATTTTGAAAATAGTGATATCTAATTGTATAAGACCTTCTCAGTTTTAAGCGAACAAGATTTTGATAGCCAGTAACTCTTCGATAATAGAGACAAACGTGACCGATCCGTCGAAACTAATTTCATCGAAATCGAACCATAAACAAAAAAGTTGCGCAATTTTGTCCGATCCGAAGCAGTTTTGACAGAGAAAAGACAGTTTATTGCGCAACTTTTTTGGCTTTTAACCGATTCTCAAGATTTATGTTTAAAAAGAAGCTGAACAAAGGCTTTATGGTTGAAGTCGAAAACCAAAACGGTGCACGAGGAGAAATTGGAATAGACTTTGGAAGATGCGGAGCTTTTTTCTTCGTTACAGTTTTCTCAAGCAGCTCCACTGGTAACTGGTAGCTATTTGGTTCATAGAGACAAATGTGACTTATCCCTTGAAACAGATTCCATCAAAATCGAAAAGCAAACAAAAAAAGTTGCGCACGTTTTTCTAGTCTAGAGCAGTTTTGACAAAGAACACAGTTTCTTGAGCAACTTTCTTATCTCTCATCGGATTCGCGTGATTTATGTTTCAAGTAAAAGGTAAGTGAACGCTTAATAGTCCCAGTGGAAGACCAAGACGGTGCTTGAGGACAAAACTGGAAAGGACCTGGAACAATGCTAAGTTTTTTTATTCAAGCTTTTCTTAACAGCTTCAATGGTTTCACTGAAGCATCAACAGACTCGAGACGATTTAAAAAATGGTCATGCACCATGAGAATAGTAAGCGGGGTTTTGGTAACTGGGATCTCTTCGGTTTATAGAGGAAAATGTAGTCGATCTGTTGAAAAAGTGACATTGAAATCGGACAAGGAACAAAAAAGTTGCGCACGTTTTTCCAGTTTGAAGCAGTTCTGACAGAAAAAAGACAGTTTCTTGAACAATTTCCTAAACTTTCATCCGATTCACATGATTTATGTTCCAAATAAAACTTGAGCAATAGCTTTGTAGTCCAAGTTGAAGACCAAAGGTTGCATGAGGTCAACATTGGTACGGGCTTGACACAATAAAAAGTTTGTCCCCTTCTTCCAATGTCCTTAAGCATCTTTACTGATCCTACTAAGGTGTTTTACTGATTCTACAGGTGCAGGCTCATCAGATTCGAAATGGTTTCAAGAATGTTGACTGATAAAGTGCCTTCTTCTATAAGATTCCCAAGAAAAAAGAGCAGATCAAGCGGGACTTCGTCAACTGGTAGCTCTTTGGTTTGAAGTAACAAATTTGGCCAATCTGCTACAATAAATTTCATCAACATTGAACAATAAACATAAAATTTGCGCACTTTTTTCTGCTTTGAAGCAGTTTTGATGGAGCACAGTTTCTTGCCCAACTTTTCTGTTTCTTATCAGATTTGCGTGATTCTTGATTCTGCTTGATGGCACTCAATAGCTTAGCTTCCTCAGCTGAAGATCAAAGCAATTCCTAGAGCCAAAACCGGGATTAATTAAGATAATTGACTGATTGGTCCTTCGATCTCAATATCTTCTTGGTATAATTAATAAATGTTTTATTGGTGAGAACTAGGTAGAGTTGTGGAAAAAATGTACAGTTTGAAGAAGATTTTTGACCAACCGATACAAAGTCAGTGCCATGGTGTGACTGTTTTGACCTCAGTTAAAAGACGCAGCTGTAGTAGACTCAACACTTCAAATTCCAAAACAATCGGGCAACAAACTAAAAAGTTGGACGTTTTCCCAATTTGAAGCTATTTGAGAAAGAAATCATACTTTCGTGCGCAACTTTCTCAATTCTTATCCGATTTGCATGATTCTTGTCTCAGTTTGAAGCCAAGCAAATGCTTCATGTTTTCAACTGAAGACCAAAACAAATACACCAGGACAGAACCGCGATGAGCTTGAGATACTTCTCGACTTGGCTTTTGACTACAAAATTTTTGCAGCTGTTCCACAGAGTCAAACATCATGCATCAACTCAAGTTTTGGAAAAATCGAGCAATTAACCCTTGAGTAGCACACTTTTTCGCAGTTTGCAGCAGTTTTGACTGAAATAGACGAGAAAAGACAGTTTCGTGCGCAACTTTTTTGTTTCAAACCCAATTTGCGTGGTTTTTATGCCAAATTGGAACTGTGCGGACGCTTATTGATCTTAGCTGAACACCAAAAACATTTTATTCGGGAAAAACTGACGCGAACTTGGAATAATGTATAAAACTCGTTCTTTTGCTCTAATTTTTTTCTACCAGTTCCACAATCACACAAACTGTTTTGCACGTGACGTGTTTTGCAGTTCCAGTTACCAGTCACATTCAATCGTGATTATTGTGTGCTTCAAAAACCTTTTGAGCACTGCTGAAAATTGGTGTCAGAAGTGGGATTATTTCTCAATTGAACACTGATGTGAGTAGAATTTGATGAGAAACCATGCCCAGAAATGACATCGACTCGACTTTCAACCCGATTCCTTGAAATAGTATCATCTAAATGACTACATGAGAAGCTCGTTATTCGTTTTTTCATTATTCAAAGCTTTAAAACTAGACGGGTGGTTTTATGGGTAAAAGAGTCCAATCATCAGTCAATAAGCCCTCCCACGCAATCTCCTGAAACCTTGCGTAACAATACTTGAAGAAAAACTGGGATAACAGCCGATGTAAGAAACTGGTAGAAAAACTGAGACAAAAAACCGAAGAACAAACTCAGCTATTGAGAAAAGGAAACGGTAGTAGCTCTGCCGCATGAAATTTTAATCCCCCATTCAGAGCTCCTCCACCCTCCGGTTTTATTCATCATTTTCGTCAAGTATCGATTTATCAGTCACTTGGCCGTGGGCTTAATTTCTAATTCAGAGAGCTTTTTCTGTACCAACATTCTTTATTTACCGGAAGCCTTGGGATGCGGGAGGCGGCAAAAAAGTTCTTTGATGTATCGAGTTTCTCCCAGCACGTAAGGTGCAATCATTTATGAGCCTGCTCCACATCCGCAGTGTAGAAATCTTGTGTGATATAGAGTCATGCACGTGGTGATAACCGAACGTATACATTTTCAAACAATACTACTGGAGCTGACAGCTTATTTTCCAACACCATCAATACCCAAACACACAGCGGCAGTATATACGAGCAACAACATTATTATCTCCGAGAGGGATCAGTTCCAGTTTCATGTCCTCGTGCTTCGCTATCAGCCCCCAATTTCCTTCTCCTTCAAGTTTATGCCGTACAGGGTGTCGCGGGCGTCGCTCAAGCACCCTTGTGTCCCGGCCCAACCAAAGCTGATGGAATCAAACTTTCACTCTGTACGACGTAATGGTGTGTTGCATTCAAGCACGTCATTATGCCGACGACGGTCCCACACCTATACTATCTCGAACATAATGGACACTTGCTCGCCTCGAAAATGGCCGGTTCCTTCCGTCTATTTTTCTCAATATTCCGCTTCCATGCCGTGGATGATACGCCGCTGAGCCGAGGCGCGAAATAAAACAAGACGGAGAAGAGCAAGAAAGCCCGCAAAGAATCGCCAAAGTTCTCTACTTTATATAAAATCCACAGCCGACAGGACACGTCCATAAATAAGATGGCCGCGATAACTTTACCCACCACTTACACGCACATATAGGAATCGAAGGAAAATATATCCAGTCTCGGTTATATACCTGCGGCCTATGAACGAAAACGCTTCGCTTTTCTTTTTCCGCGTGCGTCTATTATTCGTGTGTGAGTGGGTTTAAATTGGAAAATGTGGCCTGGAGGGGAAGGCACGCCGTAAATTATTAATGCAGACTTTTCCGTCCCAGCCGATACAGTGTTTATATACGAATGTACCGCCACTGCCATAACCAAAGCATTCTATTCTGCATTGAAATGATACTTTTTGATTTCAGTATAGGCAATTAGAGGAAAAATTTTAAAGGGCTGAATGGCAATAGTAGGCAGTCGCCAAGTTATACTCATGGTCAGATTTACAGCGAATTTGTAATTAAAAATACCTTAGGTTTGCATGTTTGAAATCTGTTCCGGTTGCGTCTTTGTAGACTCTTTTGGTCTTTAACTGTCAACGTAGAGCTTTTGCCCAGCTTTTTATTAAAGAAAGAATCACGTTTATCGGATGCGAAACAAAAAAGTTGCTCATAAGACTGTCTTTTCTTCTTGAAATCAAGAAAACGCGTATTCTTGTCATTGTTTTCTGATGTTTTGTAATACTTCAAGGAACAATATGAAAGTCCAGTTGATTCCACTGCCGGGTGTAGCTTCTCATCAAATCTCACTTAAGACAGCAGTTTTTACTAGACAATGATCCCACTTCTGACACCAATTTCAACTGTACTAAGAAGATTATTCGGAACATGAACTGCGAATACAATTTAATATGACTTGTAGCTCGAAGTGCGGAATATATCATGTGTTTAACAGCTGGAGTGACATCTGAAAAAAAGTGCGAAAGGACGACTTTGATGCATTACATCAAATCCGCGTCGATTTTATCTTGATGGATTCTTTTTGGTTATCAGCTGAGATCGCGAAGCATTTGCACAGCTTCAGTTTGGCACAAGAGTCTCGCAAATCGGATTGGGGACAAAAAAGTTGCGCACGAAACTGTCTTTTCGCTTCTATTCCAGACGGTGCTGCTCCAAACTAGAAGGACGTGCGCAACTTCTTTGTTTGTTGTTCGATTTTGATGGAATTTGTTTTAACAGATCGATCACAATCGTGTTCATAAACCAAGCTACAAAATATTTGAATCTTGCAAAAATTTTGCAGTCGAGGGCTAAGTTTAGTATTATTTCAAGTCTGGTCCGGTTTTGTACTGGAGAATTGTTTTGGTCTTCAGCTGAGAACATTAGGCGTCTGCTCGGCTTCAACTTGAAACAAGAATCACGCAAAACGGATAAGGATCAAGAATGTTGCTCAAAAAACAGTCTTTTTTTCACCAATTGGCTTCGAATTGGAGAAAAACGTCCAACTTTTTTGTTTATTGCCCAATTTTTCTGGAACTTGAAGTGTAGAATCTGTCACATGTGCATCTTTCAACTGAGGTGGAAACGGTCATCACCGTGCCACTGGCTTTGTATCCAGTCAAGAATCTTCACAAAACCAGGCATTTATTTCACAAGCGCCATTTCGACAATTGCCTTGAGTCTACTTAGTTTGTACTAATGAGGTATGTATTAATTATATAACTGCCAAAAACATATTGCAACCGAAGGACCAATTAGTTGATAATTCAAGTTCACCTCGGTTTTGGCTCCGAGTATCGTTTTGTTTTGGTCTTTAGCTAAGGACATGAAGTCTCTGCTTGTCATCAGTCAGAATCAGAAATTACGTCAATCGGATAAGAAATAGCAAAGTTGCGCAAGAAACTGTCTTCCCTCCGTCAAAACTGCTTCAAACTAGAAAAACGTGCGCAACTGTTTTGATTCCCGTTCAATTTTGATTCAATTGGTTTTAACGGATCCATCACATTTGTCTTAATGAACCAAGCTGCAAAATACCCAAGTATTGCAAAATTTTGCAATCAAGGGCAAAGTTGAGTATTATTTCAAGTCTGGCCCGGTTTTGTCCAGGAGAATTGTTTTGGTCTTTGGCTTAGAACATTGGGCGTTTGCTTGGCTTCAATTTTAAACAAGAATCACGCAAATCGGATGATATCAAGAAGGTTGCTCAAGAAACTGTTTTTTCCTCTCACCAATTGGCTTCGAATTGAAAAAAAACGTCCAACTTTTTTGTTTATTGCCCAAATTCTTTGAAACTTGAAGTTTTGACTCTGCCACATCTGTGTCTTCAAACTGAGGTGGAAACCGTCATCGCCATGCCACTGGCTTTGTATCCAGTTAAGAATCTTCACAAAACTAGGCATTTATTCCACAAGCGCCATTTTGACAATCGCCCAAAGTCCACCTAGTTTGTGTTAATGAGCCATGTATAAGTTATATAACTGTCAAGAAAATAATAAAATCGAAGGACCAATTAGTCAATAATTCAAGTTCACTTTGGTTTTGGCTCCAAGTATCGTTTTGTTTTGGTCTTCAGCTAAGGACATGAAGTCTTTGCTTGTCATCAGTCAGAATCAGAAATTACGTCAATCAGATAAGAAATAAAAAAGTTGCGCAAGAAACTGTCTTTTCTACGTCAAAACTGCTCCAAACAAGAAGGACGTGCGCAAATTTCTTGTTTGTTGTTCGATTTTGATGAAATTTGTTTCAACGGATCGATCACAGTCGTCTTTATGAACCAAGCTCCAAATTTTTTTAATCTTGCAAAAATTTTGCAGTCAAGCGCTGAGTTGAGTTTTATTCCAAGTCTGGCCCGGTTTTGTCCTGGAGAATTATTTTGGTCTTTAGCAAAGGACACGGAGCCTTTGCTTGTCATCAGTCATAATCAGAAGTTACGTGAATCGGATGAGAAATAGCAAAGTTGCGCAAGAAACTGTCTTTTCTCCGTCAAAACTACTTCAAACTAGAAGGACGTGCGCAACTTTTTTGTTTAATGTTAGATTTTGATGGAGTTTGTTTCAACGGATCGGTCACAAACGTTTTCATAAACCAAGCTTCAAAATATCTGAATCAAGCAATACTTTTGCAGTCACGAGCTAAGTTGAATATTACTTTGAGTCTTGCTCGGTTTTGTCTGGGAGAATCGTTTTGGTCTTCAGCTGAGAACATAAGGCGTCTGCTTGGCTTCAATCTGAAATAAAAATCACGCAAATCGGTAAAGAATCAAGAATGTTGCTCCAAAAACTGTTTTTTCTTCCACCAATTGGCTTCGAATTGGAGAAAAACGTCCAACTTTTTTGTTTATCATCAAATTTTTCTGGAACGTGAAGTATTGAATCTGCCACATCTGCGTCTTTGAACTTGGGTGGAAACGGTCATCACCATGCTACTGGCTTTGTATCCGTCAGTTAAAAACTTAAACAAAACCAGGCATTTATTGAACCACCGTTATTTTGACACACGCTGCAAGTCTACTCAGTTTGTACCAATAAAGTATGTATAAGTTAAATAAATGTCACGATACCATCGAAATCGAAGGATCAATTGGTCAATAATTCCAGTTCGTCCCGGTTCTGGCCCCAGTAAATCGTTCTGGTCGTCAGCTAAGGACACATAGCCTTCGCTTGTCATCGATCAGATACAAGAATTACGCAAATCAGATAAGAAATACAAAAGTTGCGCAAGAAACTGTTTTTTTTTGCCAAAAAACTGCTTCAAAATAGAAAAACTCGCGCAACTCTTCTGTTTGCCGTTCGATTCTGATGAAATTTGTTTCAACAGATCGGTCACATTTGTCTTTATGAAACAAAGAACTACCAGTTACGTAAATTTAGCCTGTTTTTTTCATGTTGAGAAAGTCTCATAGGAGTGGACAGCATCAACTTGAAATAACTTGAATCTGTTGAGCTTGCACTATAGAATCAATAAAAGTGCTTCAAAAAAGTGAAATGAAGAAGAAGCTTGGCACTGTTCCAAGTCTGTCCCAGTTTTGTTCACATGCACAGTTTTGGTCTTCAACTTGGACCTTGAAGCGTTCGCTCAGCTTCTGTTTGTAACATAAATCTCACGAATCGGATAAAATCTAAGAAAGTTGCGCAAGGAGCTGCCTTTTCTCCGTCAAAACAGCCTCAAACCAGAAAAAAGTGCGCAACTTTTTTGTTTGTTGTTCGATTTCCTTAAAATTGGTTCCAGCGGATCGGTCACATTTGTCTGTATAAACTAACAAGCTACCAAGTATCATCTTGTCTGATAAACATGATTTGGTCCAATTCTGGATAGATTTCTGAGCGTGAACATGTTGAAGTGAGAAGCATTTTCATGGATGGAACCATCTTCGTTCATGGAAACGTGTGTTGTGGATTCAAAAAATCAATCTTTAAGGGAATCAGACCAGAAATAGGGAAGTTGAGCACTATTTCCTATTCTGAAGCAAATTTATAGGAGAAAAGACAGTTCTGTGCGCAACTTCTCTATTTTTCGTCCAATTTGCGTAATTTTTATCACATATTGGAGCTGGACGAACGTTTTGTACACCTAGGGCAAGATCAGATTAGCACACCAGGACAAAATTAGGACAAATTTGCAATATCGCGTGATCTCTGGATAGATTTCTGAGCGTGAATGACAAATTTTGAATATTGCGTGATTCGTCCCTGCATGCCAGTTTTCATTGGCAGCTTCACATTTACATGCTGCTAAAGCGATTTAGATCAGTTAATTGAGCTAGAGCCTAGCTCCTAGATGATTCTTATTCCAGCGCTGTCAACTTCATTTATTTCGTCGTGGGTTTCTGAGCATAAAGATGTAAAGCCAGAAGCATTTTCTTGAATAACACCACCTTGGTTCAAGGAAACAAGTGTTGTGGATTCGACAAAATAAGTTCCAAGAAAATTAAAGCAGAGATAAAAAAGTTGCGCATTTTTCTTCATCTGAAGCAGCTTGATAAGAGAAAAGACAGTTTTGTGAGCAACTTCTTTGTTTTTTCTCCGATTTGTGTCATTCTGACCTTAAATTGAAGCTAAGCGAGCTCCTTATATCCAGAGCTGGAGACCAAAGCAATCGTTCAGGACAAATTCGGGACAAACTTGGAATCAAGCTCAACTTGTCCTCTTTTAACACTTTTTTGCAGTACTTTATCAACCTGCTACTGAGTTAAAGGTTACTTAGGCTGGAACTTTATGAATTGTAATGTTATGCATAGTGTCCTTGGATAAATTCCAAGCTTCAATAAAAATTGGTGTCAGAGGTGGGATTTTTTCCAATTTTTTTCCCAACCAATTCTGGCAGTGAGATTGATTCTACTATTTGATTTTTGAACAAAGATTCGTCGTAAAGACACTAGCTACATTGATTTGATTTGATTCAGGCTGTTTCCAAGAGCCTGATGAGCTAAAAAGCCTGATGAATAGGGAGACTTGATACTCTTGAATATTATTTGGAATTTTGGCTGGATAACATCTCTCAAGAGCTTGCTGGCTTCAGTAGCATAGCTTCAACTGTACAAATACTTGAATTGTACTATGGTGCCTTATGTTCTTGCCTATTTCAGCTCCAGTTCTGTTTGATTAAAAAATCAATATCCGGAACATTTCTCTATTTTGACGTCCAAAAGCACAATAAATGAACCGCAGACCAGTACACCGAACACTATCGGTGCCGGTGCAAATCAGAGCTCGCGCCGCGAGAATCGCGTTGAAATTCCGCCGACGGTAATTAATCAAATGCCGCTGAGCTGACCGGCAAACATTCTTTTGGAATTTTCCAACACCCACATCATAAATTTAATGGAGCCCTTTTCCCGTTCCGCCTCCACATATCCCTCTCGAAACAAGTGGAATTCTAGAGCGGGCGTCACACAAATTCAATAGGATATGAAATCTCTGGCTTCCCGTCTCCGTCCCGCCCGCAGTCGACCGTCTCTTTCCCAAGATATTGTGTCCCCGGCGGCCGTAAATAAAACTTTTACATGTGGCGTAAATTCCGTGATAGAAACAAATTTATTGGGATGTTATAACGCGGCGAATAAAAGCGCGAGGACCCGTTCGTTTTTGTTGCCGCTGCTACTCTTATTCCGCCGCCTATATCTTTGATTTTATCGCTTGTTTGTTCGGAATAAACATAGCCTTCGGGAGGATATGACTTCGGTGATAAGTCATCATCAACAATGGCTACAAAAAAAAGTCGCGGCTGCGACAACATCAGAGTCTATAAAGACTAGAATTATTATTGGAGAACATGCAGCGCGCCGTTATTGCCTATGAAAAATCCATTAATCGTCCATAAATTATGCGTCAGTCACGGTTTTAATCCAGTGTTTACACTATTGTAGCCGATAATTATGCATTCAGATTGTTTGTGTTATGTTATTTGAGCTTTCCAAACAATTTCGGGGTGGCTATTAGATACATGATATGGAGGGGGAGCATGTATGCATGTACATGTTTTGGGCAATCAAATATTCATCGATTATTGAGCTGCTCGTAACGCAGGATATTCATTCCAGATAACGAGCTGTTTGACAAAAGGGAACGTGGGCAAAATAACGCGCTTCATCGCGGTGCAAATTGCCGTAAAAAAGTTGAACGTTCAGTATCGCTCACAAGTTATGCATCAATTTGGAATAAAAACTCCGTGAATTGGGACAGAAACAATAAAGTTCCCCATGAAAGTGTCTTCTCTCCTTCTGGTCTACTTTGAAACAGAAACGCGGGCAACTTTTCCATTTCTTGCCTAACTCATTTGCATTTCGGACCAATGGATCGGATACATTTGTCTTCATAAACCAAGCTTGTCTCAGTCGTCAAAATTCTGATTGTTTTGTATAATTTTGCATTATTTTGAATTTAGCTCAGTTTCATGCTGTTCGATCATCTTGGTTCTCAACTGAGAACATACACAACGGCATGGGCATGAATTAAAAAAAAAATTAAAGGAATCGCTCAAGTACTAAGAAAGTTGGGCGTGAAACTGTCTTTTCGCTGAAAAGCTGCCTCAGACTAGAAGAACTTGAGCAACTTTTTTGTTTATCGCTCGATTTCTATTCTATCTTAACCGCTGGATCCGCCTCATTTGTTTTCATGAGATAAAGTCTAGCGGTTCTCAAAACGGCGCTTTCCTTTATATCTTCACGCCAAAAATCTCTCATAACTGACCATTTCACAGCCAAACAGTTAATTTGGAATCGTCTGCTGTGTGTTCTTTGCATCAGTTGAAAACTGATGTATTGTTGCTATCTCAATCTTCCAATTCGTTCACGAAATCCACAAAATTTCAAGTTTAGTTTACTTTTATCCTGGTGAATTATTTATTCTAATCTTCAGCTTAAAGCATACAGTCTTTGCTGAGCTTCTGTTTGGAGAAAAAATCACTCTAATCGGATAAGAAACAAAAAAGTTGCTCACGAAACTGTCTTTTCGCCACCAAATCTGATCCAGATTAGGAAAATGTGCCCAACTTTTTTGTTAATTGTTCAATTATCGTGAAACTTGAACTGCTGGATCTGCCGCATCCGGTTTCATAATCTAAGATGGTATCATTCATCAATACATCGTTTCATTTGTATTTTTTTTTGGAGGTTATGGAGGCGGAGAAGTTTAAAAAGCGTCTCTCTAAAATCGTCTGCTAGTTCATACCAGCAGAATATTCATTGTATGCTGCTGTATAAACTTCTAAATTGGTAAGGAAGAGGTGATTTCAAGCTGTTCTGGTCTTAATCCCAGCTTTGTCCCGACTTAATCCCGGTAAACTCTTTTGGTCTTAAAGTTGAAGCATAGAGGGTTTGCTAAGCAACAATGTGCAAAAAAGATGACAGTAATCGGATGAAAAATAAGAAAGTTGGTCACAAAACTGCCTTTTCGCGTTAAAATCTGATTCGAACTAGAAGAACTTGCGCAACTTTTTTGTTTATTGCTCGATTTCCGTGAAACTTGAGCTGCCGAATCAACCGCATCCGGCTCTATAACCACCATGGTACCAGTTCATTATATGGCTTTTCATTCTATTTTTAAATGTCCAAGATCCAGAAAAATTTGACAAGTTTTTTTTTTAATCGTCTGCTAGCAGAATATTCATGTATGCTGCTGCATAGACTTCTTATTTAGTAAGGAAGAAGTTTATCGTGATTTCATGTTTTTCTGGTCTCCATCCCAGCTTTGCCCCGACTTCATCCTGGTGAACACTTTTGGTAATCAAGTTGAAGCGTACATGGTTTCTTGAGCAACAATTTGCGGAAAGATGACAATTATCGGATGAAAAACAAAAAAGTTGGTCACAAAACTGTCTTTTTGCGTTAAAGTCTGATTCGAACTAGGAAAACTTGCGCAACTTTTTTGTTTATTGCTTGATTTCCTTGAAACTTGAACTGCTGGATCGACCGCATCCGGCTCTACAACCACCATTGTACCAGTTGATTATATGGCTCCTTGATATTATTTTTGGAATGTCCAAGAGCCAGAAGAATTTGACAAGCTTTTTGAAAAAATCGTCTGCAGTCGTTTTAGCTTCCGTCAGCAGAATTTCCATGTATTCGACTTCCTTGTTTAGACTTCCAAATTGATGAAAAAAGAGTTCTGCATGATTTCAAGTTTTTCTGGTCATCATCCCAGATTTGTCCCAGTGAACTTTTTTGGTCTTCAACTTGATGCATACAGGGTTTTTTAAAGCAACAAATGGCAATAAGGATGACAACAATCGGATGGTGAACAAAGAAGTTGCGCGAAAAACTGTCTTTCCGTCTTTCAACTGCTTCAAAGTAAAAAAAACTTGCGCAACTTTTTTCTTTATTGTTCGATTCCTCTCAAGTTTGAACAGCTGGAACCACCGCATTTGTCTACCTAATCTAGAGTGTTGCCAGTTATAGAACTGCTGCTTACATCTTGTATCTTGAGACCAAAAATCTCCGAGGACTATTTCACCCCGGTGGATTATACTGGTCTGCAGCTAGAAGTATACAGCGTTTGCTGACCCTCTGTTGAGAGAAAGAAACATGCGAATCGGATAAGAAAGAAGGAAATTGCTCACGAAACTGTCTTTTTACTACCAAATCTTATCCAGATCGGGAAAAAGTGCGCAACTTTTTTGCTTATTGTTCAACTATCGTGAAACTTGAACTGCTCGATTCGCCGCATCCGGTTTCATAATACGATATGGTATCAGTTATCAATACATCGTTTTATTTGGATTTTTTGGATTCTTGGAAGGAGGCCGAAAGTTCGACAGGCGTCTTTCTAAAATCGTCTGCTAGTTTATACCAGCAGAATGTTCATTGTATGCTGCCAAATAGACTTCTAAATTGGTAAGGAAGAGGTGAGTCCACGTTTTTCTGGTCTTCATCCCAGCTTTGTCCTGACTTATTCTCGGTGAATTCTTCTGGTCTTCAAATTGAAGCATACAGGGTTTCCCAAACAACGATTTGCGATAGAGATGACATTATTTGGATCAAAATCAAGAAAGTTGGTCACAAAACTGTCTTTTCGCTTTCAAATCTGATTAAATTTAGGAGAACATGCGCAACTTTTTTGTTCATTGCTCGATTTTCGTGAAACTTGAACTGCTTGATCAACCGCATCCGGCTCTATAACAACAATAGTACCAGTTATTAACCTTTAACTACTCGCGCCCTTTTTTGTCACATAACTACTCGCGTGGTGTATTTCATACACCAGTACCAGAAAGGGTCATATTCACTAAAAACTAGCAGTTTTCAACATAGTTTAAGGGAATAACAAATAAACGAATAAAGGCCTCTCTGGAACTGGTGTATAAAATACACCACGCGCGTATTCATGTGACAAAATCTGAGTCTGACCCGTAAACAATGCCTAAAACTTAAATTTTCAATTTCAAAATCATCCGTTATGTCGATGAGCATACGAAATGCCCAAAGACCCTTATTTTGTAGGGAGTAAACTAATTTGAAACACTTAAAAATCCTTACTCTGTATACCACACTGGAACACCCCAAGGATCAAAAGAGGATTTCCGGGACAACTCGCTTCCTGGAGTGACGGGACTGACATTGCCTTGTAGCTAACACTTCAGTTATAGGTTAGATAAGGCTCGTTGATGCGATGACACGTTTGAACAATGGTTGTAGCTAATTTAAAGTCAGTGGTGTACAAAGTACACCAGCGCGAGTAGTTAAAGGTTAACACGCCGTTTCATTATTTTTTTTCACTGTCCAAGGGCCAAAAAAATTCGACAAGCTTTTCTTGAAAATCGCCCGCAGTCCTTCCAGTTTCTGCCAGCTGAATTGCCGCTGTCCAGACTTCTGAACTGATAAAAAAAAAGTTCCGCATGATTTCAAGTTTTTCTGGTCATCATCCCAGCTTTGTCTCGGTGAACTTTTTTGGTCCTCAACTTGGCGCATACCGGGTTTTCGAAGCAACAATTAGCAATAAGAATGACACGAATCGGATGATGAACACAAAAAGTTGCGAGAAAAACTGTCTTTTTGTCTTTCAACTGCTTCAAAATAAAAAAACTTGCGCAATTTTCTTGTTTATTGATCGATTCCTTCAAAATTTCAACCGCATTTGTCTACTTAGTCCAGAGTGTTGCCAGTTATGGAACTGCTGCTCACATCTTGTACCTTGAGACCAAAAATCTCTGAGAACTGGATATTTCCAAATCCTATTATTTTCCAATCGTCTGCACTCGGGGTTCCCACACTAGTAACACCTGCTAATTTGACATTCCACCCGAGTACCAGAGTTTCATAATTTAAGTTTCATCCCATTTTTACCTCTTTGGATTGATCTGGTCTGCAACTAGAGGTATACAGCGTTAGCTGACCTTCTGTTTAGAGAAAGATCCACGCAAATCGGATAAGAAACAAGAAAGTTGCTCACGAAACTGTCTTTACGCTACCAAATCTCATCCAGATCAGGAAAATGTGCCCAACTTTTCTGTTGATTGTTCAATTATCGTGAAATTTGAACTGCTGGATCCGCCGCATCCGGTCTCATAATATGAGATTGTTGAACTATCAATACATTGGTTTAGTTGTTTTTTTTTTCCATGAAGAAGGCAGAAAATTTCGACAAGCGTCTTTCCAAAATCGTCTGCTGGTTCATACCAGCAGAATATTCATTGTATGCTGCTGTATGGACTTTTTAATTGGAGAGGAAGATGTTTATTGTGATTTCAAGTTCTTCTGGTCCTAATCCCAAATTTGACCCAACTTTAACTCGGTGAACTCTTTTGGTCTTCAAATTGAAGCAAACAGGGTTTGCTAAACAACAATTTGCAAAAAAGATGACAATAATCGGATAAAAAACAAAAAAGTTGGTCAAAAAACTGTCTTTCCGCGTTCAAATCTGATTCGAGCTAGCAGAACATGCGCAACTTCTTTGTTTATTGCTCGATTTCCGTAAAACTTGAACTGCTGGATCAATCGCATCCGGCTCTATAACCACGATAGTACCACTTATCAACACGCCGTTTTATTCATGTTTTTTTAATGTCCAAGAGCCAGAAAATTCGACAAGCTTTTTTTAAAAATCGTCTGCAGTCCCTCTAGTTTCTGCCAGCTGAATTGTCATATATGCCGCTGTTTAGACTTCTAAATTGACAGAAAAGGAGTTTTGCATGATTTCGAGTTTTTCTGATTTTTATCCAGGCTTCGTCCTAGTGAAATTTTTTTGGTCGTCGACTCGGCGCATACAGGGTTCTCAAAGAAACAATAAGCAATAAAAGTGACACAAATCGAATGAGAAACAAAAAAGTTGCGCATAAAACTGTCTTTTTGTCTTTCAACTGCTTCAAAATACAAAAACTTGCGCAACTTTTTTGTTCATTGTTCGATTTCTTCAAAGTGTGAACCGCTGGAACCACCGCATTTGTCTACTTAATCTAGAGTGTTGCCAGTTATGGAACTGCTGCTCAGATTTTATATCTTGAGACTAAAAATCACTCAGGATTATTTTCAACTACCGTTTATTACGCAATCGTCTGCACTCTGGGTTTTCCCACTAGTTAGTATAGCGGCCAGTTTTACCCAAGTAACCGAGTTTTCATAATTTGAATTTCATCCCAGTTTCACCCTGATGGATCATTCTGGTCTGCAGTTAGAAGTATACAGCGTTTGCTGACGCTCTGTTAAGAGAAACAATCATGTGAATCGGATAAGAAACAAGAAAATTGCTTACGAAACTGTTTTTTTGCTACCAAATCGAAGTCGAACTAAGAAACTTGCGCAACTCTTTTGTTTATTGCTCGATTTCTGTTAAATTCGAACCGCTAGATTCGCCGCGTTTGTCCCTGTAATCTGGGGTGTTGCACCTTATCTTGTGGGATTTTTTTGGTCTGCAGCTTGGAGCATACAGCGTTGGCTAGACAACAATCGGCAATAAAAATAACATGGATCGGATGAGAAACAAAAAAGTTGGACGCAAAACTGTCTTTTCATCTTCAAACTGTTTCAAAATAGAAAGACGTGCGCAACTATTTTGTTCAGTGTTTGATTTTCATGGAATTTGAACCATTCAATACGCCGCATTCAGCTTCACAACAATCCAAGGTGTAGCTAGTTGTCAAAATGCCGCTTTTTTTGTATCTTGCGGCCCGAATTTCCTCGAGACTACACAAAATCAGCTCCAGTATTTTGAAATCGTCTGCGACTGTTTTTTTTTACATCAGTAGAATATTGATGTGAAGCAGCTAGTTCGACATTCTCATTAGTTGGGGGGTTTCACATAATTTCAAGTTCATTCCAGTTTTATGCGAGTTGAGTGTCTTGGTTTCGAGCTAGAAGCATACAACGTTTGCTGAGCCTCTGTTCGAAGAAAGGATCACGCGAATCGGATGAACAACAAAAAAGTTGCTCACAAAACTGTCTTTTCGCGTTCAAACCGGACTCAAACTTGAAAACATGCGCAACTTTTTGGTTAATCATCAGATTTTCATGAAAAATGAAGTGCTGGATCCGCCGTGCTTGTCTTTCTAGTCTTAGATGGTGCCAGCTATCAACACGTCACTTAATTCTATATTTTTACGGTAAAAATCAGTCAGACAAATTTGACAAACGTGATTTTGAAATCGTCTGCAATTGGTCTAGTTTGTATCATCAGAATTTTCATGTACTGATGATTATACCTTTCAATGATTGTGATCAGGAAGACGTCTAGCATAATTCCAAGTTTGTTCCGGCTTCAGTCCGGCTTAATCTCAATGGATTGTTTTGGTCTTCACCTTGGAGCATACAACGTTTGTTGTGCAACAATCGGCAATAAAAATGACATGAATCGGATGACAAAGAAAAAAGTTGCGCGTAGAACTGTCTTTTCGTCTTTCAACTGCTTCACAAAAAAAAAAGTGTGCAACTTTCTTGTTTATCGTCCGATTTCTATGAAATTTGAACTGTTGGACTCGCCGAACTTGTCTGCATAATTAGGAATGGCGCCACTTATCACTCATCTTGCGTTTTGTCTTCTGACGCCGAATTCATGCAGCATGGAAAAAATATCAGCAAGATTTGTGCTGATATCTCTTTTGCTCTGCTTTTCGACTTGAACAAAATCAAAACTGTAGACAAGTGAACGGTAACACGCTCCGTATCTGCTGCATATCGAGACCCTTCCGCTTTCCGCAGCCACTTCCACCGTCTACCCGCCAGAACTACCCCGCCAAACTTGCGTTGTTATACACTCAAAGTTTTAACTGGAACAATAGACCGCCTGGCTCTACTAACACCGCCACAATCAGATTGAAAACATATTGATTACCGCAAGGTATACTCACACACGTTCTCTCTCTCGCTCCCGGCGACGCCTCACAATTCGCCCCGCAGAGATCCCACATAATGATCCTCAGACCCGCATGAATTAAACTCGAAATTGCACAGCAGCAGCAGCCAGAGCGGCAAACTTTGGCCCCGCAAGTTTCGGAATTAAACACTTAAAGCGGCGATTATAAAGATCCTTGGTCGGCCCCGGAGAAAAAATAAAAGGGAAATTACACGCTCAAGAGGATCGCAATATGACATTTTTTGTCCTCACTCACAGAGCAGCCCCCTCTTTCGCCGGCAGCAGCAGCTCAGCTCAGCTCAACCGCCACAATGGAGATTTATGAGACTTGTCGTCATAAGCCGAGAGAGCTGCCACAGAAACAAATTACAAACACGACAGATTTATGTCAGAAACATACATTATATTTTTAAATATCATATTAATATTCTTTCGCCAAGAATGCCTCTTCTTTCTCTCGCGAATGTCAAGACGGCCGTGATAATTAGTTTTTTTCCCCCGCCGCTCCCGCTTGCTCCATACGACGAATCATTAATAATTCCGGAAACTTGTGGCGGTGGCGACGCCCCCCAGAGGGGAGTTCATCATCGGAGTCGAGGAATTTATAATGAGATTATCGATTATCCCGGTGGCTAATCCGTTACTTCCACATAATTAATTATAGTAGAGAGAGTATATGGAGTGGAGAGTTGGCTGGCGTAGTGTTGGCGAGGAGAAAGGGTTGTGTGCAATCGATTGGCAATGTGTTTATTTAGAAAGGGTAACGTAATGAATAGGTCGATGAGAACAAAGAATCAATTATTTAGAGAACGCAACACTTGAAGAGCCATGCAACAAATAATTGAGCCGTGTTTTCTCTGATAAAAGCAACTCTGTTGGGACATTGAATCGAATTCGAGCCGCCATTTCAGCTGACGCAGCAGACAAGACTGCACTTTAACAAGTAACTTAGTACGAGCAATTTTGAATTAGCTCGTAATTCCCTTCACAATACACAATAGCTCTAATGTATCCCGCCTTGATTAGCTTAGTAATCAACTGTCACGGTAATTAGACCAGCTGTAGTAATTAGTAATCAGCAACGGAAATAGAATCTGATGGTGACGATTTTAGTCAATTTTTGAACAAATGCCAAATCAAGCAAATGTTTTGTTGAAGCCCTATTTCTACTTCATGTAACGTTTGAAGCCCCAATGCATCTTCTCGTGACTTACGAACTTTTCATTAGCTCCTGTTTTCTTCTTGTATTGTTCGGAGCACGGATGTAAATTGTAATGTTTCAATTTGTAAGTTGCATTAAATACTGTTTAAATAACCCTAAAATTTGTAATTTTAGTAAGTCACATGGAACTTTCAATAATTTCATGAATTATCGACGATCTCCTGCAATCTACGGTATGTTTTCATAAAAAACATAAATAAAATTGTGAGTTATTTTACCGGCCCGGTCGGAAGGAGGCGGAGCCAACGCTCGTCTCTTCGCTCCTTTAAACGATTTTCACTTTATTGCTTTAAAAGGTTCTACAAGGTGAGTTTGCTACATGAATGGTAATACTTGGTCTCAAAAGCCTCCACCTTTTTTTTTAAATGTTGAAAATCGAGGCGGGAATAACTCTGATTCAATTTCAACGTCTGATGACGTAGGCGGACGAGTTGAGTTTGCTCAATGGAATAGTTATAGTTGTAACACTCAGGGATCATTTATAATTGGGATAATGAAAACTATAAGGGGATTAAGAGGGTTGTATTGGTAATATATCAAGACTAATGTATTTGACGAAAGATCCTACCATTTGCCACAATCGTAACAAACAGGATAAAAATATTAAAGATAACTTTTATTCAAGAGGTTGAGGGTTACCTATTATAATATAACACGATTTTAGTATTAGGGGGGTTAATTTGAATATGAAATTGCGGTTTACGATCGACGCAATTTAAATATGTTCAAGACATTTCCAAAGTATCAATTGATATTAAAGTTCCACCAACTGCAAAACTGGGGGTGGTTGGTGTTCAAATAAACCAAACAATGTAAACACAATGAAGTAGGTGTGTATGATGATGAGTATTACGAGTTCCTGTACCTTATGTACAGTTTGGGGAAACTATAGTAGGTCAATGATCCTATATATGGTCGTTAGAGTAGAAGTTGCCTATTATATCTAAGGTGGTAACGTGCCGCCACCACTGTTCTCAGTTGTTTCCTATGGAGAGACAGATCCATAGGGGGACGGGAACAGACCATCTGGGTGCATCTTACGGTTTTGATCTAGTTTTGGGCAGCGTGCATCTATTTCTGGCTTTAACTCTTCAAAAAGGCGTTTATGTTGAGCCCGGCAGACGAGGCATTTGAATCGAATAGGAACCTCCATCTTATAATTATCTGTCTACGTGAAGGGTGATCAGATAAACAAAAGATTTCTCAAAACAAAACACTATATATTAAAAAAAATAAGCAAGAATTAAAATACAAATACTGCAAGATTGTTATCAAAACTAGTATTAACAATATTAAGTGGTAAAGCCATCCACGTGACTTCAAACATTAATTGTAAACAAACAAACTCAGTTGACACTGTGACGTTCGAATGACGTAATTGATATTTCAGTGACAGCGCCGGCAAAACAGAGTCCTGCGCTCTGACTGGCGCTCGCACAGCCAGAGGGCGTTACCCACTGCTTCACCCGACGGCGACGGTACCATTTCCATGGCTGACAATACATTTAGAACGAAATTTGAGAGAGAAATGCAACAACCGTCGCGACGCCGCTCTGGGCGTTTATTCGTCATAGCTCGTGCACATGACGTAAGTGGGAATACAAAAGAGAGGGAGAGTGATTTCACTAGCATGAGAGAGACATAGTTATAGCAGATGATCATTATTACGGGTGACTCAATCTTTATCCGTGAGGATATTATTTTAATAGATTTTTACCTTATATACGGTGACGTCACACCGATAAGGACTCTAATTTTTACGTTCCACTCTGGGTTACAACGGAGTTCACTCGCGAAGAAAACAGGGGTCATGTCTTTAGGGCGAATAGGTTGCACGTTACGAAGGAACGCGTCTTCGCGTAACTTAGAAAAATGTAAATCTTATAACGCGTCGATTTCCTGTGTAGTACTAGGAGAGGAATTCAATCGATTACTCGCGCGTGATTTTAACAGTAGAATTGTGGCACTTTGACCACTCAAAATCCGGGAATTTTACTGGGAGGAACCATCAAATCTTGACGGTTCCGCCGACACATCCAAGGCTTGGAAATTTAGTGACTTTTGTTAATTAGCCATGAATAATTTGGTAATTGAATTTAACCGCGGCGCGGCCTGCAACGAAAATGCAGCTCGGTTCAAAGTTGGGTCGGGAGTCTTCTGGGAAAGTCAAGTGGGGCCTATTTATCGCCTTTGGTTATCTTTTTACCGCGTGGTCTTGTGGACCAATAAGAGCGGCCTTCTTAGGTGGTCTGGTATTTCTGATGCGACGCTAAAATCTGCACGTAGCCTTGTTTAGTCTAGAAAATATATGATAAGCTCGAGTTTTCAAGGGAATAATTCAGCCGTCTGGTTGACTCATTCATTACATTGAAGCATCGGAATGTTTAGTGGGAAATAAGGCGGTCGTAATTTAGTTCCGAATCTCTCTCATAATTCGAATTTACTATAGAAAAATAGCAGTTGGGAAACAACAAGAAAAATTAAGCTTCAGCAATTATTTAAAATAAATCCCGAGTAGGGGGAAACCAAGCAAATGAGGCCCAGTTTGCTACATAGTGTTCATCTAGCTGGAGCCTTGTTGCCAAATTGTGTGACAGGCAGTCAAGATTTGCATGATTATTTGGATATTTACTAGAAAAAAAAATCACTGCGGCAAAACAACACGTTACGTGGTATGTTTTTGGATACAATGGAATACATTTTTTTAGCAATGAACAATCAATTTTTGTGTTTGCAGTGGGAGTCCACTATAAACCTGGCAACTTTGCTACAAAGAAACGTCATTTGAACGACGCTGTTGCCACCTTGTTAATTGTCTTTTTTGACAGAATGGAAATTATTTGTTCGATACATATATTGCAAATAAACAATAATGTGATCAAAGAAGTGCATTTTCAAGGGATGTCCCAAACCCAACACCTCTTGAGGTGCTCCACAAAAAGTTTTCATCAGCGTACCCAAGTCTCAACCCCTCTGAGAAACCAGTGGTTCCATGCAGCTCCGGCTACAAAAGCCCAGCCCCATAGGGCGGCGTCTATTTGTACTCTGAAGATCATTTTAATGTAGGTGGAATCGTTGAGCTTTGTGACCCTTTACCTGTATTAGTTCGTTTTTTCACAGCTGGAATCCGATGCCAAAAACTAGCAGTAGTAGTATGAGGTTATGGGCTCAAAAACCATTCAAGGAAAATATGTAGCATGTACCCTTTGGAAATTGGGCTGAAGAAGAAGCCTCAGCTAACTCCTTCTACAAAGAAAAAGAAATAATAATATGAGCTCACTACCTCACTGAGAGCAGATCGTGAAGGTATGTGAAGAAAATGATTTGCTGATTGATGTGATCAAGCAACATTTGGTGAAATGGATGTGCGACAGGAAGTGAAATTATATGCCACCATCTACGTAGGTGTAAGCGAGGATTTACAGAACTAGTGTTACCATACGCAACATAGCAAGTCAACTCGTGGAACTTACCGGTTCTTCCAACTAGAACACTAACTTACTGCTTCACTTCCAAGATGAAAATATGACACTCTGCCTGCAAATCAGCCGCTTTCAACATGTTCTGTTCTCACATTTTATTCAACTTTATGATAACATTTAGCTGTCAACTGTATAAAAATAAAATAATATGAACCTGTTCTAAATACAAGCGAAGCCTCAGGTCTCACCACCACCATCAAGAGCGTGCTTCCGCCAGAGCCTGAAAGCTCCGCCCTCCAGCCTGGCCGCGCCTCTTACATGAATTACATCATTGTTTGTGTCATTTTACAAAAAATTTGAATATCCCGCTGAAACCGTTCGCGTCATATTGACATATGTCAGTTTCCTAACCTTCAATTTTGTTATTTCCTGTATCAACTCTCTCGACAGATCCATTTCATTGGCGATGAGGTTCTGTATTGTACTGGGATTTGAATTGTATCACATTTCTAGGGATTCCTGAAGATCCCCACGAAATTTTTCATGAATTCTTAGAGATTTCTGGAGATTTCTACAGTATTACCAAAAATATTTACGAGATTTTTGAGAATGCGCTCAATTAGTGATGACGTCAAAAGTTATGCTAGGTCAGGGTTTTGTATGAAAACAATCTCTGCTAGGTTGGCAGCACTTACTGTCACCCCTGATCCCCACCTCTACCCCTTCCCTCGAGGAAAGACCCCTTCAGGAAGGTCTTTGCACTTTCCTCTGAACGGTTGATGAACATGAATAAATCGCGATTCGCAAATATTCCATTAGCTGTCACTTTGACAAGAAGTGTTGCCAACTCACGTGTTCGTTGTTTTCATACGAAACCTTGACCTGGGCCACGTTTTGACGTCACACTAATTAAGCGTATTTCTTTGGATTCCATGTATGAAATTCCCAAGGATTTTCATACATTTCTTAAATTTCTTTATGATTAGTTTTGGATTTCTAGGGATTTTTGGAGACTTCTACAAGGTTTATAGGGATTTCTAAAGATTTTTACGGGGCTACTGGGTATTTCTGGAGATGTTTGGAGATGTGTAGGGAGTTCTGAGACTTAAGATGTGTACAAATTTTCTATTTTGTTCAAGATTTCTACAGGCAGAATGAAGATTTGTATGAAATTCCTAGACTTTTCAATATTTCTATAAAATTTTCAAAGTTTTCCAGAGATCTCCGGAAATTTCTACAAGATGTCTTGAGATTCCAAGAAATTTTAGAGGGTTCTAAAAGTTCTTACAAAATTTCTGAGAATTTGAGAAGATTTTCACGATTTATTACAGATTTCTGAATATTTCTACCAGCTTTTTGAGAGCTTCTAGAGATTTCTTCGAGATTTCAGAGGATTTTCTTCCAAGCTTGAACTTGATTTCGTTTCGACTGACTTAATTTTCTAAAATTCAGCAATTCTTAGAGATTTTTACGGTATTTTTTGAAGATGTCTTAAATTCTTCTAGGGATTTCCAAAAAAATTTCTGATGATTCGTATGGGATTTCTGAAAATTTTTATTGATTTTCACTGATTTCGACAGGGTTTCCATGGATTTGCAAGATATTTTTGAAAAAGTTCAACGGACTTCCTTGAGATTCCAAGGACTCCAAAAACTGTCTTTGGATTTCTCGAGATTTATACGGGATTGCTAGGAATTTATGAAGATCTGTATGAGATTTCTGGAGATTTCTGAAGAAAAGCTGTGGGAATTTCTAGGGATTTCCTAAGATTTCAACCGGAAATCTGAGGATTCCTAAAAACTTGTTCGGAACTTCTAGGGATTCCTGAATATTTCCATGGAATTTGCGAGGATCTGTGGAGATTTCTTCAAAATTTTCTGAATTTTATGAAGATTTTCACGTGGCTTCCAAAGATTTCCAAAAACTCTTGAGAATTCCTATGCAGTTTTGGAATTAATGATTTCAATATATCTTGACGCGTCAATTTCTGAAGATTTTTACAGATTTTCACGAGATTTCCAAAGATTTATTGTAATTCAGATGAGAAAAACTTCTGGAGATCGAAGGATCCCAAAACCTACGGGAATTCGAGAGATTTCTCAAGATTTTTACGGAAATTTGAGAGTTTTGTCAAGATCTCCATGGGATTACTTTCAAGATTCCAAGAAGATTTCTGGGGATGTTCAGAGATTTATACTAGATTGCTGAGGATTGTCAACAATTTGAAAAAAAATTCTACTGGATTTTTAAAAAATCTAAGGATTTCTACAGGATTTCTGAGGACTCTTGTGGGAATTTCTAGGTATTTTGAAAAGTTTTCACAGGATCTTTTCGCTTCGTTTAAAAGGACCCCGCACATTCCTTACGGGATTTGGCTCCCCGGGGGATTTGTTTTAAACTTTGATATGTTGTAGGCCTTGTTGAGGTGATCAAACTTTATCATTGCGCAAATCCTCTAAACTCAACGGTTTACCCTCTATGAGGGGTGGAATGCCGGTAGTCACAGAACTAATTTATTGCAATTATGGGCTTCAATGAGCAAGAGGTGGATCTATTTTGACGCCACGAGGTGGTTCTAGGGCTATACTTGCCATAACTTTGAGCTAGTCGAAATATTTCATGGACCCCTGTTTTTAGAACCACCCCTAGCATTTCGAAAAATGACTGAAAATTCGAAGTTGAATAACGACCAAAATAAACAGGGAATTTTTTTGAATTTTTGAGACGGTATGTTCAAAGTGTTGCTGATTAAGTATTTCTTGCGTATGAACTCTTGAAATCTGGCGTTCACCCTCCAATAAATTATGAACTTCTGCTCTTTGCTACTGGAAATAAATTGTTTCTTGTTGAGTTAAAATGAATTTCTACTAGTTTAGCACCATATCTAGAAAAGGGTGGATAATAATACATATTCATCCCTTATGTCTACCTACCCTCACCCTTATAACACCTGTTCCCTGGTAGTTTTTCCAGAAATGATTGGTTCAACTTATTCAACTAGAAAATGTGCAACAAGTGCTTGCACTGCCAATTTGGGAGAAACTATTGGGATATAGTGGCTAAAGGGATGAGGGGTAGACATGAGAGGTCATGATCTACCAACTTTCTCCAACTTGAAACATGTTACAGTCTTAGAAACTTATTTTAACTTATCAAGAAACAATTTATTTCTAATAGGATAGGGCAGAGCAGAACGTCGAATTTTAGGGGTTGGTTCGCAAGAAATAATTGATCAGCATCACTTTGAACATACAGTGTCAGAAATTCGAGAAAATTCCCCGTCAATTTTGGTCGTTACTCAACTTTGAATTTTAGTCATTTTTCGAAATGCTAAGGGTGGCTCTAAAAATAGAGGTCTATGAGATATTTTGACCAGCTCAAAGTTATGGCAAGTATAACCCTGGAACCACCTCGTGGCGTCAAAATAAATCCACCTTTTGCTCATTGAAGCCCATAATTGCAATAAATTAGTTCTGTGACTACCGGCATTCCACCCCCTCTAGAGGGTGAACCGTTGAGTTCAGAGGATTTGCGCAATGATAAAGTATGATCACCTTGACAAGGGCTACAACATATCAAAGTTGGAGCCAAATCTCTTGGGGAGCCAAATCCCATAAAGAATGAGCGGGGTCCTTCCTCAAAATGTTCCGACAGTTTTCAGGATCTTTGAAGATTGCTACGGGATTTCCAAGGATTTTTCAAAGATATTGGAGATATTTTTTGGAGATTTTTCAGGATTTTCAAAACTGTCTATGCATTTCTCATGATTTCTGCAGGATCTCTGGGTATTTTCGAAGGTTTGTGAGAGATTTGTGGAGACTTTCGAAGATAACGAAAGTTTTGAATTTTTTTTAGGGATTTCTAACGATTTCTGTGAGATTTCTCAAAATTTTCACGAGATTTTTGAGAATTCCTGTAAGAATTTCTGATTTCGAGTAATCTATACATCCGATGTTACGACTATGAGGTTTCGAGGCCAGAATTATGAATGTTGGCAAAAAATGGCAAAATACCAGAGGCAGTTTTTTTGTAGAGGAAATAATTTTAGATTGAAATGACTTTTCAGGTTGGAATCAGAAACTCCGCTGGTAATTTATCAGAAACATCGATAACCTATTTTTATAAGCTGTAACAGCTGTATTGGGCATATTCATTCATTACATAAATGACAGCCAAACTTGCAAGTTGACTGAAATTTTGAGTGAAATGTTACATTTTCATGAATAACACGTAATTTCACATCACTAGTTCAGAGCGAATCATACCAACATGGTGACTGCGCTGACTAAACAAGCTACATTTTGTGCAACCGGCGATCGATGCCCTACAACTGTTGAATCACGCCTTTGCGGAAGAAACCCCGAACCATCATCAGCGCATAGCGACAGCGAAAAAGCAAAAACGATTTTTAGTGCCCGTAATCAAACACGTACGTTTCACGAGAGAGCTGCTCCGCCAGAAGTCAAGTGATCCCGCAGGCGGCGGCGGCAGCGCCATTTGTAATTTAATAACCCCGAGCGTCCACGTTTCCATCCACCACCCGCCAGCCCTGGCGCCCGTCCCCCCGAATCTCCTCTTTCCCGATTCCACCCCCTTTCAGTACACACTCGGATTAGAAATACTTAACTATGTTTGCCATGTTTTAGGGGTTATAACAATGGAAACAGTTTCGCCGACTAACTCAATTATTGTAACTTTGTGTTACAACAAGGGGTTCGTTCTGAAAGCAAGCAGTCGTACGTAGCTTTAACAATAATAGTGCAGTGAGAATCTACGAGTAGGTACAATTCCAGTAGGTGTACGTAAATTAAATTGAATCAAGGTGGGGTAAGTAGATGCGTATTGTTGTCAACACGAATTGAAATTTTCAAACTGACGAAAACACTTCTGCGCTGGATAATAATGACAAACTGAGCTTTGAAACGCGTGCTGATCCTTTCGAATTACTAATAGGTGTGGTGAAGCTCCATCAACCAGTGAACTCCTCCATAACTGCGATTTGAAACTCAAGGACCATTCCTATGTACTGTATGTACGTAGCCACTATTCCTTCTTGATTTACTCAGCGAACAGCTAAGGTGCCCAAGTACTTGTACTTGTTACTTGTTCCTTGTTCCTCAGTCACAAATTTCTTTCGCAGTTCTACAAGATGATTTTTTGGACGCAAGCGAAAATCTAAAGGAAACAGCTTTCAAATTTGTACAGCTACAATTACGTTTTAAGCATAAAGTCTACAGCAAGCTGCATTCCCATAAGTAGCACTAGCTTACTTCATAGAGACAAAATCCAGCACATCAAATTCCACGAAAATCTAACCACAAATGAGAAAGTTGCGCACGTTTTTCTACTTTAGACCAGTTTGAAGGGGAAAAGACAGTTTTACGAGCAACTTTTTTGGTTTTCATCCGATTCGTGTCATTCTTATTTCAAATTGTTGCTTAGCAAACGGCACATGCTCCTAACAAAGACCAAAATGATCCATGGCAATGAAGCCGCAACAAGCTTGCAATTATGTAAAACTCCTCTCTTGATTACTCAAAAGTATTATCAGCTGTATACCCTGATACTTTACTGGTATAAACTAAGCCAATGCGGACGACTTCAGAATAAGGCTGGTCAAACTTATCTGGCTCTAGAAGATCTTCAGCGTCAGAATACAAAATAGAAAAAGGAGTGATGGGTGGTACCATCTTGGATTATGAAGACTATTGCGCCGGGTCCAGCGATTCAAATTTCATAGAAATCGGACAATAGACAAAAAAGTTGCGCACGTTCACCAATTTTGAACTGGTTTAAAGGCAAAAAGACAGTTTTACGAGCAACTTTTTTGTTTTTTATCCGATTAGTGTCATTTTTATTTTAAATTGTTGCTCAGCAAACGGCACGTGCTCCCAACTAAAGACCAAAATGGTCCGTGGCAATGCAGCCGCAACAAGCTTGCAATTATGTGGAACTCCACTCTTGATTATACAAAAGTATAATCAGCGGTATACCCTTATATTTTACTGATATAAACCAAGCCAATGCGGAGGACTTCAAAATGGAACCGGTCAAATTTATCTGGCTCTAGAAGACCTTCAGCGTCAGAATACAAAGTAGAGAAAAGAGTGATAGGTAGTACCACCTTGGATTATGAAGACTAGTGCGGCGGGTCCAGCGATTCAGATTTCATAGAAATCGGACAATTGACAAAAAAGTTGCGCACTTTTTTTCTATTTTGAAGTGGTTTAAAGGCGAAAAGACAGTTTTACGAGCAACTTTTTTGGTTTTTATCCGATTCGTGTCATTCTAATTTTAAATTGTTGCTTAGCAAACGGCGCATGCTCCTAAGTAAAGACCAAAATGCTTCATGGTAATGAAGCCGCAACAAGCTTGTAATTATTTGGATCTCCTCTCTTGATTATTCAAAAGTATAATCAGCGGTATACCCTTATATTTCACTGGTATTCACTAAGTCAATGCGGACGACTTCAAAATGAAACCGGTCAAATTAATCTGGCTCTAGAAGACTTCCAGCGTCAGAAAACAAAGTAGAAGAAACATGATAGGTAGTACCATCTTGGATTATGGAGACTAGTGCGGCGGGTCCAGCGATTCAGATTCCATAGAAATCGGACAATAGACAAAAAAGTTGCGCACTTTTTTTCTATTTTGAAGTGGTTTAAAGGCGAAAAGACAGTTTTACGAGCAACTTTTTTGGTTTTTATCCGATTCGTGTCATTCTAATTTTAAATTGTTGCTTAGCAAACGGCGCATGCTCCTAAGTAAAGACCAAAATGCTTCATGGTAATGAAGCCGCAACAAGCTTGTAATTATTTGGATCTCCTCTCATGATTATTCAAAAGTATAATCAGCGGTATACCCTTATATTTCACTGGTATTCACTAAGTCAATGCGGACGACTTCAAAATGAAACCGGTCAAATTAATCTGGCTCTAGAAGACTTCCAGCGTCAGAAAACAAAGTAGAAGAAACATGATAGGTAGTACCATCTTGGATTATGGAGACTAGTGCGGCGGGTCCAGCGATTCAGATTTCATAGAAATCGGACAATAGACAAAAAAGTTGCGCACTTTTTTTCTATTTTGAAGTGGTTTAAAGGCGAAAAGACAGTTTTACGAGCAACTTTTTTGGTTTTTATCCGATTCGTGTCATTCTAATTTTAAATTGTTGCTTAGCAAACGGCGCATGCTCCTAAGTAAAGACCAAAATGCTTCATGGCAATGAAGCCGCAACAAGCTTGTAATTATTTGGATCTCCTCTCTTGATTATCCAAAAGTATAATCAGCGGTATACCCTTATATTTCACTGGTATAAACTAAGTCAATGCGGACGACTTCAAAATGAAACCGGTCAAATTTATCTGGCTCTAGAAGACTTTCAGCGTCAGAATACGAAGAAGAAGAAAAAATGATAGGTAGTACCATCTTGGATTATGAAGACTATTGCGGCAAGTCCGGCGATTCAGATTTCGTAGAAATCGGACAATAGACAAAAAAGTTGCGCACGTTTTCCTATTTTGAACTGGTTTGAAGGCGAAAAGACAGTTTCACGAGCAACTTTTTTGGTGTTCATCCGATTAGTGTCATTCTTATTTCAGATTGTTGCTTAGCAAACGGCACATGCTCCAAACTAAAGACCAAAATGGTCCGTGGCAATGAAGCTGCAACAAGCTTGCAGTTCTGTGAAACTCCTGTCTTGATCATTCGAAAGTATAATCAGCGGTATAACCCAATACTTCACTGATATAAACCAAGCCAATGCGGACGACTTCAGAATGAAGCTGGTCAAATTTTTCTGGCTCTAGAAGATCTTCAGCGTCAGAAAACAGAGAAGGAGAAGAAGTGATAGGTGGTCCCATTCTGGATTATGAAGACCAGTGCGACGGGTTCAGCGGTTCAGATTTCATAGAAATCGGACAATAGACAAAAATGTTGCGCACGTTTTTTTTATTTTGGAGTGGTTTAAAGGCAAAAAGACAGTTTTACGAGCAACTTTTTTGGTGTTCATCCGATTCGTGTCGTTTTTATCTCAAATTGTTGATCAGCAAACGGCGCATGCTCCTAACTGAAGACCAAAATTGTCCGTGGCCATGCAGCCGCAACAAGCTTGCAATTATGTGAAACTCCTCTCTTGATTATCCAAAAGTATAATCAGCGGTATACCCTAATATTTTACTGATATCAACCAAGCCAATGCGGACGACTTCAAAATAGAGCTGGTTAAATTTATCTGGTTCTAGAAGACCTTCAGCGTCAGAATACAAAGTAGAAAAAGGAGTGATAGGTAGTACCATCTTGGAATATGAAGACTGGTGCGGCGTGTCCAGCGGTTCAGTTTCCATAGAAATCGGACACTAGACAAAAAAGTGGCGCACGTTTTTCTATTTTGAAGTGACTTAAAGGCAAAAAGACAGTTTTACGAGCAACTTTTTTGGTTTTCATCCGATTCGTGTCATTTTCTTCTCAAATTGATGCTCAGTAAACGGCGCATGCTTCTAACTAGAGACCAAAATGGTCCATGGCAATGCAGCCGCAACAAGCTTGCAATTATGTGAAACTCCTCTCTTGGTTATTCAGAAGTATAATCAGCGGGATAACCTAATACTCTACTGATATAAACCAAGCCAATGCAGACGATTGCAAAGTAAAGCTGGTCAAATTTATCTGGCTCTAGAAGATCTTCAGCGTCAGAATACAAATGAGAAAAAGGAGTGATAGGTAGTAGCATCTTGGATCATGAAGACTAGTGCGGCGGGTCCAGCAATTTAGATTTCATAGGAATCGGACAATAGACAAAAAAGTTGCGCACGTTTTCCTATTTTGGAGTGGTTTAAAGGCAAAAAGACAGTTTTACGAGCAACTTTTTTGATTTTTATCCGATTCGTGTCATTCTTATTTCAAATTGTTGCTTAGCAAACGGCGCATGCTTCTAACTGAAGACCAAAATGGTCCATGGCAATGCAGCCGCAACAAGCTTGCAATTATGTGAAACACCTCTCTTGATTATTCAAAAGTATAATTAGTGGTATACCCTTATATTTTACTGATATAAACCAAGCCAATGCGGACGACTTCAGAATGAAGCTGGTCAAATCTACCTGGCTCTAGAAGATCTTCAGCGTTAGAATACAAAATAGAGAAAGAAGTGATGGGTGGTACCATCTTGGATTATGAAGACTAGTACGGCAAGTCCAGCTGTTCAGATTCCATAGAAATCGGTGAATAGACAAAAAAGTTGCGCACGTTTTTACACTTTGGGTCAGTTTTAAGCCAAAAAGACAGTTTTACGAGCAACTTTCTCGGTTTTCTTCCGAGTCGTGTCATTCTCATTCCAAATTGTTGCTCAGCAAACGGCGCATGCTCCTTACTGAAGACCAAAATGGTCCATGGCAATGAAGTCGCAACAAGCTTGCAATTATGTGAAACTCCTCTCTTGATTATTCAAAAGTATAATCAGCGGTATAAACTGAACCGACTGCAGACGATTTTGAAATTGCGTTTGTCAAATTTGCCTGGCCTTGGAAGTTTTTGGTGACAAAATATAAAATGCAGCGGCGTTTTGATGATGGCACTATATTAGATGATAGAAACCAGCGCGACAGATTTAGCAGTTTGAATTTCACAAAAATTGAACTATAAATAAAGAAGTTGCACACGTTCTCTATTTTAAATCAGGTTCATCGCAAAAAGACAGTTTCGTGGGCAACTCTTCTTTTTCTCATCCGATTCGTTCCATTCCTTTTCAAATCTGTTGCTTGACAAACACTGTATGATTGAAGCTGAAGACCAAAAAAGTTCACTGGGACAAAGCCAGGACAAACTTGAAATCATGCAAAGCTGTTTCTTTGTTGATTGAAAAGTCTAACTAGCAGGTACATGACCAGCAGCCAATCAAATGGTACAAACTAGACCGACTGCAGACGATTTCAAAATGATGATTGTCAAGTTTGTTTGGCTTTGAAGGTTTTTGGCGACAAAATAATATTGAATGCAGCGGCGTATTGATAATGGCACTATATTAGATAATAAAAACTAACGCGGCAAATTCAGCTGTTTGAATTCTACAGAAATTGAACTATAATCAAAAAAGTTGCGCAAGTTCTCAATTTTGAATCAGGTTTATCGCGGAAAGACAGTTTCGTGAGCAACTTTCTTGTTTCTCATTCGATTCGTGTCATTCCTAATCAAATCTGTTGCTTGGCAAATACTGTGTGATTCAAGCTGAAGACCAGAAAAGTTCACAAGGACAAAGCCAGGACAAACTTGAAATGATGCAGAGCTGTTTCCTTGTTGTTTCAAAAGTCTAACCAGCAGGTACATGACCAGCAGCAGCCAATCAAATGGTACAAACTAGACCGACTGCAGACGATTTCAAAATGATGATTGTCAAATTTGTCTGGCTTTGAAGGTTTTTGGCGACAAAATATAGAATGCAGCGGCCTATTGTTGATGGCACCATATTAGATGATAGAAACAAATGCGGCAGATCCAGCAGTTTGAGTTTCACGAATATTAAACTATAAACAAAAAAGTTGCGCACGTTTTTCTTGCCTGCAGCAGCTTATAGGCGAAAATACAGTTTTATGCGCAACATTTCTGTTCCTCATTCGATTCGTGTCAATCTTGATCAAATTTGTTGCTTGGCAAATACTGTATGATCCAAGCTGAAGACCAGAAAAGTTCACTAGAACAAAGCCAGGACAAACTTGGAATTATGCAAAGCTGTTTCCTAATTGATTCAAATGTCTAACTAGCAGGTACATGACCGACTGCAGACGATTTCCAAATGATGATTGTCAAATTTGTCTGGCTTCGAAGGTTTTTGGCGACAAAATATAGAATGCAGCGGCGTATTGATAATGGCACCGTATTAGATGATTAAAACAAACGCGGCAGATCCAGCAGTTTGAATTTCACAAAAATTGAACTATAGACAGAAAAGTTGCGCACGTTTTCTATTTTGAATCAGGTTCGTCGCAAAAAGACAGTTTCGTGAGCAACTTTCTTGTTTCTCATCCGATTCGCGTGAAATTTTCTTTGAACAGAAGCTCAGCAAACGCTGTGTACTCTAAGCTGAAGACCAAAATTATCCACGGTTGTAAAACTGGGATGTAATTCAAATTATGTGAAACTTGATAACTGATTGAAATATCAGCAGCCAGTAGAAGCCAGACTGCAGACGAGTGAAAAATAGCTTCAGTTGGGAATGTCCAATCTTTAGAAATTTTTGGTCGTATGATACAATAGAGAAGCGGCATTTGATGACTTGCAAACCTTGGATCATGAAGACAAATGCGGTAAATTCAGTTGTTTACAATCCATAGGAATCTAACAGTTAACAAAATAGTCTAGCATGTCTTTCTATTCTGGATCGTTGGAAGTTATTGCCTAACAAGAGCCCAATGCCCCAAGCTCAGGACAAAAATAGTCCACCGGGACGGAGCCGGAATATAGCCGGAACAAACTTGAAAATATACGAGGCTTGTACATTAATATCCCAAAATGTCCAATCAGCATATATTTAGATGAACAAACAATCAAGATGAACGCGGCGGATCCAGCATGTCAAATTTCACAAAAATCGTGCAATAAACAAAAAAGTCGCTCACATTGTTTCAGTTTGAACCAGAGTTGAATTCGAAAAGACAGTTCCGTGAGCAACTTTTTGTATCTCATTCGTTTCGCGTGATTCTTTCTTCCAAAAGAAGCTAAGCAAACGCTGTATGGTTCTAGATGAATAATCTACTGAGATAAAGCTGGGATGAACCTTGAACTACGTAAAACTCCTCAGCTAGTTGAGCGATCATACATCAATATTGACTCCGGATGCGTCCTCAAAGTTATTGTTCTACGATTCATGGAGTATCGCTTCATCATCTTTGAAAATTTTGCTACTATATCTCGAATATGTCATTTTTCTTCTTACTAGAATATCGCTGGATGACTCTCAAAGCTACTGCTTTACGATCCTCGAAGATATCCCTTTGAAATCTTGAAGATCTTGCTCGAGCTCAACGAAATCCCTCTACGATCCTCGAAAATATCTCTGGATGACTGTTGAAGGATATTGTTCTACGATTCTATAAGTGCCGCTGTATGATTCTTGAATATCTTGCCAATATATTTCAAAAATATCACTTGCCTTCCCATTACAATATCGCTGGATGACTGCCCAAGCTACTGCTCTACGATCTTTTTGCAAGATGAAGCTCAAACGTTTTGATCCATGGGGACCAGAGTAAGTCCACTCCGTGCAATAACTGCATTCACGCCCTAACTGTGAGCTTGCAAGTGAACAATACAAGTGCATCGTACAAGTTGTGTATTATACACACGGAAAATAATGAATTTGGGCACAATTTACAACAACGCCCGCTGGGCAAGGTACATGGTACAAGAAGGGAAGCGTTCCGTTTCAAAACGCAAATAATACTGGCACAAGGCTTCTTACAAGCTAGTCTGGAGAGAGTAGACGACCCTCCCAGCTCAAGACGGAGCATAAGGCCACCGCAAGGTAACAAATAACGTAAATGCAACACTGTGCCGGATCAACTGGTTTCTAGCTCTCTAGTGAGTACAATGAATTGAAAATGACTTCCCTGTGGCCGACGTGTGATGCCGAAGATCTTGGCGTCTCCGCTTCTGTTGCTTCGTCAAACCGCCCAGCTTCTCCGAAAGATTTCCGTGGCATCGGCACGTTGGTCCCCAGAGGGCGGCTAGCACAGCGAGAGGGTAGTCTGGATATCATCTTCTGGCGTCAAGGCCTGACGAAGCTTTCGCCGATACCGAGAATAGCGGCCTGTGCGGGGATTTACATCTTGCTGACGGCACAGCGGACTTGGCGTCAGACAACAAAATTGGATCAGCACAGCACAGCACATAACACATGACAAGAATGGTGGATAGTAGTAAGGACGGCGCCTTATGGGCCGTCAGGCCTTCTCAGAGAGCCGTGGAAAAGTGCGGAGATACAATAGGCGGCGGAATCCAGCGAAAAGCGACGCGGTGGTTTGTGGGACCAGCCCTGGGCTGTGGGACGGTGAAAAGTCCGCTGGGCGGTGGGCCCCTGATGGAATTTAATTGCCCGTGGTCATCATTCCGTAGCGCATAGCAAATCTTTTTACCTGGAGAAACGAGCCAAGGCGGCCCGGCGGCTTCCCTACTTGTGCCACACCATCACTCACGAAATTGTCGACAAAAAAAAACAAATTTCCGCTCGAAACCACTTGTATAGGGTCGTACTTATTGCTGACAAAAACTCAACCGAAAAAGCGATTATTGTTGGCCACACGTGGGACGGTGTGGTGGTAGCACGACATTCCCTAGATGTCGACAGAATGGCACGCAAAGAGAGTGGGCGGCGCACAGCAAACACGAACGTACCAATCCTTGGAGATATCCCGTTGATATATTGACGATCTTGCTCGACCTTGCTACGTGAGCTGACAGATATTCTCTACGATCTTCGAGAATATCGCCGAATGACTCCTCTTGGATATTGTCCTACGATTTTATCACGGGTTGAAATCGTAATTGGAAGTAATTGACTCCGAGGTGGAGATAGTTGAAATTGGGAGAAATCAAAATACAGAATAACCACAAAAAATCAGGTTCATGATCGGGAAGAAAATGTTCAAGAATATTCACAGTTCTAGTCGGCATGGCGTGTTAACAAAAATAAAAGGGCGTTGCGCAGAGGACGCCAATAGAAAGGGTGAGCAATACCGCGAGATTTGGCTTACAAACTATAACGTAGGTACCTACGTTTTCGATGACGCTGCGAGAACTCGAAGGGCCCAACGAAGCTCCAGCGACGACACTGAAACAGAGTACCTACACGGGAAGCAACATACTGCCGTCTTACCCCAAGGGAAAACAAGGGATAAATACTGAATCGCTACTCGGCCGATGGTTATTTGATTTTTTTTTCAGAATCAGCCGGAGCCTCCGAAAAATAACAACCAACTCTCTTTAGTTTTTTTGTTCCCCTGGTTTCATTATTCTGTATCGCCAAGTCGATTTTTGAAACCGTAACAATTTCTAAAAATAACCGCCATATCATCTTTGGCATTCTTCTACGCATATTCAGTAGTGTTTCGCCTCACACATCAGTAACATCTCTGAATCTTTGTTAAGGTTAGTGCTTTACGATCGTTGAGTTTTTTTGGTAATATTGCTGACCGACGTTCATTGTTATCGCTCCACGGATCAGTTTAAAGATTCTGCACGTAGATTTTGGGAATATCGCTTCATTTTCCACCAAAATATCCCTCAACCGAGCCCTAATATCTCTTATACAAAACATACAATTCTGACTATGCTTTCTCAGTTACACGATTCTTTTGAGTTGTGGGTTGCTCCTATTTCGCGGGTTGGAAAAATGTTTATCCAAAAGTTATGTGAACTTCAACTTGATTGGGACGAGAGCGTTCCTCAGAGCATCAATGATCAGTGGGATAAGTTCTGCTTGGTAGGCCTTTTGCACAATGAGAAGACTCTGCGAGGGGTTGTTCCTCTTATGATTATTCTGAATCTCTTATGATACATTTCGTTCCAAACAAATAGAAAACGTAATTGCTAATCGCATCTTGCGATTCCACTCGAGCTCTTCGGAATCTGTAGCTCAAGATTTTCGAAGAAACAGTACTGAAAAAATCGAAATTTGAATTTTGTTTCAATTACTGTGGCGTCCTCAAACCAGCAATTTTTCGATAAACTAGACAGTTCTAAGACACGAGCAATTTTTATTTCTTAGCCGTGGTTTTCAGTAAACAAGCGCGAATGAATACACAAAGATGCGTATATCAAGTTTCTCTCTTTCTCTTCTCCTCAAATCCGGGCATTATTTTTTATAAAAACGAAACAACCCATCCAGCCCACAACGCCATTGTCTCTAGTGCCATTTTGTGTTCCGCTTGAGCGGAACTATTTACTTACCCGCCATGTTATCTTTCTTTCCCCGTTTCACTGGGAGTTGCTACGCATTATCTTGAATCACATCTCATGAACAACTCCCTAAAGTTTCAGAACCCGTATACTACACACACACACACACACGCCCGCCTACACTGTTTTATTTTCTGATCGCGATCTTTGGAACCGAGAAAGGGCCACCGCCGACGAGTCAGCAGCAGCAAACGGGCCTCAGATAAAATAATTATCCAATAAATTTAATTAGGACAAGGGGCGCGCACCCGGAGGATTTCAAAAAGGCTCAACTTCCAGTTTCCCTTTTCTGGAAAACCCCGTCGGAGCTCCGCGGGGAAGCAAGAGTGATGATGATGACTTTTAATTCGCCTGGTCGTTTTCGCATGAAACTTTATATAGTAAGTAGGTGGCGGGGTAGTGAAGAATACAGCTGCGGTTTTGAAACTTGTTATACGCCGAATATTTTATTACGCTTTTTATAACTTGAGCTTTAACCTATAAACGCGAGCTTAATAGCTCATTTCGCACGCTCCAGGCTGTGTTTATGGTATGTTAAAAGGTGTGAAAATGTTTAAAAAGGCTTCTGTTTTTCTAACCAAGCTGCGCGAAGCATTGCAACTCGGCAAAACTGTCACGGTGCGAAAAGCAAAACTGGAAGAGGGGGTATGTAACAAAAAAAAACTCGAGTGCTTTTGCTTCGCTCGCAGAACTCGGCTCGCTCAAGCCCAAACTTTCTTAATATCATCAAACTTGACGAATTGAAAAATCGGTCGCCCCGAAATCGAGAATATTATGCGATGCGAACCCGTAATGAGTCGTCCCGGCCTCCTTAATCCAATTACGAGGATTCCGTGTAATTGCAAAGCGGGCTGTGCAATCGCGCCCGCCCTTTGTGTTAATTTATAATCGATACCGGCAGAACCTGAGAGGCAGACACAGCCGACTTTAATGTTTCGAGAGCGAAACAGGGCACGGCCAACCGGTGACTTGCAACGTAGAGGAATTCTGATCGGCTACACCTCAGCCTGCATGCCCGGCCGACAGTATACACATCTCGAACGGGAATCCAGGCATCCAGTGTGCCGTGGATCCGGGGGCTTTGTGCGGCAATTATTGCGCTGGCGGTGGTGGATTACGTCATTAATCGTGCCGTAGTTGTTGTTGTTTCTCCGATACAATTTGTGAAGCGCAACAATTGGGAGTGTACGACACGGTTTGGTATTGGGTAGACAAGTCAACTTCGAAAGCTTACTCATTGTCTTCGAGAACATTATTTTGTATTTTGGTGTCAGAAGTGAGAAAAAAATAAGATGTTGGATAAAATTACGAACAAAGTTTGAGGAACCTTTGTTTCCAGTTAACAGAGCATCTTGAAATGTTGACGCTCCCAGGCTTTGTACGTCAGTAACTAGAATAGTTATCCATTATTCAAGATAGTGATAATTGCATTGGATATGTCGTTGTTTTCTAGATGAAAGCCAGCGAATGCAACAATTGGAAGCTTACAACAGTCATGGTTTAAGCTGGAGAGTACAATTTGACTCCAAGAATGTGTTTAATTCTTTCCAAAAAATACGAATCACATTGTGTTGTGGAGTCAAAAATTGTTGAAGGTGTATTTTAGTAAGATAAGTCAGATATATTCGAGCGAAAACATCAACACCTTGAAATGTATGGAACTTTGTACAGCAATTTTGCTGATAGTGTAATAGGTCGTTGATCGTATCGCTATGTTCTTGGTAAAATTTGCAAAACGCGATCATTTGGTAAATCATTACGATCATCATTATTTTGTGCTGGGTAGTTCACGTCAACTTCGAAGATGTTATAAATTTTTGCTGAAAGTATGCTAAGTTGAATTCTTTTGTTTGAAATGATGAGTTACGTTTTCAGAGGTTTAAAAAGTATTGAATTTGAATCATAGTACGGCGATTGTGCTGGTGGGGGTTGAGCTGTGATCCTTGTTGAGATAAGACCATAATTATTTGTTCCTATGAACTTGGGCTTTTTATATACACGATAATGTTATCGAAAACCATTATTTTACATTGATTATCGCCCACATACCCAATTCAACCAATCAGAACAACCGATCGAGATCCACTTGACTGGGTTTAAGCTATCGATTAATGCACACTAGGAGGTGATCAATGCACACTAGTAACAAATAATATGTAATTGAAACGACCGTATTTATACTGGTTTGGATTTAAATTTCAGTACTGGCGAGTTTAACGGGTCTTCCACTTACTAAAATACAATTTTACAACCTATTAAACTCCGTTTTAGCATTGTTTCCAGCAACGAGGCCCCTTCATTAATACGCGACTGTGCACTCTCCTCTCATGCGCTGTCAACAGCTGTTAGTGACATTTAGTTTTTAGCTCTACCAGTCTACCGCCCATGTGAAACTACTGTGTTGTGAACTACCACTCATGGCAAGATAATAATTATCATTTAGCCAAGCAGAATTAGCTTGATCGAGTAGCTTCACAAGAATGTGTATTAATTTATCAGAAAAAAGAAAAAAGCAAACGTTCTCTTTGAATTGATTTTTTTTCTTAACAAGGCATGCTTTGAAATTGACAGTTCTACTATACAATGATATATTGGACCTTCTATTTCTACTAGTAGTCTATTTGTGCGATAATCTGCTAAATTCAACTTGTGTTTTGTATTTTATTCGAGTTAAATGTTTTAAATTCGTCAAACAAACTATCAATCACTGGAAAAGTAGACCCGATATTATCTTGGACAAAATCCCTCGACTTTGTCTCGGGATTCCAGTCAGATAATATCGGGTCTACTTTTCCCTCGTGATTGACAGTTTTTTTCTTTTTGTTCACATTTACAATGCTGCATCAACCATTGAAGGTTATTAGCAGCTCACTTGAGTTACTGAAGTGTGACGTACGGGTTAGATGGAGTCAAATATTTGGATTTCTTTCAGAAAAGTTAGAGCTTTATCATATTTGTTAGGGTCTGTAAGAGTTGTTGGAGACTCTGCAACACCATATAGTGATCTGTGATTATAGTGGTTTGGGCAATGGTAGAGGATATGGTTGATTGACAGATGGATGTCACAGGTTGGACACTTTGGACGATCCTGCCTTGACAACAAAAAAGAGTGGGTAAGTCTGGAGTATCCCTGTCTCAACCTAGTGAGTTTAACTTGTTCGTTTCTTTTCTCTGGGCAGGTGAGAACTGTACAGATAAGTGGTTTTGTTTTTTGAAGATACCACGGTCCCAACACTGCTGCCAGATACGAGATATACTGACCTTCACATATGTTTTGAGGTCAGCTGGGGGATTAATTCGACAAATTGGTAGATTGTTCGATGATGTTGCGTTTTTGGCCAGATCGTCAGCTCATTCATTACCATCTATTCCGATGTGTGATGGTGTATACATAAAAACTATTTTGTAAACCCTATCGGACAGTTCGTCTTTTATTGTTTGTATAAGGGGATCTCGTGAGTAAAGATGGTTCAAGGCCTTTAGTGAGCTTAGAGAATCTGAACAAATAATAAAATTTATTTCAGGGTGTGTTCTTGTGTAAATAAACGCTTGAAGTATGGCATAGAGCTCAGCTGTATAGATAGTATTGTAGTTTTGGAGGCGAAAGGATTGTTCAGATGTTGAGGTGATTAGGGCAGATGCCACTCTATCGTCAATTTTGGAGCCATTGGTGAAAATCAGTCTGTGATTTGGAAAACCATTGACTATTACAAGGAAATGTGTCTTGATAAGAGTGTGATTCGTTTCAGCTTTGTCAAACCTTGTGAGATCAAAGATCAATTTAACCTTAGAGTGTTTCCATGGTGAGACCGAGGAGTTTTGCCAAGGAAGAGTTTCAGGGATAGTGAAGTTGATTTCTCGTTGGATGCAAGCGACTTCGAGAACTGCGACTTTCATGAACTGGTGGAGCTACACTCCCGTTCAAAGTGATTTCAGGCCTAGTTGGGAACACTTAGTCACGACTCAGGCTTTGTGGATTTGAGAGGGTGTTTATAGCGGAGTTCAGGGTGGATCGTTTGTTGCGGAGTTCGAGAGGGGGCTCGTTCACCAACGCTAGGAGACTTTCCACCGGAGTGGTACAAAACGCTCCTGTTGCTATTCTGATAGCCATTGATTGTATAGCACCGATGGATCTGAGATACGACTTTTTGGCTGTCATGAAGGCAATTGCTCCATAGTCAAGTTTTGATCTTATAAGACTGCGATAGATCATCAACAATTTTTCGGTGTCTGCACCCCAGGTGTGGTTAGACAAAATTCTCATTAAATTCAAACCTTGGTGGCATGATGTCTTGAGTTGTGATAAGTGTTGTTTCCAAGATAGCTTCTGATCAAATGTAATGTTTAAAAATTTGGTTAATTCAGAGAATTTTAAGCTTTTGCCGTTCAGTCGAAGGAGAGGGGAGCTTATCTGTTTGGTCCTACTGAAGTTGATGCAGGTTGTTTTTTGCGTGGAAAATTCAAAACCTGATGTTGGGCACCAGTTTTCTATGTTACGCAATGTTGCTTGAAAAATTTCTTGCATCGATGTAAGATTTTTTCCTCTGAGGAATATCACCAAATCATCTGCGAATAGACAACAGCGGACTGGAGCTTCAATGCGTGTTGGTATGTCATTGTGATTGACAGTTGTTTTCGGGTAAAAACGATTCAACTGAAAAAACACTAAGCACTTGTTATATTACTATTGCATAAAACACTTCCTACCTTGACTGCGTATCGTATACATCCAATTTAAGTAACAATACCTGAAACATGGTGCTGCAAACAGGATGGAGAAGAAACCCAGTAAAGTAAACAGTAAACTATCAAAAGCAGTAAAGGAAAAGGTAGAGGCCAAGGAAATAAAAATTTCTGCGACAGAAAAGGAAGAAGAAAAAAAGAAGCAAGAAAAACTGAGCAAAATGTCCAAGAAGATACCGAATATTCGACCACCAACCAAACTGAAGCTAAATGAAGAAGTTGCTCAAAATTGGGGATTCTTAAACAGAAACTTGACATCTACATGAAGGCATGCAAGCTGGAGAAAGAAACGGATGAATACAAGGCCCAGCTGTTCTTAGCCTTAGTGGGAGATGATGCATTGAAGGTGTATAACACGTTCAAATTTGAAACCTCTGAATCCAAAGAGAGCTACAAAGTCATAGTCAAGAAGTTCGAAGAATATTGCGTACCAATTAAAAATGTCAGGGTAGAACGCAATAAGTTTTGTCTACGGGACATACATGCAGGTGAGACCTACGAAGACTATGTTTTAGCTCTACGCCAACTCAGCTCCACATGCGACTTTGGAACACCGACGGATAGTTTGATCAAGGACAAAGTTGTGATGGGAACGAAAAACCTAGCAATAAAAGACCGTTTATTGCAAGAACCCGACTTCGACTTGAAAAAGTGATATCTGCAAAGCTTCCGAATTCGCAAGATTGCAGCTGAAAGAAATGGCGAGGAAAGAAGAAAGAAGTGAACTTGAGGTAGACAGAATCTCTGCTCGTGCTTTTGGCCCCCAACAGCAGAGACAAGTCGACAAAGGTCACTGGAACAAGAGCGCTGCGGCATCAGAACAATGGGGTCAGAGAAGGGTATACAATTCTGATAATACCTGTAGAAGATGCGGCTCGAAACATACATTTGGGAATTGACCCGCAAAATGAAAGCAATGTTCGGTTTGTAAAAAGTTTAATCATTCCTCTGAAAGTTGTTTGCCAAATAAAAAGGTTCACGCAATCACAGAAGAAACCGATAGCTGTAGTTCTTCAGAAGAGTCAAAAAAACATCTTTCTGCTGCTAGTATTATCAAGTCGTCACATAAAACTGAATGGAATGTTGTACTTGACGTCAATAATAATATACTAAAAGCGGAGTTCAAAATTGACACGGGCGCTGATTGCAATGTATTGCCTGGAATATTTCAGCACACTTGATTGCCGCCAAGGATTTTGAGCTATACCTCTAGATGACTCCAGTAGCAGACTCTGCACTTTTAATACCCCGTTTAGAAGATACAGGTTCCTAAGACTCCCGTACGGTCTTTGCTCTAGTCCAGAAGTATTCGAGAGAAATGTAAAACAAATTTTCGATGGTTACGATGGCATTAATACATATTTCGATGACAAAGTTATATGGGGCAACCCAAAAAAAGAACATGATAGCAGATTAATGAAAGCTTTGGAAGTCGCCAGAAAAAGTAACTTGAAACTAAACTTGAAAGAATGTGAATTCAGATGAGGAAAAATCAAATAATTGGGACATTCAATATCTTCAAAGGGATTGGAAGTAGATCCTGATAAGGTGTCAGCAATAAATGACTTCACACGTCCAAGAAACAAAAATGACGTGCGAAGATTTTTAGGTGTAGTTACATACTTAGCTCGATTTATTGAAAATCTGTCAGAAATCACAAAACCCTTAAGAGAATTGCTTGAAAAGGAAGTCGATTTCGACAGTTGAATTCATTCATTTGCTATCAATTCATTCATTCATTTATCCATTCGTTCATTCATTCGTTCATTCATTCATTCATTCATTCATTCATTCATTCATTCATTCATTCATTCATTCATTCATTCATTCGTTCGTTCATTCATTAATTTGAACGTACTATCGAATTATTCGATAGTATTCATTCGATAGTGCCCATTACTACTTGGAGAAACCTTTCTGCACTGCGACCTATCAGATCTTTTGTGCGTAACCATGCGAGTTCTGGAACTCAATCCCTCAATCATCAGACCAAGAGCTAGCAACGTTTTTTTGCACTCATTGGATAAAAGTCTGTCCCCATCTTAAAATGTTCAGGTACAGTTTCTGTGTACAAAAGTATTTATTATTCAGTTACTTTGTTTATAGTTACAAAGTTTAAATTTAATATTTCTCTCTCATTTATTTTGATTTCATTCACTTACCTATAAAAATCAATAAGTAATTAAATACATTATGAAATTGTACATCTCATAATTCATCCAAAAAAATCGAATGAAAATCAAATTGTTCAATTCATTCATTGCTGATTCCATAGAACATAAAAAACTGATAATTATACTTAAGTATAATTTTTTTTCAATACAAGTCAAAATTCATCCATACATTCGTTCATCAATTGATTTTGTTTCGCATTCAAAATTATTTAGTTCATCCGTTAAATCCACTTGTCGATTGAATCATCCATCCATTTATTCATTCATTTATCCATCCATTCATTCATCCATCCATTCATTCATTCATTTATTCATTCATGCATTCATTCATTCATTCATTCATTTATTCATTTGAACGTGCTATCGAATTATCCGATAGTTGTCAGCTATCGAATAACTCGATAGTATTCATTCGATAGTGCCCATCACTAGTAAAAGGTACTACGATAAAAAATCACATGAACTTATACCCTTGACAGTCGGTGATCACGTTAAAATTAAAGATTACAACGATAATACATGGCATTCAGCCACCGTCTATAAAACAAGACAAAACAGACCAAGATCTTACATTGTAAAAATTGCTCAAAATGGAAAGATACTGACTGGAAATCGAAGATTTTTGAGAAAAGTCAATTACCCGATCAATGACTATCAAGTAGTATCACTTATCCTGTGTACATAGATAGTAATAGAGATGGAAATAGTGAGCCTAGTACTAGCGAAAACGTCGAAGAAAATATTGTACCGGTTGACAAAAGTTGTATTACAGTAACTAGATCTAATAGATGTGTCAAACCACCTGATAGGTATCAATGCACTTGATTCTGTAATTTGTAAAAATGTGAATAATGTAAAAAGTGTATTAACTCAAAATTGTGAATAAATATGCATTAGGAAATCAGTTGATTTGTAAACTGCAATGCAATTTCAAAAAAAAAGGAAGATGTTAAGATAAGACTTCAATCATTTGTTATTATGAACTTGGGCTTTTTAATACACGATAATGTCATCGACAACTGTCATTTTACATTGAATAAAATGACTTCCTACCTAGACTGCGTATCGTATACATCCAATTTAAGTAACCATACCTAAAACAATCCTATCGTTGTTTCCTAGATGAAATTCGCAAAACGCTTGGAACTCACGACGATTATAGCTTTCATGCTGAGTAGTTCACGTCAACTTCAAAAATATGATTCAGACTGTTCATTAGAAGCCTGATCAGATTTTGTTGGATTTTCACGTGATTTGAAAACTTGTAGCTTCTGATTGAGTTGTGAGCTTTGATCAGATCTGACCAAATGGAAGTAATCATACATCAGAAATCAGTAGCTTGGAACCGAGTGGAACATCATCGATGGGATTTTAGACATGGTTCTTTCAAGCCGGACAAGCAACTCACTTTTGTTATTATCAACTTTCCATAGATCTCTCGCTGACTAAGTCACGCCCAATCATCCAATAAGAGAAATCTCATTGGGAGCGAGTAGAGCAACAAGCTAGAATACGAAGAATGACTAGACAGTGAGGAGCTAGCTCTCCAGGCTATATCGACTAAGCTCGATTGAGTGGCAATTGATGAAGTGAATGAGAAAATTATACAATGAGCTGAGGAGCTTCAAATTCGACTAGACGCTATGACCAGCCTTGATCACATGATACGTGCGTGAAGTAAGGTAAAACTAAGTAAAATCTCAGAAATGTTGCAAGTTCCAGCACCTCCTAAAACATTCAGCGTACATACAGAAATTGCCGGGCCTTTTCAGAGTTAATTTCAAACGAAATTTGCGGTGCCCGAACCGAGTTAATATTCCAACGCCGGCGGCCATCCGGCGTGCGTGTGCATGCTGCCCTTTTGTCGCTTTTACTCCGACCAAAAGGGCCCCGACAGCTTTGGCTAACCACCAAAATGTGGTTAACCCTCGGGGATCTACTTCATTTTAATTCGGGATTATCCCCCGGCCACGGCTTCCCTTCTCAAGGATCCTCTCTCCCGTTCCTTGTTCGCATCCCTCTTGTTGCGTATACACGTCCCGATTCCTCATCATGCTCGAATTAATAATCAAATTTTAAAAGAAAATACAATAAAATTTTACAAGGCAAAAAATCGAAAGAAGTTCCGGAGGCAGTAAAGCAGGGAAGCCGGGAATTGATGGAGCATGAAATGAACCATTAAATGCCTCATCGTCATCATAGCGTGGCAGGCGGGGCATAGCGTTGATTGATAATTTCAATTTACTATTTCAATTAAATTCCCACTTCTGTTGTATTAATCAAAACGTTTGTGCGTTATTAACTTGACGCTCAAATTATCACCACCTCTACCGCCGCTATCGCCTCCCCTATGCCCCCTTCCGTCGTTTTACGGGGTGTTTCAGAATTACTGCGTTCCGTAGTGAGGTGCTTGGAAAGGAAATTGCACCATTAAGAAGTGTAGCCAACATTCGTGCGTCAAGTTTGCTCTATCTGTATTCAATTTTGTATACAGTAAATTGCTGCCGTAACACACGGACTGGAGACAAGACAGCTTTCGTAATCAAAAAACGCTTAGGTGTGCACCGCAGGGTGTGCAAGATATCCATACAGGGTGTTGTTGTGCAATATTTGCTTTATAGTAGTACTAGTGCCGAAGGATACATGAATACGGGGGTCATTCAAACTTCAAACAAAACAAAAGCAAAGCGCTTACTACAGAAATGCACGAGTGAAGACAAGCACTTTGGGGCTGTTCACAATAGAAGAGCCATTGAAGGCATCATGGTGATCATGGTGAATTTACAACAGTGAAGATGTGGTCTGGAATGTTTTACTGATTTGATATAACTGAGATTCTTTGTTTGTTTTTGAATGATTCTGTTCTGCCGGGTTGAAAGTTCGCGAATAATAGGCTTTAGGCAAATCATTTTCGATACATCTTGAGCTAAAATCGAACCTATTGCGTGATTTCAGGCATCGAGGGTTAATAAATATGATTTTGTAAAATCAGAGAATTGAAAAATAGATCAAGTGGGTAGAACTTGCTCGAATTGTGGAAATGCTTGTTCTTGTTCATCTGTCCATTGGAAGTCATTGTTGCTTTTTAAAAATGAAGTTCACGGTTTTGCAATTTTTGAGAAATCTTTGATGAATCTTCTGTAATATTTTATTAAACCAAGGAAAATTTGAATCTTTAGGGAAATTTTGGAGTCGAAAATTCACATTGAGCTCTGATATTGCTTGAGTTTGGCTTGGCACTGTCACTAGAAATCAAGATAGGGAATTTCTTTCCGTGGAAATTCACGTCTATTGGGTTAAATTATCAATCCCATTTGTCGAGAGCGGGAAAATACATTTTTTAGCCGTCTAGTGCGTTCCTCTGATTAACTGACATGAATAACAACATCATCTAGATAGACAAAACATTGGATTCCGTGTCGACTTGTTGGTACGGTATTCATCATCAATTAAAAAGTAATGGGAGCGTTTTCCAAACCAAATGGCGTTCTGGAATATCCAAAATGTCCTTGGGGAGTTGTGAATGTGGTTTTAGATGAATCTTCAGGTTTTATTGGAATTTGATGGAATCCGGACGCTAGATCAAGTGTCGTAAAATATTTGGCTTGACCAAGTTTGTCTGGAATATCTTCAATTTCAGGCATTGGATATTCTTCGCCTATTGTACTTTCGTGAAATTTTTCTATCACAACTTCCAGACTGTGAAATTCTTGCTTTTATTTTGAAATTTCGATTCAAAACATGGGAAACTTTAATTTTTGTATCGACATGTCGACTTTAAACACAGAGCTTCAGCTTTTAACGCAAAGTCAGACTCAAACAAGAGAGGCTTTGACTTTCATCTCGACATTCTGACTTATACCATGAAATTTTGACTTTTATCTCAAAATTGAGACTCGAAACGCAAAAATATCCGATATTCATCATGAAATTTCGAATATAAACAAGTTGTCGTTTTATTTCTGTCCTTGCTTGGATTAATGTAAAAAGAGAATCTTGAGGTTTAGGACAAATCAATGGTCTCAAATTTCTTTTCTGGCAACGTTTCGACGTAATTTACGTCCTTGTCGGGCCTGTATATCAAAAATTAGGGAGGTAAATTCAATAATATACAAAACAGAACTCACTAAAAAAAGTTGAAAGTAATATAAAAGCATATAAAATGTATAAAATAGGAAAAATGATTGTGAATGGATATTATTGTCAGTCGATATTTTTTGACAGTGTACCAGTTAAAGACTGTGGACACCGTTTCAAATTTTATTGTTAGACCTCTATCTATGTGTCTCTACCTATGTGTAGGAGTGTTTCATGTGTAGGTTACAAATGAATTTTGGTTATTAGATCTAAATACATATTACTTAAATTTCGGGTGTCGGTTCTAAAATCAAGACTGTTTATCATTGAATGTGTCTACCTAATTTTAACAACACAGGCCCGACGAAGACGTGAATTACGTCAAAACGTTGCCAAAAAAAAATTGAGACCATTGATTCGTCCCTAACCTCAAGATTTTCCTTCTACATTATCAACAAGAAAAGCTTCGATTCTTATCTCGTCATTTTGACTTCAACAATAGCATTCCGACTTCAAGCACGAAAACTGCAACTTTGAACACAAAAATCTTCGGCTTCAATTACGTAAATATAAGTCAATCATCTCAAAATTTCGACTTTCAGCACAAATAACTCCGACTTTCAAAAAACAAAGTTCCGACTTCAAACATGGAAGACTGCGACTCCAAACAAGAAAAGCTTAGTTTCTCATCTCGAAATTTTGATTTCAGTCAAGAAATCTCGACTTCAAACACAAAAACTGCGACTTTGAACAAGAAAAGCTTTGAATTTTATCTTGACATTCTGACAGTCATGATATTCCGACTCCAACACAAAAAAATCGACCTCCAGTTCAAAATTCAGACATCAACCGCTCTGGCTTTTATCTGAATTTCGACTTGAATCAAGACTTTCATATCGAGATTGTGACTCTCACCCAGACTTTTATCCTGAGTTTGTGACTTTAGATGTAAAATCCAGATTTTGAACACAAAAAACTGCAACTTTAAACATGAAAAACTTTGACTTGTATTTTGATATTCCACTCCAACTGCAAAATGTCGAATTCCAAACTAGAAAAACTTCAATCTCGAGATTCTAACTTGGACTACAAATTTCAACTGAACACAAAAACCTTTACTTTTCTCCAAATTGTCGACTTTGAACACACACACAAAGCTTTGATTATTATCTCGAAATTTAGACTTTTACCACGGAAAACTTTGGCCACAAGCACGAAGTCCCGACTTTATACCCGAAAACTGTGTCTTCGAACACGAAAAGCTTCGACTTTTCTCTCGACATTCTTACTTGAACACGAAATTTCGACTTCAACACCAAAAATCTGAATTTAATTACCAAAATTTGCTTCTAAACGCATATACCGGGTGGGCCATAAAAAACTGTGGTCTGAATTTTTCCTTCTGAAATTTTTATTCCTCCATCGATTTTATCGAACTTTTCAGCATTGAATAGCCAATTGAATAGGCTGTCATTTCTGTATTTCAAAATGACCGACATACCAAAATTCAAGATGGCAGAAACAATTGAAAATAGGCCTTTTTTTGTTCTCGTTGCTTTTCATTGAAACTTTCCGAAAAGTCAAAACCAATAAAGTATTATGAAGGATTAGACCTTCCTTGTAAATTCAAGACCACTATCAATAAAATCGGATTATCTGCTGAGAAGCTATTGCGAGTTGAAACAAGGCCTACTTTCCGTTTTTTTCATTTCCGCATAATTGATCCAAAGTGTATCCTGCCCGCCAATCCGCCATATGCTTATTTCTCAACCGATTTTCTCAAAATTGGTATCAATGGCTAGCCAATTGGACAGGCGACCTTTTTCATATTACAAAATGACAGACCTGTCAAAATTCAAGATAGCGGGAGCAATTGAAAATAGAATTTCTTTTGTCGCATTGCTTTTCGATAAAAATGAGCAGAAAGTCAAAACCAATAATTATTATGAAGGAATAGACCTTCCTCGATAATTGACGATAGCAACCAATCAAATCGGTTCATCTGATGAGAAGCTACGGTCAGTTGACGCGAAGCCTACTTTCCGTTTTTCCATCCCAACAAAAACGAATAAGGCCCATTTTCAATAGCTTCCGCCATCTTGAATTTTGACATGTTGGCCATTTTCTTTTATGAAAATGGCAGTTTGTCCAATTGGCTAGTCATTGATACCAAATTTGAAAAAATCGGTTGGAAAATAAGGATATGGCGGGCAGGAGTCCTAAATTTGGATAATTTATGCGGGAATAAAGGAACCGGTAAGTAGGTTTCGCTTCAACTGGCCGTAGCTCCTCAACAGATGACCCGATTTCATTGGTTGTGGTGTTGGATTGTCAAGGAAGCTCTATTCCTTCATAATAGTTATTGGTTTTGGCTTTCTGCTGATTTTTATTGAAAAGGAATAAGGACAAAAGAATCTATATTTTCAATTGCTTCCGCCATATTGGATTTTGACATGTACGTCATTTTCTCATATGAAAAGATAGACTGTCTAATTGGCTAGCCATCAATATTAAATTTGAGAAAATCGGTTGAGAAATGAGCCAATGGCGGATTGGCGGACAGGATCCCTAAATTTGAATGAGAGAAATGGAGAGTAGGCTTCTCTTCAACTTGCAATAGCTCCTCAGCCAATGACCGGATTTCACTAGTTGTGGTCTTGAATTGACAAGAAAGGTCTATTCCTTCATAATACATTATTGGTTTTGACTTTCTGGTAATTTTCAAAAAAAGCAACGAGAACAAATGAAGGCCTATTTTCAATTGTTTATGCCATCTTGAATTTTGATATGTCGGCCATTTTGAAAAACAAAAGTTATAGCCTATTTAATTTGCTAGCCAATGCTGAAAAGTTCGATTGAATCGGTGGCAAAATAAAAATTTTAGAAGGAAAAATTCCGACAATGGTTTTTTATGGCCCACCCGGTAGATCCGACTTGTGTTGAAGTTTTCACTGTAACAACTACATTTCGACTCGAACACAAACTTTGAAGCTTTTGGAGTTTTTGGAGCTGACTTTTCAAAACCAATTCGGTAGCCAGCACTATTTGATACCATAGCACTGACTTTGTTTGAGTTTGGCGTGATACTAACGCTGAAAACCAAGATAGGAAATGTCTTTCCATTGAAATTCACATTTATTGGGTTGAAGTTCCAATTTATTCCCATAAAAGCGGGAGAATAGCTATTAAGACGCCTAATGTGCTTCTTCCATGAACTGGCATGAATAGCAGCATCATCTAGGTAGACAAGACATCCGACTTCCTGTAAACCTGTTGAAACAGTACTCATCGTTCTTTGGAAAGTAGCGGGAGCGTTTTTTGAACCAAATGGCTTTCTGAAATATTCAAAATGTTCCTCAAGAGTTGTACTTGCGGTTTTAGATGAATCTTTAGGTTTTATCGGAATTTGATGGAATCCGGACGCTAGATCTAGTGCCGTAAAATATTTGGCTCGGAGTTGATCTAAGATTTCTTCATTAACAGGTGATAGCTATATTGATGATGTTGAAGCCTTTTGATTCAGATTCCTGATCAAAAGACTTTTAATACGAACATTTGGTTGTAATTCGTTTCCTGAAATGAGTCTTTAGGTGCGTTATTTGAAATATCCACTGACCTGGTTGGAATTGGATGAGAAAAATAATTCTTTTTTCCAATTCAGTGAGACCTGTTGAAGCGCCAGTATCTACTAGTAACTTGGAAATTGAGGACAATCTGTGAGATTCAATCCACAGGACAAAGTTGTAGGACAATTTAGGACTGGGATACGATAATATGAGTACAAATTGTGCAAGAGCAGATTATCTGGGACAAATTGTCCGCCTTGCTCAGCGAAGCGACGAATTGTCCTGGCATCAAATCTTGGTCATGAAAAGCGTTGAATTGGCCGGAAAGTTTGCAACTAGAAATATCAGATTCTGAAAAGCATTTCAAGTTTTTTTCTTGCTGATCTGCTTTGAACTCCGCAACAATATTCCGCATTCGCTCGACGCCAAAGCGATTGATGAACCCGGCCGAGTTTTTTTCGGTTTTCGCTCACTAATGCGAACAAATTAGAACCAGAACAGGTGGCGGCGGCCCCGGGCCATTAGTCTCGGAGGGCACTGCGCGACTTTTTCCCCGATTTTTCCTTCAACAGGCCAGGGAGAGCAAGAGACAAGAGCGACGCGTTTGTCAGGTGAAATATTACCCGGCTTAATTAGTTAGTTCTGGGCTGCTCACACTGCTCTTCACAGAAGGCCTCCGCCATTCCTTTATTTTCTTTTCATAATAGAGAGAGAGAACGGGAGCGGGAAGGGGGGGGCCGACGGAGAAAAGGCGTCAGCGGAAATTAACGATCCCAGTGATCCTCCGGGCTGCTGCAGGTGGTTTATTGCTGTTTGAAATTTGTTCGAGTCCCCTTTTGAATTGCTTCTCTTTATTATTGCAAGGTCAGCATAAAAAAAATCAGGTATTTCCACAGTGCAGCTTTTGGCAAAAGCAAGGTTCTGAAACATTTTTGCCTAGTGTGAGGGACTAGAAGATGCTGATGGCTATTTTTGTTGCAGGGGTGTTTTGCACAATCGATCGTCTGGAATTGGTGATGCCGAGGTACGCGATCCGAGGCGGCGATGTCGTCTTGAAGTGCGAACACAGCGTCCCGCCGGAACAGCTGTACAAGGTCGAATGGCAAAAAGGCGGGAACAAGATTTTCCAGTACATCAAAGGCCGGAAACCGCCCTTTCGGTACTTTCCTCTCAGCGGATACGAAGTCAATGTGAGTAGCTTTCTCTTTAGCTTTTCTATGCCGGAATCATAATAGAAAAGGTCAGCTTTTTTACGCGAAGAAAAGCTCTATTTGTGTCCGAGTATGTTGTTACCGGCTTTGTGGCCGGCGTCCCACTTCTGACGTCATAATAACCGGAGCTCGGGGCTGCTTTCTTTTCTCACACCGCAAGCTCAGTACATCCAACTTGGTATATAATAGAGTGCCAAAGTTTGCTGGGACGGCTCGATATATTAGACGCGAAAGGTGCGAGTAACAGCCCGTGCAAGTGCTGGCAGCCCATATATTAATCCAAGAGGATGAGCCGAATAACAAAGAAAGCGAGCTATAAGCGACGAAGATGGTTGGTGCTAATGACTTTAGAGTTGCGTGCACTGATGTAAGTTGTAATTTTTGAATTTGCATTAATTTCTATATTGTGAAAGTTGAGGGATTCTCTTAATGGAGGCATCTTGTAGGAATAAAGTTGTATGAATAATCTGTCTCTCCACGTAAATTGTATGTATATATTTTGCTGACGCGTTTCGGCCTTACAATTGGGGGTAAAGGGCCATCTTCAAAGCAGTAAAGGTGTAAAATGTATAAAGTGTCAAAGTCAAAGTGAACAATTAAATAATAATAACAATAAAAACGAAGTTGGTTAGAGACAAGGTATGTATTATTTCGGTTTATTGTTGGAAATTTTGAATTCTTGTAAGAGGATAATGAAAAGGGAGTGAAATTGATGAATTAAAATGGATTTGGTCGTTCAAACAAAGATAAGGGAATTTTGAATATAACTTCCTTATTTCTAACTCCTCGAGGTAGTTACATCAAATTTCATCGTCTGTCTCGTCGTCTGTTGTATGTAATACTTTTTTGGAAAGGGTTTGATCTATGTGATGGGATGAGAGTGATGAATGAGAAGTGAATGCTAAATTATTGTCGAAATTCAAAGTATTTAGAGGTTGCGGTGTCCTTTAATTCGTACATTGAAATTTCGATAAGTTCGGCCAACATAGAATTTTCCACAGCTACATGTCAATTTCCACTTCACACTTTCAAAAATCGGAATGAATGTTTTGTTTTTTATTATTGATAATTCCAAAGGATTAGGTATCGAAAAAGAAATTTCTATATTCTGACTTTTTAATAAATTCGAGATTTTTTCGAAAATATTTGAAAAATATGGTAAAGAAATATATGTAATTCTTGAATCTTCTTGAGAAGAATTCAATGAGATGACTTGAATGATTTGGAATTTGTTGAGTATTTTCTGATACTAAGAATTAATTAACTTCAGGGGATAGTAATTGTTTACTGCGATTTGCTTGATCAGATTCAATTCTTTATTGAAATTTATATCATCCATTGGAATAGAAAATGAACGATGGAAACTTGAATGGAATAATGCTACTTTGTGCCACATGGGATGAGATAAAAGAATGGAATAATAGAATCTGTAGAAGTTGGTTTATGATAAATTTCGAAAGAAAATTTCCTGTTTTTAATGGTTTTCTGATCTCCATAAGAATATACCATTGGTTATGAAACAATTATTGAATAGTTGTTCTACAGATCAGGCAACATTTTGATCGTCTTTGAAGGCGTCATCCTTTACATTAAGCGATAAACTTTTTTGTTTGTACGAATTTGATTCAACCCACGTCCAGCAAAGCAAATGAAGCTAAAGCTGATCCTATTGAGAAAAGTATCAGTTCATGATTCATAGTTTTTTAAATAGTATGATTTTTTCTGACACATCAGTTTTGAAGAGCACGCGCGGTAGGGTAACGTAGCATGCTTACTGTCCAAATTCACGAGAAGTCTGTCGCTAACTTGATGTCCCGCGGTGAGTAATTGTAGGTGCAGTTTTGTAGCTGTGATTTGAGTTCCCTTGTTCCTTGCTTGTAGGTTTTACTTGGGAATATACAATAAATCCTGATTTCGAGTCAAATACTTATCTCAAGGATTTCTTGAAATTCTACGGGACTATTATGAATTTCTGGACATCTATATAGGATTCCTAGAATATTCTAATGATGTCTAGGGATTTCCAAAAGTTTCAACGGGATTTCTCAGTCTTCATAAGGATTTCGAAAGATTTTTGTGTGATTTCCAGAGATTTTCTAAGACTTTCACGGAATTTACCTGAGAAAATTTACGAGATTTCTGCATTTTCAGGATTTCCATAAATTTCTTAAGATTTCAATGATATCTAGAATTTTCAGTGGGATTCTCAGGGATGTTCACGACAATTCCAGGGATTTATGGAGATTTTGGAAGATTACCAATAATTTCCAGAAACTCCTTGATATTTCATCGGTTTCTAGGGATTACGAAAACACCTCTATGAGATTTTCAAAGATTCCGGGGAATTTCCAAGCAGTTTTATAGATTTAACGGAATTTTTTGGAATTTTTATGGAATTTCTAGATATTTCTACAAGATTTCCTGAAACTTCCAGGGATTTTTTCAGGATTTCAAGGATTATCAAACTTTTCTACGATTTCTGAGTATTTCTATAAATTTTTGGAAATTTCTACTAGATTTCCAAGGGTTTCCAAAAATTTCTGAGATTACCTATTTCAGGAGTATTCAAAGAATGTTGACAATTCCCAAATCTTTTCATAGACTTCTCATTCACTTCTACAGGCTTCCTAGGATTCCATGGAGATTTGTATTGTACCGAGAGTTCATGAATTGAGTCGAGTGGCTGCCTGCGACGCGGAAGTCCCGGGTTCGACTCCTTGTGAAAAGTCTGGGTGTGGTGTTGTCTGAAATTTGCACTTTTCTGAATTTGTAAGCTTGATGAATTAACGGGCAAACTCCTATGGCGAGACAAAGCCGATAAGAGGAATAACAATAATTTTTTTAATTTTTAATAAATTAAATGGGTCAAGGGTGCTTGTGAATTCAAAAACGCCTGTCGAAACTAGGGTAATCCTTACTTCTTTTGTAATAAATTTGTCAAACTTACACAAGGACGATGTTAGTTCCGACAGACGTTTTCAAGCTCACAGGCACCCTTGACCCATTTAATTCATGAACTCTTGGTATCACATTTCTAGGGAGTCCTTAAGATTCTCACAAAAATTTTCAAGAATTTTTAGAGATCTCTGAAGATTTCTACAGGATCACTAGTAATAATTACGAGATTTCTGAGAATTTCAGTGAGTGATTTCTAGGGATTCCTGTACATTTCTTGAATTTCTCAGAGATTCGTTTTGTATTTCTAGGGATTTTTGGACGGAGTTTTGGAAAGATTTCTACGGAGTTTGTGAGGATTTTCAAAGATTTCTTCAAGGTCTCTAGGGATTTCCAAAGATTTTGACAGGGTTACTAGGGATTTCTGAGGATTTCTGGGAATGTGTACTCAGGGAGTTCTAAGGCTTGAAAAATGTAATATCATATTAATTAGATTTCAGTAATTAAGTCCTGCGTGTCCCCCAATCACGTTGCAGCTTGGCAAGATCTCTTCTTGTTCTCCTACCGTATTCTCCACGTTTCTGCAAAATCAGTCTCCCAAGACAAGTCCCTAACTAGTGAAATGAGAAAAAACACTGTCAATTTTGAAACACCACAGTTAATCTTGATTGCAACGGTAAAACAAAAGCCGGCATATAAAATCGCAGAAAGTATTCCTTCCGAGGGCTCGAAAAATTTATAAAGATTTATATGAGATTTCTAGGGATTTCTGAAGAAATCTACGAGATTTTCGATGAATTTCTAGGCATTTCTTGAGATTTCCACGAATAGCTCCCAAAGAATATATTAACGAGATTTTTGAGCATTCCTGTGGGAATTTCTTGGGATTTCTATAGATTTCTGCGTGAGATCTGAGGATTCCGGACGATTCATTCGGAAATTCCAGGGATTTCTGAATATTTCCACGGAATCTCAAGGGTTTCCAGAGATTTCCACAAAACTTTGGAGGTTTTCAAAAGATTTCCACAGGATTTCTAAAGATGTCCAAGAATTTTTTAGAATTTCTTTGCAGCTCTGGGATTAAAGATTTCAATATATAGCAATGGGCAAGAGTGGGAATTTTCATGAAATTTCTGAAGATTTTTAAAGATTTAACGGGAAAACTTTCGGGAAAGATTTTTGGGGATGTTCAGAGATTTCTACGGGATTTCTCAAGATTTTCAACAATTTTTAGGGATTTCTGCTATATTGTGAAAAAATTCTATGGATTTCTACAGAATTTCTGTGGATTTTTGTGAGGATTTCTAGGGATTTATAAAAATTTATATAAGATTTTCAGGGATTCCTTAAGAAATCTACGAGATTTTCGATGAATTCATAGGCATTTCTGAAGATTTTTACATATAATTCCCAATGATATAATCAATCCTGTGGAAATCTCTAAGGATTTCTAGAGATTTCTATAGGAAATTTGAGAATTCCTGAAGATTTGTTCGGAAATACTAGGAATTTCCGAATATTTTCGCGGAATTTTCAAGGATTTCTAGAGATTTCTACTGATTTTCCAAGGTTTTCTGAAGATTTTCACGGGGTTTCTAGAGACTTCCAAGAATTTTTGAGAATTTCTATGCAGTTCTGGGTTTAAAAATTCCATTATATTATCTATGGGCTGAAGTTGAGATTTTTATGTAATTTCTAGGGCTTTCACGATTGCTACAGTATGTTTGAAGATTTCTAGAGATTTCTGAGATTATTCATCTATTCAATACCAGTCGCTTTGGGGATTTCTGAAGAATCCTACGTGATGATTTCAGAAATGTTCAATGATTTCAAAAAATCTGTTTTGGATTTCTGAAAATCTGTATATTCACACAAGATTTCCAGGGATTACTAGAAATTTCTAAAAAAATTCCAATGATTTTCGAAAATTCCTAGAGATTTCCCAAGATTTCCACGGATTTTCAAGGAGTTTCCAAAGATTTTTGGAGATTTCTACAAGATTTTCAGGAATTTATGGAAATTCAGAGAAGAAAGGTTCAAGAGATTCAGGGACTTCTAAAATTTAAAGGAATTCGAGGGCTTTCTCAAGATTTTTACGGAAATTCGAGGATTTTTCTCAAGGTCTCTACGGGACTACTTTCAAGATTTCTGGGGATGTTCAGAGGTTTCTACAAGATTTCTAAAGACTTTCAATAATTTTTAGGGATTTCTACTAGATTTTTAAAAATGTCTATGGATTTCTGCAGGATTTCTGAGAATTTTTGTCAGAAATCAGCTCAATAAGGAAATAATTGTTTTCTGGCTGAAAACTAGCTTAAAACGATCTGTGTGGCTTAGATTTTGACATACTAATTTTTCCCCTTTCGGAAATGTCGGCATCATGTCGCCATCATCAACAAGAAGTGCACCAGCGTGGTTTTTGCCGAATATCTTGATTTTGGGCCATCTGACAGCAAAAGATGTGGGAGGTCATTTTGAAACCAATGAAATTCCCTACGGAATAGTTTCTAAGTGACCTTTCTGCGACCTTTGGTTTCTGAGATAGAACTTCTGGAAGCGAGAGGCATTGTCGTGGAAACTCCATGGCCACTTGACTCGAAAAACTGAAATGTCTATGTGACAAAAAATTTCATAATGAGATTCCCCGAGAATTCTTCATGCTATAGTTGCGGTGATGGTCTTAAACTCTTTCTCTTGAACCGTTAATTACTAATATAGAAAAGTGAAGAACGTCACATTGTACATATACAAGGTGTACTGAGGGAATCAAATCAGATCAGAGAAATTCTACATATTTCTTCGATTTAGCCTATATGCGACAATCTAAGCACCTAACACGAGTCCAATATCAATATGGATTTGCTCTATAAGCTTCACTTAATACACTAAAGAAGTGGTCAGCTCACAGCTTTACTGTAAAATGTTTTGAAGGCCCTCTGAAATCATCAAAATATTAAAAATTTACAGTAGGGGAAGGTGTTGTACCTTGGACCGATTGTACCTCGGACCAAATGCGATATTTCGAAAATGCAGTGACCTGTATGGTCGACAGTGTCTATGGTTCTTCGCAGTTAACGGTAGATGTCACTGAGTTGGTGAGAAATCCTCGAAGAAAAGGGATGCCAAAAATTTTCGTAACTTTATGATTCTCGCCTGCTAAAGTAAATAAACAAACACTAAGCAGAGGTCAATACCGCCTTTGAACAGCAATCTATACGGATACTTCTATTTTTGAGAAGTAGTGCACTCAGTTCTGTCTCATTTAATCACAATCGGAATGGGTAAAATGTAATCTCAAAATAGCAGCAAGCCGTTTTTGCAACTTTTGAATTTAATGTACCTTGGACCGAACAAATGTAATGTAATGTGAACCACAAAAGGCCAGGACCTTCTTCGCAGTAGAATTTGCTCGTTATAATATTATTAAATTCATTTTATATATCAATATTATATAACGTATATCCCAGAGTTATATTTTCCAAACAATCAATTCATTTTTTTCGAGAATTTTTTTTACAGTTACCCATTTGTGATATTTTCATAGCATTATTGTCTCCTCTCAGAGTTCATGTATATTTATTATTAGTTCATTTATTCCATTGAAAAAATGCTCAAAAACACTGTTTTTGACTTTCTTGTGTCGTGGTCCAAGGTACAACACGGACCAAAAGACAAAAAAAACTATTCTCGAAATTTCCAAGTCAGCATGAATAATTTTGCAGATCGTGACATGAGTAGTGATAGATAAATCCTCACCGAATTATATGATGAGACAAAACCGGTTGTAACAGCCATGTTTCGCTCAAAATGAATTTTCAAAAAAAATCGTTCCAAGGTACAGCACCTTCCCCTACCACGGAATGTATAAAACAGTATATTATATACCAAGGGACCAAAGTAAAGTTTGTAAAAAATTACAAGGGATCAAAAATTCACTTTGGTTCCTTGGTATATAATATACTGTTACATACATTTCTTGCTACTGTAAATTTTGATGATTTCAGAGGGCCTTCAAAACATTTTACAGGAAGGCTGTGAGCTGACCACTTTGTAAGTGTATCAAGTGAAGCTTACAGAGCAATGCATATTGATATTGGACTCGTGATAAGTGCTTAGAGTTTCGCATAGGCTAAATCGAAGAAAAATGTCAAATTTCTCTGTTCTGATTTGATTCCCGTAGTACACCCTGTATATGTACAATGTGACGTTTTTGACTTTTCAATATTCGTGATCTACGGTTCAAGAGGAAGAGTTAAGGACCATCACCGCAACTATAGCATGGAGAATTTTTAAGTAATCTCATTTTGAAATTTTTTTGTCACATCGACATTTTAGTTTTTCGGGTCAAGTGGCCATGGAGCTTTCACGACAATGACTCTCGCTTCCAGAAGCTCTATCTCAAAGACCATAGGTCGCAGAAAATTGATTGAAAAACCAAACTGTAGGGAGTTTCTCAGGCTTCAAAATGACTCCCCCCATCTTTTGCTGTCAGATGGCCCAAAATTAGGATATTCGGCAAAAACCACGCTGGTGCACTTCTTGTTGATGATGGCGACATGACGCCGACATTCCCGAAAGGGAGGAAACTAGTATGTCAAAACCTAAGCTACACAGATCATTTTAAGCTAGTTTCCAGGCAGGAAATAATTATTTCCTTATTGTTTTCCCTGGCGCCTGGGCTATAACTCTCATCAAAGATTTCCTAGGTCGTGTTGAAGATTTTTGAGGTCTTCCAAAAACTTCTATGCATTTCTGTAGGTTTCTGCGGATTATTTTCAAGAACATGACAGAAAGGCCATAACGAAAGGCTCATCCCTCAAGTACCTACGAATTATTTTATTAGGTGAAAATTCTAATAATTTATTAATCGCCTTCAGCAAAAAGATCGAAGTGCCACAGGAAATGCTGAATGCTGCAAGGGGAGCACAATCCTTAGTTCATAACCGCCGTGGTATGCCGGGTTCACCAAGCACGAGGAAACGAGCATCAATCCGATTGGACGACGAAGCTCCCCATTGCCTATAAATCTAGAAGAACCCATAGTTCTTGATCGAATCAATTTTAGTAGTTGTAGCCGGTTACTATGCCGGTTTAGATCTAGATTATCAATTGCTCATTTTATTATTGATGGTATAACAATGTGTAAGTGGAACAAACTATACGGGTTGTGTTCGGGTTTATCTCACGTCGTCTCAGGTGTCGTTGTGAAATTGATATGTGTGCTTAATAGAACGATTAGAACCATCACTGCGTTCTGTTCCAACCTTGCCACCGGACTTGCATTCAAAAGTAAACCCCCTTCAAAAAGTCATGAAGGGTTAGCCTCAAACCTTCATTTGACAATATCCCGAAATTTTCGAAGATTTGTACGGGATTTCTAGAGACTTTCGCAGATTACAGAAATTTTGAAGGATTTCAAGGGCTTTTTAAAGATTCCTCTGAGATTTCTCGAAATGTTTACGAAATTTTTGAGAATTTCTGATTTCGACTAATCTGTACATCCGACGCTTTTAGCTTCCTAGGCCGGAATTATGAACGTTGGCAAAAAATGGCAAAATACTAGAGGCAGTTTTTTGTATAGGAAATAATTTTAGATTTGAATGACTTTTCTGATTGGCATCAGAAATTCCGCTGGTAATTCAGCAGAAACACCAATAACCTATTTTTATAAGCTGTAACAGCTGTATTGGGCATACATTTCCACAATTACATGAATGACATGGCTGTCAACAGAACGCAGTGATGGTTTTAATCGTTCTATCAAGCACACATATCAATTTCACAACGACACCTGAGACGACGTGGATGAGCCTTTATGTTTTTTTCACTCTTTCTGAACTTGATGAATCTTTCTTTTGTCTACCTAGGTTTCTCAGCGCCCCATCAAGCCCACCTGTGTCTTCAAGCATTTTTTGCAGACCTACTGAACCTCCTTGTGTTTTTCAAGTATTGTTTGGAACCATAGCGGGCCTCATCAGGTATTTTTATAATATTCAGAGCCATATCCTCACATGTGCTCACATTGTAGCGGTTCAAGCCCTGCTGAGCCATCTTGTGTTTTTGTCGTTTGGACCCCCCTTATAACTCCATTAAGCCCTGTCTTGTCCCCTTGTGTTATTCGAAGCCGTATCGCTCCTCCTACATTGTAGTCTTTCAAGCCCTTCTTAGCTCTTTTGTGTCTTTGAATGTCGTTTGGAGCCTGGTAAGTCCCTTTGTGGCTCCAACTTGGGCCCAAAAAAATGTTTGGAGCCCTAGTGAGCCCCGTCAGGCCTTCTTGTGTAATTCATCTTTATTCTCTGCTGTGTCTACACTGTAGCGTTTCAAGCTCTGTTGAACCCCTTTGTGTCTTCAAGTGTCGTTTGGAGCTTTGGTAAGCCCCCTTTTGTCTCGAAGGGTCGTTCAGAGCCCCATTGAGCCCCATCAGGCTTTGTTGTGATATACAGAACCCTATCCCCCTTATGTCTACACTCTACATTGTAGCGTTTTGATCCCTGCTGAGCCCCATTGTGTCTTCAGATGTCATTTGGAGCCCCATTGAGCCCCGTCATGCCTTCTTGTGTTATTCGGCGCAGAATCCATCATTATTATATCTACACTGTAGCATGTCCAGCAAAGAATTGTCCAGCGAAGAATTTTCCAGCAAAGAATTGTCCAGCGAAGAATTTTCCAGCGAAGAATTGTCCAGAGTTGAAGCCTTGCTTGAAGCAAATCTTGAAACTACATGTAGGAACGGTGATTCAAGAAGGAAACTGGAGTCAAAGCAGTTCGTAAATTTTTTACGTACAACAGTGACGTTCCAGAAAACTTGTATAATTTAGAATGAATAATTTGATTTTTCAAAAACAAGTCAGATGTGGCTAGCTCCGACATTGGAATTGTGTTCTTCGAAGTTGAATCTATTGATTAGTGTCCTTGTTCATGATAAATAATGAATTTTTGACGTTTCACCGGATACTGTTCTGTAACTCCGTGGTAATTGTGAGGTATGTGGTGACACTCTTGAGGTTAGGAAAAAAATACTTCTAGTAAAAAAAAAACTTCGCTCCGACAGCGGAATCTGTGTTATAAGGTAAAATCAATCAAGTAATGCTTTTTCCCTAGCAAAATATCAAATTTTCAACGTTTCACCGCTTATTGGACAATTACCTTCATCGTCAACTACTAGCTACCCCCCGATCATTTGAAGAGGTCCTTACAATCACTTCTTGTAAGATTGATGAGATTCACGTAGCCATGGATTCTTTGTTATAGATTCTTTAGGCAAGAATCAATTTTTGGCGAATCCAATCCTTGATGAGTCAGTCAATCTGAGGCTACTCTGCTGATCCACTCTTTCAAACTTCATGATGGTACCTCGACTTAATCCTAGTTCAAAGTTGATACTCATTCGTCTCTTTGGTTATAGGCTCTGGCTGAGACATCAATATTACCTACTCATCTGTGATCACCGTGCAGTGTAGTGATAGACTCTGTTCCATGCTGATCATCTTCGACAGTGTCTATCACGTCCTCCGCAGAAACCAGCCCACATAGAAGCGTGACCCAAAAATTTGGTCGCGCAAAAAGTTCTTAGCCTTTTGCCCTCACTTCAACAGCTCCCATTGTGCTTTCATGTTGCTTTTAGAGCTCCAGTGAGTTTTCTTGTGCTTTCTTGTATAATTGAGAGCCCTAATGGGCACCATTGTGTGTATCGTTTTGTGAATTTTGGAGATCTAGTAAGCCCCCTTCTAGTTTTTGTTTAGGGCTGTAAGGTGTCTTCTTACATTTTTCCTCGCTTTCAGAACTGTAGTGAGCCTTATTTCAATATTTTCGTGCTGTTGGGAGCTCTACTAGGCCCTTTTGTTTAGTAAATGTCGTTTGAAACCCATCTGACCCCCTTTGCCGAATCCCAATGATTCTCATTTTGCGTTTTTGTGGTGTTCGAAGCCCTATTAAATCCTTTTATTTCTTCACTGTTATCTGCAGCTCTGCTGAACTCTCGTGACTCTTGTGACCCCCATCCGTTGTTTGGAGATCTATTGAGCTCCTTTTTGTTTGATGGGTTTCAGACTTCCACTAGCCCCCATTTTGCGCTCTTATGTCATCAAGAGCTCCATTGGCCATCCTCCCATTGGTGCCTTATTGCGTTGTTAGAAGCCATACTGGGATTTCTTGATTTGTTATTGTTTTTTGAAGCCCTGAAAAGCCCCCTTCCATTTTTTCGTGGCTTCGAGAACTGTAGTAGGCAACCTAGTGGTGCCTTCATCTGTTATTTTGAGCACTGCCAGGCTCCCTTATATTCTCATCTGTCGTTTGAAACTCTTATAAGCTCCCTTGTGTTTTTTATGGCTTTTAGGATTAAAGTAGGCCTTATTTTGCCGTAATCTTGTTTTATCCAGAGCCTCAGTGTCCTCCTTGTGCCTTATTGCGTTGTAAAAAGCAAGCCCTGAAGCAGCGTTCATAATGGCTGTCAACTTTAACCTATTCCCGAGCTCAACCCTGAAACTTCAACAGTTGAAAATCAATGTTCTGGTTCACAATGGGATGTTAACTTATGCTGTTATGCCGTTCTGTCAAACTTGTCCAATATTCAATTTCCACATCCAAAATCGAGGGACTAGTACCAACTAATACTACTAGCTAGTAGTCCTACTATTATACTACCAGTTACCAGTACTACCCACCCCGCAAACCTTCAAGTCTGTGTTTATTTCATATTATAGACCGTGGTCCGTATTGTCAAGTTTACATCCTACATCCTACATCCTACGGCATATGGCATAAGTTACCGGCCATTATGAACGAAACTTAACGGCCCCCTTGCTTCGTAAATGTCTTTTGAAGCCCTGCTGAACTCTTTTACATTGTTTCCGGGGCTTTCAGAGCTCAAGTAAGCAATAATTTGCCTTCACGTGTTAGTCCGAGCCCCATAGGGCCCCTTTTCTGTCTTCGTCTGTCGATTGGATCGAGCTTTGATAAGCTCCCTTATAATTTTCAACCCCATATTTCACCTTTTTATGTTATCCAGAGCCCCACTGTGCTCCCTTGTGCCTTATTGCGTTGTCAAAGCTTTGCTGGGCCCCCTTGTCTCGTAAATGTTTTTTGAGCCATACTCTTGAGTTTTTCTGTGGCTTCCAGAGTTTTGGTAAGCAACCCCGTGGGTAATTTATCAAGCATCCTTTTGCCTTGACGTGGTATTTCGAGCCTTATGGAGCTAGCTTGTATCCTCATCTGTCTTTTATCAGAGCTCTGATGAGCTCCCATGCTCTGTTATGGCTTTCAGAATTCCAGTAGGTCCCATTTTGCCTTCTCATGTTATTTTGAGCCTCATTGGCTCTCTTGTACTGTAACGGTACAACCCCTTTCTCCTAACCCGTCAGTTGACATTCCGGCGTGATCGTCTAACAAAAGTGTAAACCATACTTAACTGCTGTCTGGCCTCTTACAGTAGATTCACAAACACTGAGGTGGACTCCGCTAATAGAGCCACCCCTTTTCTTTCACTAACCCTTTCACTGGCTCTGTCAAAGAAAGTGACAGTACGAGAAGCTCCGCTGATAGAGTCCCATTCCACTTTCCCCTACGTTGTCAAATTAATTCATAACCGCTTGTTCTTTCATTGATAAGTGACACAAGAGAACAGGTACTAAACAGAGAGACATAACACGAAAGTCAACCACAATCCTGTTTATTACAACAAAGTCATGATAGAGAGAAGACAATTGATACACAGGTCCTTAATCCTACCCTAGTCAGTGGGAGAATTCTTTAAACATCCTATCTTAAGTCAAATCACAGTCCTCTAATTAATTAGCGTAATCGGAGTCATACTGACCTCCTCGTGGAAAATGTAACCATGGCATTCGCCTATTGATCTGGTGGGGAAACCACGGAAAACCCACCAGGATGGTCTTGTGCTGTGATTTCAGGGACTTGCTACAGTTGGTACAGCTCTGCCTACCCGCAGATTAAATCCCTATTGTAAACGACCTAACTTATTGAAATAACACGGAGGACGTTGCCATGATACCTGAAAGAAAACCCTATCCAAATTTAACAACAATTCAAATTTGAGCTAAGCCAAAGGGGAAGAAACTCTACCTAAACCGCAACGCCAATTAAACACTTGACTGCTCGAAATACGGAACGTAGCGACGTTTTACAAAACATGACGCCCAGAGTAACAACAATAAACATTGAATTTCATGTCAGTAATCACACTAATGTTATCACACAATTCTGTCGCTTGACGCAGGCTTACAGATCACCTACGCCCTATCAACCACCTGTCCTGGAAACCAATAATTTGCCGTGCTTTGACTTGACTTTGATAATCGTCAAATTTTGATTGTAATTTTTCACTCGTTGGCTTTGTACGACAGCTTCGGCTTTGATCGTATGCCTTCAAACAATGAGATATGGGATATTTTCCCATTTCAATAACTTAATCATCTAACGGCATTATGACATTTTAATGGCTCTCAAAAACAACAGTAAATGTCTCCTACACTACACCTAGCTAACGGCGCCGAAGGAAAGTGCAGGTATGGTTTTTTTACCACAAAACGGCTCGAGTTCACCTGAAACCTCGATACTGCTAAGAGAATCACGGTGGCTTTCTTTGAATAATTTTATCTCGACGTGGCTGAAGTTGCCGGTGGCAGAAAATAACAATCCTTGGACAGAATTTTTCAACAGATATTTGGAGGGAAGTAATTACGACGCTCTCGCTATTGGTCTCTTCGGGCGTCGCGCCTCAGCTCAAGTCTTTGATGACCCAACGGATTCTCGCGACGCGCCCCCACGGAGTTATGTTGAACCCTTTTTGATCACAACCCTTCGTTTATCGAATCTCGCGCGAGACTTTCGCATTTTGGCGGTGTTTATAGGTGATGTCTTTAAAGGTGGGCAATTTGCAGCCGCCCTTTTGGTGGACTTGAACTGTAAATTTTCTTTGCCATTGCGGTCGTCTGCTTGATCGAGAGAAAGAAAAAAGGCTTGAAATTTCATTCGCATGATGAGGCTTGGAGATTCGCCTTGCCGATGGTGTCCGGCCGATTCTTTAGCCTGTGACGGAAGTAATTTTTGTTGTTGTAAGATGGAACAATAATGGCGCTCACCTAGTGGCCAATCAGGGTGCATTTAATTCATTTGATGAACTTTCACGTGTTCGGGGCAGTGAGCCGGCTGAGCCATTGGCGGGAAGGCAATACCAAATTTCTCGGCTGGTACCCTCGAATTACACTTAGCTACAATTTTCTGTGGACTTCTAATCCTTATTTAATTTTTCAGCAGCATTGGTTTCCACGGCCGGTAATTAATAATATTTTAAACCTCAATTAGTGCAGAAAACGAGACCAACCTTTATTTGACGACCGGCGAAGTAGCAGCGATTTTCCTATTCCTTGGTCCCGATGCTCAGAATTTCGACTTGAAGCCTGCTGCCTGTTGTGCTGTCTCCAACACACACACAATATCACCTCTTTCTAATTGAATTTACACCAAACCCACCACGCGAATTAACCCTGATTTAATTTAACAATCTGAACACACGAAATTTTCACTGAAACTCCTTTTTGACTTTTGTGGAAATTTCCGACCACCGAACTGACTTTAATCTGTTTAATTGACTTGGAATTTGAATTCTTTAAATGCAAACAACGATCTGAAATCTGTTATTTAACTCAGTGAGTAAATTAGTAAATTTTAGCTTCACGCTTGTACTTATCAAAAACTGCCTTGACAGAACAAAATCTTAAATCCCCAGAGGACTTGGATTCACGTTTTTCAATGCAACTTGTCACGATGAGAGCTCAAGCAAAAAGGCCTCGAGAGCTCGCCCACATCCCCTGAGCTACCCTCCCATTTCCACTTCCGAAAGTCCTTCACCTCTACCAATGAGATTTAACCAACCCTAGTCTCGTCCAATCACAAATTTTCCACCCCCTGATATCGATCGCGTATTGGATTCTGTCGACCACGTTCGATCTTGCAAATATCGCCCTTCTGGCCGCACTCCTTATAGCATTCACCGTCAGATGGCGCCAGTCGTCTCATTTTCCACACCAATTTGGATAACTACAATCTTATCGATACCTCCACACTCCCATCTGACTGCTGACATATCAAGATATTTTAGCTTACGTTTATAACTTCCGGGCTTATGTCTAAACATAAAGAAATTACCCTAATAGTGTAATCCAACCTGGCCGGACTGGGCAGAATCGCTTGAATGAAACCCTTTCTTGTTTGGTGTCTACTTGACTCTCATTTCGCACCCTAATCTGTAAACTTACTCTTTCCACCATACAATCACATCTACGAGTTTTCAATTTGGAAACTGGTAATTAACCGCGTTTAATTTTCTTGTAAGCGAAATTCTCGAGTCGGCAAGGTGCTGGCCACATGGCAACGGCCCTTTTCGGCCCTTTTATGCGGCCTTTCAGTATATCATAAACCAGCAGGCGTTTTATGCCGTCGCATCCGGGCGTTAACTACACCGTTGCCCGAATTTTCGAAACTTAGATAAACATTTCTTTGTCCACAAGTTAGTTATTACTTCTCACGGCCAAACCGAAGCAATTTCTCTATTATTCAAGGACTCTGCCGGGTTTTCTATAGCTCTCCGTTTTTTTTAACAGCCTGGCTCATATAACTCGATTCAGCGTTGGGTTTCTTTCAAGCCACTCTCGGCCTTATCTCGCTAAGTTGAATTCACATTTGCCCGGAACTATTAATAACCTACTTAATTATATTAGCAATTGCCACAGTACCTTATTCGGTTGTTAAAAGCTCTGCGCTGAGCCCTTTCATCTTCTAAATGTCTTTTGGAGCTCTGTCGTTAAGCGAGCTTGTAAGTTAACTGAAATTTCAAGTGAATTTCAAGTGAAATTTCACATTTTTGTAAATTACACCTAATTTCACATCACTAGTTGCGTGTCTTTGCCCCAAAAAAACATTCATGTTTGATCTGCAGATCAAATGCGCTACAGAGGACGTTTTCGAACACTGAGCTCCATTCACTGCATCATCATCCGTCTCATTTACAACATAATAGGCACTACACCTCCCCCAGTAATCACAGTTTGATATTTCTCTCTGCGGTTCGGGTGGCCAAATGGGAATCGGATGGGAATTCGGTGTGAGGGCTCGTTATTGAATTCATGTTCGGTAATGCCCCCCCGCTCCGTTTCGGTGTGATGTTCGAAAAGGCGAAATAATCGCGTTTGATGCCAAAGTACGTTTTGGAGATGCACTTAAGTGATTAGCGGAGGAGCTTCGTGGGGGGGCGGGCGCCCGGCTCTTGTTTCGGCGTCTAGAGCGGAAAATCCTTATTGTTTCAGATATTACGGGTTTGAGAAGGAGGAGCTTTGTGCATAATTGCGACTGGAGCTGCATGTTTTGCCGACATGGAGAGAGATTATTTGTACGAGCAGTTCTCTTGATGGTTATCGGCTTCATTAGTTATTGAGCAATAAACCTCGAGGTACATGGCCAAAGCAATTTGCTACTAAGTACTTGAAGGAGAGAGCTGATTGATTCTGAAACTGAACCTGAATTTTGTTACTTCACGTTATAAAACTAAAGTGTACGTCACCGAGACCCTTTTCTAGTTATAATTGGCCTCGGTCTGGCTTCCGTATTTTTCCAGGATCGTAGGCGGCCGGGTCCCCACTCCTGCTGTAGCGATGTGGCATCCAGGTGGCTCAGAATGTTGTTACTGGCTAGGTCACATTCATGCCGTCTTGGCGCCACCGCTGACGAGGACTTGCGTCGCACCTCGTGCCTCGATGCAGTGCAGCGGACACTGAAGTGGAGGAGGAGGTAGGAGGGGTCCCAATAGTACTCCGAATGAATAAGGCACTAGGTTAAGGTTGCTCATTGAATCGCCCAACGGGGTTCCTTACTAGAGATTTGGAAGCTCCGGGAAAAATGCAAGGGGCTTAACAGAGCTTCAAAAGACATTTAGAAGATAAAAGGGCTCAGCGCAGAGCTTTTAACAACCGAATAAGATACAAGAGAGCCAATGAGGCTCAAAATAACATGAGAAGGCAAAATGGGACCTACTGGAATTCTGAAAGCCATAACAGAGCATGGGAGCTCATCAGAGCTCTGATAAAAGACAGATGAGGACACAAGCTAGCTCCATAAGGCTCGAAATACCACGTCAAGGCACAAGGATGCTTGATAAATTACCCACGGGGTTGCTTACCAAAACTCTGGAAGCCACAGAAAAACTCAAGAGTATGGTTCAAAAAACATTTACGAGACAAGGGGGCCCAGAAAAGCTTTGACAACGCAATAAGGCACAAGGGAGCACAGTGGGGCTCTGGATAACATAAAAAGGTGAAATATGGGGTTGAAAATTATAAGGGAGCTTATCAAAGCTCGATACAATCGACAGACGAAAACAGAAAAGGGGCCCTATGGGGCTCGGACTAACACGTGAAGGCAAATGATTGCTTACTTGAGCTCTGAAAGCCCCGGAAACAATGTAAAAGAGTTCAGCAGGGCTTCAAAAGACATTTACGAAGCAAGGGGGCCGTTAAGTTTCGTTCATAATGGCCGGTAACTTATGCCGTATGCCGTAGGATGTAGGATGTAGGATGTAAACTTGACAATACGGACCACGGTCTATAATATGAAATAAACACAGACTTGAAGGTTTGCGGGGTGGGTAGTACTGGTAACTGGTAGTATAATAGTAGGACTACTAGCTAGTAGTATTAGTTGGTACTAGTCCCTCGATCTTGGATGTGGAAATTGAATATTGGACAAGTTTGACAGAACGGCATAACAGCATAAGTTAACATCCCATTACCCATTGTGAACCAGAACATTGATTTTCAACAGTTGAAGTTTCAGGGTTGAGCTCGGGAATAGGTTAAAGTTGACAGCCATTATGAACGCTGCTTCAGGGCTTGCTTTTTACAACGCTATAAGGCACAAGGAGGACACTGAGGCTCTGGATAAAACAAGATTACGGCAAAATAAGGCCTACTTTAATCCTAAAAGCCATAAAAAACACTAGGGAGCTTATAAGAGTTTCAAACGACAGATGAGAACATAAGGGAGCCTGGCAGTGCTCAAAATAACAGATGAAGGCACCACTAGGTTGCCTACTACAGTTCTCGAAGCCACGAAAAAATGGAAGGGGGCTTTTCAGGGCTTCAAAAAACAATAACAAATCAAGAAAGCCCAGTATGGCTTCTAACAACGCAATAAGGCACCAATGGGAGGATGGCCAATGGAGCTCTTGATGACATAAGAGCGCAAAATGGGGGCTGGTGGAAGTCTGAAACCCATTAAACATAAGAGAGCTCAATAGATCCCCTACCAATGGATGAGGTCACAAGAGTCACGAGAGTTCAGCAGAGCTACAGATAACAGTGAAGAAAGAAAAGGATTCAATAGAGCTTCGAACACCACAAAAACGCAAAATGAGAATCACTGGGATTCGGTAAAGGGGGTCAGAAGGGTTTCAAACGACATTTACTGAACAAAAGGGCCTAGTAGAGCTCTCAACAGCACGAAAATATCAAAATGAGGCTTACTACAGTTCTGAAAGCGAAGAAAAATGTAAGAAGGCACCTTACAGCTCCAAACAAAAACTAGAAGGGGGCTTACTAGATCTCCGAAATTCACAAAAAGATACACACAATGGTGCCCATTAGGGCTCTCAACTATACAAGAAAGCACAAGATAACTCACTGGAGCTCTAAAAGCAACAAGAAAGCACAATGGGAGCTGTTAAAGTGAGGGCAAAAGGCTAAGAACTTTTTGCGCGAGCACATTTTTGGGTCACGCTTCTATGTGGGCTGGTTTCTGCGGAGGACGTGATAGACACTGTCGAAGATGATCAGCATGGAACAGAGTCTATCACTACACTGCACGGTGATCACAGATGAGTAGGTAATATTGATGTCTCAGCCAGAGCCCCTATAATCAAAGAGACGAATGAGTATCAACTTTGAAATAGGATTAAGTCGAGGGAGCACCAAGAAGTTCGAAAGAGTGGATCAGCAGAGTAGCCTCAGATTGACCGACTCATCAAGGATTGGATTCGCCAAAAATTGATTCTCGCCTGAAGAATCTACAACAAAGAATCCATGGCTACGTAAATCTCATCAATCTTACAAGAAGTGATTGTAAGGACCTCTTCAAATGATCGGGGGGTAGCTAGTAGTTGACGATGAAGGTAATTGTCCAATAAGCGGTGAAACGTTAAAAATTTGATATTTTGCTAGGGAAAAAGCATTACTTGATTGATTTTACCTTATAACACAGATTCCGCTGTCGGAGCGAAGTTTGTTTTTTACTAGAAGTATTTTTTTCCTAACCTCAAGAGTGTCACCACATACCTCACAATTACCACGGAGTTACAGAACAGTATCCGGTGAAACGTCAAAAATTCATTATTTATCATGAACAAGGACACTAATCAATAGATTCAACTTCGAAGAACACAATTCCAATGTCGGAGCTAGCCACTTCTGACTTGTTTTTGAAAAACCAAATTATTCATTCTGAATTATACAAGTTTTCTGGAACGTCACTGTTGTACGTAAAAAATTTACGAACTGCTTTGACTCCAGTTTCCTTCTTGAATCACCGTTCCTACATGTAGTTTTAAGATTTGCTTCAAGCGAGGCTTCAACTCTGGACAATTCTTTGCTGGAAAATTCTTCGCTGGACAATTCTTTGCTGGAAAATTCTTCGCTGGACAATTCTTTGCTGGACATGCTACAGTGTAGATATAATAATGATGGATTCTGCGCCGAATAACACAAGAAGGCATGACGGGGCTCAATGGGGCTCCAAATGACATCTGAAGACACAATGGGGCTCAGCAGAGATCAAAACGCTACAATGTAGAGTGTAGACATAAGGGGGATAGGGTTCTGTATATCACAACAAAGCCTGATGGGGCTCAATGGGGCTCTAAACGACCCTTTGAGACAAAAGGGGGCTTACCAAAGCTCCAAGCGACACTTGAAGACACAAAGGGGTTCAACAGAGCTTGAAACGCTACAGTGTAGACACAGCAGAGAATAAAGATGGATTACACAAGAAGGCCTGACGGGGCTCACTAGGGCTCCAAACATTTTTTTGGGCCCAAGTTGGAGCCACAAAGGGACTTAGCAGGGTACCTGGTGAGGTACCTTCAAGTCACTTGAAGAGACAGAAGCGCTCAACAGGTCTTTGAACACCATAGTGTAGACACTTCGAATAACATGAGAAAACATGATAGGACCTAATGGGACCTAATAGGGCTCCAAACGACATTCAAAGACACAACAGAGCTCAGAAAGGCTTGGAAGACTACAATGTAGGAGGAGCGATACGGCTTCGAATAACACAAGAGGACAAGACGGGGCTTAATGGAGCTATAAGGGGGGTCCAAACAACAAAGACACAAGATGGCTCAGCAGGGCTTGTACCGCTACAATGTAACACATGTGAGGATATGGCTCTGAATATTATAAAAATAGGTTTAGTGGGTCTGCAAAAATGCTTGAAGACACAGGTGGGCTTGATGGGGCGCTGAGAAACCTAGGTAGGCAGAAGAAAGATTCATCAAGTTCAGAAACAGTGAAAAAACATGAAGGCGCATCAGGGCTTCAAATGATAGTTGGAGGTACAAGGGGGCTTATCGGGGTTCCAAAAGGCACTTGAAGACACTGTGAAGCTCAGCAGGCCTAGACACGGTGGAGGATATTGCTTTGAATATCATAAGAAGGCCTAACGGGGCTCACTAGGGCTCCGACCGAAACTTGGAGATACAATAGGGCTGAATAGGGCTCCACACGACACTTGAAGACACAAAGGGGCTGAGCAGGGCTTAAAACGCTAAAGTGTAGACACAACAAGGGATAAAGCTTCGAATAATACAAAAGAGCAAGACGAGGCCTAATGGAGCTTTATAGAGGCTCCAAACGACAGTTGGCTCCTTGTGCAATGTTGACACAAGGAGGGATACGGCTTCGGATAATGCAAAAAAGGCATAACGGGACTTGATGGGGCTTTGAACGACATTTAGGCATGAGGGGGCTGGGCAGGGCTTGTAACGCTATAATGTAGACATAAAGGAAAGATGGGGCTCTGAATATTACAAAAAGATCCGCCGGAGCTCACTAGGGCTCCAAAGGTACTTTTCACACAAGGGGGCTCTGTAGGACTCCGCTCAACACATGGAGACACAAATCAAATCAAATTCTTCATTTCCTATTTGGCTACATGGGGAGCCATGGCGACATACAAGAGTGGCTTACTAGAACAAGTGGGCTAAGTAGGGCTTGAAAAGCTACAAATTAAATACAATTGAGGGTGGATACTGCTTCCAGTGATACCAGAAGGCAATACGGGGCTTAATGGGGCTCCAAATGACACTTGAAGACACAACGGGGCTCAGCAGGGCTCAAAATGCTAGGTACATTGTAGATACACGGATAGGGCCTCGAATTACACAAGATGACATGACGGGGTTAAATAGGGCTCAGTGGGGCTTCAAACGATACTTGAACACACAAGATGGGCCTCGCATATTAGGATTTTCTCTGAGTTTTTCAGGTTGGCTGTTTTAATTGTCAATAAATTATTGACGTTGCCATTTTGAAATCCAGTGGCGGCGTGCGGGCTATACGTAAGTCATAGAACGCCAAAATCAAAATATCATGAATAAGTAAAAATGAACTTCCTGTAAAAAATACTTTGCTCCGACAGCGGAATTGAGTTTCTTAAAGTGAAATCTGTCTATTTGTACCTTTTTCCACCAACAATTATGCTTTTTTGATGTTTCACCGCTTACTGTACTATCACTCCACGGTAATGGTTTGGTATGTGGTGAAACATTGAGGTTGGTGAAAGAAAACTTCTTGTTGAAAAAACTTCGCTCCGACATCGGAATCGTGTTTCCCGAAGTGAAATCTATCGATTAGTGTCTTTTTTCATCAAAAATATCGATTTTTTGACGTTTCACCAGATACTGTACTGCGACTTGTTACCACGATGAATTTGGCCGTCAACGATTCAAACGGCACCTGAGATGGCCCAATCTGCCGAAGGTTGATGTGCAATGGGGACTATAGTGAAGATTTAGAAAGTACAAAATGGGTATTGAAGGAACCTTGGAAGAAACCTTACCAGATTCATCTACACAAGCATTTCCGAACGAAGTGAAATCTCGCGTCAAAATTGTTTTGTTAACTCAGTTACCTATGCTTTTGTTTTCCTGACGTTTCTAACTTACCTGGTACAATTATTTGCACAGTGCGATAATCAGTGTGATCGGTCTTTTCGCGAACGCACGAAGCGTGCCGAACGGCTAGCCCGTCTGCTATATAAAAATATGCCACTGGGTTTTCACTCCTGCCGTAGCGATGCGGCATCCAGATGGCCCAGAATGATATCAGCTCACATTTATGCCGTTTTGGCGCCACCGCTGAAGAGGACTTGCGTCGCACCTGGTGCCGCGATGCAGTGCAGCGGACACTGAAGTGATCGAGGAGCTGGAGGGGGCCTGCCTGACCGGCAGATTATCAAACCTCGATTGATAAAAAGAAAGGGAACAATAATTGACGACGATGTCAAGGACCTCAGATCAGTTGTTCGCACACAGGCGTTGATCAGTTTAGTGACTGTGACATCTTGATTCAATAGTCAACCGACGACTGTCAACTTCTACAAAATTAGTCGTGAACCAGCCGTGTTTGGTATCGTGCTCTTTCCATTCTATTTGTCGGGTTTCCAACGAGACATGGGTGCTGTTCAGTTCTACAATCGGACGGAATCTGTGACCCAGCTGTCTGACGAGATCCCTCCTCGATCGGCTCAAACGATTATCATTTCAATTCTCGAACGCAGAAGTTCCAGTGAAAGTCCCCGCGTGTGATTCCTGGTAGGTCGTGCAAATAAATGGCAAGATAAAGACCTGCCAGAGCCCGCCAGACAAGTTTCAAACATTAACAAATATTGACTCGGCAAGAACCGGATATCCTTCTGCTCACCCTCCGGGCCCGTAATAGCCCCAATCCCTTCGCACACGAATATTTGAATGTTATGCGATATCCACCGCGAAAAGCAACAGTTACGGCGGGTAATGGGCCGGGAAAGGGCACACATTTAAGTAAGTTATGTCATGAATTATTCATTAGGATATACATTCCGCCACCGCGGCTGACTGGCTGGTGTATAGAGAAAATAGCCCAGAGTCGTTGGTGCTCGTGTCTGTTTTCCTTCATTGCCTTTACTGCCGATGGAACAACACGATGTTGTACGCGATGAATTAATCATGGCGCTTCTTACTACTTTTCCTTTCAAATTTTTTTTTCTGGAATTTTTTCTTGCCTTTGCATTCTTGCGAAAGCAAACACCGGGCGCAGCAGTAATATAAACAGAAGCAGGAACAGCAACAGCAAAACTTTGTTTGTAGGGATGGCCTGCAGGGGTCCTCCGAGAGAAGAACAAACTTGATTATGAATAACACAATGTTCACTTTGATTCAGTCCCGTTGTCCCCCACTTTGGGGACGGGACTAATTAGAGAAGAACACGTTTCTGGTGGTGCGAAAATTAGCCGCGACACTAGGTGAATTTCAAGGGAGAAGCAGGTAATTCACCAGTACTGAATATTGTGTGCGAATAATACAGAAACCGCAAAAACTTGCTTGGTACAAATACTTGAATTAATTATTGTAGGGGACGCCGAATAACCACAACAACCATATTTCATCATCAAGAAAATTAAAACAGGTACCTATACTTATCCCGCACGCGGAGAGAGTTCTCGGTCGAAAAAAGGACTGAAAGGAGAAACAATAAATTCCCTCCGGTTTCGAGGCACGTCCTCGAGGGTTGCTCGGATAAAAATTAAAACGTCAATACTCCCGCCGACAACGTGCTTGCTTTGTGTTGTTGGTGCTTGTGCCGGTACTCCAAAGTTCATCTTGGCGTTTGTGTGAGTTGGTGTCTGTGAAATGCCTGTACGTCCCACGTAAGTATACAGTGTAACAAGCCCCGAGGAGTTTTGCGTATTATAATAAGATTATCGTGATAATATCCATGTCGGAAATTAAATTAGCATAGTCATCACCAGCAAAGACCCACCTCAGAACATAAACAATTCGAATTCAAATTCAGTGTGAATTGGTGCTTGGACAAACAGGCAAGTATGCTGGAGCGCAACAGGGAGTTGAATAGCAAAACTGTGAAGAGATCGAAAGAAGCTTTCTTGCGATACCAAACACGACTAGTTTCAGATGAATTTTGCAAAAGCTAATAGTCCTACGTCGCTAAGTGACTATACCGGACGTTCTCAGTTTGACAAGTCAAGACCGCAATGGTTGAATATTAGTAACAAATTTAGGGAACAGAAAACCTGAAAATTCAACATTGCTACTGGTGCTGCTGTTACAATTGCTAGCGATGATGCTTGAATAGAGAAATAGACTATCGAAAAAATAGTCACAAAGGCTGTCCAATAATTCACCCACCTATCAATTGCAAAAGCCGTATAGCTACCATACACGCTGATCAAAACCAATTCCCGAATGATCATCAAAATGATCAACACAAGCTAATGATTATTAATACCATGTATGTTGTGACTACCAGAACAATTTTTCAACAATGACTACCAAGCCTTACACCAGTTTCACCGCAAGTGGTGAATGTTAGACCAAGCACTACTTTATTTTTCCTGCCAAAATTACGACTATCAACCAAATTACATAATCCAGTCAATGGCCATAACTGAAACACCAAATTTCGCCAGAAGCTATAGCGAGAATGATTGGACTATCTTTGAATCAAGGACTAAGAAAACGACAGGAATTGAAATGGTTACTGTCAAACTAGTCTAATTTTTCTCTTGAAAATATGACTGCCAATAGAACACCGACATAGATCAGTCAGTAATCATCAAACAAAACACTGAACTTCACCCGGAGTTTTAGTGACAATGCTTCCGAAATAGTGACTATCGACTCGAGGCGATATAATAGACTGATAATAAGACAGAAAATCTGGAAGTGACTACCAAACCAAACACCGATTTCATTTTTCCAGTGAGCATCATGTCCATCAACAAAACTGCATGATTCACTCAGTGACTATCAAACGAAGTACTTAATTTATCAGTAGGTATAGTGCCCACGCTTCAGAAAAAATAATTTTTGACTTAAAACCCTTCCCAAATCAAGGTCTATCAAAATGACAGAGAAAGTCTATTTGGTGCCTATCAGCAGAGCACTAGCTGCATTTTTCTAGTCAAAGTCGTGATAATTGATGGAAATTCACGATCAAGTCAGTGACTTGATATGACATGACAGTGACAGAGTGACACACTAACTAACAGAACACAGATTTGTACTAGAAGCACAACGCTAATTGAATCAAGGCAGACTAAAATGACAGAAATTCAAATGGTGGCTAACAAACAGTTCAATTTTTCTCATGAAAATCATGATTATCGATAGAACAACGACACGTGATAGTCAGTGACTATCAAACGAAACACTGAATTCCACCAAAAGCTCCAGTGATGCTTCAGAAATAGTGACTGTCGATTCAAGACCATCTTGGAATCGAGGGCTAATTAGATAACAAGAAAATCAGGTGGTGACTATTATCCAAAGCACTAGTACCATTACCTTTTGAAATTCGTAACTGGTAATAACGCCACACGGTTCAATCAGTGAATATCATTCCAGCCAGCGACTGAATATAAAAAGTCAACTGGTGATTATCAAACAGACAACCAGTTCCAATTGGCCAGTTGAAATCATGACTATTAACAAAATCACGATTCACTCGATGTTGGTCGAAACAACTAATTTCACCTATAATTATCGCGACAGCGCTAAAGAAATATCAAGTGGTGACTATCAAACAAATCGCGTAGTCCAATTTCCTTGTCGAAATCGTGACTCTTATCAACACTACACGGTTTAGTCAGTGACTATCGTTCACGTCAAGGACTATTCAAATGACAATGATATTTGAGTGGTGACTATCAAGCTGAAAAATTGTTCCACTGTACTAGTCAAAATCATGACTATGACCAAAATCACGATTCAATCGCTGAAAATCGTGACTAATAATGACACTACACGGTTCAGTCAGTGACTATCATCCAAGTCAAGGATTATTCAAATGACAAAGAATGTCAGGTGGTGATTATCAAACAGAAAACTAGTTTCACTGTACTAGTCAAAATCATGACTATTAACAAATTCACGATTCAATCGCTGAGTCAGAATGTACAATTTTCCAGTGATAATCGTGATCGCACTCTAGAATGTGATGTCTATTAAACAAATCGCGAGATCAGTTTTTCTTGTGAAAATCGTGACTATTAATGACACTACACGGTTCAGTCAGTGACTGTCATTCAAGTCAAGGATTATTTAAATGACAAAGAATGTCAGGTGGTGACTATCAAACAGAAAACTGGTTTCATTTCTCTAATCAAAATTATGACTATCAACAAAAGCGCGATTCAATCATTGTAAGTCAAAACACCTAATTCAACTCGTAATTATTGTGACAACGTCTTAGAAATATCAGGTGGTGACTATTAAACAAATCGCGAAATCCATTCTTATTGTGAAAATCATGATTATTAACAAAACAACGATTTGATTATTGTCAGTCAAAGCACGTAATTTTACCGGTGATTATCGTGAGAGCACCCTAGAAATATCAGGTGGTGACTATTAAACAAATCGCGAATTCCATTCTCATTGTTGAAATCGTGACTATTGATAACACTCCACGGTTCATTCAGTGACTATCATCCAAATTAAGGACTATTCAAATGACAAGAGAAGTCAGGTGGTGACTATCAATCAGAGAACTGGTTCCACTTTGCTAGTCAAAATCATGACTACTAACAAAATCACAATTCAATCACTGCCAGTCAAAACACCTGATTTTACCAGTAATTATCATGACAGCGCCCTAGAAATATTAGGTGGTGACTATTCAACACATCGCGATTTCCATAGTCATCGTGGAAATGGTGACTATTGATAACACTCCACAGTTCAGTCAGTGAATATCATACAAGTTAAGGACTATTCAAATGACAAGAAATGTCAGGTGGTGACTATCTATCAGAAAACTGATTCCACTTTGCTAGTCAAGATCATGACTATCAACAAAATCACAATTCTATCATTGTCAAACGAAACATCTGATTATACCAGCAATTATCGTGATAGCGCCTTGAAAATTCCAGGTGTTGGCTATTGAACAGATCGCGAAATCCATTTTCATTGTAGAAATCGTGAATATTGATAACACTTCACCTTTTAGTCAGTGACTATCATCCAAATTAAAGACTATTTAAATGACAAAGAATGTCAGGTGGTGACTATCAATCAGAAAACTGGTTTCACTTCACTAGTCAAAATCATGACTATTTAGAAAATCACAATTCAATTATTGTCAGTCAAAACACCTGATTTTACCAGTAGTTATCGTGACAGCGCCCTAGAAATATCATGTTGTGACTATTAAACAAATCGCGGAATCCACTCTCATTGTGACAATCATGACTATTAACAAAATCACAATTTGATGATTGTCAGTCAAAACATCTAATTTTACCAGTAATTATCGTGACAGCGCCCTAGAAATATCAGGTGGTGACTATTAAACAAATCGCGAATTCCATTCTCAATGTGGAAATCGTGACTATTGATAACACTCCACGGTTCAGTCAGTGACTATCATCCAAATTGAGGACTATTCAAATGACAAAGAATGTTAGGTGGTGACTATCAATCAGAAAACTGGTTTCACTTCGCTAGTCAAGATCGTGACTAATCAAAAATCACAATTCAATAATTGTCAGTCAAAACACCTGATTTCACCAGTTATTATTGTGACAGCGCCCTAGAAATATCAGGTGGTGACTATTTAACAAATCGCGAGTTCCATTCTCAATGTGGAAATCGTGACTATCGATAACACTCCACGGTTCAGTTAGTGACTATCATCCAAGTTGAGGACTATTCAAATGACAAAGATTGTCAGGTGACGACTATCAAACAGGAAATTGATTTCACTTTGCTTATCAAAATCATGACTATCAAAAAAATCTCGGTTTGAGCATTGTCAGTCAAAACACCTAATTTCACCAGTCATTATCATGACAGCGCTGCAGAAAGATCAAGTGGTGACTATTGGAAAAATCGCGAAATCCATTATTCCTGTGAAAATCGTGACTATGGGTAACACCACACGGTTCAGTCAGTGAGTATCATTTAAGTCAAGGACTATTCAAATGACAAAAAATGTCAAGTAGTGACCGAGTCAGTGACTATCAAACGGAAAACTAGTTTCACTGTGCTAGTCAAAATCGTGACTAATAATAGAATCACCTGATCTTATTTGTGACCTTCAAACTGAACAAAATACTGGCAATGACCATCAAACGGATCACCTATATAATTTTTTTAAATTAGGTATAGTTTATATCGAAAAATCTACATAATTCAGTCAATGACTATCAAACAGAACAATGGATTCCGGTAGCTACTGTGACTACCGAATATTTCATATGTTTCTTTTAATATGAACAGGCTGTCCAGAAAATAGCAAGAAAGCTCTTCAGTACGTCGTAAGGAATCCTTAAGAGAATTCTAAAAAATGATGGAAAAATTCTACGACTTTCATCTTTGGGCTTATCAAGGGTCAAGATACGGCCCTTTGAACCCTACTAGTTTTGTTGATTCAAAAGATTTCAATTCATTGTTGACGGCAGAATTATGTGAAATGAATATCTACCACTGAATGTGTATTGGATTTCTTTTCGTTTACAGGGTGAGTCAGAAAGAGGACCATTTTTTGACCACTGATAACTCTAAAAATTAGGGTCGAAGAATTTTTTTATCATTCTTCAGAATTCTCTGAAAGGTCCCTCACAACGTACTGGAGAGCGTTTTCGCCATTTTCTGAACACCCTGTATATACCTAAAAAAGATTACCCTTTTTTATACCTAGTCAAACATTGATTGTGTTGTTGAAAGCAGATATTTGAGCGCTAATTTCCACCCCGTACGAAGCCCAACAACATTAACTCGAGCATAATGTTGACAAAAAAGTTCAATAAAAGAAAACCCGCGGGACGATTTCCGCGTACGCCGCGCGATTTTCCATCATCCGCCTGTCCATCGTCGGTTCACTGAACCGAATACTCTTCGCCGAAGAGCGTGTGCTCTGATGGCCGCGATATTGCCGTGGAATTTATCTCCCGCCGAATGACGGGCGAAAATCGGAAAAGCTTCGAAAAGTTTGAAATTATGAGAGGAGCTTTCCACGGGAAAGCTCTCCGATACTTTACAGCTGTCCGGTCTCCTTCGGAAACGTCCCTCGACATGGCGGGTGAGCTCAAGACTCGGCACTGATGCTTGCGCAAGGCACTGGATATTCGGATATCTGATGGTGGAGAATGATAGTCACGGATGGTTACGACACGCGAAATGTGTCTTGTTGATCTTATAGTCGCGTATGCTGGTAGCTAGAAGCCTAATTTGTAGTGAATTATTGCGTTTGAGTAGTCATTCGTACAGCTATCAGTGAAATTCGGTGTTTAATTTGATAGTCACTCACTACCCACATTTCGTAGTCACTTAAAAATTTTAATGGATAGATCCTTATATTTTAATGATAATACCTACAAGCAAACGATGCCCATTTGGCTACTAGTGAAATTTAGTGTTTCGTTTGATAGTCACTGAATCGTGTAGTTTTGTTGATATAGTCATGATTTTCAGTGAAAAAAGTGCTCTGTTTGATAGTCACCGCCTGACTGTCTATTATTTCATCAATCCTTGAATAAAAGTTGGCCTTGAATCGATATTCACTATTTATAGAGCACTGACACTTAAGCCACTGGTAGAATTAACTACACCGTTTGATAGTCGCTATCAATAGATCATCACTGGAAAAAAAAAACAGATTATTACTCTGTTTGATAGTCACCAGCAGCTTTCATCGGTCGATTGAGTGGTTTTGTTGATAGTCATGCTTTTCACACGCTTGAAATAGGAATATTGCTCTGTTCAATAGTCATCACCTGACTTCTTTTGTCATTTTCATAATCTTCTCTCCATCTCCATCTCCATAGAATGTTGAGAATCAATGATCATTCTTCCTAAGGGGCTGTCATAAGTGTCACCACATATGCTGGTGAAATATAAAGCACTGTTCGATAGTCACTGATCAAATCTTGTAGTTTTGTTGATAGTCATGTTTTTACTACAAATATGGAAATAGTGCTTTGTTTGATAGTCACCACCTGACCTTTGTGTTATTTTATTAGTCTTCAATAAGGAGATTGCTACTTTCAGCCCCCTCGCCTCCACTCACCCCAACTTTTAAATTTCAAATGACACCATACCTACCTTGCGATACATCAAATTAAAGAGAATTAGATTCTCTTCCTGAAAAAAATAATTTCCAATTTTTCGACCCCACCCTCTTCTCCCCAAAAATTCTCTGAGTGTCCCATTTAATATTCTGGACCCTTCAATTCTCCTTAGTTGGGTCAGCATCATCCTGAATAGCATCGAAGAAGAGAATGTTTTGTGGAAAAAGTGCCACCCAAATTCACCCCATTGCTCTCCCCCATCTCAACTTCAAAATTTAACAAAACACCATCTACTTTTTTGAACATCAAATTGAAGAGGATTGAATTTTCTTTCTGAAAACATTTTTTTTTAATTTTCAACTCCTCCTCCGTTAAATTGGACATTTTGAGTAATTCAGGAGCGTGCGTAACAGGAACGAATTTTCCCTCAAAGAATTTCGCCGGAACCAATTTCCCGGCAATAATTTCTCTTGGAAGCAATTTCCCTGGAATGAAGTCCACCGGAATGAACTTCCCTCAGAAATAATTTCCCCTGGAAGGAATTTCGCCAGCAGGAATTCCACCGGAATGAAGTTCCCTCGAAAATAACTTCCCCTAGAAGGAATTTCTCCGGAATCAGTTCCACCGGAATGAACTTTCCTCAGAAATAATTTCCCCCGGAAGGAATTTCCCCAGAATCAATTTCACCGCAATGAACTTTCATCGGAAATGATTTCGCTTGGATGAAACAGTATCTCAAAACACAATATCCAATTTCCTTCTTCTTCTAGGACGTGACCGGGACAATTCATCGCCAAATAATATTTTGCCCTTTGCCTTAGCTTTAGTATGTCCCTTTGTGTTTCCTTGTTGCTTTTCGAACGTGAGGCCTCTTTTTTGCAGTTTTCTGTTGTCAAGAGCTCCGTTCGGCCCCCACTATTCTGTCTCCAATGTAATTTGAAGCCCTGCTGGGCCCCCTTATATTGTCCATGACTTCCGGAGCAGCAAGCACCGTTATGCTGTCATATCATGTTTGGAGCCCCATCGGGCCCCATTGTGCCTTCAAGTGTACCTGGAGTCCTATTGAGCCTCTTTATGCTTTTTATGGCTTTCGGAGTAGTAGGTACACTTCATTTTCCGTTATTCTGTCCTACAGAGGTCCATTGGGCCTCTTGTGTCCTCAATACCGTTTCTAGTTTGAGCTCACTTGCACTTTTTCAAGGCTTTCCAAGCACTAGTATGCTCCTTGTACCTGTACGTGGTTTCCGTCCTGAAATCAAGCCCCCTTGTATTTTCAAGGATAATTTCGAGCCCTGATGACTTATGTGCTTCATGGCTTCCAAAATTCCACACGGTCTTCTTTTGCCATCTTGTGTTATCCACAAGCCCAATAAGGGCCCCAGTGGCCCCCTTATTGGGTCTTGATTTTGATTTCAAGCCCTGCTGAGCCCCTTTACATTGTCCATGACATCCGGAGCAGCAGGTAACGTTATGCCGTCATATCATGTTTGGAGCCTCATCGGGCCCCATTGTGCCTTCAAGTGTACCTGGAGTCCTATTGAGCCTCTTTATGCTTTTTATGGCTTTCGAAGTAGTAGGTACACTTCATTTTCCGTTATTCTGTTCTACAGAGGTCCATTGGGCCCCTTGTGTCCCCAATACCGTTTCAAGTTTGACCTTACTCGCACTTTTCCAAGGCTTTCCAAGCACTAGTATGCCCCTTGTACCTGTACGTGGTATTCGGCCTGAAATCAAGCCCCCTTGTATCTTCAAGGATAATTTCGAGCCCTGATGACTTATGTGCTTCATGGCTTCCAAAATTCCACACGGTCCTCTTTTGCCATCTTGTGTTATCCACAAGCCCAATAAGGGCCCCAGTGGCCCTCTTATTGGGTCTTGATTTTGATTTGAAGCCCTGCTGAGCCCCCTTACATTGTTCATGACTTCCGGGGCAGCAAGTAACGTAATGCTGTCATATCATGTTTGGAGCCCCATCGGGCCCCATTGTGCCTTCAAGTGTACTTGGAGTCCTATTGAGCCTCTTTATTCTTTTTATGGCTTTCGGAGTAGTAGGTACACTTCATTTTCCGTTATTCTGTTCTACAGAGGTCCATTGGGCCTCTTGTGTCCTCAATACCGTTTCTAGTTTGAGCTCACTTGCACTTTTTCAAGGCTTTCCAAGCACTAGTATGCCCCTTGTACCTGTACGTGGTATTCGGCCTGAAATCCAGCCCCCTTGTGTCTTAAAGGATAATTTCGAGCCCTGATGACTTATGTGCTTCATGGCTTCCAAAATTCCACACGGTCTTCTTTTGCCATCTTGTGTTATCCACAAGCCCAATAAGGGCCCCAGTGGCCCCCTTATTGGGTCTTGATTTTGATTTCAAGCCCTGCTGAGCCCCTTTACATTGTCCATGACATCCGGAGCAGCAGGTAACGTTATGCCGTCATATCATGTTTGGAGCCTCATCGGGCCCCATTGTGCCTTCAAGTGTACCTGGAGTCCTATTGAGCCTCTTTATGCTTTTTATGGCTTTCGAAGTAGTAGGTACACTTCATTCTCCGTTATTCTGTTCTACAGAGGTCCATTGGGCCCCTTGTGTCCCCAATACCGTTTCAAGTTTGACCTTACTCGCACTTTTCCAAGGCTTTCCAAGCACTAGTATGCCCCTTGTACCTGTACGTGGTATTCGGCCTGAAATCAAGCCCCCTTGTATCTTCAAGGATAATTTCGAGCCCTGATGACTTATGTGCTTCATGGCTTCCAAAATTCCACACGGTCCTCTTTTGCCATCTTGTGTTATCCACAAGCCCAATAAGGGCCCCAGTGGCCCTCTTATTGGGTCTTGATTTTGATTTGAAGCCCTGCTGAGCCCCCTTACATTGTTCATGACTTCCGGGGCAGCAAGTAACGTAATGCTGTCATATCATGTTTGGAGCCCCATCGGGCCCCATTGTGCCTTCAAGTGTACTTGGAGTCCTATTGAGCCTCTTTATTCTTTTTATGGCTTTCGGAGTAGTAGGTACACTTCATTTTCCGTTATTCTGTTCTACAGAGGTCCATTGGGCCTCTTGTGTCCTCAATACCGTTTCTAGTTTGAGCTCACTTGCACTTTTTCAAGGCTTTCCAAGCACTAGTATGCCCCTTGTACCTGTACGTGGTATTCGGCCTGAAATCCAGCCCCCTTGTGTCTTAAAGGATAATTTCGAGCCCTGATGACTTATGTGCTTCATGGCTTCCAAAATTCCACACGGTCTTCTTTTGCCATCTTGTGTTATCCACAAGCCCAATAAGGGCCCCAGTGGCCCTCTTATTGGGTCTTGATTTTGATTTGAAGCCCTGCTGAGCCCCCTTACATTGTTCATGACTTCCGGAGCAGCAAGTAACGTAATGCTGTCATATCATGTTTGGAGCCCCATCGGGCCCCATTGTGCCTTCAAGTGTACTTGGAGTCCTATTGAGCCTCTTTATGCTTTTTATGGCTTTCGGAGTAGTAGGTACACTCCATTTTCCGTTATTCTGTTCTACAGAGGTCCATTGGGCCCCTTGTGTCCTCAATACCGTTTCAAGTTTGACCTTACTCGCACTTTTCCAAGGCTTTCCAAGCACTAGTATGCCCCTTGTACCTGTACGTGGTATTCGGCCTGAAATCAAGCCCCCTTGTATTTCCAAGGATAATTTCGAGCCCTGATGACTTATGTGCTTCATGGATTCCAAAATTCCACACGGTCTTCTTTTGCCATCTTGTGTTATCCACAAGCCCAATAAGGGCCCCAGTGGCCCTCTTATTGGGTCTTGATTTTGATTTGAAGCCCTGCTGAGCCCCCTTACATTGTTCATGACTTCCGGAGCAGCAAGTAACGTAATGCTGTCATATCATGTTTGGAGCCCCATAGGGCCCCATTGTGCCTTCAAGTGTACCTGGAGTCCTATTGAGCCTCTTTATGCTTTTTATGGCTTTCGGAGTAGTAGGTTCACTTCATTTTCCGTTATTCTGTTCTACAGAGGTCCATTGGGCCCATTGTGTCCTCAATACCGTTTCAAGTTTGACCTTACTCGCACTTTTCCAAGGCTTTCCAAGCACTAGTATGCCCCTTGTACCTGTACGTGGTATTCGGCCTGAAATCAAGCCCCCTTGTATTTTCAAGGATAATTTCGAGCCCTGATGACTTATGTGCTTCATGGCTTCCAAAATTCCACACGGTCTTCTTTTGCCATCTTGTGTTATCCACAAGCCCAATAAGGGCCCCAGTGGCCCTCTTATTGGGTCTTGATTTTGATTTGAAGCCCTGCTGAGCCCCCTTACATTGTTCATGACTTCCGGAGCAGCAAGTAACGTAATGCTGTCATATCATGTTTGGAGCCCCATAGGGCCCCATTGTGCCTTCAAGTGTACCTGGAGTCCTATTGAGCCTCTTTATGCTTTTTATGGCTTTCGGAGTAGTAGGTACACTTCATTTTCCGTTATTCTGTTCTACAGAGGTCCATTGGGCCCATTGTGTCCTCAATACCGTTTCAAGTTTGACCTTACTCGCACTTTTCCAAGGCTTTCCAAGCACTAGTATGCCCCTTGTACCTGTACGTGGTATTCGGCCTGAAATCCAGCCCCCTTGTGTCTTAAAGGATAATTTCGAGCCCTGATGACTTATGTGCTTCATGGCTTCCAAAATTCCACACGGTCTTCTTTTGCCATCTTGTGTTATCCACAAGCCCAATAAGGGCCCCAGTGGCCCCCTTATTGGCTCTTGATTTTGATTTGAAGCCCTGCTGAGCCCCCTTACATTGTTCATGACTTCCGGAGCAGCAAGTAACGTAATGCTGTCATATCATGTTTGGAGCCCCATCGGGCCCCATTGTGCCTTCAAGTGTACCTGGAGTCCTATTGAGCCTCTTTATGCTTTTTATGGCTTTCGGAGTAGTAGGTACACTTCATTTTCCGTTATTCTGTTCTACAGAGGTCCATTGGGCCCATTGTGTCCTCAATACCGTTTCAAGTTTGACCTTACTCGCACTTTTCCAAGGCTTTCCAAGCACTAGTATGCCCCTTGTACCTGTACGTGGTATTCGGCCTGAAATCAAGCCCCCTTGTATTTTCAAGGATAATTTCGAGCCCTGATGACTTATGTGCTTCATGGCTTCCAAAATTCCACACGGTCTTCTTTTGCCATCTTGTGTTATCCACAAGCCCAATAAGGGCCCCAGTGGCCCTCTTATTGGGTCTTGATTTTGATTTCAAGCCCTGCTGAGCCCCCTTACATTGTTCATGACTTCCGGAGCAGCAAGTAACGTAATGCTGTCATATCATGTTTGGAGCCCCATAGGGCCCCATTGTGCCTTCAAGTGTACCTGGAGTCCTATTGAGCCTCTTTATGCTTTTTATGGCTTTCGGAGTAGTAGGTACACTTCATTTTCCGTTATTCTGTTCTACAGAGGTCCATTGGGCCCATTGTGTCCTCAATACCGTTTCAAGTTTGACCTTACTCGCACTTTTCCAAGGCTTTCCAAGCACTAGTATGCCCCTTGTACCTGTACGTGGTATTCGGCCTGAAATCAAGCCCCCTTGTATTTTCAAGGATAATTTCGAGCCCTGATGACTTATGTGCTTCATGGCTTCCAAAATTCCACACGGTCTTCTTTTGCCATCTTGTGTTATCCACAAGCCCAATAAGGGCCCCAGTGGCCCTTTTATTGAGTCTTGATTTTGATTTCAAGCCCTGCTGAGCCCCCTTACATTGTTCATGACTTCCGGAGCAGCAAGTAACGTAATGCTGTCATATCATGTTTGGAGCCCCATAGGGCCCCATTGTGCCTTCAAGTGTACCTGGAGTCCTATTGAGCCTCTTTATGCTTTTTATGGCTTTCGGAGTAGTAGGTACACTCCATTTTCCGTTATTCTGTTCTACAGAGGTCCATTGGGCCTCTTGTGTCCTCAATACCGTTTCTAGTTTGACCTCACTTGCACTTTTCCAAGGCTTTCCAAGCACTAGTATGCCCCTTGTACCTGTACGTGGTATTCGGCCTGAAATCTAGCCCCCTTGTGTCTTAAAGGATAATTTCGAGCCCTGATGATTTATGTGCTTCATGGCTTCCAAAATTCCACACGGTCTTCTTTTGCCATCTTGTGTTATCCACAAGCCCAATAAGGGCCCTAGTGGCCCCCTTATTGGGTCTTGATTTTGATTTCAAGCCCTGCTGAGCCCCCTTACTGTGTCCATGACATCCGGAGCAGCAAGTAACGTTATGCCGTCATATCATGTTTGAAGCCCCATCGGGCCCCATTGTGCCTTCAAGTGTAGCTGGAGTCCTATTGAGCCTCTTTATGCTTTTTATGGCTTTCGGAGTAGTAGGTACACTTCATTTTCCGTTATTCTGTCCTACAGAGGTCCATTGGGCCTCTTGTGTCCTCAATACCGTTTCTAGTTTGAGCTCACTTGCACTTTTTCAAGGCTTTCCAAGCACTAGTATGCTCCTTGTACCTGTACGTGGTATTCGGCCTGAAATCAAGCCCTCTTGTATTTTCAAGGATAATTTCGAGCCCTGATGACTTATGTGCTTCATGGCTTCTAAAATTCCACACGGTCTTCTTTTGCCATCTTGTGTTATCCACAAGCCCAATAAGGGCCCCAGTGGCCCCCTTATTGGGTCTTGATTTTGATTTCAAGCCCTGCTGAGCCCCCTTACATTGTTCATGACTTCCGGAGCAGCAAGTAACGTAATGCTGTCATATCATGTTTGGAGCCCCATCGGGCCCCATTGTGCCTTCAAGTGTACCTGGAGTCCTATTGAGCCTCTTTATGCTTTTTATGGCTTTCGGAGTAGTAGGTACATTTCATTTTCCGTTATTCTGTTCTACAGAGGTCCATTGGGCCCCTTGTGTCCTCAATACCGTTTCTAGTTTGACCTCACTCGCACTTTTCCAAGGCTTTTCAAGCACTAGTATGCCCCTTGTACCTGTACGTGGTATTCGGCCTGAAATCTAGCCCCCTTGTGTCTTAAAGGATAATTTCGAGCCCTGATGACTTATGTGCTTCATGGCTTCCAAAATTCCACACGGTCCTCTTTTGCCATCTTGTGTTATCCACAAGCCCAATAAGGGCCCCAGTGGCCCTCTTATTGGGTCTTGATTTTGATTTAAAGCCCTGCTGAGCCCCCTTACATTGTTCATGACTTCCGGAGCAGCAAGTAACGTAATGCTGTCATATCATGTTTGGAGCCCCATCGGGCCCCATTGTGCCTTCAAGTGTACCTGGAGTCCTATTGAGCCTCTTTATGCTTTTTATGGCTTTCGGAGTAGTAGGTACATTTCATTTTCCGTTATTCTGTTCTACAGAGGTCCATTGGGCCCCTTGTGTCCTCAATACCGTTTCTAGTTTGACCTCACTTGCACTTTTCCAAGGCTTTCCAAGCACTAGTATGCCCCTTGTACCTGTACGTGGTATTCGGCCTGAAATCTAGCCCCCTTGTGTCTTAAAGGATAATTTCGAGCCCTGATGATTTATGTGCTTCATGGCTTCCAAAATTCCACACGGTCTTCTTTTGCCATCTTGTGTTATCCACAAGCCCAATAAGGGCCCCAGTGGCCCCCTTATTGGGTCTTGATTTTGATTTCAAGCCCTGCTGAGCCCCCTTACATTGTTCATGACTTCCGGAGCAGCAAGTAACGTAATGCTGTCATATCATGTTTGGAGCCCCATCGGGCCCCATTGTGCCTTCAAGTGTACCTGGAGTCCTATTGAGCCTCTTTATGCTTTTTATGGCTTTCGGAGTAGTAGGTACATTTCATTTTCCGTTATTCTGTTCTACAGAGGTCCATTGGGCCCCTTGTGTCCTCAATACCGTTTCTAGTTTGACCTCACTCGCACTTTTCCAAGGCTTTTCAAGCACTAGTATGCCCCTTGTACCTGTACGTGGTATTCGGCCTGAAATCTAGCCCCCTTGTGTCTTAAAGGATAATTTCGAGCCCTGATGACTTATGTGCTTCATGGCTTCCAAAATTCCACACGGTCCTCTTTTGCCATCTTGTGTTATCCACAAGCCCAATAAGGGCCCCAGTGGCCCTCTTATTGGGTCTTGATTTTGATTTAAAGCCCTGCTGAGCCCCCTTACATTGTTCATGACTTCCGGAGCAGCAAGTAACGTAATGCTGTCATATCATGTTTGGAGCCCCATCGGGCCCCATTGTGCCTTCAAGTGTACCTGGAGTCCTATTGAGCCTCTTTATGCTTTTTATGGCTTTCGGAGTAGTAGGTACATTTCATTTTCCGTTATTCTGTTCTACAGAGGTCCATTGGGCCCCTTGTGTCCTCAATACCGTTTCTAGTTTGACCTCACTTGCACTTTTCCAAGGCTTTCCAAGCACTAGTATGCCCCTTGTACCTGTACGTGGTATTCGGCCTGAAATCTAGCCCCCTTGTGTCTTAAAGGATAATTTCGAGCCCTGATGATTTATGTGCTTCATGGCTTCCAAAATTCCACACGGTCTTCTTTTGCCATCTTGTGTTATCCACAAGCCCAATAAGGGCCCCAGTGGCCCCCTTATTGGGTCTTGATTTTGATTTCAAGCCCTGCTGAGCCCCCTTACATTGTTCATGACTTCCGGAGCAGCAAGTAACGTAATGCTGTCATATCATGTTTGGAGCCCCATCGGGCCCCATTGTGCCTTCAAGTGTACCTGGAGTCCTATTGAGCCTCTTTATGCTTTTTATGGCTTTCGGAGTAGTAGGTACATTTCATTTTCCGTTATTCTGTTCTACAGAGGTCCATTGGGCCCCTTGTGTCCTCAATACCGTTTCTAGTTTGACCTCACTCGCACTTTTCCAAGGCTTTTCAAGCACTAGTATGCCCCTTGTACCTGTACGTGGTATTCGGCCTGAAATCTAGCCCCCTTGTGTCTTAAAGGATAATTTCGAGCCCTGATGACTTATGTGCTTCATGGCTTCCAAAATTCCACACGGTCCTCTTTTGCCATCTTGTGTTATCCACAAGCCCAATAAGGGCCCCAGTGGCCCTTTTATTGAGTCTTGATTTTGATTTCAAGCCCTGCTGAGCCCCCTTACATTGTTCATGACTTCCGGAGCAGCAAGTAACGTAATGCTGTCATATCATGTTTGGAGCCCCATAGGGCCCCATTGTGCCTTCAAGTGTACCTGGAGTCCTATTGAGCCTCTTTATGCTTTTTATGGCTTTCGGAGTAGTAGGTACACTCCATTTTCCGTTATTCTGTTCTACAGAGGTCCATTGGGCCTCTTGTGTCCTCAATACCGTTTCTAGTTTGACCTCACTTGCACTTTTCCAAGGCTTTCCAAGCACTAGTATGCCCCTTGTACCTGTACGTGGTATTCGGCCTGAAATCTAGCCCCCTTGTGTCTTAAAGGATAATTTCGAGCCCTGATGATTTATGTGCTTCATGGCTTCCAAAATTCCACACGGTCTTCTTTTGCCATCTTGTGTTATCCACAAGCCCAATAAGGGCCCTAGTGGCCCCCTTATTGGGTCTTGATTTTGATTTCAAGCCCTGCTGAGCCCCCTTACTGTGTCCATGACATCCGGAGCAGCAAGTAACGTTATGCCGTCATATCATGTTTGAAGCCCCATCGGGCCCCATTGTGCCTTCAAGTGTAGCTGGAGTCCTATTGAGCCTCTTTATGCTTTTTATGGCTTTCGGAGTAGTAGGTACACTTCATTTTCCGTTATTCTGTCCTACAGAGGTCCATTGGGCCTCTTGTGTCCTCAATACCGTTTCTAGTTTGAGCTCACTTGCACTTTTTCAAGGCTTTCCAAGCACTAGTATGCTCCTTGTACCTGTACGTGGTATTCGGCCTGAAATCAAGCCCTCTTGTATTTTCAAGGATAATTTCGAGCCCTGATGACTTATGTGCTTCATGGCTTCTAAAATTCCACACGGTCTTCTTTTGCCATCTTGTGTTATCCACAAGCCCAATAAGGGCCCCAGTGGCCCCCTTATTGGGTCTTGATTTTGATTTCAAGCCCTGCTGAGCCCCCTTACATTGTTCATGACTTCCGGAGCAGCAAGTAACGTAATGCTGTCATATCATGTTTGGAGCCCCATCGGGCCCCATTGTGCCTTCAAGTGTACCTGGAGTCCTATTGAGCCTCTTTATGCTTTTTATGGCTTTCGGAGTAGTAGGTACATTTCATTTTCCGTTATTCTGTTCTACAGAGGTCCATTGGGCCCCTTGTGTCCTCAATACCGTTTCTAGTTTGACCTCACTCGCACTTTTCCAAGGCTTTTCAAGCACTAGTATGCCCCTTGTACCTGTACGTGGTATTCGGCCTGAAATCTAGCCCCCTTGTGTCTTAAAGGATAATTTCGAGCCCTGATGACTTATGTGCTTCATGGCTTCCAAAATTCCACACGGTCCTCTTTTGCCATCTTGTGTTATCCACAAGCCCAATAAGGGCCCCAGTGGCCCTCTTATTGGGTCTTGATTTTGATTTGAAGCCCTGCTGAGCCCCCTTACATTGTTCATGACTTCCGGAGCAGCAAGTAACGTAATGCTGTCATATCATGTTTGGAGCCTCATAGGGCCCCATTGTGCCTTCAAGTGTACCTGGAGTCCTATTGAGCCTCTTTATGCTTTTTATGGCTTTCGGAGTAGTAGGTACACTCCATTTTCCGTTATTCTGTTCTACAGAGGTCCATTGGGCCCCTTGTGTCCTCAATACCGTTTCAAGTTTGACCTTACTCGCACTTTTCCAAGGCTTTCCAAGCACTAGTATGCCCCTTGTACCTGTACGTGGTATTCGGCTTGAAATCAAGCCCCCTTGTATCTTCAAGGATAATTTCGAGCCCTGATGACTTATGTGCTTCATGGCTTCCAAAATTCCACACGGTCTTCTTTTGCCATCTTGTGTTATCCACAAGCCCAATAAGGGTCCCAGTGGCCCTCTTATTGGGTCTTGATTTTGATTTGAAGCCCTGCTGAGCCCCCTTACATTGTTCATGACTTCCGGAGCAGCAAGTAACGTAATGCTGTCATATCATGTTTGGAGCCCCATCGGGCCCCATTGTGCCTTCAAGTGTACTTGGAGTCCTATTGAGCATCTTTATGCTTTTTATGGCTTTCGGAGTAGTAGGTACACTTCATTTTCCGTTATTCTGTTCTACAGAGGTCCATTGGGCCTCTTGTGTCCTCAATACCGTTTCTTGTTTGAGCTCACTTGCACTTTTTCAAGGCTTTCCAAGCACTAGTATGCCCCTTGTACCTGTACGTGGTATTCGGCCTGAAATCCAGCCCCCTTGTGTCTTAAAGGATAATTTCGAGCCCTGATGACTTATGTGCTTCATGGCTTCCAAAATTCCACACGGTCTTCTTTTGCCATCTTGTGTTATCCACAAGCCCAATAAGGGCCCCAGTGGCCCCCTTATTGGCTCTTGATTTTGATTTGAAGCCCTGCTGAGCCCCCTTACATTGTTCATGACTTCCGGAGCAGCAAGTAACGTAATGCTGTCATATCATGTTTGGAGCCCCATCGGGCCCTTTTGTGCCTTCAAGTGTACCTGGAGTCCTATTGAGCCTCTTTATGCTTTTTATGGCTTTCGGAGTAGTAGGTACACTTCATTTTCCGTTATTCTGTTCTACAGAGGTCCATTGGGCCCATTGTGTCCTCAATACCGTTTCAAGTTTGACCTTACTCGCACTTTTCCAAGGCTTTCCAAGCACTAGTATGCCCCTTGTACCTGTACGTGGTATTCGGCCTGAAATCAAGCCCCCTTGTATCTTCAAGGATAATTTCGAGCCCTGATGACTTATGTGCTTCATGGCTTCCAAAATTCCACACGGTCTTCTTTTGCCATCTTGTGTTATCCACAAGCCCAATAAGGGCCCCAGTGGCCCTCTTATTGAGTCTTGATTTTGATTTCAAGCCCTGCTGAGCCCCCTTACCTTGTTCATGACTTCCGGAGCAGCAAGTAACGTAATGCTGTCATATCATGTTTGGAGCCCCATAGGGCCCCATTGTGCCTTCAAGTGTACCTGGAGTCCTATTGAGCCTCTTTATGCTTTTTATGGCTTTCGAAGTAGTAGGTACACTTCATTTCCCGTTATTCTGTTCTACAGAGGTCCATTGGGCCCATTGTGTCCTCAATACCGTTTCAAGTTTGACCTTACTCGCACTTTTCCAAGGCTTTCCAAGCACTAGTATGCCCCTTGTACCTGTACGTGGTATTCGGCCTGAAATCAAGCCCCCTTGTATTTTCAAGGATAATTTCGAGCCCTGATGACTTATGTGCTTCATGGCTTCCAAAATTCCACACGGTCTTCTTTTGCCATCTTGTGTTATCCACAAGCCCAATAAGGGCCCCAGTGGCCCTTTTATTGAGTCTTGATTATGATTTCAAGCCCTGCTGAGCCCCCTTACATTGTTCATGACTTCCGGAGCAGCAAGTAACGTAATGCTGTCATATCATGTTTGGAGCCCCATAGGGCCCCATTGTGCCTTCAAGTGTACCTGGAGTCCTATTGAGCCTCTTTATGCTTTTTATGGCTTTCGGAGTAGTAGGTACACTCCATTTTCCGTTATTCTGTTCTACAGAGGTCCATTGGGCCCCTTGTGTCCTCAATACCGTTTCAAGTTTGACCTTACTCGCACTTTTCCAAGGCTTTCCAAGCACTAGTATGCCCCTTGTACCTGTACGTGGTATTCGGCCTGAAATCTAGCCCCCTTGTGTCTTAAAGGATAATTTCGAGCCCTGATGACTTATGTGCTTCATGGCTTCCAAAATTCCACACGGTCTTCTTTTGCCATCTTGTGTTATCCACAAGCCCAATAAGGGCCCCAGTGGCCCTCTTATTGGGTCTTGATTTTGATTTGAAGCCCTGCTGAGCCCCCTTACATTGTTCATGACTTCCGGAGCAGCAAGTAACGTAATGCTGTCATATCATGTTTGGAGCCCCATCGGGCCCCATTGTGCCTTCAAGTGTACTTGGAGTCCTATTGAGCCTCTTTATGCTTTTTATGGCTTTCGGAGTAGTAGGTACACTTCATTTTCCGTTATTCTGTTCTACAGAGGTCCATTGGGCCCCTTGTGTCCTCAATACCGTTTCTAGTTTGACCTCACTCGCACTTTTCCAAGGCTTTCCAAGCACTAGTATGCCCCTTGTACCTGTACGTGGTATTCGGCCTGAAATCTAGCCCCCTTGTGTCTTAAAGGATAATTTCGAGCCCTGATGACTTATGTGCTTCATGGCTTCCAAAATTCCACACGGTCTTCTTTTGCCATCTTGTGTTATCCACAAGCCCAATAAGGGCCCCAGTGGCCCCCTTATTGGGTCTTGATTTTGATTTCAAGCCCTGCTGAGCCCCCTTACTGTGTCCATGACATCCGGAGCAGCAAGTAACGTTATGCCGTCATATCATGTTTGGAGCCCCATCGGGCCCCATTGTGCCTTCAAGTGTAGCTGGAGTCCTATTGAGCCTCTTTATGCTTTTTATGGCTTTCGGAGTAGTAGGTACACTTCATTTTCCGTTATTCTGTTCTACATAGGTCCATTGGGCCCCTTGTGTCCTCAATACCGTTTCAAGTTTGAGCTCACTCGCACTTTTTTAAGGCTTTCTAAGCACTAGTATGCCCCTTGTGCCTGTACGTGGTGTTCGGCCTGAAATCAAGCCCCCTTGGTGTCCTTAAGGATAATTTCGAGCCTTGATGACTTATGTGCTTCATGGATTCCAAAATCCCACACGGTCTTCTTTTGCCATCTTGTGTTATTCACAAGCCCAATAAGGGCTTCAGTGGCCCCCTTGTTGGGTCTTTAGTTTGATTTGAAGCCCTGCTGAGCCCCCTTGCATTTTTATTTGCTCTCAGAAGCTGGTAATCACCTTTCTGCCATCATATTATTCGGAGTCCTTTGGGGCCACCTTGGGCTCTCAAATGTAGTTGGAGCCCTGATATGAGTCCCCGTATGTGTTTTTGTGGAATTGAGGATTCCAGTGAGCCATTTCTTGCCTGCTTTTATTTTACAGAGCTTCATTGGGCCCCTTTGTTGTTTTTTCATGACTTTCGCAGCTCTATCGGACCCCTTGTGCCTTCTCCAAACTAAATGTGTAGTTTTGAGCCCCATCTAATCAGCTTACTTATAATTTCTTCAGCTTTCAGAGTACCAGTGAGCCTTCTTGCATTTTCCCGTGGCGTTCGAATTTCTATTGGCCCCCCTTTTGCCGTAATGTGTCATCGTTTGGAGACCCAATTAGCCCCCTTATGGTCTTTTGTAGCTCCCAGAATTCCAGTAGGCCCCCTTTTGTCTCCTTTTGTTATATCAAGCTCTCTGCCCCCCTTGTGTCACCCGAGGTGTCACCGATATCGTTTGAAGCCTTACTGAGACAGCCACCTTATATTTTTCCCTGGCTTTCGAATCTTTATTGTGAACCCCCTTGTACCCTCATGTGTCATTTGGAGCCCTGATGAGCTTACGTTTTTTTGTAACTTTCAGAGCTCCAGTAAACTCCCTTTTGTTTTCTTTTATCCGGGGCTTCATTGGTCTCCATCGTGGTTTTTCCATGACTTTCGGAGCTCAATGGGGTTCGGTGAATTCAATTTGGGAGAAATTCAATCAGACGGAATTCATTCTAGGGGAACTCTTTCCGAGAGAAATTCTTTCCGAGGGAATTCCATGCCGGTGGAAATCATTCTGGGGACATTCCTTCCAGGGGAAATCATTTCTGAGGGGAGTTTATCCTGGTGGAATTACTTCTGTGGAAGTTCCTCTCAGGGAAAAATTACTTAGGTACGGGAAATATATTCCGGGGAAATTCGTTTTGGGGAAATTCGTTCCTGGATTCTTTCAAGAGGGAAACAGGAGGTTTTAAAACTTTCAAGAAAATTTTGTTCAGGAAGAGAATTCAATTTCCTTCAAGTGGATGTAGTTATCACAAAGTATGTATTGATATTCAAGGTGAGATGGGTGACACTTTTTCAGAAAAAAAAATCAGTTTTGATGCTGTGCAGGTGACGTTGACTGCATTGAAGAGAAATTGGGAAGTCAAGAATGGTAAATTGAATACTCAGAGCATTTTGAGGAAGAAGGGAGTGGGGTTGAAAATTTTATGAGTAATTTTTCAGGAAGGGAATTCAATTATGTTCAATTTGATGTATCGCAAAGTAGGTAGTGTCATTTGAAATTTCAAAATTGGGGTGGGTGGGGGCGAGAGGGCCCTAGATAGAAATCCGCCAATGTATGTTTTAGATGTCCCCCTCGATATTAAAATCGACCTGTTTTTGCTCGAAGACATTCTCACTAGAAATCGGGGGTTATTGCAGGTGGATAGTTTTCAAATGATCACTCGGTATTTATCTCGATAAGTATTTATTATCAAAAAGGTATCATAGCTTCAAGAGTCAGTTTCAAGCCTTATTAACGTCCATTATGTTGTCATCCTCAGCTTGAGCCAAATCTTGTGGTATCTTCTACGACCTCCAAAAAAGCTTTGGCAATAATTCCGGGATTTTAGCGACCAGGTCCTTGAGAAAATCGAAAGTCGCCCAGGCCAGTCTGAAGAATGAGAATCCTTCTCCGTTTGCTGCAACGAATATTTTTCGTCTTGTCAATGATTTTTGGAAATCATCATCATCTTTTGGTCAGAATTCACCTTTGTCTATTTTTGCCGGAGGGGTCTCGCCCTTCTCGCCATCAGGTTGTTGACGATGATGATTTCGGTTCGATTGTTCTTGGCATCCGACGCTTGGCATCGATTCAGAATGCTTCAAACCGCATTCCTCGGCAAACTATCAGAATAAAAAAAATATATATATGCATATAACATTTTGAAAAAGAAATCTTCATATATTTTTCTTAGAGAAAGTCGCATGCCGAATCTGATTTTTTGTTTTCAGAAAAGGTACCACAAAACGTACTCAACTAATCCGCTTTTTTTGTGGCGGTAGCAGATACACCATGATTATTCAACCATTTCTTTTATGAAATTACGATTTCATGTCTCACATTAGGTAAGTAGGTACATGACATTCCAGTACCTAGTTCCATGTTTTGACTAAAATAAAACTCACCGCAGTTGCCATGGCCATAAGTACTCCTACTGCGACGATAACCTTCATAGTCGGGAAGTCTGGAGACTTTGATGGCCAAAGAAAGTGCATCGAACTTTTTTTTACCAATTTCAGGGCGGAAATGAAGACAATTGGTTATTGTTCGATTTCTCGTTCGATTTAATAGTCGATAAAATATGTTCTGAAAACATGCATGTTTTGCAAAAATGTTACACACCCAAGAATTTTAATTGAAGCATTCAATAATATTTCTGGAATAAACAAAATACCGCTTGAAAACTGTTTTTGGTACTCAAACAGAGCTATTGCAAAATCTAAACACCGAACAACTCTAAAACTTGAAATAAGAGGTATGTATTTAATCGGTATATTATACCGTATGTTCGTTAAAATCATGAATTAGGGCAGGCTATGGAAGTAAAAACGTACGTCGTGAATTTATCAATAATCACTATAATTTGATGTCAACATGATAAGCCGTCGTCATGGAATACATTTTGGACATACGTTTCGAAGTTCACAGCCTGCTCCAATTCATGATTTCAACGAACATACGGTACATCAAAGGTTATAAGTTGATATACATCACACATTCACACAGGGTGGTTCATCACCAAATGGACATAGCCTAAGGGTGGGTCCAGTTCAGTTCACCCTTTCAATACGACTTTTCGTCTTACGTCTTTTTTGAGTTCGAGCTTCTCTTTTTGTGTTTTTCCAAATTCACGGAATGTGCAAATAGCATTTTAAAAAAATTACCGTCGGAAAACTGGAAACTTGTCAATTTCAAAAATGGGCCCACACGACGCTCAGTCCAATCTACTTTCGATTATAGTTGGAATTTTCCAAAAAAAGTTGATCCTTGAGCAGGAATGAATTTTTGAGTGAAGTCCTGCATCGAAAGCGAGTCATCCTGGTCAGAACACGGGTGACAGGCCCTCTAGGGTGGCCACGGCTAGGACAAATTTTGAAAATTCATACCGCCCGACTGGCAACTGGAGACTGAATTTGACTGTTTTGTTATGTTGCTTTCAGCCAAATTGGTCTCCAATCCATCGGATAGATTTTGAATAATTGAATGGTGAAGTTAAGAACTTTGACTTTTTTTAATTATTTGACAGATCAGAGATAGGGCAATCCTACCAACTGTTCTGAATACAGCTTTTCAAGAGCTTTCAAATGACATACTACAAGTCATGTTCCCTGAGATACAACTTCTGATATTTGTTGATAGTGACACCTCTGTTTGACAGGTGAAAGTCTGAAGAAAGTCTGTGGAGAGCCACAGGAACTCTGGAAGAGCTCAGCAGGGAGAACTTTGAAAAACTCAATCGCAAAAGGGATCTTTTCATGCAAGTCAGAGGACCTCATGGGTGATAAAATATTTTGAAAAAAGTCTGGGGAATTCTTCAGAGAACCATGATAGGAATTCTAAAGAAGCTAAGCAGGGGATTTGCAGAAAATTCAGTGAGAGAAGCTACAGTTTTTTTTCACAAGTTGGAAGTCATCAAGGGGAGCTTGAGGAACTCTGGAAAATTCCATGAGGCTCTGGAATACTCCAAAAGTGTCCATGGCAACTCAGCAAGACTTCCGGAGAATTCATCCGCGAAAATGATCTTCATTTATTTACTAGACAAAAAACCTTGAACACCTATTCTGAAAAGCTCGGAAAATTCCAGAAAAATTCAGAAAAACTCAAGCGGAAAGTGGATTTGGTCGTTTAAGTGATCTAAAATGGGACAATAAGGAAAACCAAATAGCATCAAAGATTCCCTGGAGAGTTTCGAGGAATTCTGGGAATACCAAAAGTGACTTTTGAAGAGAGCTCAAGAGAATTGCGATGAATTCAGTCGCAAACAAGAACTGATTCGAGGAAGTTGAGGGATTTCAATTTGTGAAATATTAAGAGGGTAATTGAATATATCAGGGTAGTTCCATCGAAGTCTGTAAAAAGCACATGAGATTTAAATGGAACTCAGGAGAAGAATTCAGTGAAGCTCATACAAAAAGTGACCTGGGTATTTTGTATAGATTAACAAAACTCTAGTGGCATGATTCGTTTGGAGGATCTCTGGGGAAACTCCAAGGAACTCTGAGGAAGTTCGAGAAATTTTGGGGAGACACAGGAAGTTGGAGGAACTTGGAATAGTAACTCCAGAGGAGTCAATAGCAAGAATATTTTTTCATAAATCGAGATACCTTGAAGTTAATTTAATGTCTTACGAATATTTTGATGTCTGGAAAAGAACCCGGAGGAACTTTGGGGGAGCTCAGCAGTGAGGCTGGGAGCCTGGGCCAGAAATTTCATTTTGCCAAGAATTCGAAATTTAGCTCGAAAGTTTCACGATTTGACTGACATTTTTCGCACTTCTCACTAAAGTTCCGAAATTTGACTCAAAAATCTGTAATTTGACTAGAAGGTTGAACAATTTGCGTAAAGATTTCCAGCAGTTTGACCAGAGTGGTTCCAAATTTCAGCTAGAAATTTCATTTTGCCAAAAAAATGAATACAATTTCAGCGGAAATGCTCCAAGCTAAACAAGAATGATCCAAAATCAAGCCAAAATAATCCAAAATTGCTCTAAGGAACTCTGAGGAAGTTCGAGAAATTTTGGGTAGACACAGAAACTTTGGAGGAACTTAGAATAGTAACTCCAGAGGATTCTGTAGCAAGTGTATTTTTCATAAATCGAGATACCTCAAAGGTCATTCAATGTCTTATGAATATTTTGATGTCCGGAAAAAACCCGGAGGAACTTTGGGGGAGCTCAGCAGTGAGGCTGGGAGCCTGGGCCAGAAATTTCATTTTGTCAAGAACTCGAAATTTAGCTCAAAAATTCCACGATTTGGCTGACATTTTTTGCACTTCTCACCAAAGTTCCGAAATTTGACTAAAAAATCTGTAATTTGACCAAAAGGTTGAACAATTTGCATAGAGATTTCCAGCAGTTTGACCAGAGTGGTTTCAAATTTCAGCTAGAAATTTTATTTTGCCAAAAAAAATGAATACAATTTTAGCGAAAATGCTCCAAGCTGAACTAAAATGATCCAAAATCAAGCCAAAAAAATCCAAAATTGCTCTAAGGAACTCTGAGGAAGTTCGAGAAATTCTGGGGAGACACAGAAACTTTGGAGGAACTTAGGATATTAACTTCAGAGGATTCAGTAGCAAGAGTATTTTTTATAAATCGAGATACCTCAAAGTTAATTTAATGTCTTACGAATATTTTGATGTCCGGGAAAAACCCGGAGGAACTTGGGGGAGCTCAGCAGTGAGGCTGGGAGCCTGGACCAGAAATTTCATTTTGCCAAGAATTCGAAATTTAGCTCAAAAGTTCCACGATTTGGCTGACATTTTTCGCACTTCTCACTTGAGTTCCGAAATTTGACTCAAAAATCTGTAATTTGACTAAAAGGTTGAACAATTTGCATAGAGATTTCCAGCAGTTTGACCAGAGTGATTTCAAATTTCAGCTAGAAATTCTATTTTGTCAAAAAAATGAATACAATTTTAGCGAAAATGCTCCATGCTAAACTAGAATGATCCAAAATCAAGCCAAAGAAATCCAAAATTGAGCCAAAAGCTTTACAATTTTGCTGGAAATTTTCAATTTTGTCAAGAAAGATTCGAAATGTGGCTTGAAGAATCTAAAATTTGGCTAAAATGATCCAGAATCAAGCCAAAAAAATCCAAAATTGCTCTAAGGAACTCCGAGGGAGTTCGAGAAATTTTGGGGAGACACAGAAACTTTGGAGGAACTTAGAATAGTAACTCCAGAGGATTCAGTTGCAAGAATATTTTTTATAAATCGAGATACCTCGAAGTGATTTATTGTTTTATGAATATTTTTATGTCCGGGAAAAACCCGGAGAAACTTTGGGGGAGCTCAGCAGTGAGGCTGGGAGCTTGGGCCAGAAATTTAATTTTGCCAAGAATTCGAATTTTAGCTCAAAAGTTCCACGATTTGGCTGACATTTCTCGCACCTCTCACTAGAGTTCCGAAATTTGACTCAAAAATCTGTAATTTGACTAAAAGGTTGAACAATTTGCATAGAGATTTCCGGCAGTTTGACCAGAGTGGTTTCAAATTTCAGCTAGAAATTTTATTTTGCCAAAAAAATGAATACAGTTTCAGCGAAAATGCTCCAAGCTGAAGAAGAATGATCCAAAATCAAGCCAAAAAAAATCAAAATGGCTCTAAGGAACTCTGAGGAAGTTCGAGAAATTTTGGGGAGACACAGAAACTTTGGAGGAACTTAGAATAGTAACTCCAGAGGATTCAGTAGCAAGAGTATTGTTTATAAATCGAGATACCTCAAAGTTAATTTAATGTCTTATGGATATTTTGATCTCCGGGAAAAAACCGGAGGAACTTTGGGGGAGCTCAGCAGTGAGGCTGGGAGCCTGGACCAGAAATTTCATTTTGCCAAGAATTCGAAATTAAGCTCAAAAGTTCCACGATTTGGCTGACATTTTTTGCACTTCTCACTTGAGTTCCGGAATTTGACTCAAAAATCTGTAATTTGACTAAAAGGTTGAACAATTTGCATAGAGATTTCCAGCAGTTTGACCAGAGTGGTTTCAAATTTCAGCTAGAAATTTTATTTTGTCCAAAAAATGAATACAATTTTAGCGAAAATGCTCCATGCTAAACTAGAATGATCCAAAATCAAGCCAAAGAAATCCAAAATTGAGCCAAAAGCTTTACAATTTTGCTGGAAATTTTCAATTTTGTCAAGAAAGATTCGAAATGTGGCTTGAAGAATCTAAAATTTGGCTAAAATGATCCAGAATCAAGCCAAAAAAATCCAAAATTGCTCTAAGGAACTCCGAGGGAGTTCGAGAAATTTTGGGGAGACACAGAAACTTTGGAGGAACTTAGAATAGTAACTCCAGAGGATTCAGTTGCAAGAATATTTTTTATAAATCGAGATACCTCGAAGTGATTTATTGTTTTATGAATATTTTTATGTCCGGGAAAAACCCGGAGAAACTTTGGGGGAGCTCAGCAGTGAGGCTGGGAGCTTGGGCCAGAAATTTAATTTTGCCAAGAATTCGAATTTTAGCTCAAAAGTTCCACGATTTGGCTGACATTTCTCGCACCTCTCACTAGAGTTCCGAAATTTGACTCAAAAATCTGTAATTTGACTAAAAGGTTGAACAATTTGCATAGAGATTTCCGGCAGTTTGACCAGAGTGGTTTCAAATTTCAGCTAGAAATTTTATTTTGCCAAAAAAATGAATACAGTTTCAGCGAAAATGCTCCAAGCTGAAGAAGAATGATCCAAAATCAAGCCAAAAAAAATCAAAATGGCTCTAAGGAACTCTGAGGAAGTTCGAGAAATTTTGGGGAGACACAGAAACTTTGGAGGAACTTAGAATAGTAACTCCAGAGGATTCAGTAGCAAGAGTATTGTTTATAAATCGAGATACCTCAAAGTTAATTTAATGTCTTATGGATATTTTGATCTCCGGGAAAAAACCGGAGGAACTTTGGGGGAGCTCAGCAGTGAGGCTGGGAGCCTGGACCAGAAATTTCATTTTGCCAAGAATTCGAAATTAAGCTCAAAAGTTCCACGATTTGGCTGACATTTTTTGCACTTCTCACTTGAGTTCCGGAATTTGACTCAAAAATCTGTAATTTGACTAAAAGGTTGAACAATTTGCATAGAGATTTCCAGCAGTTTGACCAGAGTGGTTTCAAATTTCAGCTAGAAATTTTATTTTGTCCAAAAAATGAATACAATTTTAGCGAAAATGCTCCATGCTAAACTAGAATGATCCAAAATCAAGCCAAAGAATTCCAAAATTGAGCCAAAGGCTTCACAATTTTGCTGAAAATTTTCAATTTTGTCAAGAAAAATTCGAAATGTGGCTTGAAGAATCCAAAATTTCACTGAAAACTTACACAATTTGCATCCAAAATTTTAGAAGCTAGACCAGAATATTTTAGAAAATTTGCCGAAATAGCTCGAAGATTGGCAAGGTCAATCCAAAATTGGACTTAATGGTTCCAAAATTTGGCCAAAAAACACAATAATTTCAATGAGAAGTTCCAAAATTGGACTAGAATGTTTCAAAATTCAGCTGAGAAGCTTCAAAATTTGGCCAACATTCCAAAAATCTCTGCATTTTCCAATCGCAATTTATTCAATTACTATTTGTAATGAATCTTTTCAGTACCCACCTAATTATATTTTTAGTGTTATTCCACGGCTTATAGCTTTGGCAATTATCCTTCTTACCGAGAACTGTTTCCGAGCCGTATTTTGTTATTCTCACAATTCAATGGTTCGATTAGGATTCTTGAGTGCATATTATTCTTTGCATTACATCTACGTTTCCAAAACATGTCGACCATCAAACCGAACAATGACCGAATCCGTTTGTTTTTGCCCTGAAATCGGTATAAAACTTCGATGAAATTTCTTTGGGCATCAAAGTCTCCAGACTTCGTGACCATGAAGGTCATAGTCGCACTAGGGGTACTTCTAGCCGTAACAACTGTGGTGAGTTTCGCTTCATCCAAAACATAACTCTATAAAATGTGAGTTAATCTAAATGAAATTCCTGAGTGACTGACTCATTGAGCTGTTGAGTATAATATGTAACAGTTATTCGAAAAAAGTCTTCTGTCTTCCTACAATGTGCCAATGTGCCTCAATTTTTTATCAACTATTTCTTCAATGTCATCGCTACAGATAAATGGAAGACACTTTTTCAAAATATTTTATGTCATTTTTGGAGTCATTTTTGATTTCATGATTGTATTTCCACTAGTTTGCCGAGGAGTCTGTTAGGAGACAGCTCAAACCGAAGCAAGGTGTACCACAAGCACACCATGACCATCATCATCACCGTCGACAACGTGATGGCGAGAAGGGCGAAACGCTTCAGGCTATAGGTGAATTTGACCAAAAGACGGTTTCAAAAATAAACTACAGGTTAAAACATTTCTCTTAATAGAAGGAAAAGGAGATCTCGGTCCTCGCTCTGTTCCCTACGATGGTATGGCGGCGTCCGTTTGCAGTCTGATCAAGGACATGCTCATTGTTGTTTCAAAGGCGTTCTCTGATATGATGAAGCATATACAAAATTTGACTCAAGCTGAGAAAGACAAAAAATTGGATGTCAAAACATAATGCTGATACTTAATATAACATACGTCGCTGCTTCCAGAACAAATGAACTTATTGTGAACCTAAATCGTACATTATTATTATGAATACGAGTATAACGGAACTTCCAAATAAATAAATTTTGTTGCATATAAACGAGACTTTTTTTTCTAAAAAATCGGTGCAAATTGATTTGACTGGAGCGTCATTCAAAGGTTGATTTTGACTCGTGATGATAATGAAATTGATTATTTGAATTAAAAGGAGAGAAAAGAAAAAAAGGAAAAAACACTTACTGAAAAATCCAGGTTTTAGAATCCAAGCCAGAATGGGCCGCTCTTTTTTTGGTCATGTAGGACTCAATTCCAACATATATCTGTCACTGACGAGAGCTAACAACCTCGAAACAAACGTTTGTATGCCAGTTATGGGGGAATCAACAGTTTTTTCAATGAAATAGTCGATGCGAATTGACATTTCTTTTTACATTAGATTTATGTACACTTTTAGGACTTTCTCTAGATCAAAACTATTTTCAATTCAATGACAAATTATATATACAAGAAACAGGACTTTCTATGGTATCAAATTTATCTCCATTATTAGCCGAAATATTTATGAATAATTTAGAAACAAAACACATCATGAACAACATTAATCCATATAAAAAAATACATATTCTTCTACCCAAGATATGTTGATGACATTTTCATAATATTTTCTGACGACCAAACAAATTCAGAAAACTTCTCAACTTACACTAACAATATCCATCCAAAGGTGGCACAGACCGAGGCACAGACCTTACAGCCAAATCATTAACTGGCTTAGAGTCAGAATAAGCTGCGCCACTCTTCGAGCCACCAGCATGTGCTTAAGAAGGAGTAGGAAGAGATGGAGGAGCTGGAGGGAATTTGGTGATGGTGCTGGTGTGCCTTTTTGTGGCTGAATTTATTAATATATCCATTTATACATATATACTTAGATTCCATTCGTTTATTTAATATTCTATTTAGTGTTGTTTATATTTATATTTTTATTGATAAACGTCATAGGATTTCCTTAATACAATATCCATCCAAATATAAAATTCACATCTGAAAAAGGAGTAGACAAAATTTTACGGTACTTAGATCTTAACATAACAAGGACCAAAGAAAAACTTGAATTCAACATCTATAGAAAAAAGACAACTACAAATCTTATAATCCCATCAACTTCTTTCAGTCCAAATTCATCAAAAACGGCAGCTTTCAACACTTATTTTGATAGACTTTTCACAATACCCCTTTTAAAAAATAATTTCAAAGAAGAATAAAGAATAATAAAACAAATAGGCCAAGATAATGGTTATACCAATTATTTTATGGATAAAATTTTCAACAAATTCCTTTCAAAACACACAATAAACAAATTAAAATGAAACCAAATAAAATATACAAATGCTCAACATTTCTAGGATCAACCTCTTACAAAATAGCTAATATATTTCAAAAAAGCAACCCACATATTTCAATTTCTTTCAAAACCAATTCAAATTTGAAACAAATTTTAAGTAGACCAAAAGATTTTTCACCAATTTAAGATAGATCTGGTGTTTATGAATTGAATTGTCAGACATGCCATGCAAAGTAGGTATATAGGTCATACAGGTAGAAAATTTTCCACACGAATAGGAGAACATAACAGAGATATAATCAAATCTAAATCAATTGGTCTCATTGGTAGTAAATCACCTTTTGCAAATCATATTATTATAGCGAAACATAAATTTGATCCAAATACAGATGTTGAATTTTTACACCAAACATCAAAATATAACCAAAAAATACTTTTTAAATCACTAGAAATTTTAAAATTAAAACATTATCGAAATTACCAATTACTAAATGAGCGAACTGAAGATTTAGAAGGAGCCAAAACAATTAAAATTTTACTAGATGCTGAGTACATCTACCTTAATCAATAATAATCAACCTTTTTCAAATCTTCTATTCTCAAAATTTAAATTTATAATTAACTGTTATCATGTTATCTTGAACCAACTGTTTTTCATGTCAATTAAATTAATTATTACTTATGTCAATTGAATTAATTTTTGACGAATGTCAAAACTGTTACAAATTTCTCCAAAAAAGAAAAATATTTTAAATATTATACAGTAAGCTTTCATCAAATTTCATATCAATTAATTCCATACAACTGATTACAGAACCCTGAAGATGCCGAAAGGCATTGTGGTGTAGTTTCAAGATTATTCCAATATATACCTTCTACTTCATACACTACCACTACAAGACTAATGGATTTTCTACTTATTCATTTCATCTCACCTTTTGTACCTACTTTTATTCTTTCCAAAAATGAGTTTTGTTGTCACCTAGTAAACTCAACAAAATTGATGCTTACCCCTTTCTATTACTTTTGCCTACCCTAGGTGCTTCAATGTCTTAGATCGACGACGTACTATACCTTATCGGCATGACTCTACGTTGTGTTATCTCTCAATTAATAAAATGTCATTGAAGTAGGTATACGACTTCACCTTAGAAATTTAGACTTGAACTCAGAAACTGTGGTTTAATCCCGGTGATTCAGACTTTCTTGGCAATTCAAGCTTTCTCTCTTAGTTCACATCTCACTTGAACTCAAAACTCAATCTTGAAATATTCACCTCCATCAATATATCAGAACTTCTGATTTTACATCGGAAATTCCCAATTCACCTCACAAATTCAGCCTTCATCCCGCTATCTCAAACTGGAAGCTTGAACTTGGTCTTGGAACCTTGGAACTTTCCACCTTTGTCGTGCTAAATTTCCGAATTCATCCCGATAATCCCCAGTAAAAGTCAGAAATTTTGACTCAGTTACAAGAATAAGGACCCTACAGGAGAATTTATCAGGTCAGGACAGGGAGAAATCTGGGGTGGAAAGTATGAAAATGAATATCTACCCTCTAGCCACTGGCTGGATTCGTCCAAAATTTTGCAGGCCGGTAGATAGTTTCGACAGACCAGTCTATGGTACATTTAAGTTGATTCAGTCGAAACGTTTTTGAGTTAAAAAAATTTGAAATCTGAAAAAGTGAACTTTGAAGGGCTGTATCTTTGTCATCAGGCCGAACTTTACGAAGTGGTGTACAGATTTTCGTCATATTTTGACAAGATCTCCTACGCACAGTTGAATTTTTTGCTATCATCGCTGAAACACTGTATAGTCGGAACATTGGAAGAGCAGACCAGTGGCGTATTTATGGGGGTTGGCATGGGTGGCACGTGCCTCACCCCCTTTCATCGATCTGTGATAATAATAATAAAAAAGGTATACCGGCAAAATAACAGGCGCGCTTCGATAATGTCGAAAATTTGAAAATGTACACCCACCTATAATTTCGTTGTATAATACGTCATAACGTTCTTCCCTTCCACACAATAATTATTATTATTAGTCCAAATCTTTGCTGTTCATTGAAGGATGGAGGCATATTTTGTCTGCCTTCTGTTCAACACCCCCTCCCCCCTTCTCACGTATCTTGCATTATTTAGAAAAAAAATCACCTTGTCCCCCCCTCCCATCCAAAATCTCTAAATACGCCACTGGAGCAGACGGTGGCCTCTCCTCTTCCAAAGTGTGATTGTACTGCAAATTATTGAATGTTACTCCATGTCAGATTCTGATTGAATTTGGATGTCCTAAAAAAAATATATATTTATTTTCAACTTCGAATGGCTGCTTTTCCGTTAATACTTCTTGTACTTGTCCATCAGGCATTTCTGAAGTATATTTTCTTCAGAAATTCCTCTCAATTTTTGATCCTTTATCACCTCCCAAAAGTAATATTATAAAAACTACACCGCTACCTGTAGATTGCAAAATTTGCTCTCAGTTCTGAAATCAAAATCTGCTGAATAACTACTGTTTGGTTTGAAATTAACGAACACCAACCATCAGACGTTGATATTGAGAAACAGAGGATCTATGAGCCAACCATCCCTTTTTTCAAAGAAAAATACGACCTTCGACAAATCGATGTTGTCGAGTTGCTTGTCGGCGCTCGTGGGACTATCACCACCCTCTTTAAAGAGTTTTGTTTGAAATTTGGCATTCCTTCTAAATTATGTAAATCAGTAGCGTCAGTAGCCTTGAAAAAGTCCATTTACATTTTGCGAAACCATTTATATATAATTACTTAGTTCTTTCTTACCTTTATACATCTATATTTACTAAGTTTACAAGCTTAACAATATACCTACTTTTTCGAAATTCAGATTACTATTTAAGTTTACCTATTACTGTGTTATTTTTTGTGTTATAGTATCCTTTGTATATTAGCAGCCCAAATTGTGGGAAGGTGTCATTTTTAAATGAATGTCTGTATATATATTGAGATTTTCTCTATTGAAAAGAAGAGTTTTGAAAAAATAATGATCGATTTCAAATGCGCTGGGTTTTCTAACATGAAACTTATTTTTTTATTCATTTTTTCATTATTTATTTTTCAATTGTTGTTTATACGGGGTGGTCCAGGTTATAGTAGCAATAATTCACCTATCGATTGTCCACCGCAAACCAGGTCGACATCGATCTTTTTTTTTCTTCCAAAACGCTTCCTAAGAGAGATGCAGCCCTTCAAAGTTCAGTTTTAAAAATCTTATTTTTGCAATAACTCTTAGGTCATCGAAGCGATTTTGACCAAATTTGATACAAATACTCACAAAATAGATATCCATCACTTGACGTGGATGACTTTTGTCAAAATTGCCCAGTGGCGTAGATACTGTTCGCCATATGTTCAACTTCTCCCACCCCATTTTCTACGCCCCTTTTTTTTTCAAATAATACTTTTTTTGAACTCCTTGTTCAATTTAGAAAAAAAGTTACTCCTGTGAAATCTTGATTGGAGGCTTAATTTCCGAGATATTTGGGTTTTAAACTTTGGAAAACATCTCGAAATCGCCACTTTCCAGAGCCCAAATTGTTTTTCTCTAAAAACGCCTAGTGTCTTAGCAAAAAATAGCAGCAAATCAACCAAAACGACCTAGAAAACTCATTCCAGTTGAGAAATCATGAGTTTTCTTGAATTTTAATTTTTAGGCCTTTGAAAGTCGCGATTTCAAGGCGTTTTCCAAAGTTTCAAACCGAAATATCTCGGGAACGAAGCCTCCAATCAAAATTTTACAACAGGAACTTTTTTTTGTAATCGAACAAGGAATTTAAAAAAAGATTATTTATCAAAAAATATCCAGTGGTGTGGAAAATGGGGTGGGTGAAGTTGAACAATCCTCCCGTATCTACGCCACTGGACAATTTTGACAAAAGTTATCTAGTCAAGTGATGAGTATCTATTTTATGAGTATTTGTACAAAATTTGGTCGAAATCGCTCCGATGACCTGAGAGTGATTGCAAAAAAAATGATTTTTAAAACTGAACTTTGAAGGGCTGTATCTCTCTTAGGAAGCGTTTCGGAGACAAATAAACTCATACGTGTCGACCTAGTTTTCGATGTACAATCGAATAGTGAATTATTGCTACTATAACCTGGACCAGCCTGTATTTATGGAACCATATTTCGAACCAGTATAATAGGTTTTGACTGGAAACAACCACTTTGAACAAATGTAGGTTCCGATTGGAAACCACCAATGAAAAATAAAGTAGTTTTATGTTGGTTTAGGCAAGGTTTCCACCCGGAAAATCACCACATTACCGATGTAGATTCAATTGGGAATAACCAATATAATGTTGAGTGGTTTTATTTCAGTTAGATCAGGGCTTTCTGCCGTAAAATAGCCAATTCAAACCAATGTAGATTTTGTTGAAAATATTCAATATAAAATTAGCGTAGACTTCATTGGGAATATCCGATACATATTTCTTGTGATTCATGTGTCTGCCGAGCTGAATTTCATGTTATAATATTGGTACTCACTTCAAACAAATGTGAATCTTGTTGGGAATTACCATCATGAAATTGAACTGAGCTATGCGCTCGCAAAAGTGGATTTTTTTGTTAAAAAGAGAACCATTTTGAACCATTGTAACTTTTACTGGTAATAACCGGGATACTCGCCGGGATATAATCACTTGGAATCAGTAGGCTCAAAGGTGGATTGATAGCCCGATAACTCATCTCAGATCATGTATCAGGTGGCTCCAAATGACCTGGCTTTTCAGGTTTTGTGTGGGAGAATTTCTCGCGTTTTTCATTTCCCAATTTCCGCAATTTTTCGCAATTTTCCGCTTCAGTGGTGACGCCCAGCGCAGGTTTGGTGACCAGGTTCTGGGCTACTGAAGCTATATTGACCACGAACATCTTTTCAGACGGTTTGTGTTATTCCATCCTGTCGCGGCAATCACCTGTTGACTACCCCTTTTGGTTGTTGATTGTTGCTTTTGTTCAGTATAGTTCATGGTGACATCTCACCTCGTTCTTTGTGAAAATAGCGTTTGTTTCGCAGTCTCCTGACGTCACGCTGTTGTGTTTGTTTTTTCCGCAAGATAGTCTTAAATCCTATTCCTAAATACCTCTAGGCTCACAGTTTAACGCACTAACTGAAGCTTATTGTTACCTGGAAATGGTTGAGCGCATAGAGAGAAGAACAAAGCCAATTCAAAGCACTTGTACTAGTGGAGAAAATCCACGGGAAAATCCATGTAGCTCACTCCGTGAAATTAAATCAAATCTGACATTAGACTGTAATTGAGTTACAACATCTGAACATTCTGAACATTCGTAATAAAGATTGTACACCATTTAATTAAAGTGCGACTTTGATTTCACAAAAATTTGTGCTAATAAATTTCTGAACACCTGCCACCTCAAGTGATGGTATCGAATCAGTGATTTACTTGCCTTTGACTTCAAAGAGAGAGCTCCTGACCAAATATAAAATCACTTAACCATGAACAACTTTATCAAAAAAATATAATAGTATAACAGGAGCGTTAGACAAGGCCCATCGCCACAGTATTGATGGTGAACCCTTTCATTTATACCTTCTATGTAAGTAAAATGTTTTTAATGACATAACTTCTTCATTATCCTTCGATTGGACAATCAAATCACCCTGTATATTTTATAGCTGAATCCACTTTTTTCGACCAAATTTGGATATTGCCTCATTCGAATCGACCTGGATTTGTTGAAAAAAAAAGCCTCGTTCATACAACAATAATATAATATTTATTCAGGCTTTCCGTTCATCTTTGTCTATGTCAAGTTCACTTGTCATAGGGACCGCGAAGCTTGTTGTTATCAAGACGGTTATGCTTCAGCCGGCTTTCGCAATGGCCGCCAGCATTCCAGAAACGTTCTTCATGAACACCGATATTATATCGGCGGTCTTGTTGAATTCTCCGGCCAGGTCCGCGGCAAACTGCATGAGCAGCTTTTCCAATTCAGCAATGGGCAGATTGTCATCTTTTTGCGCCAGCAAGTTGCCGGTATCACGCTGTTGAAGCTGGCCTTGGGATTGGTCGTCGTATGCGAAACTGTCATCTTTCTGCGTCAGTACATATCCGCCATCACGCTGTTGAAGCTGGTGTTGATATTGATCTGCGTAGGCGTCGACAAACTATTGGAAAAAAAAAACATTATTATTATCATTGATAATTATTGCACAAAGGAATAAAGATTTTACAATTCAATTTCTAGAAATCCCGAACAAATCTTTGGGAATCTCTAGTGATCTCGTAGAAATCTTCAGAAATCCCTAGTATAGAAGTTCTCACAGGAACCTCCAGAAATCCCGTTGATATAAATTTAGAAATCTAGTAGACATCTTCAAGTAGACAAAATCCTCAGGAAAACCTGAAAAATCTCGCAAAAACCTTCAGAAATCCCTAAAAATCTTATTCGAATCCCTGTGAATCCCTAGAAATCCTCCAGAAACCTTGAGCCTTCCAGAAATTCCTAGAAACCGTAGAAATAATTAAAAATACTTGGAAATTATCGGTAAACTCCAAGAGTCTTGGAAAAGTCCTAGATTTATTGTAGATTTCCTTAGAAATACATACAGATCTTTGGAGATCTCTCGAAATCCAGTACTGATCTTAGAAACTTCTGGAAATCCTGGGGAATTCACAAAAATCAAGTCGAAATAATCCTGTAAGAATTTCTAGGAATCTCTAGGGATCTTGTTGTAGTCTCTCGGGAGCCTGATGAATTTTCAGAAATCCCGTGAAAAAATCCTCAGATATCTAAAACAATGTTGTCGAAGTCTCTGGAAATTCCTACAAAATCCGTAGAAATATTCAGAAATGCTTAGAAATTTCGTGAGAATATTCAGAAATCCCTGAGAATTTTCAACAAATCTTCGGAAACCCCTAGAGATCCCGTAGAGTTTTCCAAAAATCCCGAAAATTTTCACAAGAATCCTCAGAGATCTCGTCAATTTTTTGAGAAACCACGTAGAATTTTCAGAAGTTCCTGAAACTTTCTTAAAAATCTTGTAGAAATCTTAAGTAATCCCTAGGAACTTCATACCAGTCCTCTTTAGGTTCTGAAAATTCTGTTGAAATAATAAAGATCCATGGGAATTACTGAGAGTCTCCAAAATCATATAAGAATCCCCAGAAAATCCAGTGGAAGTTCTTGAAAATCTCTGGAAATCTCGTGGAAATCTCTGAAAATATATAGAAACTCTTAGGAATCATAAGACTCCAGAAATTTCATATGAATCTTTGGGATTTCCCTCGGGAATTCCGTGGATATCTATATAAGCCTCTCTAATTATCGAAGAAATCTTTCGAAATCTCTCTCGAATTCCGTATAAATTTTTAGAAAACCCTAGAAACTCTTGGGAATTTTCAGAAACCTTCAGGATTCCCTAAAAATTTTGTAGAAAGTCCTTAGAAATTTCATCGATATTTTCAAGAATCTTGTAAAGATCTTAAGAACTCCTTGAAAGTTTACAGAAATCTTTAGGAATTATGAGAAACTACTACCAATCCATTGGCAATCTTCAAGAATCTCTCAAATCCCCATGAAACCCTTCAGAAATGCCTTAACATTCCATAGAAATCTCTGGGAATCCTTAGAAATACTGTATAAATTGTAGGAACCTAGAAATTCTCAGAAATCTTTAAAATCCTGTGGAAATCTTCGAAGCCGTAGAGACCCCATACTAATCTTAAATATCAGCCCGTGGATATCTTGGAAACAATGGAAATCACATGCACAATCACTTAAAATCCTAGAACTCCCACAAATTCTCAAAAATCCCTGAAATTCTTTGGAAATCTGGTATAAATATTTAAAAATCCCTAGAAATCTCGAAGGAATCCTTGGGAACCCTAATGATCTTGTAAAAATCTTGAAAGATATCTAGAATTTCTCACAGGGATCATCATAAATCTTGTTATTATGTTTAGAAAGCCCGTAGAAATCTTCAGAAGTCCCTAGAAATTCTTCAAAAAATTTAAAACATGTCCAGGAACCCTAGAAATCTTTACAAATTGTTATCAATCCCTAGAAATTCATCAGAAATCTTGAGCCTTCCAGAAATTCCTTGAATACCTAGAAATATCAAAAAAACTTTATAAATTATTGGTAATCTTCAGAAATCTTCAGAAATCCGTAGAATTGTCGTAGAATCTCCTATAAATCCCAAGCAAATTTCTGGGATCTCGTAGTGACCCCGAGAAATCTCTGGAAATCTTCACAAATGAACAGAAGTCTCATGGAAATTCTCAGAAGAATCCTGTAAATTCTCCAGAAATCCCTAAAATCCTTTGGGGTTTCATTGATATTTTCAAGAAGACTGTAACGATTTCTTGAACTCCCTAGAAGTTCTCGAAAATCTTCCTAGAAATTTCTACCAATCTTGTGGAAATCTTCAAGGATCCTTGAAATTCCCATGAAACTCTTCAGAAAGACCTGAAAATTTCATACAAATCTCTGGGAATCCTCAGAAATCCTGTATAAATCGTAAGAATCTAGACATTCTCAGAAATCTTCAGAGCCGTTAAAACCCTCTACTTATCTCCAATCTCAGCCCGTAGAAATCTTGACAACAATAGAAATCACATGCACAATCATGTTTAATCTCAGAACTCCCTAGATATTCTTGAAAATATTTTGAAATCTCTTGAAATCTCAAAGGAATCCTTGAGAACTTCAATGATCCCGTCGAAATCTTGAAAGATATCCAGAAATTCTCACAGGGATCATCATAAATCTCGTTATCATATTTAGAAAATCCGTGGAAATCTCCATAAATCCCTCGAAATTCTCCAAAAATCTCGAAAAATATCCAGGAGCCCTAAAAATCTTCGCAAATTTTCATAAATTTCTAGAAATCCCTCAGAAACCCCTTAGAAATCTTGAACTTTTCAGAAATCCCTCGAAACTTAATGAATATAAAAAAATCCTCCAGAATTATTGGTACCTAATTCATTTATTTGTTTATTCGATTTTCAAGCAAGAAAACATCCAACAGATAAAACCAATAACAGGATGAAAAATTAAATTGAATAGATCTAATACAAAACACAACACAGATGTACAAACGTCTTCAGAAGTCTTCAGAAATCCCTAGAATTTTTGTAGGAATTTCTATAAATCCGAGGAAATTTTCGGAGATCCCCGAAAATCTGGAAGTGACCCCGAGAAATCTCTAGAAATCTTCAGAAGTGAACACAAGTCTCATGAAAATTCTCCGAAGAATCCTGTAGATTCTCCAGAAAACCTTAAGAATCCTTAGAGATTTCATCGATATTTTTAAGAAGACTGTGAAGATTCTTAGAACTCCCTCCCTTGTTTCAAAATCTTGAGCCTGTCAGAAATTCCCAGAAACCCTAAAAATATTGAAAAATCCTTAGGAATTATTGGTAATCTTTAGAAGAGTCTTCAGAAATCCCTGGAATTGTCGTAGAAATTCCTATAAATCCCGAGCAAATTTTCGGGAATCCCTAAAAATCTCGTAGTGACCCCGAAAAATCTCTAGAAATCTTCAGAAATTAACACAAGTCTGATGAAAATTCTTGGAAGATATCCTGCAATCTCGCAAAAACCTCAAAAAATCCCCAGTAATCCTGTGAAATACTCTAGAAATGCCCACAAATCTCGTAGAAATTTTTGAAAATATCCAGAAATCCATAGAAATTCTGACAAGCTTTTAGAAATGCTCAGACATCTCATAAGTACTATTTTCTAGGAATCACTTGAGGCCTCGTAGAGATCTCTAGACAGTTTTGAGACACACCTAGAAATTCTCACATTGATACTCAGGAGCTCTGTAGAAATTCCTGGTAATCCCGTAAAAATCTTTGGGAATATACGGAAATTTTGAAAAAATCTTTAGAGTCCTAGAAATTTCCATCAAACCTTCGAAGATTTCTAGAAATCCAAAACAAATGTTCAGAAACCCTGTAGTAACTTCCAAAACTGTATGATACATTCCAGAAATACTCAGAAATTCCAGAGAAATCTCTAGATATCCCTAGAAATTTCATACGAGTCTCAAATGTCAGCCCGTATAAATCTTGAGAAGAATAGATAGATATGTTCAAGCATGTAAACAATATAATGTACCATGTAAGCATTATAGAATGTTTGAGTTAATAATAAAGATCTCTCATCAATTTCTAGAAATCTCTAGTGATCTCGTGGAAATCTTCGGAAATCCCCAGAAATTCTCACAGGAACCTTCAGAAATTTCGTTAATATGAAATTCAGAATCCCGTAGACATCTCGAGAAATCCTCAGAAATTATTCAAAAATCTTGTGAAAATCTTCAAAAATCCCCAAAAATCTCATACGAATCTCTGTAAATCCATCGAAGTCCTTTAGAAATTTCGAGCCTTTCAGAAATCCCTAGAAACAATAGAAATATCAAAAAATATTTGGAAATTATCGGTAAACTCCAGGAGTCTTGAGAAAATCCTAGATTTATCGTAGAATTCCTTAAAAATTACATACAGATCTTTGGAGATCTCCAGAAATCCAGTATCGATTTTCAAAAACTTCTAGAAATCCCGGGAAATCCGCAGAAAACAAGTCGAAATAATCTTGTTGGAATTTCTAAGAACCTCCAGGGATCTTGTTGTGGTCATTCAGGAGCCTTACAGATTTTCAGAAATCTCGTGGCAAAATCCTCAGAAATCTGAAAATATCTTGTCGAAATCTCTGGAAATTCTCACAAAATCCGTAGAAATATTCAGAAATCCCTGAGAATTTCGAACGAACCTTCAGAAACCTCCAGAGATCCCGTTGAATTCTTCAAAAATATCAAGAAATTCTTACAAGAATCCTCAGAGATCTCGTAAATATTTTGAGAAATCACGTAGAACCTTCAGAAGTCCCTGAAACTTTTTCAAAGATCTTGTAGAAATCTCAAATGATCCCTAGATACTTTATACAAGTAGTCTGCTTTGATTCCTGGAAATTCTGTTGAAGTGATATAAGAAATCCATGGGAATTTCTAAGAGTCCCCAAAATGTTTCTAAAAATCCTAACAGAATCTGGTGAAAATCTATAGAAACTCTCAGGAATCATAATTCTCAAGGAAATAATCTTCAGAAAACCCTCTAATTTTGTACATATCTTTAAAAAGGCCTAGAAACACTCAAGAATTCTCAGAAATCTCTGGAAGTCCCTGAGAATGTTGAAGAAAGTCCTTAGGAATTTCATCGATATTCCCAAGAATCCTGTAAAGATCTTTGAAACTCCCTAGAAGTCTTCGAAAATCTTGAGGAATTATCAGAAATTCCTACCAATGAAGCCCTTTAGAAATGCCCAGGACTTACATACAAATCTCTGGAAATCCTTAAAAATCCTGTATAAATCCTAAGTACCTAGACATTCTAAGGAATCTTCAAAATCCTGTAGAAATCTTTGGAGCCATAGAAACCCAACCACTAATTTCCAATCTCAGCCCTCAGAAATCTTGAAAACAATAGAAATCACATGCAAAATCTTGTTCAATCCCAGAACTTCCTAGAAATTTTCGAAACACCTTAGAAATCCCTACAAATCTCGAAGGAATCTTTGGGAACCCTGATGATCCCGTTGAAATCTCAAGAGATATCTAGAAATAGTCACAAGGATCATCATAAATCTCGTTATTATATCCAGAAAACCCAGAGAAATCTCCAGGAATCCTTCGAAATTCTTCAAAAATTTCGAAAAATGTCCAAGAACCCTAGAAATCTCTACAAATTTTTATAGATTCCTCAAAATGCTGTAGAAATCTTGAACTTTCCAGAAATCCCTAGAAACTCTAGATATACATTGAAAAAATCCTCAGAAATCATTGGTTATCTTCAAAAGTCTTTAGAAATCCCTAGAATTGTCGTAGAAATTCCTATAAATCCCGAGCAAATTTTCAAGAATCCCTAAAAATCTCGTAGTGACCCCGAAAAATCTCTAGAAATCTTCAGAAATTAACAAAAGTCTCATGGAAATTCTTAGAAGAATCCTGTTCATTCTCCAGAAATCGGCGAAATTCTCCTAATCAGATGTCAAGTTAGTATTACGAAATCCCTGCAAATCACAAATCCCATACAAATCTCTGGAAATCTGAAAACTCTTGCAAATTGTTGGGGATCTTGAAGAAATCACTGGAAATCCCTTAGAATCTTGTAAAAATAATTGAAATTTCTAGAAATCCTACAGAAATGTTTCGAACGCCCCAGAAATTTTCGAAGGTATCCTGCAATCTCGCAGGAATCTCAAAAAATCCCCAGTAATCCTGTTAAAAGCTATAGAAATGCCCACAAATCACGTAGAAATTTTAGAAAATACTTGTAAATTTTGTAAAAATATCCTAAGATCCATAGAATAATTCTTACAAGTTTTCAGAAATATTCAGACATCTCATAAGTACTATTTTTTTAGGAATCCTTTGAGGTCTCGTAGAGATTCCTAGAGATTTTCGAGAAACACCTAGGAGTCCTCACATGAATACTCAGGAGCTTTGTGGAAATCCGTGGTGATACCGTAAAAATTTTTGGAAATATACGAAAATTTAGTAGAAATCTTCAAAGTTCTAGAAATTTCCATAAAAACCTTCGAAAATTTCTGGAAATCCCAAACATATGTTCAGAAATCCTGTAGTAACTTCCAAAACTGCCTGAAACATTCCAGAAATACTCAGAAATTCCAGAGAATTCTCTAGAGATCCCTAGAAATTCCATACGAGTCTCAAATCTCAGCCCGTATAAATCTTGAGAAGAATAGATAGATAAGTTTAAGCATGTAAACATTATAATGTAACATGTAAACGTTATAAAATGTGTGATTATATAAATAATTTATTCAAATAAAATAAATTAACACCTTTCTATATAAAATAGATTGCCTAAGACAAAGGATACCGCATCATAGTGAATTTTCTAATTAAGTTGAATAAATAATTTGATAAGTTGGAATTTATACATAGAGTTAAATTTTAAATTGAGAACATATGGTGTTTGAAAATTCTGATGGAATCCTTGAGTGCGGATAATGCGATATCCTTTGCCCTTCTGGTCGATACATTAAATAACTGACAGAAATTTGTGATAAAAAATTTGGGAATGGTTCCCCGAGCTCCTATAAGGTACCCGAACACCTGAATACTATCTATATCATATTTTGTTTTAAAATAAGATATAGTCGGTTCATAAATGGTTCGCTTTTCAACATGAACAGCTTCAGGTTGTTCTTTGCTATCTTCAAATCTTATAGTTGGATCTAGTATGTATCCTTTCCGTCGCTTTCTGTCGATGGCAAGGACGTCAACTCTTCGCCAGCTGCCGTTGTCTGCCAAACCCGGTACCTCTTCGTGTGTTTCCCAGCCTTTGGTTTTGAGAATTTTCGCAAGGGATGCTCGGATTGTGTGATGGCGTGCATTGCGAAGAGCTTCACCAAATGGACATACACCAAGAATGTGCGGCAATGTTTCAAAAGCTACATTATTCTCAATGCCGACACTACAGCGGCGACATCGGTTGCCGTCTTGGCTTCGTCCTGGGGTGGCTCTGCATGCCGTTACGTTCCCGTTCATTTTAATTGCTTCGGTGTATTCGGAGCTCGTCAGGCCCTTTCTGGTTGACATCCAGGAATTTGCCGGTGTGTATTCTGCAAATAGTATGACTCCACGGCCCTTGTGGGGCAATTTACACCACTGCGAGAATTCCCTCAGGCGTAGTATCTTCCTAATTTTCGTAGAATTAAGAGAAGAATCTTCCGTGCTAATTTCAAGATCTTCAGAAGCAGTCAAATTCAGGGCTTTCAGACATATTTGTTTCTCGTTTGTTAGGTTCATGATCCGTGGAACAAGTTGGTTATCGGATTTCTCCAAAGTTTTGCAGATATTGAACCTCTGTAGGAAGGCTTCCCAAGAAGCTTTTATGAGTCCTAGCCCTTTATGAGTGCGAGGTGAGTACAACAGGTGGTCTGGTGTGTCGGACGGAATACAAAGAACTTCTTTCACCGCTGATTTTATCATTTTATCCAAGTTGTTGAGAAATGATTTAGGCATCATGTGAGCTGGAGTTGTTTGGTAGGGATATACAAGGGTTGGCCATATATACTGGTTGAGTACTGTAATCTTCTGGTCTTGATGTAAAAATGGAGAACTGACCACTTGTCGTATATTTTCATTCAAGTCCTTGATGATTTTTGATTCATTGAAAATTATTGTGTTGTTGAAAGATACTCCTAGATATTTGACTATTTTATCGTTACCAATAGAGTTGACAATGGTGTTATTAATAAAGAACTCCTTTTCAATTAATTGTCCATGGCGGATATGGATGATTTGTGTTTTCGAATCATTGAGAGAAAGGCCTATCTCTGAAAATCGTTGCTGAGCCATTCCCAACAGAAAGAAGGCAGAATCTTCATTATTAGCAACCAATACCGTATCGTCTGCGAAACCCATAATGGAGATTTTTGGTACAGAGTCACAGATGGAAAAACCATAAAACTCGGCAATTCCTGGCTCGGAGATATCACTTAGGATGTGATCTGTACACATATTGTAGAGAATAGGAGAAAGTGGCGCTCCTTGAAGAAGACCCCTCTTCAGTTCTATTGGTTTCGTTTTCCCTAGGCTGGTTTCGATTTGGATGGAGTTTCCCCTTTGAAGTTCTATTATAAGTCGTTTGAATCTAGATGGGATTTTCGTGGCATTCACAGTTTTCTCTATTTGTTTCAAACCAACGTTGTCATATGCTTTGCTTATGTCGAGGAACATAGTGGTCATGTCTTTCTTTTGCTGCTTAGCGGCTGTTAGAATGCCTTGTAGTATGCTAGAGTTAATAAAGGTGCCAGGTGTTGATGTGAAGCCTCTTTGATTTTGATTAAATGTAATAAATGGAGAGATCTTTCTGATGATCACTCTTTCAATAATACGTCTTATCAGGGAGCAAATTGATATCGGACGCCAGTTACTGGTCATACTCGGATCACTTCCTTTGAAAATCAATATCGTTCTTGCATTTTTAAGGCTAGTTGGGACGTATCCGGTGTTTATGATTCTATTTGTCAACAGGAGGAGTATTTCAGCTACTTGTTTCGATTTAAGTGAACGTAAAATGATTCGATCTGGACCAGGTGCAGTGTCAATTTTGATTAATTTGATGGATTGTTGAATATCTTCAAGAATGATCTCATTGTCGGTGTCAGTCATAGATGTGTCAGTTTGATTGAAGTTCATGTCGTAAGCATCTTCGCCGGTAGTTTGGGATGTTGTGTTGTTTTCTGTACCAAAACGTTCAGAAAATGCTGCTGTGAGGATATCCAATGGAATGCTGCATACTTCTTGCTTTGTGTTGTCCATAACTTTTCTCACAGCCACACGTCGTCTGTTGTAGAAATTGAATTGTACGCTTTCGTACAGGTATTTTTCTTTCCTTTTTTGCCTGTCCCTTTTCGTTTTTCTTTCAGGATTACTTGTCTTCTTGAAATTATTGTTAGTCTGAACCATTGTACTTTTCCGTTTTTTTCTCAATTCATAGTAACGTGTCGCTGGATGTTTTGGCCCAGGAAAGTATTTTAGCGACGAGGCTATGAAGGACTGAAAGGCTTTGATTGTGTTGTCGAATTCTTTGTCAGTCAACGCAAGAGAGAATTTTTTGTTCCATTCAGAGAGATCTTGTAGGTATTTTTCGAATTCTGCAGAGGGTGGATAGCTTTCGGTCTCGTCTTGATCAACTTTGAGAGCTGGAATCTCCTCAATATAACGCTCTGTAATTTGTTGTCGGTGTTCATTTGGATGAGCTTTGCTTATATGTATCTTTACACTTCTGTATTTTTTCCCGCAATGTGGACAAGAAGAGAGTAATGTTGGTAATGCCTCGTCCACTTGTTGTTTTGTTTCGGGCCGCGGTGTATCCAATGGGCAAAGCATGGCTGTTACATTGTTGTTGATCTCGTTTCTTTCATTTATTTTTCCACTCCGAAGTTTACTCGAGCTGTTATTGAGTGTTGCATCTTCTGTGTCAGTGCTTCTATGCATTTTGGAGTGATGAATTCCAAGTCCGGTCGCGTTTTTGAACGATTTTCCGCAGTGGCATGTCAGTTGCGTCAAAGGGGTATCCACGAACGAGACCGAGCTTTTTGCTGTCTCCGATGGCCCAGCTTCTTCGGCGTCTTTTCTTGAGATCGTCCAGGACTTTATTCTTTTAGCAAATTGTCCGCTTGATGGATATTTTTGTGGAACATATTCTTCGTCTGATGACAGCGACATGACATTCAAATAAAATAAATTAACACCTTTCTATATAGAATAGATTGCCTAAGACAAAGGATACCGCATCATAGTGAATTTTCTAATTAAGTTGAATAAATAATTTGATAAGTTGGAATTTATACATAGAGTTAAATTTTAAATTGAGAACATATGGTGTTTGAAAATTCTGATGGAATCCTTGAGTGCGGATAATGCGATATCCTTTGCCCTTCTGGTCGATACATTAAATAACTGACAGAAATTTGTGATAAAAAATTTGGGAATGGTTCCCCGAGCTCCTATAAGGTACCCGAACACCTGAATACTATCTATATCATATTTTGTTTTAAAATAAGATATAGTCGGTTCATAAATGGTTCGCTTTTCAACATGAACAGCTTCAGGTTGTTCTTTGCTATCTTCAAATCTTATAGTTGGATCTAGTATGTATCCTTTCCGTCGCTTTCTGTCGATGGCAAGGACGTCAACTCTTCGCCAGCTGCCGTTGTCTGCCAAACCCGGTACCTCTTCGTGTGTTTCCCAGCCTTTGGTTTTGAGAATTTTCGCAAGGGATGCTCGGATTGTGTGAATGATAAAGATCTCACAATTTAACTTCTAGAAATCCCATATTAATACTTCAGGAATCTCTAGTGATTTCGTAGAAATCTCCGGAAATTCCTGAAAATTCTCACATGAACCTTCAGAAATCCCGTTGATATAAATTTAGAAACCTAGTAGACATCTTCAAGTAGACAAAATCCTCAAAAAATCTTGAAAAATCTCGCGAAAACCTTCAGAAATCCCTAAAAATCTCATTCGGATCCCTGTGAATCCCTAAAAATCCTTAGAAATCTTGAGCCTCTCAGAAATCCCTAGAAACCGTAGAAATATAAAAAAAGCTTGGAAATTATCAGTAAACTCCAGGAGTCTTGGAAAAGTCCTAGATTTATCGTAGAATTCCTTAGAAATACATACAGATCGTTGGAGATCTCTAGAAATCCAGTACTTATTCTTAGAAACTTCTAGAAATCTTTGGAAATCCACAGAAACCATGTCTAAATAATCCTGTAAAAATTTCCAGGAATCTCTAGGGATCTTGTTGTAGTCTTTCGGGAGCCTGATGAATTTTCAGAATTCCCGTGAAAAAATCCTCAGAAATCTAAAACGATATTGTCGAAGTCTCTGGAAATTCCTACAAAATCTGTAGAAATATTCAAAAATGCTTAGAAATTTCGTGAGAATATTCAGAAATCCCTGAGAATTTTCAACAAATCTTCGGAAACCCCTAGAGATCCCGTAGAGTTTTCCAAAAAGCCCGAAAATTTTCACAAGAATCCTCAGAGATCTCGTCAATCTTTTGAGAAACCACGTAGAATTTTCAGAAGTTCCTGAAACTTTCTTAAAAATCTTGTAGAAATCTTAAGTAATCCCTAGGAACTTCAGACCAGTCCCCTTTAGGTTCTGAAAATTCTGTTGAAATAATAAAGAGAGATTTTGCAACAAATCTTCGGAAACCCCTAGAGATCCCGTAGAGTTTTCCAAAAATCCCGAAAATTTTCACAAGAATCCTCAAAGATTTCGTCAATTTTTTGAGAAACCACGTAGAATTTTCAGAAGTTCCTGAAACTTTCTTAAAAATCTTGTAGAAATCTTAAGTGATCCCTAGGAACTTCATGCCAGTCCTCTTTAGGTTCTGAAAATTCTGTTGAAATAATAAAGATCCATGGGAATTACTGAGAGTCTCCAAAATCATATAAGAATCCCCAGAAAATCCAGTGGAAGTTCTTGAAAATCTCTGGAAATCTCGTGGAAATCTCTGAAAATATATAGAAACTCTTAGGAATCATAAGACTCCAGAAATTTCATATGAATCTTTGGGATTTCCCTCGGGAATTCCGTGGATATCTATATAAGCCTCTCTAATTATCGAAGAAATCTTTCGAAATCTCTCTCGAATTCCGTATAAATTTTTAGAAAGCCCTAAAAACTCTTGGGAATTTTCAGAAACCTTCAGGATTCCCTAAAAATTTTGTAGAAAGTCCTTAGAAATTTCATCGATATTTTCAAGAATCTTGTAAAGATCTTAAGAACTCCTTGAAAGTTTTCAGAAATCTTTAGGAATTATGAGAGACTACTACCAATCCATTGGCAATCTTCAAGAATCTCTCAAATCCCCATGAAACCCTTCAGAAATGCCTTAACATTCCATAGAAATCTCTGGGAATCCTTAGAAATACTGTATAAATTGTAGGAACCTAGAAATTCTCAGAAATCTTCAAAATCCTGTGGAAATCTTCGAAGCTGTAGAGACCCCATACTAATCTTCAATATCAGCCCGTGGATATCTTGGAAACAATGGAAATCACATGCACAATCACTTAAAATCCTAGAACTCCCACAAATTCTCAAAAATCCCTGAAATTCTTTGGAAATCTGGTATAAATATTTAAAAATCCCTAGAAATCTCGAAGGAATCCTTGGGAACCCTAATGATCTTGTAAAAATCTTGGAAGATATCTAGAATTTCTCACAGGGATCATCATAAATCTTGTTATTATGTTTAGAAAGCCCGTAGAAATCTTCAGAAGTCCCTAGAAATTCTTCAAAAATTTTAAAACATGTCCAGGAACCCTAGAAATCTTTACAAATTGTTATCAATCTCTAGAAATTCATCAGAAATCTTGAGCCTCCCAGAAATTCCTTGAATCCCTAGAAATATCAAAAAAACTTTATAAATTATTGGTAATCTTCAGAAATCTTCAGAAATCCGTAGAATTGTCGTAGAATCTCCTATAAATCCCAAGCAAATTTCTGGGATCTCGTAGTGACCCCGAGAAATCTCTGGAAATCTTCACAAATGAACAGAAGTCTCATGAAAATTCTCAGAAGAATCCTGTAAATTCTCCAGAAATCCCTAAAATCCTTTGGGATTTCATTGATATTTTCAAGAAGACTGTAACGATTTCTTGAACTCCCTAGAAGTTCTCGAAAATCTTGAGGAATTATCAGAAATTTCCACCAATCTTGTGGAAATCTTCAAGGATCCTTGAAATTCCCATGAAACTCTTCAGAAAGACCTGAAAATTTCATACAAATCTCTGGGAATCCTCAGAAATCTTGTATAAATCGTAAGAATCTAGACATTCTCAGAAATCTTCAGAGCCGTTGAAACCCTCTACTTATCTCCAATCTCAGCTCGTAGAAATCTTGACAACAATAGAAATCACATGCACAATCATGTTTAATCTCAGAACTCCCTAGATATTCTTGAAAATATTTTGAAATCTCTTGAAATCTCAAAGGAATCCTTGAGAACTTCAATGATCCCGTCGAAATCTTGAAAGATATCCAGAAATTCTCACAGGGATCATCATAAATCTCGTTATCATATTTAGAAAATCCGTGGAAATCTCCATAAATCCCTCGAAATTCTCCAAAAATCTCGAAAAATATCCAGGAGCCCTAAAAATCTTCGCAAATTTTCATAAATTTCTAGAAATCCCTCAGAAACCCCTTAGAAATCTTGAACTTTTCAGAAATTCCTCGAAACTTAATGAATATAAAAAAATCCTCCAGAATTATTGGTACCTAATTCATTTATTTGTTTATTCGATTTTCAAGCAAGAAAACATCCAACAGATAAAACCCATAACAGGATGAAAAATTAAATTGAATAGATCTAATACAAAACACAACACAGATGTACAAACGTCTTCAGAAGTCTTCAGAAATCCCTAGAATTTTTGTAGAAATTTCTATAGATCCGAGGAAATTTTCGGAGATTCCCGAAAATCTGGAAGTGACCCCGAGAAATCTCTAGAAATCTTCAGAAGTGAACACAAGTCTCATGAAAATTCTCCGAAGAATCCTGTAGATTCTCCAGAAATCCCTAAGAATCCTTAGAGATTTCATCGATATTTTTAAGAAGACTGTAAAGATTCTTAGAACTCCCTCCCTTGTTTCAAAATCTTGAGCCTGTCAGAAATTCCCAGAAACCCTAAAAATATTGAAAAATCCTTAGGAATTATTGGTAATCTTCAGAAGAGTCTTCAGAAATCCCTGGAATTGTCGTAGAAATTCCTATAAATCCCGAGCAAATTTTCGGTAATCCCTAAAAATCTCGTAGTGACCCCGAAAAATCTCTAGAAATCTTCAGAAATTAACACAAGTCTGATGAAAATTCTTGGAAGATATCCTGCAATCTCGCAAAAACCTCAAAAAATCCCCAGTAATCTTGTGAAATACTCTAGAAATGCCCACAAATCTCGTAGAAATTTTTGAAAATACCTGGAAATTTTGTAAAAATATCCAGAAATCCATAGAAATTCTGACAAGTTTTTAGAAATGCTCAGACATCTCATAAGTACTATTTTCTAGGAATCACTTGAGGCCTCGTAGAGATCTCTAGACAGTTTTGAGACACACCTAGAAATTCTCACATTGATACTCAGGAGCTCTGTAGAAATTCCTGGTAATCCCGTGAAGATCTTTGGAAATATACGGAAATTTTGAAGAAATCTTTAAAGTCCTAGAAATTTCCATCAAACCTTCGAAGATTTCTAGAAATCCAAAACAAATGTTCAGAAATCCTGTAGTAACTTCCAAAACTGTATGATACATTCCAGAAATACTCAGAAATTCCAGAGAAATCTCTAGATATCCCTAGAAATTCCATACGAGTCTCAAATGTCAGCCCGTATAAATCTTGAGAAGAATAGATAGATATGTTTAAGCATGTAAACAATATAATGTACCATGTAAGCATTATAGAATGTTTGAGTTAATAATAAAGATCTCACATCAATTTCTAGAAATCTCTAGTGATCTCGTGGAAATCTTCGGAAATCCCCAGAAATTCTCACAGGAACCTTCAGAAATTTCGTTAATATGAAATTCAGAATCCCGTAGACATCTCGAGAAATCCTCAGAAATTATTCAAAAATCTTGTGAAAATCTTCAAAAATCCCCAAAAATCTCATACGAATCTCTGTAAATCCATCGAAGTCCTTTAGAAATCTCGAGCCTTTCAGAAATCCCTAGAAACAATAGAAATATCAAAAAATATTTGGAAATTATCGGTAAACTCCAGGAGTCTAGAGAAAATCCTAGATTTATCGTAGAATTCCTTAAAAATTACATACAGATCTTTGGAGATCTCCAGAAATCCAGTATCGGTTTCCAAAAACTTCTAGAAATCCCGGGAAATCCGCAGAAAACAAGTCGAAATAATCTTGTTAGAATTTCTAAGAACCTCCAGGGATCTTGTTGTGGTCATTCAAGAGCCTTACAGATTTTCAGAAATCTCGTGGCAAAATCCTCAGAAATCTGAAAAAATCTTGTCGAAATCTCTGGAAATTCTCACAAAATCCGTAGAAATATTCAGAAATCCCTGAGAATTTCGAACGAACCTTCAGAAACCTCCAGAGATCCCGTTGAATTCTTCAAAAATATCAAGAAATTCTTACAAGAATCCTCAGAGATCTCGTAAATATTTTGAGAAATCACGTAGAACCTTCAGAAGTCCCTGAAACATTTTCAAAGATCTTGTAGAAATCTCAAATGATCCCTAGATACTTTATACAAGTAGTTTGCTTTGATTCCTGGAAATTCTGTTGAAGTGATATAAGAAATCCATGGGAATTTCTAAGAGTCCCCAAAATGTTTCTAAAAATCCTAACAGAATCTAGTGAAATTCTATAGAAACTCTCAGGAATCATAATTCTCAAGGAAATCTTCAGAAAACCCTCTAATTTCGTACATATCTTCAAAAAGGCCTAGAAACACTCAAGAATTCTCAGAAATCTCTGGAAGTCCCTGAGAATGTTGAAGAAAGTCCTTAGGAATTTCATCGATATTCCCAAGAATCCTGTAAAGATCTTTGAAACTCCCTAGAAGTCTTCGAAAATCTTGAGGAATTATCAGAAATTCCTACCAATGAAGCCCTTTAGAAATGCCCAGGACTTACATACAAATCTCTGGAAATCCTTAAAAATCCTGTATAAATCCTAAGTACCTAGACATTCTAAGGAATCTTCAAAATCCTGTAGAAATCTTTGGGGCTATAGAAACCCAACCACTAATTTCCAATCTCAGCCCTCAGAAATCTTGAAAACAATAGAAATCACATGCAAAATCTTGTTCAATCCCAGAACTTCCTAGAAATTTTCGAAACACCTTAGAAATCCCTACAAATCTCGAAGGAATCTTTGGGAACCCTGATGATCCCGTTGAAATCTCAAGAGATATCTAGAAATAGTCACAAGGATCATCATAAATCTCGTTATTATATCCAGAAAACCCAGAGAAATCTCCAGGAATCCTTCGAAACTCTTCAATAATTTCGAAAAATGTCCAAGAACCCTAGAAATCTCTACAAATTTTTATAGATTTCTTAAAATGCTGTAGAAATCTTGAACTTTCCAGAAATCCCTAGAAACTTCAGATATATTAAAAAAAATCCTTAGAAATTATCGGTGATCTTCGAAAGTCTTTAGAAATCCCTGGAATGGTCGTAGAAATTCCTATAAATCCCGAGCAAATTCTCGAAAATTTCTAAAAATTTGGGAGTGATCCCATGAAGTCTTCATAAATCCTCAGAAATAAACAGCAGTGTAATGGAAATTCTCGAAAGAATCCTGTAGATTCTTCAGAAATCGGTGAAATCCTCGAAATCAGATGTTGAGTGAGTATAACAAAATCCCTGCAAATCACAAATCCCATAAAAATCTCTGGAAATCTCTGAAAACACTTGCAAATTGTTGGAGATCTTGAAGCAATTAATGGATATCTCTAAAAATCTCGTAGAAATAATCACAAATTCCTAGAACTTCCACAGAAGTCTTTCGAACGCCCCAGAAATTTTCAAAGATATCCTGCAATCTTGCAGGAATCTCAAAAAATTCCCAGTAATCCTGTAACTCAGAAACTCTGTGGAAATCCATGGTCATCCCGTAAAAATCTTTGCAAATATGCGAAAATTCTGTATAAATCTTCAAGGTTCTAGAAATTTCCATAAAAACCTTCGAAAATTTCTAGAAATCCCACACAAATGCTCAGAAGTTCTGTAGAAACTTTCAAAACTGCCTAAAAGATCCCAGAAATACCTAAAAATCTTGTGGAGATCTCTAGAGATCCCTAGAAATCTCATACTACTCATCAATCTCAGCCTCAGCAATGTTTAGAAATCCCTAGGAATTCTCACAAAAATTTTCAGAAATCTCGTCGATATAAAACTAGAAACCCTGTAGACATCTTCAGAGATCCTTGGAAATTCTCCAAAAGTCTCGTGAAAATCTTCAAAAATCCCTAGAAATCTCATACGAGTCTTTGCAAACTCCTAGAAATCCTTCCGAAATCTTGAGCTTTCCAGAAATCTCTAGAAACCGTAGAAATATTCAAAAATTCTTGGAAATTATCGGTAAACTTCAGGAGCCTTGAGAAAGTCCTAGGTTAATCGTAGAGTTCCTTAGAAATCACATAGAGATCTTCGGAAATTTCCAGAAATCTCTATCGATCTTGTTGTAGCCTTTAGGGAGCCTTGCAAAATTTCAGGAATCTCGTGGAAAAATCTCCAGAAATCTGAGAAAATCTTGTCGAAATCTCTGGGAATTCCCGAAAAAGCCGTAGGAATACCCGGGAATTCATAAAAATTTCGTGAAAATAATCAGAAATCCCTGTGAATTCCAAACGAATCTTCAGAAACCCCTAGAGATCCCGTAGAATTCTTCAAAAATCCCAAGAAATCTTCACTAGAATCTTCGGAGATCCTGAAACTTTCCAAAATTTTCTGTAAAAATCTTGAGTAATCCTTAGAAACTTCGTACAAGTCTTCATCGATTCTCAAAAATTCCGTTAAAATAATGAGAATTCCATGGGAATTTTTGTGAGTTTACAAAAATCGTTCGAAATCCTCACAAAATCTAGTAAAAACTTATATGCAAATCTCTGGAGCTTCCGTGGAAATCTTTAAAAATCTATAGAAACTCCCAGGAATCATTAGAAGAATTCAGGAATTTCATATGAATCTTCATGAATTCCGTGGAAATTTATAATAGTCTCTCTAATTCTCGAGGAAATCTTTGGAAATCCCTCTAAATCAGTACAAATCTCTATAAAGCCCTAGAAACTCTCAAAAATTCTCAGAAATTTCTAGAAGTTCCTGAAAATCTTGTGGAAAGTTCTTGAAAATTTTATCGATATTTTCAGGAATCCTGTGAAGATCTTCAGAACTCCCTAGAAGTTTTCGAAAATCTTTAAGAATTATCGGGAATTCCTACCAATCTTGTGAAAATCTTAAAGAATCCTTCAAATTCCCATGAAATCCTCTAGAAATGCCTAAAAATCCCATACAAATCTCTGGGAATCCTTAGAAGATCCTTGGAGATCTTCAAAGCCGTGGAAATTCCATGCTAATCTCCAATCTCAGCCTGTAAAAATCTCGAAAACGATAAATATCACAAATATCAAAATCTTCAGAAATCCCTAGAAATCTCGAAGGAATTTTTGGGAACCCTAATGATTCCGTAGAAATCTTGAAAGATATCTAGAAATTATCACAGAGATCATCATAAATCTCGATATCATATTCAGAAAACTTGCAGAAATTTCCAGAAATCCCTTAAAAATTCTTTCAAAATTCCGAAAAATGACCAGGAAGACTAGAAAAAATTTTATACTAATTTTTGGAATCAAAGAGTGCGATTCAGTCAGAAATGATACAAAGATGTGAAAACAAGTGTTAGTCACGGTTTACCATACGATTCTGTGAAAAATTGCACCTCAGCCCCTTCGCAGTTGTCTGGTATGCCACTGCTGCATTATATTTTCTGGAAACTTATTGCATTGAGTTCCTCGACCTTCAAAATATGAGGTCCAATAAAAAAAGTATGAAAGAAGCAACGATTCCAAAAATTGTAACTTCTTGTACCTTCGACCTCTCACAGAAAAAATGCCAAGCATCGGACAAATGAGGACTCCAAGTATGTTTTTCCCATCAAATGCTGAAGGGATCCCCGAATTTTCAGATTAATCTCAATTTATTCCGGGTTAAAACCTGTTCTACAGACAGGCTTACAATCAGACGCTAAAAGAAGCGAGAAAAGAAGTCACTCTCTCAACATCTCTACGGTACCAGCTCTTCCACCTCGTCTTCTACATCCCTTCTTATATCTCGGTGAGCTATAAAGATCAATTCAAGCCGCTTCCCAGCCTGTTGGGGTTGATTCCCTATTGTTTTTTTTATTCCTGCCGCCTGTACTTTTAAGTGACATGTTTTGGATAAAAGTGAAACTCACCACTGTTGCCACGACCAGAATCACACAAGCTACAACCTTCATGGTAACAAAGTCTGGAGACGTAAGTGGCCAACCAAGTTCCATCCAACTTTTATACCAATTTCAGGGTTATACAGAAAAACAATCGGGTATTGTTCGGTTTAACGGTCGGGTATTTGACCGGACCATTAATGTTACACGAAAAAAGTTATGCCATCGGAGATTTCAATCGAATGATTCCATCGAGCGGAATTAATAAAATACGGCCTGGATACAGCTCTTGCTGAGCGAAAACACTTGTCAGAGCCATTACCAATGACTCTTGATTCAACATGTTCTCTTCTTAGTTGTAGCTCACCTAAACTCTTTCACTTTTTTGATAAAAAAAATGATTGGGTAAAGCTTATCCCACTCGTAGACTACCCATTTCAAAGCCGAATCCAATTCATTCAATCTTTGATTACTGCCTCATTCAAATCGACCTTATTCAATAGAAAAAAAAGCTTCGTTAATGCAACAGTAATATATATATTTATTTTGGCCGTCCGTTAATCTCGCATTTGTAAATTGTTGTAAACGATTGCTACCTTGTGATCCAAACCGTTCCGAATTGAGGTAGGCTGTACCCTAGCCGAGGCCCTAGCGAAAAGCAGCTTCACTACCCGGAATTTGACCATGTCACAGCCTACCCCACCCCAATTCGGAATGGTTTGGATCACACTGTATAATACTCAGTACTGGTATCATGCCCCAGGAATTTTTTTCGCAATCCAGCTGAAACCTTCGACCATCTCGGTGAGTGCCTTGAGAATATCGGGATTCTCTCTGAGCACGGCATGGAGTATGTGGTAAGCCTTCTCGCACAAAATAGTGATGATTTCTTCTATATTCTTTTCCGCTTTCACTGGAACAGTTATTGTTTTCATCTACTGGATAATTTGTTTTGAAAATCAATCTACCGTCATCCCTCGCTTCATCCCTTTGTGCTGGCGATTCAATGCTTCTCTCAGCCTCACGTTGTCGGTGATGTGGATGAACTCGGTGTGCTTGTGGCTCAATTCGCACTGGCTCACGGTGTCTGGCAACCGACCCATCTGCAAACTATCGAAAAAAACAACAAAATTACTTGAATAATATGTGCTCATTAGGAAAAAAGCATAAAAAGAGTTCTTGAAGGCCTTCAGGGTGATCAACAAAGATGTTGTTGCACAATAATTACCCTTGACCCTCAGTCCTAATAGATCACGACGAAGAAACTTGCAGTATCTTTCTGACTTACAAAAATTTCTGCTTCAATTGCAAACCAACCGGACATGAAGCAGCATCATGCTAAAATCTGAACCCCTCAGCAGAAATGGAAAACACAGAAGTAACAGCAAATGTGACTAGCGAAGAAGTTGAAGAAGCGGTAGAAAGGTAGAACTCTCCACAAAATGAATTAGAAGTGAAACTTTATTTCTAAGTGAAGAGTTGGAAAAAGACGGATTGTATTCCATCTTAAAAAAAAGACCAAAGCAATTTGAACGATAGCAAGCAAATTCAATCCCGGAAAATGCAAAAAATCAGGTCGAAATAAATAAAACTTGTCCGAAAACCTTTTGATGCACTACCAGAACCCGTGAAAGCCCTGTTCAAATATCACTTGACGTGCCTCGAATAATTATCATGAACAAAATCCCAAAGTGACAGGTTTTGGATATACTGAAACTCACCACGGCTGCCACGGCCAGAAGCACACCCACTGCGAATATAACCTTCATGGTCACGAAGTCTGGAGACTTTGATGGCCAAAAAACTTTCGTCGAACTTTTATACCAATTTCGGGGCGAAAACAAGGAAAATTGGTAATTGTTCGATTTAATAGTCAATTAATAGTGATTACAATCACCTGATAGTTTTTAGGCATGTTCCGAGAACACAAATGTTATGCAAAATGCAAAGAAGTCATGTGCTCTGGAATTTTAATTGAACCGTTCAATTGTGGAATAAACAAAATACAAAAAAACAGCACTTGTAATCAGTGATTTGTTTGTAAACACGAAGTCGCGTACAGGGATTGGGCTTGGCAAAATATAAGATTCGAAATTATATTATTTGAGGCTTGATTGGCTCCAGAACACCACAAAAAAACAGTTTAAAAATTTGGAAGCGCTAGCGTAAGGGATGGCCGAGTTATCGAACTTAGCGATTTGGGCTAAATTGATCACAATTAGTTACTTGGAGACGCTTCCAAATTACGAAAAACTAATAATACAAAAATCTCACTCAGGTTATGACTCAGAAACATGAAATGTTACACTACCCCTCTCCAAAAGAAAATGAAAAAAATCACACAGAAAAGATTTTTTTTAATCAAACCCTGGAGGCTTGATGAACCAGAACAGCAAAGGCGAATAGACCTTTCCTCCGTTCCTCTGTAGGGCGATATCTTTTCTCATTTCTGCGCTTGACGGCTGAACCTCCGTATCGGAAATCGAAGGTGGGGATGGAAAGAATTTGAGACAGGAGACAAGGATCTATGCAACCAGTTATACACGGCTTTAGAATTCCGTAAGGATGAACAATAAACAATTTTGCTCACGCTAATGACTCAGAAAAATGAAACGTTACACTACCCCTCTCCAAAAAGAAATTAACAAGATCAAACGGAAAAGATATATCTTTAACCTAATCCAAATCAAAGAACAAAAGAAGCAAATGGACCTTTCCCCCGTCTCTCTGTAGGGCGATATCTTTTTAACCTTTTGCGCTTGACGGCTGAACCCCCGTATCGGAAATCGAAGGTGGGGATGGGAAGAATTTGAGACAGGAGACAAGGATCCATGCAACTGATTATGCACGTCTTCAGAATTTCTCGGAATTTCTTAAGGATGAACAATAAACAATTCTTATCACGCTAATGACTCAGAAAAATGGAACGTTACACTACCCCTCTCAAAAAAAAATTGACAAGATCAAACGGAAAAGATTTTTTTTTGACCAAATCCAAAGCGAAGAGCAAGAAAGACAAATGGACCTTGAGAGCGATATCTTTTTTTGCGTTTGACGGCAAAGCCTCGTATCGGATATCGAAAGTAGAGATAAAAAGAATTTAAGATAGAAGATAAAGACATGCAATCAGTTATACACGTTTTTCAAATTCCGAAAGGATATTGATGAACAATTTTAATTATAAAAAGATGATTCAGGGAGAGAAAACGTTACACTACCCCCCTCCGAAAGAAAATGAACAAAATCGAACGAAAAAAATATTTTTCAACTGAACCTTAGAGGATTAATAAACAAGAACAAGAGAGGCAAATGGACCTTCCCTACGTTCCTCTATAGAGCGATATCTTTTTTTTGCGCTGACGGTAGAAGCTTCGTATCGGAAGTCTAAGGTAGGGATGAAAACAATTTGAGATAGAAGACAAAGACCTATGCAACCAGTTATTCACGTCTTCCAAATTACGAAAAACTAATAATACAAAAATTTCACTGAAGTTATTAACTCAGAAACATAAAATGTTACACCACCCCTCTCCGAAAGAGAATGAAAAAAATCGCACGGAAAGTTTTTTTTCAATCAAACCCTAAAGACTTGATGAACCAGAACAGCAAAGGCAAATGGGACCTTCTCTACGTTTCTCTGTAGGGCGATATCTTTTCTCATTTCTGCGCTTGACGGCTGAACCTCCGTATCGGAAATCGAAGAGGGGGATGGAAAGAATTTGAGACAGGAGACAAGGATCCATGCAACCAGTTATACACGGCTTTAGAATTTCGTAAGGATGAACAATAAACAATTCTGCTCACGCTAATGACTCAGAAAAATGAAACGTTACACTACCCCTCTCCAAAAAGAAATTAACAAGATCAAACGGAAAAGATATATTTATAACCTAATCCAAATCAAAGAACAAAAGAAGCAAATGGACCTTTCTCCCGTCTCTCTGTAGGGCGATATCTTTTTCAACTTTTGCGCTTGACGGCTGAACCCCCGTATCGGAGATCGAAGGTGAGGATGGGAAGAATTTGAGACAGGAGACAAGGATCCATGCAACTAGTTATACACGTCTTCAGAATTTCTTAAGGATGAACAATAAACAATTCTTATCACGCTAATGACTCAGAAAAATGGAACGTTACACTACCCCTCTCAAAAAAAAATTGACAAGATCAAACGGAAAAGATTTTTTTTTACCAAATCCAAAGCGAAGAGCAAGAAAGACAAATGGACCTTGAGAGTGATATCTTTTTTTGCGTTTGACGGCAAAGCCTCGTATCGGATATCGAAAGTAGAGATAGAAAGAATTTAAGATAGATGATAAAGACATGCAATCAGTTATACACGTTTTTCAAATTTCGAAAGGATATTAATGAACAATTTCAATTATGGAAAGATGATTCAGAAAGAGGAAACGTTACACTACCCCCCTCCGAAAGAAAATGAACAAAATCGAACGAAAAAAATATTTTTCAACTAAACCTTAGAGGATTAATGAACAAGAACAAGAGAGGCAAATGGACCTCTCCTACGTTTCTCTATAGAGCGATATCTTTTTTTTGCGCTGACGGTAGAAGCTTCGTATCGGAAGTCTAAGGTAGGGATGAAAACAATTTGAGAAAAAAGACAAAGACCTATGCAACCAGTTATTCACGTCTTCAAAATTTTGACGGGATAATAATGACGATTTTATAATATTTAGCGCTTTCGCCAATAGTCTAGTTTTCATGTTTATTGGAGGGGTTTTTTCAACGTGCCTGTCTCGAAAATCTGGAAAACGGATTTATTTTTACCAAAAAGTATAGAAAGAACCGTCATATTACCCTAGGAAATTTGTTCCACCAAATAATGTAATTTTCGTACGGATTAAAGCCTCAATGTCCATTAGAAAGTGTTTTTGGACCGATTTTGTGGGAGAATTTCACGAAAATGATGAAATTTGAATCAAAATTGGAAAAATGTCAGAGGTAAAAAATCAGGATGCATGAAACTAAGAAACTTATACCTCACTTATACAACTCTTGTCTCGACCACAGTCCATTTTTAGACGAGTACAAAAGCGGTTAAACATGACACGATTGATTCGAAATTTGAAAAAATCTCAAGTTTTATTTCTCGCTCTCGCCAATGATCTAACACCCAGGGCTGGGCGGTATTTCAAATACAAGTATTTGAAATACGTATTTGAAATACATTTAAGTATTTTGTATTCTGTATTTGAATACATTTGATTGAGAAGTATTTGTATTTTGTATTTTGAAATAGTTCAGGCAGCTAGTATTTCGTATTTTGTATTTTAAATACATTTTTTGGAAAAGTATTTTGATTTTCAAAATACAAAATACAAAATACATTTGTTGCCCATGCTCTTTTAGTCTGTTCGGGCCGAAATTGTTCTGGTAATACTATATTCACCCCATTGACATTTCTTGCTTTTGCACACTATCTGGGATCGATAATAAGTTTGATTGCATCTTTTACGTTTCACGTTTTACTGGTAAGTGCATCCTACTGTCAGCCACGAGAGGTTCCATGTCGGATGTCGGACAATATTTTTGAAAAGCTGGTTGTCCCCAAAGGAAATCAAATTTTTTTATTTTGAAGAACTGATGAATGAAGTAAGGAATAGGTTTGAATATGAAGTTTTCTCCACATTATGTTTATTTTATTTGTCTTTTCATAGTTCATAATAATTTACTTATTGTTGCGACTGAATCAATGGAGTGTTCCCATTGAAATACTTGCATTTTACGGTTTTTCCAATAAAATGGTTGAAATACGCAATAAGAATGTATTTTGTATTTGGAATACTCTAGGTTGTATTTTGTATTTTGGAATTTCTTAGTTTTCCAAAATACGTATTTTGTATTTTGTATTTCAAAGACATTTCAAGAAGTAGTTTGTATTTTGTATTTCGACTATCTTGGATCGTGTATTTTGTATTTTGTATTTAAATACATTTTTCGGAGTATTTTGCCCAGTCCTGCTAACACCTAATAGGTAATTATGTTAGTTGGCGGTATTTATTTTTTCTATCCTAAAAATCGGAGAAGTAAAATCTCATCATAAAAAAAATGTATGGAGTCAACTGTCGTACTACTTCAGAACACTAGATTTATTTGTATTTGCATTTGTATTTGTATTTGTATGTATAGATTTGCCAAGCAAGGTTATTTTCGAATGGATAACAGTGTCAAGGTCCTCTTTCGACTGTTTTCGAACGATTTTGAACTGGATTCCATCGGTTTTGCGAAGAATTTTCCAAAAAATCATGAAATTCGAATCAGAACCCCGAAAACAATGCCACGAGTCCGGAAATCAGCACGCATGAAACCCAGAAACTTATACAACTGTTCTTGTTTTGGCCTCATCCCAATTTCAGACGAGTCCAAAAAGCGGGTTAAGCATAACTCCGGATTTAAATGTCCTCAAATTAAAAAAAAAATCGTAAAATGAGGATTCAAGTTTCATTTTGAATGCTTTTGATATTCGAAAAAAGCTTGAAAACTTCATGCCAGAAAATATCGAGTCGACCGTCGTACTACCTCAGAACATCAAATTAGTCAAGCAAGGTCATTTCCAAACGGAAAAAGTCCCATGGTCCTCTTCAGACTGCTTTCCGAACCGACTTTGTCAGCTTTGTCGATATAATAATTTCTCGAGAATCATAGAATTTGGATCACAATTACAAAAAAACATGCCATGAGTCCAACAATCATGCATGGAACCCAGAAACTCATACAACTCCTGTTTCGGCCGCATTCTATTTTTAGACAATCCCAAAAAGCGAGTCAAACATTGCTTACGAATTAGCTTGAATTTGGAAAAAAAATCTTGAAATGAGGATCCAAGCTCCATTCCATGTGCTACAAGCTTCAGTTAATAACTCAATCATTACACAGGTCGACAGAGCAATAAAAAAATTGTGTCTTGGTCTATTTAAATTGATTTTGAACTCGACTTTCTTAGCTCCGCGAATAATTTTCCGAGAATTGAACATCGGAATGAAAAGAAGTGCAACGAGTCCAAAAAGCATGAAATCCAATTATACGTATAGCCTTAGGTTTGGCCTCATTCTATTCTGTGAAGCTAAGAGCTGGCCTCAACATTCCTGGATCCCTGAAGAGCTATTTTTTCCAGAGCTCAGTGAAAAAAATTAAATTCGAGCATTTTCTCAGTGATATTTCAAAACTTGGTCCATCAGTAGGGGTGAAAAAAATTTGGGGTTGAAGACAAAGATCCATGCAACCAGTTATACACGTCTTCAAAATTTCGAATGGATATAATCAACAATTTCAATTAGGAAAATGAGTCGGAAACATGAAACGTCACACTACCCCTCTCCAAGAGAAAATAAACAGAATCAAACGGAAATGATTTTTTTCACCAAACTCTTGGGCTTAATAAACAAGAACAAACAAGGCAAACAGACCTTTCCTCCGTTTCTCTGTAGAGCGATACCTTTTTGTTGCGTTTGACGACAAAACCTCTGTATCGGAGATGATTGAAGGTAGGGATGAGAAGAATTAGAGATAGAAGACAAAGACGCATGCAACCAGTTATACAGGTCTTCAAAATTCCGTAAGGATTATAAAATACAACTTAAGTTATGGAAATGATTCGGAAAAATGGAACATTGTACTACCCCTATGCAGAAGAGATTAAACAAAATCACAGAGAAAAGATTTTTTTTCAACCAAACCTTGGGGCTCAATAAACAAGAACAAGAAAGGCAAATGGATCTTTTCTCCATTCTTCTGTAGAGCGATATCTTTTTCTTGCGCTTGACGGTAGAAGCTCCGTACCGGAGATCGAAGGTAGGAACGAACAGAATTTGAGATAGAAGACAAAGACCTATCCATATGCAACCAGTTAAACACGTCTTCAAAATTCCGAAAGGACAATAATAAATAATTGAGTTTTGGGAAATAAGTCGGGAACATGAAACGTTACACTACCCCTCTCCAAAAAAAAACAAAATCTAACAGAAATGATTTTTTTTTGACCAAACACTAGAGGCTTGATAAACAAGAAGAACAAAAAAGGCAAATGGACTTTTTCTCTGTTCTGAGAAGACAAAAACCCATGCAACCAGTTATACACGTCTTCAAAGTTCTGAGAGACTAATAATAAACCATATCAATGGGATACTTGCCAATGAGATATTTGACTGAAAATACTTTTAATCATCAACAAGAGTAATAAAGAGTATTTCCTGGGAATTTCCGGAGAATATTGGTTGGAAGGATTTTTTTTTTTTTGGTTTTATCTTCAAGGGTTGGTAACAGTAGGGAAATTTCAGTGGAATTTTCATGTCTGTATTTTTCAAATATTGTGATGCCACTCTATCAGTTTCTTGAGTTTTTGATCTAACAGTGCTGTTTGTTCAGCTTTTAGTATAATTGTGACGTCACAAATATATTTTCAAAACACGCATCACGGCCGCAATTCTGAGAATTTGGGAGAGAGAAAAAATACGGGAACATTATTTTTGACAATGCTATCGATTAAACCAATAAAAAATTTTTGGGCAAGTACCCCATCATGGAAATGACTTGAAAAGATAAAACGTTACACCACCCCCCTCCATAAGAAAATTGCAAAATCCAATGAAAATTTTATTGGAGCAACCCCTAGAGGCTCAATAAACAAGAAAAAAGGGGTTCACAAGTGGACATTCATCACACGCAGGAGACGACGAGAGCAGAATTCTCAGACCCTCAGCTTCAGGGTAGCTGAGGACAATGAAGTCAGCTTTCCGAAATGTCCAAGTTAGACCGGAAATATGAATTCGGATCGCTCACGTGCCACATCCACAACCATCAATATTGAAATTGAAAAGTCTTGGGCTCCACAAACCTCACAGGCCCTTGACAAGTTTCAGAACATCCTCGAGAACATCCAACCTCATTTTTGGCTAGTATTCTTGTGGCCTAGTCAAAGTATTTTGAGAACCAAAATGGGCTCTTGTATCATGACATGATTCAACGGCTTCGGTCCGCAGATCTTTGGCCACCAGGATTTTCCGCTCTTTCAAATTTCAATGGCACATTGGACGGTGCATATTTGTGAATAGTCTGCCCCTCGACCTTCTACTGTGGAAACAATTCAGGTTGTTCCAGAACTCGCCCAAGGAATGGTAGGTTCTGCTTCCGCCAATAATATAGTATTTATAGTTTTTGAAGATTTCTGGCCCGAAAATCTAGAAAAATGAGTTTTTTCCCACCAAAAAATATAAAGTGAAGCACCGCACTACCTTAGCACGTTTATTTTGTCAAACAAAACACTATTTGGGTAGAAAAAAGTCTCAAGGTTTTCATTAGAGTGCTTTCGAAACAATTTTCAGCTTATTTAATCAGCTTTGACGAAAATTTCCCAAAAATCACAACATTTGGATCAGAACTAGAAGAAGATGCCACGAGTTCAAAAAAGCAGGATGATGAAACTCAGAAACTTATCCAATTATTGCTTTGACTTCATTCTATTTCTGGACGGGTCCAAAAAGCGGGTTGAACATAACTCACAATTTTTCTGGAATGTGAAAAAGAGTACTAGAATGATGATTCAAGTTCTGAATCAAGTGCTTTTGCCAATAATTTGGTATTTATGTTCATTTATTGGAAGTATTTTTCAAAGGCCTTTGCCTCGAAAATCCAAAAGAAAGGTTTATTTCCATCGGAGAAGCCGAAAAGTGTTTTCGAGCTGAATTTGGACTCAAGTCCATCAGCTTTGCCAAGAATCTCCTGAAAATTGGATCAGAATTGGAGAAAATGCAACGAGGGCACAAATCAGGTAGCATGATAATTAGAAACTTTTCCAACTCCCGTTCCGGCCTCATTATATTTTTAGACGGAACTGAAAAGCGGGTTCAACATAACTCACGATTTGAATAAGCTGGAATTGAGAAAAATGCGCTAGGACGAGGATTAGAGCTTTATCTCGAGTCCCTTTGAAATTTGAAGAATCTCCAGAGCTTTTTATCACAAAATATGGAGTTCACCGTCGTACTATCTCAGGAAATTTAATCTGCCAAGCAAGGTCATTTTTCGAATGGAAAAAGCTCCAAGGTTCTCTTCAGACCGTTTTGGAACCGACTCTGTCAATCAGCCTTCCACTGTGGAAACAATTCAGGTTGTTCTAGAACTCCGTCACGCAAGGAATTGGTACCATAAAAAAAAGCCTTGTTCATGCAACAGTAATATATATATATATATATATATATATATTATTTATTTTGGCGTTCCGTTAATCTCGCATTTGTACTTATGTTACACCCGGCTCCACGGTAATCTCGCTGGTTGTACTTGAACAGCAAGAATATTCCCTGTGAACCACCAGATCATGCTTTCATGCTCTCGGCGAGCTTCTCAAAAAGCTCGGGATGCGTTTTCAATGTGGCGTGGATCGAATGGCAAACCTTGCGAATGAAAGCGGCGACCTGTTCTATTTCTTCGTGGACTGCTTTTGCTGGAACAATAATTATCGTTTATGTCCATCAGTTTATTTTAAAGTTAAATCGAATTTCGGTCAAATTCACCTTTTGCAGCCTCTTGTGCCAGAGACTGAGCTGTTCTCTCGCCCTCACGTTGTCGGCTCAGTGGGTGATCTCGGTGTGCTCGGTGTTCACGTCGCATCGGTTCGCGATGTCTCGTAACCGACTCATCCGCAAACTATCGAAAAAATAAACAAAATTGCTCGATAGTATGATATGCTCATTTTTACACAAAAAATTATCATGGCTAGAAATGGTCAAGAATGATCATAAAAGCCATGTGCTAGAAGGTTCAAGTGAAGATGCTTTTCAACGAATCTTTCTGATTTATGACAGACACTCCTGCTTCAAATGCAAAGAAACCGGACATAAAGCAGCATCATGCCCAAATCAATGAAGTTGAAGAAGAGTGAGAAAAGTAGAACGCTTCACAAAATGAATAATAAATGAAAATTCATCTTGAAGAAAGAAGTTGAATGGAGGCGAACGGTAACAAGCAACTCTAATCCCGGACATCGCAGAAAACTGAACCGAATCAAAGAAAACTAGCTGAAAACCTTTGGATGCACTACTAGAACCCGTGAAAGCCCTGTTCGAAAAATAACTTCACGGGCCACGAAAAATAATGATAAGGAAAAAATTACATATTTGAGATATACTGAAACTTACCACAGCTGCCACGGCTAGAAGCACTCCTACTGCGATTATAACCTTCATGGTCAGTGGGTCTGGAGACTTTGATGGCCAAAAAAAAATTCACCGAGCTTTTATACCAATTTCAGAGCAAAAACAAAGAAAAGTGGCTATTGTTCGATTTAATAGTCGGTATGTTCCGAGTACACTGATGTTGTACAGAAAAATTATGCACTTTGGAATTTTAATTGAACCATTCAATTATTGTGGAATGAAGAAAATACAGAAAATAGTTCTTGGTAAACGGAGTTACTGCGGAATCTAAACGCGGAAACAAGACTAAAGATATTGGGTAAGTACCAACTGGAGAAAAACTGCTTGCAATGAGGATATTTTTTGCAAGAAAGAAGCAGTGATTTAGTTGAATTTTCGAAGCTTGAAGAGTCAACGTTGAGTCCAAGAGTCGGACTGAAACTCAATCTTTCTTCTTTCAAGTCGAAATTTTCATGCTCAAAGTTGAAATTTCGCGTTTGAAGTCAAAAGTATCGATATTGAGGCTGAGTTTTTTGAGTCAGAATTTCGAGATCAAAGTCGAATAAGGCTTTTGTGCCTGAAGTCAAAAATTCGAATCAACATCAAGTTTTTATGTTTAAGTAGAATTTCCATGTTTGAAGTCGAAGTTTTCCATTTCAAGAATCAAATTTTCAAAATAAAGAACAAAGTTGTCTGTCTTTTCTTCAAGTCAATATTTCAAGTTGAAAGTCGGAGTTTTTTGTATTCGAAGTCCAGAATTAGTGTTCCAAGTAAAAGTTTTTGGATTTAAGTCAAAGTTTTCCGCGTTCAAAGTCAAAATTTCAAGATAAAAGAAAGTTTTTGCGTCTGAAGTCGAAGTTTTTTGTTTGAAGTGGAATTTTTCTGTCCAAAGTCAAGGTTTCATGGCCAACTTTTTGCAAGAAAAGTCGAAGTTGTCCGACTTTTTTAAAGTTGAAATTCCAAGTTGGAGTTGGAATCATGACTTGAGTCAAAGCTTTTCTTATTTCAAGTCGATATTTCGAAATCAAAGTTGAAAGCTCTCGTGTTTGATTTCGGAATTTCTGCTCAAAGTCGACATTCTGAAATTAAAATAGATGTTTCAATGTTTTCGTTTCATGTGAGAATTTTGAAGTAAAAGACGTAGCTTTTCGTGTTGAAAGTTGAATATCTCTTGTGTTTTGAAGCAAAATTCCGTGGTTTAGGTGGACATTTCCAGACTTGAGAGTCGAAGTCAAGTCACAGGGTCGGACAAGTCATATTTTATTGTTGGAAGTCGAAATTTCTATGTCAAAAATCGAAATTTCGTGTCTATTAAGTCGAAATTTCACGATTTGGATGAAATTTTTTGTGTTAAAATTCAGAGTTTCGAGATAGGAGTGAAAATTTTCTCCGTTTAAAGGCGAAATTTTGAGATAGAAGTCAGGGTTCCTGTATGTTTTGAAGTGAGTGTTTTTATGTTTGGAGTCTAAGTTTTTTATGTTCAAAGTGACATTTTCGCGATAAGAGGCAAAGTTATTTGTCGTTTTTCAAGTCGGAATTTCAAGTCAAAAGTTTAAGTTTAATTTGTATTCACCAGTCGAAATTTTTGAGATAATGGTGAAAGTTTTTCGTGTTTGAGTAAAATTTTCTTGTGTTTGTTTTGTAGTCAAAGTTTCTAGAATTGAGTCTAAGTTTCTATGTTTGAAGTTGAAATTTTGTGTTTGAAGTATAAATATCGAAGTTTTTCGCGTCTGAAGTCGAAATTTGGGTATAACAATCGAAGTTTCTTGTTTAGAGTAAAATTTCTCTGTTTGAAGTCGAAGTTTTCCGTATTTATTATCAAATTTTCGCAATAAAAGTCGAAGTTGTTTATCGTTTTCCTAATCGAAGTTTCAAGTTGAAAGTCGGAGTTGTTTGTGTTCCAATTCGGAATTTCCAGATAAAAGTCAAAGTTTTTTGGGTTTGAAGCGTAGGTTTTTTCGTGTTTCAAAGCGAAGTTTTTGTGTTTGAAGTCGAAGTTTCCCAGATTGAAGTAGGAGCTTTTCGTTTTTCAAGTCCAGATCCAGACCAAAATCTTCCGTGTTTGAAGTCGAAATTTGTATTCGTACTCGACAATTCGATATTGAACTCGAAATTTCATGATGCACATGAAAGGTTTCAGCATCTGAGGTCAAAATTATTCCGAGATGGAAGTCGAAGTTTTCCGTGTTGGATATTTTGTAACTATTCAAATTCGAATTGTTTTGTATTTCAAGTCAAAAGTTGGAATTTTGAGATCAAAGTTGAAATCTTTCGTGTTCATTTCAGAATGTCCAAAAAGTCAATATTTTGTGTTCAAAGCCAACATTCCGAGATCAAAATCTGAATTTTCATGTTTGAAGTTAAACTTGAAGCCGTTTAGTTTTCTAAGTCAGCAGTTCAAGATAAAAGAAAATATTTTTGCGTTTGATATCGAAGTTTCAAGATAAAGTCGAAGTCTTTTATGTTACATATTCAGTGTTCAATGCCATAATAGTTTAAAAAACTACAGAATAATTTCCAAAACTAACAAATTGATTTTAAATGTGTTTAAATAGTACCAAAAATAGAGAGAAATATCTGACAACTTGCTGTTCCAAGTCTAAATTTTTGTGTATGAAGCCAGTCTCCAGACTAACGTCAAAGCTTTCAAGTTCGAAGTCAAAATTTCGTGTTCAAGCCAAATTTTCGTGATTTAAGTCAATTTTCCCGTGTTCTCAGTCAAAATATTGCAATAAAGTCGCAAAGTCGGAATGTTGGGATCAAAATCGGAGTCGTTCATGTTTGGAGTCGAAATTTCGTGCTAAAAATAGAAATTTCGATATCAAAATCAAAGATTGTCATGTTCAAAGTCACTATGGCGAGGTAAAAATTCAAGTTCTTAGTGGTAAAAGTCGAAATATTCTTCGATTTTGAAGTCAAAGGTTTCCTGTTGGAAGTCGTAGTTTTTCGTATTGGAATAAAGCAAAATTTTGTGGTTGAAGTCAAAATTTCTAGAATTGAAGTTTCTCACGTTGGAAGTCGAAATTTTGTTATTGAAGTCAAATATCGAAACTTCTCAATTCTTCGTGTCTGAATAGAAATTTCGCAATAGCAGTCTAGAAAAAAGATCTCCAGCGTAGGAAGTCCTACTTTTTATGTTCAACGTCGAAATTTCGTGTTTGAAGTGTAATTTTCGAGATGATACAATAAGTCACATTTTTTGTGTTCGAAGCCAAAATTTTACACTTCTTCTTTCGTGTCAATTTTTGATTTTATTCCAAGATGATTGTACCGATTTTTTCTTATTTGATACAACTATGGAGGTTATTGTGAATATTTTGTCCGAAATCTCGTACATCCGGCTTTAGAACTAGCCAAGTTAACCTGTTTAGCCCTTTGGTGCTAAATTGAGCACCCATGTTACATTGAAAACGGCTCAAGCTACGATTTTAGTCAAAATGGAATTGAATAAGTGCTTGTAGTAGAGCGTGATCTGGAAAAGACTGTCATCATTGGAAAGCTGAACATCGATTTAGTAGGGAACGCCACCAAACTTGCTTAATGGAAAATTTTCAAATTTTGACATTTTTGAAAAATTTTGAGGAAAATTTCGAAAATCTCGAGATTTTCCACTATGTTAATCAATGCAAGTTTGGCATCGTTTCTTACTGAGTCATACATCAGAAACTTGATTCTACCGTCAATTATGTTGTCATCTTTTTCTGAAAAAAAAATAGTGTCAATTTTCAAACTTTTTCTCCCGTCTCAATTTTTTTTCATTTCAAGATCATTGTTCCGATTTTTCTACTTGATACAACTAAGAAAGTTATTGTGAATATTTTGTCGAAAATCCCGTACATCTAGCTTTAAAACTAGCCGAGTAACGATACTTAGCCCTTTGGTCTAAATTTAGTACCCATGTTATGTTACTTTGAAAACGGCTTGAGCTACGATTTTAGTCGAAATGAAAGTTGATGAGCGCTTGCAGGAAAGCGTGGTGTACGAACGACTGCCATAATTGAAAAGTTGAATTTTGATTTAGTAGAAAACGCTACCAAATTCGCTTAATTGGAAAATGTCAAAATTTGACTTTTTCGGAGAATTTTCAAAATATCCAGAATTTTACTGTTGATCGATGCAAGTTTGGTGCCGTTTCTTACTAGTGCTGGCAACCGAATCGGTTTTGGAAGCCGGCTCCAAAACCGCGGTTTTGATGATAGCTGAAAACCGGCTTACCTAGACGGCTTTCAATACCGGTTTTACCGAAGGGTATATCTACTGGTTTTCATTTTCTCTTGGTTTTTGCCAACACTAATTCAAATTGAAGACTGTCATGTCTGAAGTCACTATTTCGAAGTGAAGAACGTCAAGTAGTTTGTCAAAACTTTGTGGTTTAAATCCAGTTTCCAAGTTGAAAGTCGAAGTTTCATTTGTTTAAAGTTGCAGTTTTTCGTGTTGATGAAGTCAAAATTTCGAGGTTGAAGTCGAAGTTTTATTGCTGAATCATATTTTTTTTCAACTCGAAATTTTGTGCTCAAAGTCAACATCCCAAGTTGAAATTTTTTGTATCCAAAGTCAAAAATTCAGGATGAAATTGAAGCGTTTTGGATTCAATCTGGAAATGTCTCAATTCTGAGAAATGTTCGAGAATTCTAAAAAATGTCAAATTAATTCCAAAAAGTGTCGAGCTTGTTTCACAAAATGTCATATTAGTTCCAAAAAATGTTGGAATGATTTTAGAAAGTCAAAAAAGTGCTGACAAATTCCAAAATACATATAAATGTTGAATTATTTAGCTCCAAAATTATCAGAATGATATCAAAGATGTCAAAAAATCCAAAAAATTTTTTATTCATATTCAAGTAGTTTTGATATCAAAATGATTTGGAAAAAATGTTGAAATGATTTCGAAAAAGCTCCAGAACAAAAATCCACGAAAAGTCTTCAGTCGAAGTTTTCGTGTTGGTTGTTCCGCGTCCAAAGTCAATCTTTCTGGTTTTCGAATTCGAGATTTCGTGATTTAGTTGAATTTTCGTAGCTTAAAGAGTCAAAGTTGAGTCCAAGAGTCGGACTGAAACTCAATCTTTCTCCTTTCAAGTCGAAATTTTCCTGTTTAAAGTTGAAATTTCGCGTTTGAAGTCAAAAGTATCCATATTACGGTCAAGTTTTTTTAGTCAGAATTCCGAGATCAAAGTCGAATCAGGCTTTTGTGTCTGAAGTCAAAAATTCGAATAAACATCAAGTTTTTTGTTTGAGTAGAATTTTCATGTTTGAAGTCGAAGTTTTCTATCGCAAGAATCAAATTTTTAGAATAAAGAGCAAAGTTGTCTGTCTTTTCTTCAAGTCAATATTTCAAGTTGAAAGTCGGAGTTTTTTGTATTCGAAGTCCAGAATTCGTGTTCGAAGTGAAAGTTTCTGGATTTAAGTCGAAGTTTTCCGCGTTCAAAGTCAAAATTTCAAGATAGAAGAAAGTTTTTGCGTCTGAAGCCGAAGTTTTTTGTTTGAAGTGGAATTTTTCTATCCAAAGTCAAGGTTTCATGGCCAACTTTTTGCAAGAAAAGTCGAAGTTGTCCGACTTTTTCAAAGTTGAAATTTCAAGTTGGAGTTGAAATCATGACTTTAGTCAAAGCTTTTCTTATTTCAAGTCGATATTTCCATATCAAAGTTGAAATCTCTCGTGTTTGATTTCAGAATTTCGTGCTCAAAGTCGACATCCTGGAATTGAAATAGAAGTTTCGATGTTTTTGTTTCATGTGAGAATTTTGAAGTAAACTTCATGTTAAAAGTTGAATACCTCTTGTGTTTTGAATCGAAATTTCGTGGTTTAGGTGGAAATTGTCAGACTTGAGAGTCAAAGTCAAGTCACAGGGTCGGACAAGTCAACTTTTCTTGTTTGAAGTCGAAATTTCTATGTCAAAAGTCGAAATTTCGTGTCTATTAAGTCGAAATTTCACGATTTGGATGAAGTTTTTTGTGTTTAAAGTCAGAACTCCGAGATAGGAGTTTCTCCGTTGAAAGGCGAAATTTTGAGATAGAAGTAAGGGTTTTTGTATGTTTTGAAGTAGGTGTTTTCATGTTTGGAGTCTGAGTTTTTTATGTTCAAAGTGACATTTTCGCGATAAGAGGCAAAGTTGTTTGTCGTTTTCCAAAACGGAATTTCAAGTCAAAAGTTTAAGTTTAATTTGTATTCACCAGTCGAAATTTTCGAAATAATGGTAAAAGTTTTTCGTGTTTGAGTGAAATTTTCTTGTGTTTGTTTTGTAGTCAAAGTTTCTAGAATTGAGTCTAAGTTTTGATGTTTGAAGTTGGAATTTTGTGTTTGAAGTATAAATATAGAATGTTTTTGCGTCTGAAGTCGGAATTTGGGTATAAAAAATCGAAGTTTCTTGTTTTGAGTGAAATTTCTCTGTTTGAAGTCAAAGTTTCCCGTATTTATTACCAATCAAATTTTCGCGATGAAAGTCGAAGTTGTTTATTGTTTTCCTAGTCGAAGTTTTAAGTTAAAAGTCGGAGTGTTTGTGTTCAAATTCGGAATTTCCAGATAAAAGTCAAAGTTTTTTGGGTTTGAAGCGGAGGTTCTTTGTGTTTCAAATCGAAATTTTTTGTGGTTGAAGTCAAAGTTTCCCAGATTGAAGTAGGAGCTTTTCATTTTTCAAGTCCAGATCCAGACCAAAATCTTTCGTGTTTGAAGTCGAAATTTTGTATATGTACTCGACAATTCGATATTGAACTCGAAATTTTATGATGCACGTGAAAGGTTTTAGCATCTGAGGTCAAAATTCCGAAATGGAAGTCGAACTTTCCCATGTTGGATCTTTTGTGGTCAAATTCGAAGTGTTTTGTATTTGAAGTCAAAAGTTGGAATTTTGAGATCAAAATTGAAATCTTTCGTGTTTGTCAAAATTTCAGAATGTCCAAAAAGTCAAAATTTTGTGTTCAAAGCCAACATTCCAAGATTAAAATCTGAATTTTCATGTTTGAAATAAAAGTTGAAGCCGTTTATTTTTCTAAGTCAACAGTTCAAAATGGAAGAAAAGATTTTTGCGTTTGATGTCGAACTTTCAAGATAAAGTCGAAGTCTTTTATGTTACATATTTCGTGTTCAATGCCAAAATAGTTTGCAAAATTCCAGATAATTTCCAAAACCAACAAAATGATTTTGAACGTGTTGAAATAATTCCAAAAATAAAGAGAAATAACTGACAACTTGCTGTTCCAAGTCTAAATTTTTGTGTATGAAGCCAGTTTCCAGATTAACGTCGAAGCTTTCAAGTTTGAGGTCAAAATTTCGTGTTCAAGCCAAATTTTCGTGATTTAAGTCAAGTTTCCCGTGTTCGAAGTCAAAATTTTGCAATAAAATCGCAAATTCGGAATGTTAAGATCAAAATCGTAGTTGTTTATGTTTGAAGTCGAAATTTCGTGCTGAAAATAGGAATTTCGATATCAAAATCGAAGATTGTCATGTTCAAAGTCACTATGGCGACGTAAAAATTCAAGTTCTTTGTGATAAAAGTCAAAAGATTCTTCGATTTTGAAGTCAAAGATTTCCTGTTGGAAGTCGTAGTTTTCCGTATTAGGATGAAGCAAAATTTCGTGGTTGAAGTCAAAATTTTGAGAATTGAAGTTTCTCACGTTGGAAGTCGAAATTTTGTTATTGAAGTCTAATATCGAAGCTTTTCAATTCTCTGTGTCTGAATAAAAATTTCGCAATAGCAGTCGAGAAAAAAGATCTCCAGCGTAGGAAGTCCTACTTTTTATGTTCAACGTCGAAATTTCGTGTTTGAAGTGTAATTTTTGAAATGATACAATAAGTCACATTTTTTGTGTTCAAAGCCAAAATTTCACACTTCTTCTTTCGTGTCAATTTTTGATTTTATTCCAAGATGATTGCACCGATTTTTTCTTATTTGATACAACTATGGAGGTTATTGTGAATATTTTGTCCGAAATCTCGTACATCCGGCTTTAGAACTAGCCAAGTTAACCTGTTTAGTCCTTTGGTGCTAAATTGAGCACCCATGTTACATTGAAAACGGCTCAAGCTACGATTTTAGTCAAAATGGAATTGAATAAGTGCTTGTAGTAGAGCGTGATCTAGAAAAGACTGTCATCATTGGAAAGCTGAACATCGATTTAGTAGGAAACGCCACCAAACTTGCTTAATGGAAAATTTTCAAATTTTGACATTTTTGAAAAATTTCGAGAAAAATTTCGAAAATCTCGAGATTTTCCACTATGTTGATCAATGCAAGTTTGGCATCGTTTCTTACTGAGTCATACATCAGAAACTTGATTCTATCGTCAATTATGTTGTCATCTTTTTCTGAAAAAAAAAATAGTGTCAATTTTCAAACTTTTTCTTCCGTCTTAATTTGTTTTCATTTCAAGATCATTGTTCCGATTTTTCTTCTTGATACAACTAAGAAAGTTATTGTGAATATTTTGTCGAAAATCCCGTACATCTAGCTTTAAAACTAGCCGAGTAACGATACTTAGCCCTTTGGTCTAAATTTAGTACCCATGTTATGTTACTTTGAAAACGGCTTAAGCTACGATTTTAGTCGAAATGAAAGTTGATGAGCGCTTGCAGGAAAGCGTGGTGTACGAACGACTGCCATAATTGAAAAGTTGAATTTTGATTTAGTAGAAAACGCTACCAAATTCGCTAAATTGGAAAATGTCAAAATTTGACTTTTTCGGAGAATTTTCAAAATATCCAGAATTTTAACATTGTTGATCGATGCAAGTTTGGTGCCGTTTCTTACTAGTGCTGGCAACCGAATCGGTTTTGGAAGCCGGCTCCAAAACCGCGGTTTTGATGATAGCTGAAAACCGGCTTACCTAGACGGCTTTCAATACCGGTTTTACCGAAGGGTATATCTACTGGTTTTCATTTTCTCTTGGTTTTTGCCAACCTAATTCAAATTGAAGACTGTCATGTCTGAAGTCACTATTTCGAAGTTAAGAACGTCAAGTTTTTTGCGTCAAAAGTCGAAAATTTTTGTGTTTGAGGTCTGATTTTTCCGTTAGAAATCGTAGTTTGTCAAAATTTTGTGGTTTGAATCCAGTTTCCGAGTTGAAAGTCGAAGTTTCATTTGTTTAAAGTTGCAGTTTTTCGTGTTGATGAAGTCAAAATTTCGAGGTTGAAGTCGAAGTTTTATTGCTGAAGCATATTTTTTTTAACTCGAAATTTTGTGCTCAAAGTCAACATCCCAGTTGGAATTTTTTGTATCCAAAGTAAAAAATTCAGGATGAAATTGGAGCGTTTTGGATTTAATCTGGAAATGTCTCAATTCTGAGAAATGTTCGAGAATTCTAAAAAATGTCAAATTAATTCCAAAAAGTGTCGAGTTTGTTTCACAAAATGTCATATTAGTTCCAAAAAATGTTGGAATGATTTTAGAAAGTCGAAAAAGTGCTGACAAATTCCAAAATACATATAAATGTTGAGTTATTTAGCTCCAAAATTATCAGAATGATATCAAAGATGTCAAAAAATCCAAAAAAATTTTATTCATATTCAAGTAGTTTTGATATCAAAATGACTTGGAAAAAATGTTGAAATGATTCCGAAAAAGCTCCAGAACAAAAATCCACGAAATGTCTTCAATCGAAGTTTTCGTGTTGGTTGTTCCGCGTCCAAAGTCAATCTTTCTCGTTTTCGAATTCGAGATTTCGTGATTTAGTTGAATTTTCGTAGCTTAAAGAGTCAAAGTTGAGTCCAAGAGTCGGACTGAAACTCAATCTTTCTCCTTTCAAGTCGAAATTTTCCTGTTTAAAGTTGAAATTTCGCGTTTGAAGTCAAAAGTATCCATATTACGGTCAAGTTTTTTTAGTCAGAATTCCGAGATCAAAGTCGAATCAGGCTTTTGTGTCTGAAGTCAAAAATTCGAATAAACATCAAGTTTTTTGTTTGAGTGGAATTTTCATGTTTGAAGTCGAAGTTTTCTATCGCAAGAATCAAATTTTTAGAATAAAGAACAAAGTTGTCTGTCTTTTCTTCAAGTCAATATTTCAAGTTGAAAGTCGGAGTTTTTTGTATTCGAAGTCCAGAATTCGTGTTCGAAGTGAAAGTTTCTGGATTTAAGTCGAAGTTTTCCGCGTTCAAAGTCAAAATTTCAAGATAAAAGAAAGTTTTTGCGTCTGAAGTCGAAGTTTTTTGTTTGAAGTGGAATTTTTCTATCCAAAGTCAAGGTTTCATGGCCAACTTTTTGCAAGAAAAGTCGAAGTTGTCCGACTTTTTCAAAGTTGAAATTTCAAGTTGGAGTTGAAATCATGACTTTAGTCAAAGCTTTTCTTATTTCAAGTCGATATTTCCATATCAAAGTTCAAATCTCTCGTGTTTGATTTCGGAATTTCGTGCTCAAAGTCGACATCCTGAAATTGAAATGGAAGTTTCGATGTTTTTGTTTCATGTGAGAATTTTGAAGTAAAAGACGAAGCTTTTCATGTTAAAAGTTGAATACCTCGTGTTTTGAATCGAAATTTCGTGGTTTAGGTGGAAATTGTCAGACTTGAGAGTCAAAGTCAAGTCACAGGGTCGGACAAGTCAACTTTTCTTGTTTGAAGACGAAATTTCTATGTCAAAAGTCGAAATTTCGTGTCTATTAAGTCGAAATTTCACGATTTGGATGAAGTTTCACGATTTGGATGAAGTTTCTTGTGTTAAAAGTCAGAATTTCGAGATAGGAGTTTCTCCGTTGAAAGGCGAAATTTTGAGATAGAAGTAAGGGTTTTTGTATGTTTTGAAGTAGGTGTTTTCATGTTTGGAGTCTGAGTTTTTTATGTTCAAAGTGACATTTTCGCGATAAGAGGCAAAGTTGTTTGTCGTTTTCCAAAACGGAATTTCAAGTCAAAAGTTTAAGTTTAATTTGTATTCACCAGTCGAAATTTTCGAAATAATGGTAAAAGTTTTTCGTGTTTGAGTGAAATTTTCTTGTGTTTGTTTTGTAGTCAAAGTTTCTAGAATTGAGTCTAAGTTTTAATGTTTGAAGTTGAAATTTTGTGTTTGAAGTATAAATATAGAATGTTTTTGCGTCTGAAGTCGAAATTTGGGTATACAAAATCGAAGTTTCTTGTTTTGAGTGAAATTTCTCTGTTTGAAGTCAAAGTTTCCCGTATTTATTACCAATCAAATTTTCGCGATAAAAGTCGAAGTTGTTTATTGTTTTCCTAGTCGAAGTTTCAAGTTAAAAGTCGGAGTGTTTGTGTTCAAATTCGGAATTTCCAGATAAAAGTCAAAGTTTTTTGGGTTTGAAGCGTAGGTTTTTTCGTGTTTCAAAGCGAAGTTTTTGTGTTTGAAGTCGAAGTTTCCCAGATTGAAGTAGGAGCTTTTCGTTTTTCAAGTCCAGATCCAGACCAAAATCTTCCGTGTTTGAAGTCGAAATTTGTATTCGTACTCGACAATTCGATATTGAACTCGAAATTTCATGATGCACATGAAAGGTTTCAGCATCTGAGGTCAAAATTATTCCGAGATGGAAGTCGAAGTTTTCCGTGTTGGATATTTTGTAACTATTCAAATTCGAATTGTTTTGTATTTCAAGTCAAAAGTTGGAATTTTGAGATCAAAGTTGAAATCTTTCGTGTTCATTTCAGAATGTCCAAAAAGTCAATATTTTGTGTTCAAAGCCAACATTCCGAGATCAAAATCTGAATTTTCATGTTTGAAGTTAAACTTGAAGCCGTTTAGTTTTCTAAGTCAGCAGTTCAAGATAAAAGAAAATATTTTTGCGTTTGATATCGAAGTTTCAAGATAAAGTCGAAGTCTTTTATGTTACATATTCAGTGTTCAATGCCATAATAGTTTAAAAAACTACAGAATAATTTCCAAAACTAACAAATTGATTTTAAATGTGTTTAAATAGTACCAAAAATAGAGAGAAATATCTGACAACTTGCTGTTCCAAGTCTAAATTTTTGTGTATGAAGCCAGTCTCCAGACTAACGTCAAAGCTTTCAAGTTCGAAGTCAAAATTTCGTGTTCAAGCCAAATTTTCGTGATTTAAGTCAATTTTCCCGTGTTCTCAGTCAAAATATTGCAATAAAGTCGCAAAGTCGGAATGTTGGGATCAAAATCGGAGTCGTTCATGTTTGGAGTCGAAATTTCGTGCTAAAAATAGAAATTTCGATATCAAAATCAAAGATTGTCATGTTCAAAGTCACTATGGCGAAGTAAAAATTCAAGTTCTTAGTGGTAAAAGTCGAAATATTCTTCGATTTTGAAGTCAAAGGTTTCCTGTTGGAAGTCGTAGTTTTTCGTATTGGAATAAAGCAAAATTTTGTGGTTGAAGTCAAAATTTCTAGAATTGAAGTTTCTCACGTTGGAAGTCGAAATTTTGTTATTGAAGTCAAATATCGAAACTTCTCAATTCTTCGTGTCTGAATAGAAATTTCGCAATAGCAGTCTAGAAAAAAGATCTCCAGCGTAGGAAGTCCTACTTTTTATGTTCAACGTCGAAATTTCGTGTTTGAAGTGTAATTTTCGAGATGATACAATAAGTCACATTTTTTGTGTTCGAAGCCAAAATTTTACACTTCTTCTTTCGTGTCAATTTTTGATTTTATTCCAAGATGATTGTACCGATTTTTTCTTATTTGATACAACTATGGAGGTTATTGTGGATATTTTGTCCGGAATCTCGTACATCTGGCTTTAGAACTAGCCAAATTAACCTGTTTAGCCCTTTGGTGCTAAATTTAGCTCCCATGTTACATTGAAAACGGCTCAAGCTACGATTTTAGTCAAAATGGAGGTTAATAAGTGCTTGTAGTAGAGCGTGATCTGAAAAAGACTGCCATAATTGGAAAGCTGAACATCGATTTAGTGGGAAACGCCACCAAACTCGCTAAATTGGAAATTTTCAAATTTTGACATTTTTGAAAAATTTCGAAAATCTCGAGAATTTCCACTTTGTTGATCAATGCAAGTTTGGCATCGTTTCTTACCGATTCATACATCAGAAACTTGATTCTACCGTCAATTATGTTGTCATCTTTTTCTGGAAGAAAAATAGTGTCAATTTTCAAACTTTTTCTTCCGTCTTAATTTTTTTTTCATTTCGAGATGATTGTTCCGATTTTTCTACTCAGTACAACTGAGAAAGTTATTGTGAATATTTTGTCGAAAATCCCGTACATCTAGCTTTAAAACTAGCCGAGTAACGATACTTAGCCCTTTGGTCTAAATTTAGTACCCATGTTATGTTACTTTGAAAACGGCTCAATCTACGGCGACTGTTGAAAAAACGACTGTTGTCATTGAAACGCCAGAGTTTAATCTAGTGCAAAACGCTACCACACTCGCTAGATTGAACAATATCTCAAAATTTGACATTTTTGGAAATTTTTGAAAAACTCGACACTTTCACATTGTTGATCAAGGCAGGGTTGGTATCGTTTCTTGTTAATTCCCACACCAGGAACTTGATTCTACCGTAAATCACGTTGTTATCATTTTCCAAAGGAAATTATTACGAAATTTCCAAAAAAAATATTTTGTGTTCATTTTTGATTCTATTCCAAGATGCTTGTTCTGATTTTTGTTACTTCATACAAGTTGAGAAGTAATTGTTAATGTTTTGTTGAAAATTCCGTGTAGCTAGCTTCAAAATTGTACAAGTTACAAGACTTAGCCCTTTGGTGCTAACTTTAGCACTTTTGTGATTTTGGAACCGGCTCAATCTACGGCGACTATTGAAAAAACGGCTGCCATCATTGAAACGCCGAAGTTTAATCCAGTAGAAAACGCTATCAAATTTGCTCAATTGAAAAATATCACAATTTGAAATTTTTGGAAAATTTTGAAAATCTCGAAAATTTTCACATTTTCGATCAATGCAAGTTTGGTATCGTTTCTCACTAATTCCCACACCAGGAACTCAATTCTACCGTCAATTACGTTGTAATCTTCCTCTAAAATGAATTAGTCCCAACTTTTCAGATTTTTCATTCTTCAGTGTTCGTTTTTGTCTTTATTGCTGTATAATTTTCCTGATTTCTCCATCCCAGACAACTAAACAAGTAATTATGAACATTTTTCCAGAAACCCCGTACATCTAGCTTTGAAATCAGCTAAGTTTCTATCCTTAGCCCTTTGGTGCTAAACTTAGCACCATTTTTATCTTGAAAACGGTTCAAGCTACGGCGACAATTGGAGAAAATCTTGAATCAGATTTGATTCGAATACAAAATCGACTGGAATAAGCGCTTTTAACTTAGATTTTGACGGTTTCCCAAGTGATTTTAGTTGAAATGAAGCTTGATAAATAACTGGATACGAACATTTCTATCAACATATTAGAAATTTAAAAATTTACGTTCCGGAGCTTATTTACCTTCGAGCTTTTATCAAGCAAGTTACGTGATATGTGATGGCCGGCATAACTTGGTGATTGAGCACTTTAAATTTGCCGGTTGTAAAATGAAAAACAGTCACGGGACCGGGGGCAGTAAAGCTTGTAACGGCCCGCTGTAAAGTGGCGCAATTCCCATTTTTACAGTCAATTCATTTTTATGACGCGGCGTTTCTTCTCTCTGTAGACGGCTATACGTGTTTATTGGATGTCGATTGTATTTTTTCAATGGAAAACCATCTCATCGCTAAATCATTAAAAAAAATTATTTCACCAGACGGCATTGCTGCAAGAGCCGGAAAAAAAAAGCCGGCAAGGAGAAAAACCAGGCATCAAACCCGTCCGGTTCTATTTACATGGATATTGGATATGTGCGGGGACGTAATTTGCGATCATGAATATGGGATGTTATTCACTTTATACGGGCGTATCCAGGAAAACGCAAACAGGACCGGGAGTTTTAACTCTTTCGGGAATACCCCGCTGCTGCTCCGGAGAAACTCAGTTTTCAGTATCAATCCGGACAGAATCTCTTTGATGTTTTTTGTGCTCCAATTTTTTTTTCATTGAACAAAACCACAGTTTTTCATACAACTGCAGTAATAATGTGTGTAGATACCTACTATGTGTATTTTTTCTGATTGAAAATGTTTATTTCCAGAGGAACGCCAGCAACGAGAAGCAAATAGTGCTGTCGAAATTGGACTTTGCGGCGTCCGGAACGTACTCGTGTGAGGTTTCGATGGAAACGCCGATTTTCAGCAAGGATTCCGAAGGGAAGGACCTCACTGTCATAGGTGGGTGTGGTTAGACATATTTTTGGCATCAGCAGATGATCAAGTATGAGCCCTGAAAAATTCAAAAGTCTAGCTTCAAAAATGGCTGAGTTATGGGACTTAGCCCTTTCGTGCCAAATTCAGCACCGTTACTATCTAAAGCACGGTTCAATCTACATACGTCAATAAAAGCTTCATATGTAGCTAATTATTTTCTTAGCAAATTCAAGCTTTCATCTCCTTGGTTCTATCATTAGACTTCAGAATGTTTCGAGAAATTCAAAATCTAGGGTTATATTTTAGCACTATTGAACCTTTTGGTACCTCACTGTCATAGGCGCGTTTGGTTACACATCTTTTTGGTACCAGCAAGTACTTCAGTGTGAGCCCTAGAAATTTTGGAGGTCTAGCTTCAAAAATAGCCGAGTTATGGTACTTAGCCCTTTCGTGCCAGATTTAGCACCGTTACTATCTAAAGCACGGTTCAACTCACAGGATTCGATGAAAAATCTTGTTGTAGCTAATCGCTTCCTGAGCTAATTCAAGCTGCTATCTTCTCAATTCTATGATGAGACTTCGAAATTTTTCGAAAACTCAAAAATCTAGGGTTGTATTTTAGCACCTTTAGAATTTTTGGAACTAAACTTCATCGAATTGAGGTTTAGTTTCAACAGTTGAAACTGCTGGAAGCTATATTATACTTGTTTTTCTCCAACTGGTAAGCTCCAAGGAAGCTTACAATGTTACAAACAAAATTTGTAAAGGTGCTAAGTATTACTTATTAATTCTCCACTGATTGTGCTAAGAATAATTTCTTATCTAGCACAATAGTGCTTCTAGTTCAAAAGCTGCTTGAAGTGCATTGTTAATGGAATGAACCCTGAAAAATGCAATAGCGTAGCTTGAAAACTAGCCAAGCTGTAAGACTTAGCCCTTTTTACTTAGCCCAGCTCGATTCAGCACCATTACTATCTAGGTCATGATTCAAGCTACGTATAGGAATAAGAAATTCGAATTTAGCCTATCAATTTATCAGTTTTCACCAGCTCTCACCTTCTTAATTCTATAAGCAGACCTCGAACTTTTTCAAAAATTCCACAATCTAGGGTTACGATTCAGCACTATTGACGTTTTTGGAACTAATATCAGTAGAATTGCGGTTTTTTGAACTGCCCTGAGTCATTTCATGCACGTGGCTCTGACTAATGACTAGAAAATGACGAGTTTACAGGAAAAAAATTGTGAAGGTGCTAAGCATTACCCCTATAATGTTCCACTGACGGTACTGAACAAGAATTTCAATCTAGTGTGAATGTGTATAAGTCAAATATGTGCTATGGAGTACATTCTGAAGATTTCAAAAGCCCAGCTCCAAAACTGGCCAAGTTATAAGGTTTAGCCCTTTTGCGCTAGATTTAGCACCGCTACTATCTAAGGCACGGCTAGAGCTAGAAACCCAATTTTAGAAGCTAAATTTAGCTTGTGAGTTTCTCAGCCAATTCCAGTTTTCACCTTTTCATTGCCTGCGTAGGCTTCTCACTTTTTTGAAAACTCCAAAATCTAGGGTTTTGATTCAGCACCAGTAGTATTGTGTAACCGAGCTGAGTTGAATCAGGGTGAAAATAATTACTTGAAGCTTTATCATGAACGTGTTTTTGACTGACGACTAGAAAATGACGATATGACAAGAAAAATTAAAAGGGTGCTAAGCATTACCTCATAATTTTCCAGTGACGGTGCTAAGCAAAAATTTTCCATCAAGTGGGGTTGTATACAAGTCAAATATGTGCCTAGAATAAATCCTGAAGATACCAAAAGCCCAGCTTCAAAACTGGTCAAGTTATGGGGTTTAGCTCTTTTGTGCTAGATTTAGCACCGTTACTATCTCGGGCACGGCTTGAGCTACAAACATAAATGAAAAAGCTGAATGTAGCTCATAGACTTTTCAGCCAATTTCAGCTTTTATCATTCTTATCACCCGTGTAGACTTTGAGCTTTTTTGAAAATTCAAAAATCTAGGGTTTCAATTTAGCACCATTGGTATTGTGCAACCGAGCTAAGCTGAATCAGGGTAAAAATAATCACTTCAAGCTTCTCATGAACGTATTTTTGACTTGCGACTAGAAAATGACAATATCACAAAAAAAATTGTGAAGGTGCTAAGCATTACCCTATAATTTTCCAATGACGGTGCTAAACAAAAATGTTTAGTCAAGTGTGACTGTATACAGATCAAATATGTGCTCTAAGATACATCCTGAAGATTACAAAAGCTCAGTTTCAAAACTGGCCTAGTTATAGGGTTTAGCCCTTTTATGCTAGATTTAGCACCGTTACTATCTCGGGCACGGCTTGAACTACAAACACAAATGAGAAAGCTAAGTGTAGCTCGTGAACTTTTTAGCCAAGTTCAATCTCTATCGTTATTATTACCTGTGTGGACTTTGAGCTTTTTTGAAAATTCGAAAATCTAGGGTTTCATTTAGCACCATTAGTATTGTGCAACCGAGCTAAGTTGAATCAGGGTGAGAATGATCATTTGAAGCTTTATCATGAACGTATTTTTGACTTGCGACTAGAAAATGACGATATTACACAAAAAAATTGTAAAGGTGCTAAGCATTACCCTATAATTTTCCAATGACGGTGCTAAACAAAAATGTTTCATCAAGTGTGATTGTATACAGGTCAAATATGTGCTCTAGAATACATCCTGAAGATTTCAAAAGCCCAGCTTCAAAACTGGCCTAGTTATAGGGTTTAGCCCTTTTGTGCTAGATTTAGCACCGTAACTATCTCGGGCACGGCTTGAGCTACAAACACGAATGAGAAAGCTGAATGTAGCTCATAGACTTTTCAGCCAATTTCAGCTTTTATCATTCTTATCACCCGTGTAGACTTTGAGCTTTTTTGAAAATTCGAAAATCTAGGGTTTCAATTCAGCACCATCAGTATTATGCAACCAAGCTGAGTTGAATCAAGGTGAAAATGATTACTTGTAGCTTTATCATGAACGTATTTTTGACTGGCGACTGGAAAATGACGATTTTATAAAAAAAAAGTGAAGGTGCTAAAAAGCACCCTAGAATTCCGCCCTGACGGTGCTGAACAAGAATTTATATCCAGTGTGAATGTGTACAAGTCAAAGATGTGCTATGGAGTACATGATAAAGATTTCAAAAGCCCAGCTCTAAAACTGGCCAAGTTATAGGACTTAGCCCTTTTGTGCCATATTTAGCACCATCACTATCTAGGGCACGGTTTGAGCTACACACACGAACAAAATAGCAAAATGTAGCTCGTGAGTTCCTCAGTCAATTTCTATTTTCACCTTTTTTATTTCATATCTAGACTTCTAACTCCTGTCAAAACTCTAAAATCTAGGGTTATAACTTAGCACCAAAAGTATCTTCGGAACTAAACTGATTCAAGTCGAAGTTCAAACTATTCAGGACTTCGTTGTTAAAGTGTTTTTAACTGGCGGTGTGAGAATTGAGATTTTTCGGAAAAAAATGTAGGTGCTTAGCTTGGTGCCACGCAGTACGAACCTGATAGTCCCCCTAGAGGCCGCTCTTATTCAAATTTTCTTATTTAGTGCCATATTCGAGTCAAAAAGCGCCTCGGAATGAACCCTGAAGTTTTCAAAAGTCTAGCTTCAAAACTGGCCTAGATATGAGACTTAGCCCTTTAGTGCCAAGTTTAGCACCATAGCTATTTAAGAACAGATTTAGCTAGAAATGCGATTGAAAAACTAGTTTGCGGCTTACTTCAAGACTAGCAATTTGGATTCAGCACAATTCTAAAATTTTCCGAGAAACTAGCACCGAGCTTGGCAACACTTTGGGTGTGGAACGGTGCTAAGCACTTGCTCAAAAGCCGGTACAAAATTTTCAAAATCTGTTGACGCTGAACCTCGAGCATCAACGTGAGCTACGTTCCATTTTTTGATTCATGTCCCTAGCTTCAGCTATCACCGAGATAGTAACGGTGCTAAATCTAGCACGAAAGGGCCAAGTCTTGTAACTTAGCCATTCTCAAATATAGAGATCTGAAATTTTCTGGGTACGTTCCTGAGCACTTGAATAAACGTTACAAGTTACGAAACGTTTGGTAAAACGCATTTTTGACATGAAATACATTTTTTGAACTTTTTTTGTGATAACCTTTTTGAGCAGCTATCATTTTTTCATCTAAATTGATAGTGTTCAATACATACAAGCTCTTTTGAATTAGACCTACAAATTCCGAACGTCTAGCTCGGGAATTTTTCAAGTTGTAAAACTTAGCCTTCTCATGCGTCTTGAAAAATTATGAGTTTGATCAAAATTGAGGAGCGGTGCTAGTTGATATCAGTTTTCCATCCGATGCAGTGTTATTTAGGTTGTTCAAGTGCCTTCAAATATACCCTGGAAATTTCAAAAGCCTACCTACAAAACTGGCCGAGTTATAAGACTTAGCCCTTTTGTGCTAACTTTAGCACCAAAGCTATTTCAGAAATGGCTCAAGCTAGAGTGGCGATTTAAAAACTAGTTCATAGCCCATGTGTAAACTGACGCTTTCTATTCAGCATCATTGTGAAATTTCCTGAGATCTAGCACCGAGCTTAGCAACTTTTTTGATCCAAAACGGTTCCAAGTACTTGTCTAAAAACCAGTATGGAAACTACAAAATCTGACTATGCTAAACATCGAGTACAAATGCAAGCTACATATCACAGTTTGAATCGTAGCCGTAGCTCTATCCATCACCGAGATAGTAACGGTGCTAAATCTAGCGCTAAAGGGCTAAGTCTTATAACTCAGCCATTTTGAAAGATATAGATCTGAAATTTGCAGGGCACACTCTTGAGCACCCGCCTAATCAGTACCGATGCAAAACAACTCTTCAGCAGCAATTTCATTTTTTGAGTTACGGTTGTAATTCGACTGCAGTGAGTTTATTTGATTGCAATGTGTTTTCGCAGAGCCGCAAGACGACGACCCCGTCATCACCTTCAACAAGGACACGTACGAGATCGGCGAAGTGCTGGAGGCCAACTGCACGACCGCCCCAGCCAGACCGCCTCCTCACATTACGTGGCTAATTAATGGCAAGAAAGTGAGTATGCCGACGAGTATGTTGCCTGCCAGGCTGTCTCAACTCCGGGTATGCCAGGCATAATGAACGCTTTGAATTTCAAACTGCGAAAACAAACAAAAAATGACTGGAAAATCCTTCGTTCAACTCCTCTCGCGTAGCTGGGTGCCGCGCGAAATCCGAGAGACGGAGCTTATTGGCAGTCTAATGGAAAAGTTGCCGAAAGTATCGAATGGCAATTAATTGAGTGTCTTTGAAGCAGCGACAAGAAACGAGCCTTATCGACTCCCAGCCCCGTTCCCTCATCTTTGTAGCTGTCGTTTACATGATTGTATCCCCAGAAAAAACATCATTATACTTGGGTTGAAGCTATTATTTGTTGGCCAAGTTATCAAGCTGGTGTATTTTACTCACTAATTGAAAAAACACAGTTTCAAGTATGAAACACCAGGACACTAAGAAGCTACATGCCAAAGGGCTGGGGCAAAAATTATAAGCTTGAATTTTGGTAGAACTTTTGAGTTTGATTTTTGAATTTGAATATTCTTGTGTTTCAGGTCATAGACACGATGACCAAGTCGTTTTTGAACGGCTTCGTGCACGGCCACGGCTACTTCGACCAGAAAGCTTCTTCCACCAAACAGCTGTCGATCGAAGTGAGCGAACTCCACGTGGGCGATGACGGCGAACTGAGGCTGACGTGCATGTCGACCATACCCGGTTACGTCAACCAGGGCGAAAAGTACGCCGACATCCGGAAAACTTCAATACGAAGTAAGATTTTCTAGTTTTCCTTCGCTTTTTCCACTGCTTCCATTCTCTGTTCTTCCAAGCCTTTCCACGATACTTTGACATTTGTATCTCGGTTCAAACAGTTCGAGAAGTGATTGTGAATATTTTGTTGGAAACCCCGTACATTTAGCTTTGAAATTGACCGAGTTGCGATACTTAGTCCTTTGGTGCTAAACTTAGCACCCTTGTTATCTTGGAAACGGCTCAAGCTACAGCGATACTTAGTCTTTTGGTGCTAAATTTAGCACCCTTGTTATCTTGGAAACGGCTCAAGCTACAGTGACAATCAAGAAATTTTTCCATATCAGATATGATCTAATCACAAATTCGACTAGAATTGGAGATGTCAATTTGGATTTGGACGGCTTCCAACTGATTTTAGTCAAAATGAAGCTTGATAATTGCTTGCTGGAAAGCTTGGTAGAAAAATGACTACCACCATTGAATTGCTAGAGTCTGATTTAGTAGAAAACGCTACCAAACTCGTTCAATAAAGAAATGTCAAAATGTGACATTTTTGGAAATTTTTGAAAATCTCAAGTATTTTGACATTATTGATCAATGCAAGTTTAGTATCGATTCTTACAAATCATACACCAGGAACTCAATTCTAGCGTTAATTACGTTGTAATCTTCTCCAAAAGCAAATTGTGGCCAACTTTTCCCCTATATTTATCTTCAGTTCTCATTATTGATCTTATTTCTAAACAGTTTTTGTTTATTTTTCATTTTTAACAACTAAGGAAATAGTTGTGGATATTTTATCGCAAATCCCGTACATATCTCTTTGAAACTGGCCGTGCTACGATACTTTGCCCTTTGGTGCTAAGCTAAGCACTTTTGTTATCTCCAAAACGGCTCAAGCTACAGCGAAAACCAAAGAATTGTTCCATATCAGATATGATTCAGTCACAAAATCGACTAGAATTAAAGATGTTGATTTGAATTTTGACGGCTCTCAACTGATTTTAGTCAAAATGAGGATTGATAAGTGCTTGCTGGAAAGCTTGGTGGAAAAACTACCACCACCATTAGATTGCTAAAGTTTGATTTAGTAGAAAACGCTACCAAACTCGCTCAATTGAGAAATGTCAAAACGTGACATTTTTGGAAATTTTCGAAAATCTCAAGTATTTTGACCATATTGATCAATGCAAGTTTGGTATCGTTTCTCACAAATCATCGACCAGGAACTCAATTCTAGCGTCAATTACATTGTAATCTTCTCCTGAAGCAAATTGGGGCCTACTTCTCCGCTATATTATTCTTCAGTTCTCATTATTGATCTTATTTCTGAACAGTTTTTGTTTATTTTCCATTTTAAACAACCGAGAAAATGATTGTGCATATTTTATCGCAAATCTCGTACATCCAGCTTCAAAACTGGCCGTGCTACAATACTTAGCCCTCTGGTGCTGCATTTAGCACCCTTGTTATCTTGGAAACGGCTCAAGCTACAGCGACAATCAAAAATTGTTCCATATTGGATATGATTCAGTCACAAAATCGACCAGAATTGAAGATGTTAGTAAAAGTTTTGACGGCTTTCAACTGGTTTTAGTCAAAATGAAGCTTGATAAGTGCTTGCTGGAAAGCTTGGTGCGAAAACCACCACCACCATTGAATTGCTAGAGTCCGATTTAGTAGAAAACGCTACCACACTCGCTCAATTGAAAAATGTCAAAATGTGACATTTTTGGAAAATTTTGAAAATCTCGAGAATTTCAACTTTGTTGATCAGTGCAAGTTTGGTATCGTTTCTCACAAATCATACACCGGGAACTCAATTCCAGCGTCAATCACGTTGTAATCTTCTCCTATAGCCAATTAGGGCCTACACCTAGCTCCAAAACTGGCCGTGCTACGATATTTAGCAGTTTGGTGCTGAATTTAGACTCTTTGTTATCTTGGAAACGGCTCAATCTACAGCGACAATCAAAAAATTGTCCAATATCAGATATGATTCGATCACGAATTCGACTAGAATTGGAAATGTCAATTCTGATTTTGACGGCTTTCAACTGATTTTAGTCAAAATGAAGTTTGATAAGTGTTGCTGGAAAGCTTGGTGGGAAAACGACTTCCGCCAACGAATTGCTGGAGTCTGATTTAGTAGAAAACGCTACCAAACTTGCTCAATCGTGAATTGTCAAAATATGACATTTTTGGGAAATTTTGAAAATCTCGAGAATTTTGACTTCGTCGATCAGTGCAAGTTTGGTATTGTTTCCCACGAATCATACTACAGAAACTCAATTCTAGCGTCAATTACCGTGTGATCTTTTCCTGAAGCAAATTGGGGCCAACTTTTCTGATATATTATCCTCCAGTTCTCATTATTGATCTCATTTCTAAACAACTTCTATTTATTTCTCATTTTAAACAACTGAGGACGTAATTGTGCATGTTTTGTCGAAAATTCCGTACATCTAGCTCCAAAACAGGCCGTGCTACGATGCTTAGCCCTTTGGTGCTAAATTTAGCACCCTTTTAATTTTGATTTTGACGGCTTTTCAACTGATTTTAGACAAAATGGAGGTTGATAAGTGCTTGCTGTAAAGCTTGGTGGAAAAACCACCACCACCACCATTGAATTGCTAGAGTCTGATTCAGTAGAAAACGCTACCAAAGTCGCTCAATTGAAAAATATCAAAATGTGACTTTATTGGAAAATTTTGAAAATCTGGAGAATTTTGACTTTTTTTATCAGTGCAAGTTTGGTATCGTTTCTTACTAATTCCTACACCAGGAACTCAATTCCACCAATATTTACGTTGTTACTTTTTTCTGCACGAAATTACGCCCAAATTTTCTGATATTTTATCCTTCAGTCTTCATTTTTGATCTTATTTCAAGACAACTTTTCAAAATTTTCGCACTCTAAACTGCTGAGTGAGTGATTATGAATGTTTTGCTGCAATTTTTATACACCTAGCTTCAAAAATAGCCCAGTTATGATACTTAGTCCTTTGGTGCTGAATTTAGCACTGTTACTATCTTGGGAACTGTTCAAGCTACGGCTACGATTCAAAAACCGTTCCCCACCAAATGTGATTTGTTCACGAAATCGATATGAATTAAGGTTGTCAATTTCAATTCTGGCCTGTTTCCTATTGAGTTTTCTGGAAATATAGGCTGTAAGTCCGTTTAGACAAGCATAGTGTAAAAACGATTGCCAGAATCGAGATGTCGAGGCTCGATTTAGTGGGAAACAACACCAAACTCGCTTAGTTAGAATTATCAAAATTTGACATTTTTTGAGATTGTGTAGTTTTTTGACATTTTTTGGCACTTTTCCACAAGACTAGTTTGGTATCGTTTCTCACTAATTCGTATACCATGAACTCAATAACACCGTCAATTATGTTTTATTTTTTCTCTGGAAGAAGTTGAAGCTAAATTCTTGAGTTTTGCCTGGATCGTCAGTTGTTTTACTCCACAAAATGGGTATATCAATCGATTCATGTTTTTTTCTGTAAAATGTGCTGAAATTTGATTCCAAACTCGGCACGTTTATCATAAACAATTTTTAAGATATGGCTAGAACTGTCTTGAAATTCACGGCCAACTACGATTTGGTTTGTTTGATAAAAAAAAAACGCTATCGTGTTCAAATTTTGCCAGAGAAAGCGTGTACATTTTGACAGTGTGGCGGTAGATCAGAAAAAAAACCGTTTTCTGAGGGAAAAATTCAAATTCTGAAAAAATTCACAAGAAGTGACAAATTTCTGAGCTTTGACGCATTCACCTGGAAAACTAAGTCTGGTTCTCCGGAAGATGGAAAGTTGGGTGAGAAGTTTTTTCCAATTTGACATCAAATTCGTATTCTAACCGGAAAAAGCTGATCTACGAGGTGCGACAAGTCGTACTTCTGGAAGTTGCAAAAATGAACCCTGGGAAAGTCCGAAATTGCCGAGGAAATTGCTCAAGCAGTCTCCTGGAATGCTAGGGGCCAGAGAGTGACATTCAATCGAAATATGCCGTGTGATATCTTCCAGAGAAGCTCTTCCCAAGTACTGTTTGAGTTTCCGGATAGTTTTCTAGTACACAAATCTCGGTTTTGTCTAATTTGAGGAAACACCTTTATTATTATCATTATTATTATCACATAACCTGACAAATTACCTGCCTACAGTTCTTTGAAGGTGATCGAAAAATTGTTTTGATCAATTTATTATACAATTACTGCATGCGATGGTGAACTTGAAGCAAGAGCGGCAGATCGAAGGAGTTCAAAATTCGAAAATGCAAAATTCAGGCTTTTTGGACCACCAAAACGGCCTGAAATGGGAAATATCCTGAAACTTGATATGAAATTCGTCATCTAATAGAAAGCAGCTGATTTACGAGGTGCGACAAGGCATACTTTGCAAATTTCAAGAATGGACCCTGGAACCTGGAAGAGGCATGATAATGATACCTAGAGCAAAGGCTGAAGTTAATAGGAACTAAATTGAAAAATTGATGAATTAAAGCCTTCTAAACTCGCTTTTGAATAATGAAAGCGGCCTTAAATGGAACCTTTTTACAAAATTGATACCAAATTCGTGTTCCAGTTCAAAAAAGATGGTTCAAGAGGTGCGACACGGCATACTTTGTTAGATTCGAGAATTGACCCTAGAAGGGGTAGGCTAGGGGCCTGAAAGTTTAATATTCAACTGAAATACGCCATGTGATACCTTTCAGGAAAGCTCTCTGCAAAAACTATTTGAATTTTGATCTAGCTTACAAAAATTTTGATTTCAGTTGTGTCAGACTCAAAAAAGCTCTAACAAAACCTAAAATCAAATGACCACAATTTCCCCCAAGCAGCCAAAAATCAGTTTTTAGATGCAAATGATGGCTTGATTGCGATAAATAATAAATGTAGAGCAAAAGCTGAAGCTAATAGCGATTTAAATTGGAAAATCGCTAAATTGAAGCTCTTTAGATCATGAAAACGGCCCTGAATGGATTCTTTTCACTAAATCGATGATAAATTTGTATTCCAATCCAAAAAAGCTGGCTTACAAGGTGCGACACGGCATACTTTGTAAGTTTCGGAAAATTGACCCTAGAAGGAGTAGCCTAGGGGCCAGAAAATTATAGCTCAACTGAAATATGTCATGTGATACCTCCCAGGGAAGCTCTCTGCAAGCACTATTTGAATCTTGATCCAGCTCACAAAAATTTCGATTTTAGTTGTGTCAGACTCAAAAAAGCTCTGACAAAACCTAAAATCAGTTGGCCAAAATCTTTCCCAACCAGTCAAAAATCGGTTTCTAAAGCAATAGCTGAAGCTAATAGGGATTTGAATTGGAAAATCGCCAAATTGAGGCTTTTGAAATCATGAAAATGGCCTTGAATGGAATCTTTTTGCAAAATTGATATAAAAATCGTCTTTCAATTCAAAAAAGCTGATATACGAGGTGCGACAAGGCGTACTTTGCAAATTTCAAAAATTGACCCAAGAAATAGTAAGCTTGGGGCCTGAAAGTTAATATTGACCCGAAATATGCCGATGCCGTCCGATACCTCCTACAAAAGCTTTTCGCAAGCACTAGTTGAATCTTCATTCAGCTCACAAGTTATTCGATTCAAATTTGGTCAGATTCATGTAAAGGCTGGCATAACCTTAAATCAGCTTGTGAAAATATCCCGAAAGCAGTCAAGAATTTGTTCTAGGCCGGTAATCATGACTCAATTGCAAAAATAATAGACTCAGAACAAAAACTCTAGCTGGTGAGGTTTCGGTTGATTAATCGCCAAATTGAAATTCTCTAGACGATGAAAACGGTCTTGAACGAAATGTTCCCGCAAAATCGATATCGAATTCGTATTCCAAATCAAAAAAGCTGGTTTACGAGGTGCGACACGGCATACTTTGTGAGTTTCGAAAATTGACCCTAGAAGAGGTGGGCTAGGGGCCTGAAAGTTCCATTTCAACTGAAATATGCCGTGTGATACCTCCAAGAAAATCTCTTTACAAGCTTTATTTGAAGCTGCATCTTGTTTACAAAAGTTTGGATTTGAATTTGGTCAGGCTCAAGAAAGCTCTGTCATCACCCAAAATTATTTGGTGACAAGTTCCAAAGAGTTTTCAAAAATTAGTTTTGAGCTGGTGATTATTGCTCATTCGCGAAAAATAATAGACCTGGAGCCAAAGGATAATCGCCAAATTGGAGTTCTCTATATGATGAAAACTGCCTTGAACGGAACCTTTCCGGAAAATCGATATCGAATTCGTATTCCAGTCCAAAAAAGCTGATTCACGAGGTGCAACAAGACATACTTTGCAAGTTTCCAAAATTGACCCTGAGAAAGGTGGGCTAGGGGCCTGGAAGTTTTATTTCAACTGGACAATGCCATGTGATACTTCTCAGAGAAGCTCTTCGCAAGCACTATTAAAATCTCCATCTAGTTTATAAAACTCTTCATTCCAAGTTTGTAAGGTTCAAGAAAACGCTGACATAACCTTCAATCACCTAGTGAAAATTCTCAGCAAGTAGTCAAAAATGTGTTTCAAGCTAAAAGTGGAGGCACAATGCGGATAATAATAAATCTAGAGGTGATCTAGAGCAAAATTTATAACCAGTAGTGATTTAATCGGATAAACACCACATCGAAGTTCTCTAGATGATGAAAATGGCCTTAAACAAAATCTTTCCATGAAATTGTTATCAAATTCGTATTTTAATTCAAAAGAGCTGATTTGCGAGGTGCGACAAGATATACTTGACAATTTTGAAAAATGGACCCTAAAAAGGATAGGCTAGGGGGCCCAAGTTCAATTTTGATCACAATATGCCGTGTGAGACCTCCCAGAAAAGCTCCTTGCAAGCACATTTTGAATTGTCATCCAGTTCACAAAAATTTTGATCTCCATTCCGTCAGCCTTGAGAAAACTTTGACATAACCTGGAATCAGTTAGTCACAGTTCTCAGTGATTGGTAAAAAATCGGTTTCGAGCTGAGAATTGCGGCACAATTGCGATGAATAATCGATCCAGAGCCAAAACTCCAATTAAGAGTGACTGAATTGCATTATCGCAAAATTGAAGTCCTCAAAAAAAATTAAGACAGCCTTGGATGTAATCTTATCGGAAACTTGCTGCAAAATTCGTATTCTGATTGGAAAAAGCTGATATATGGGGTGCGACAAGCCTAACTTTTGTAAGTTCCAAAAACGGACCCTGACAAGGACAGCACAGGGGCCGTAATGGAAACTTCAATCGAAGTATGCCGTGTGATACCTCCCAGAAGTGCCCTTCGTGAGCATATTCCGAATTTGCTTCTAGTTTTCTAATATTCCCGTTTCAGTTTCAACAAATCCAAATAAACCTTGGCATAACCTCAAATTACTTGCCTCAAGTTCGAATGTTCATTTCAAAACTTGGTTCGAAGACAAAAAATTCAGTAAATTGACGTGTTGACCAAATCAAAGCTGAAGGCGTTGTTCGCGATTATTTAAATGAGAAAAGTGCAACATTGAGGGTTTCTGATATGACGAAAATGGCCTTGAATGTGAACTTTTTCCAAATTTAGTGATGAATTCGTCTTCTGATCAGAAAAAGCTGATTCACAAGGTGCGACAAGGCATACTTCTGGAAGTTTCGAAAATGGACCCTGAAAGGAGCAAGGCAGGGGCCGAATTGAAATTCCAACCAGTATGCTGTGTGAGACTCCCCAGAAAAGCTCTTTGTGTGTACATTCCAAATTTGCTCCAAGTTTTCCAATATTCCTATAACTATCAGTTTTGTCAAATTCAATCAAACCTTAACATAACCTCACAATGGCTCGCCCAAAATTAGAATGTCCAGTTAAAACGCGGTTTCATTAGAAAGAACCAAAAATTCACAAAGTGATGTGATCGAAGCAGAAATCGCAGTTTGTGCTGGCTTGAACGGGAAAAATGCAGCATAAGTCGTTTCTGATGTAATGAAAATGACCTTGAATGTGATTTTTTTGCAAATTTGGTAATGGATTCATATTCCGATTAAAAAAAGCTGGTTCACGAGGTGCGACAAGGCATACTTTGCAAACTTTGCAATTTAGAAAACTGACCCTAGAAGAGGTGGGCTAGGGGCCTGAAAGTTTCACTTCAACTGAAATATGCCGTGTGATACCTCCGAAAAAAGCTCTTCGCAAGCATCTTTTGAAGCTCCATCTAGTTCACAAAAATTTTCATTTGACTCTGCCTGAGGCTCAAGAGAACTCTGTCACAACCTACGATTATTTGGTGACAATTCCCAGGAAGTGATCAAAAATTTGTTATGAGCTGGTGATTACGGCTCAGTTGCAAAAAATAATAGACCTAGAGCAAAATAATTATCGCCAAATTGAAGTTCTCTATAGGATGAAAACGGCCTTGAACGGAACCTTTTCGGAAAATCGATATCGAATTCGTATTCCAATTCAAAATAGCTGGTTTACGAGGTGCGACAAGGCATACTTTGCAAGTTTCCAAAATTGACCCTAAGAGAGGTGGGCTAGGGACCTGAAAGTTTTATTCCAACTGGAATGTGCCATGTGATACCTCCCAGAAAAGCTCTTCGCAAGCACTATTTGAATCTTCATCTAGTTTATGAAACTTCTCATTTCAAGTTTGTTAGATTCAAGAAAACGCTGACATAACCTAAAATCACCCAGTGAAAATTCTCAGCAGGTAGTCACAAATGGGTTTCAAGTTAGAAGTGGAGGCAAAATTGCGATAATTAATGGATCTAGAAGTGATCAAGAGCAAAATTCATAACCAGTAGAGATTTAGTCGGATAATCAATACATCGAAGTTCATTAGATGATGAAAACGGCCTTAAACAGAATCTTTCCATGAAATTGTTACCAAATTCGTATTCCAATTTGAATAAGCTGATTTGCAAGGTGCGACAAGATATACCTGACAATTTTGAAAAATGGACCCTGAAAGGGATAGGCTAGGGGCCTAAGTTAATTTTAACAAAAATATGCCGTGTGATACCTTCCAGAGAAGCTTCTTGCAAGCACTGTACAAATATTCATCTAGTTCACAAAAATTCTGAACTCTATTCTGTCAGCCTTGAGAGAACTCTGACATAACCTGAAATCCATTGGTCACAATTTTCAGTGATTGGTGAGAAATTGGTTTCGAGCTGGAAATTGCAGCACAATTGCGATGAATAATCGATTTAGAGCCAAAACTTCAATAAGGAGTGACTGATTTGCCAAATCGCATAACTGAAGTCCCCTGAAAAATTAAAACGGTCTTGGATGTAATCTTATCGGGAACTTGCTGCAAAATTCGTATTCTGATTGGAAAAAGCTGATCTATGAGGTGCGACAAGCCTAACTTTTAGAAGTTTCAAAAACGGACCCTGACAAGGACAGGATAGGGGCAAAAATGTAAACTTTAACCAAAGTATGCCGCGTGAGACCTCCCAGAAAAGCTCTCCGTGTTTACATTCCAAATTTGCTCCCAGTTTTCCTATATTTCCATATCAGTGTTGAAGAATTCAATAAAACCTCAACATAACCTCACAATGACTTGCCTAAAATCAGAATATTCAGTTAAAACTCGGTTTAAATATGAAGAAGTTGTTCAAATTCACAAAGGGGTGAAATCGAAGCAGAAGCCGCAGTTTGTAGTGGCTTGAATGAGAAAATTGCAGCATAGAGCGTTTCTGATGTAATTAAACTGACCTTGAATGTTGATTTTTTCGCAAATTTTGTAATGGATTCATATTTCGATCAGAAAAAGCTGGTTCACGAGGCGTGACAATGCATACTTCGCAAATTTAGAAAATTGATCCTAGAAGAGGTGGGCTAGGGGCGAGGCTATGGGCCTAAAAGTTTCATTTCAACTGAACAATGTCATGTGATACCCCTAAAAAAAGCTCTACTCAAGCATTATTTGAAGCTTCATCTGAGTTACAAAAATTTTGTTTCGAATTTGGTCAGACTCAAGAAAACTCTTCATGACTTACAATAATTTGGTGACAATTTACAGAAAGTGATCAAAAATTTATTTTGAGCTGGTGATTATGGCTCAATTGCGGAAAATAATAGACCCAGAGCAAAAGAACTATCGCCAAATTGAAGTTCTCTATAGGATGAAAACGGCGTTGAACGAAAGGTTTTTGTGAAATCGATATTGAATTCGTTTTCCGATTCAAAATAGCTGGTTTACGAGGTGCCACAAGGCATACTTTGCAAGTTTCCAAAATTGACCCTGAGAGAGTAGGGCTAGGGGCCTGAAAGTTTTATTTCAACTGGAATATGCCATGTGATACTTCTCAGAAAAGCTCTTTGCAAGCACTATTTGAATCTTCATCAAGTTTATAAATTTTTTCATTCCAAGTTTGTTAGATTCGAGAAAACGCTGGTATAACCCAAAATCACCCAGTAAAAATTCTCAGCAGGTAGTCACAAATGGGTTTCAAGTTGGAAGTGGAGGCAAAATTGCGATCAATAATAGATCTAGGGTGATCTAGAGAAAAATTTATAATCAGTAGAGGAGTAGAGATTTAATCGGATAATCACTACATCGAAGTTCTCTAGATGATGAAAACGGCCTCGTACAAAATCTTTTTATGAAATTGTTATCAGATTTGTATTCCAATTTCAAAAAGCTGATTTGCGAGGTGCGACAAGATATACTTGACAATTTTGAAAAATGGACCCTGGAAGGGATAGGCTAGGGGCCTAAGTTTAATTTCAACCACAATATATCGTGTGATACCTCCCAGAAAAGCTTCTTACAAGCACTATTCGAATCTTCATCTAATTTACAAAAACTCTGATCTCTATTTTGTCAGCCTTGAGAAAATTCTGACATAACCTGAAATCAATTGGTCAAAATTTTCAGTGATTGTGAAAAATCGGTCTCGAGCTGGAAATTGTGACACATTTGCGATAAACCATTGATCTTGAGCCAAAGCTGTAATCAGGACTGAATGACATAATCTAAAAATTGAAGTCCCTAGAAAATGAAAATGGCATTGGATGTGAACTTTTCAAAAATTTGGTGATAAATTCATATTCTGATCAGAAAAAGCTGATTCACGAGGTGCGACAAGGCATACTTTTGAAAGAGTCAACAATTGACCCTATAAGGGGAGCGGAAAGGGGCAAAAAAAGGCCGAAAAAAGCCCGAGAAGTGAACTCGAATCGAAGTATGCCGTGTGACACCTTCCAGAGAAGCTCTTCGCAAGCGCTTTTCGAATCTGTTTGATTTTTTGCGATTTTACTTGAAATGTAATGAGGTACTCATGATTGTTCTTTTGTTGCAGTTGAAATTGAAATGACGGAAGGTCCGGTCGAAGCCATCTCCAACTCCAACGTCTCATCGTCGAGCAGCCACCGCAACTTTAGCTTTTACTCTCTGGGCGCGTTTCTGGCGGCACTGTTCTCTTATAACTATCACAATTTCAATTACTAATGATTAGCGCAACAATTTTCAAAGTATATAGTTGTTATGTGTTGAGAGAATAATATCGAAAAAAATATAGGAAATTCGGAAGAAAAAGTAAATAATCGTCTTTATATGATTTTTGTTTCTTTTTCTATAATAATAAGACTTTTTATATTATAGAGAACGGTGCTGCTATGAACTTTTGTTTCGATGAATATTGTTCAGTTCGAGAAACGTATTTTGCTAAAAACTTAGAATATATCTAGGATATTTGAAAAAAACGGAAATAAAGAGGATGAGAGCGCCTTTAGCAGGGTATCATGAATTTTTTCTATCGCTGTTTTTCGTGTGTACATAAGCAAAAAGATGGTGTCTGCTAAATGCACGTTGTTCAGTTTTTGTTTACTAAAAACAATTTTCGTTTCGAAAGGAAAAACAAAACGCTCATATATTATACGAAATATATACCTCTTGTATAAAAAAAACAACAACTGAATGTGATTTTAATTTTCGGAGCACTAAAAACTGTGTTGTCAATTACGAAAGAATATACTTAAAAAATGTTATATAACTACATAACGAAAAAATGTTTTGTTTCCATACATATCGCACTCTAACCATGTGTGTTGAATGTTTGATTGTTGTGTCTCAAAAACAAAAAAGATGTTTTTTCGCTTATTTTTCGTTCCATTTTTCCGAGAATACGATACAGGTGACAACAAACAATCATGTAAAACAATCCACCTCGCGGCTTCTGGCAGGTAAAGACAAAGTCAATCTTGAAAAAAAAAGAAACCAAAGTCAATATATTTCGTAGTTCGAAGCGAAGCCGTGGGGTTCCATTCTTTTTGAGAAATTACCGGAACAGATCTTCTATTTAAAAAAGTAAAAAAGTAAAAGTGAAAATTATTAAAGAATATAATAGTCGAATGATAGCTTAAATGGCTGTTGTTAGAACAGTTCGCGGGCTACATGGCCAAAAATGTCTTCCTTGAAAAAAAAAGCTATTGTCTATTATGTAAGGGAGCAAACATTGTCACTTCGAGCTTCAGAGATTTTTTTCCTCCAAATAGTCCACTACGATTTTCTGATATATTCCTAAACTAATACTAATATACAAACAAAGCAAACAAAAAAAACTTGAAAAGCTCGTAGATTTGACAATAAATTGCTTTAAATTAATTAATACTTGTGAAATTTTGTCGCAAGTTTTTTTCTGGAAGCAAAGCGTTTGCCTTCACAAAAAAACTATATACGAAAATATATGACTGTACATAAACATAAATGTGTAATATTGTAAGAAAGGAATATTATAATATGGTGTTTTATGACGACTTATCTGATAATAAATTAATTATGTACGATTTTGTTGGTTTGATTAACCCCCTCACCTATCCTAAAAATTTCACTTGTCTAGCTTTAAAAAACGTCTTGAGAGCACTGCTCAACATTCACGCTCAATGGTGTTGTAATTCCGTTCCGCGTTTTCAAAGGCAGTGAAATTTGGTGTCAATGCCTTATAAAGCAAGAAAAACGATTTTTATCCAGAAATAAAGCTAGTTAGGAGCAACTTCAAATTGTTGGAATTGTTATTAATAAAAATAGTCGGAATAATTCATAAGTCTCTCCCTTTCATGCCCCAATCTCCAGTTATCGTCACTTGACTGTGGAGAAGACGACTTTGTTGGTAGATTGTCAAATATTTATTTGGGATGGTAAAAACCAACGCTGGGACATTTTGGTGGTCACATCAATCTTATCCAATGGAGATACTACCCTAATTTTTTTTTCGGCGGAGCTTACATAAATATATAATTTTTTTTCACGGGGAGTCCAAAAAGGAATAGAAATTTTTCACTTCTTTTTCGCGAACATTTTTTCACGAACATTTTTTTCACGGATCTTGACGTTTTCTTATACAGGGAGTCCAAAAAAAAAAAAAAAAAAAAAATCTACTTTTTTCTCGCGAAGAACTTTTTTCGACGGATCTTGACGTTTTGGCATACGGGAAGTCCAAAAAACAAAATTAATTTTTTTTTACTTTTCGCGACTAGAATTTTTCGGTGAATTTTAGGTGCGGCGACAAAATATCCCAGCCAAATGTCATGTTGGGGCCCTGTCGGGCCCCATTGTGTCTTCAGGTATAGTAGGAACCCTGTTGTGCCCCATTATGTTTTTCCGAGGTTTTTTCATGGCCTTCGGAATGGAGGTACCAGTAAGTCCAATTTTCAGTTATTCTGTTACACAGAGCTCTATTGGGCTCCGTTGAGCCCTTTTGCACTTTTCCGAGGCTTTCCGAGCACTAGCTCTTTGTGCCTTTATTGTGATATTCGGTCCCAATTGGGTCCCCTTGTATCTTTAATTCGATTTTCAAGACTATTTTGGAGCCCTGATGAGCCCCATTATGTTTTTCATGGCTATCAAAATTCCAGTGGTCTCCCTTTGCCTTCTTTTATTATACAGGGTGATTCACCACCAAATGGACATAGCCTGAGGGTAGGTCCCGATTTTTCAGACAAACCAGGATCTGGCTTTGAAAATTTTCTAACGCTGTTCGCTCTGAAGTTACAGGGTGATTCATGTATTTTGTCGATTTTTTAAATGAGCTATATCTTTAGAACGATCCAGTTCAATTGGAATTTTGTGAGTTAATTCTACTATCGATAATTGACACATCGCTTGATCAAACAGTTCAAAATTTCCAGGGCCGGCCTTATTAAAAAAAACTTCAACGTTTTTTTTTAAAAAACGTTCTGTATATATATTTTTTCAAATTTATTCTCACATTCAGAAACTAGAATATAAAACATGCTATAAGTGTCGCAAAAGAAATTCCTTGGCACCATTGAGCTGTTGATAAAATTTTGATAATCCTGAAAATTTTCAAGGTTAGGATTTTTTGTGAATTGATTATTTGGAATATTTGCAGATGATCTACCTATCATGGCCTCAAATTTCAGCCGTTTCGTCAGAAAAATTGGATTTTTTTTTTCAACGTTTTCCAGTAACTAACTAGGAGCAACAAAAAATTTCATCAAAATGTTCGAAAAATCCATGTCACGTCCCTCAATTTCAGCTCAATGTGGGATAAAAGTGAAGTTGAGGGACGTAACATTTTTTTTTTTTGATTCTGATGAAATTTTTTTCGCTACCTACCGAAAAAATGTGATTTTTTTTTCAATTTTTTTGACGAAACGGCTGGAAATCAAGGCCATAATAGATCATTTGCGAATATTTTGAATGATCAATTTACAAAAAATCCTAACCCCAAAAATTTTCAGGATCATCAAAAATTTTTGACAGCTCAATGGTGCCAAGCAATTTTTTTTGCGATATTATCAGCATTTTTCATGTGGCTTCTGAATATGGAAATGAATTTTGAAAAATATGCATACAGAATGTTTTTTACTGAAAAAAGCTTTGAAGTTTTTTCTTCAAAGCCGGCCCTGGAAATTTTGAACTGTTTGATAGGGCGATGTGTCAGCTATTAATAGGAGAATTAACTCACTAACCGTGGGTTCCACAAAAAAGATAATACGAGATTAGTTGATTCGCGATTTTGTTTGTCAATTTCTAGCTGAGTGATCAATGAAAATGCTGGTTTATCCCTCAATAATGAGAAGATGATGGGTCTGGTACAGATTTCAGGCATTTTTTTGGGGTTAATCGCCTAGCAATCCTAGCATTCAGCAGAAAAAAGTTCAGTTAATCTGCAATCAGCCTTGATCGCTGATCATCTTTTTTGTGGAACTGACGGTAAATATCAATCGAATCCATTGAGTCGTTCTGAAGATACAGCTTGTCAAAAAATTCTACGAAATACATGAATCACCCTGTAGCTTCGAAACGAACAACTTGATGGAAATTTCAAAACCAGATCCTTGTTGGCCTGGAGAAACTGGACCTACCTTTAAGCTATGTCCATTTAGTGGTGAATCACCCTGTATATTCAGTTCACTGGGCCTCCTTTATAGTTTTTCTATGGCTTTCGGAGCTACATATATCGGGCCCCTTGTGTTTTGTGTTTGAAGTGTAGTTTGGAACCCTAGTTAGCCCCCTTACGAGGGGCAAACCGCTGGGGAAGTCTAGTGTACATGCCGGAGGAAGTCCGGGGGAAGTTTGTGGGAAGTCCGGGGGAAATCCGGGGGAAGTCCGAGGAAGTCCGGGGGAAATCCTTACGAGGGGGAAGTCTGGTGCACAGAATTCGACCAGCGGTTTGCCCCTCGCCCCCTTCTGTTTTATCATGGCCATCAGAAGTTCAGTAAGCCCCCTGTTGCCTACTTGTTATCCAGAGCTCCATTGGGCTGCTCCCCCTTATTTTTTCAATGTCTTTTGAAGCCCTGCTGAGTCCTCTTATATTGTTCCGCGACTTTTGGAGCATAAGTGAGTACCTAAGCGATTTGTGCCTTGATGTAATACAGAACCAGAGATGGAGCCTAATTGGCCCACTTATGTTTTTATTGGCTTTCCTCGTGGCTCCCAGAGTACCAGTGGGCCCCCTTTTCCCTCCCCTGTTACGTAAAGCATCATTTGGGATACCTTGTGTATTCAGTATGTTTGAAGCCTCACTGCCTTGCATTTTTCCGTAGCATTCGGATCTATATTAGGCCCCCTTGTGTCCTCGTGTCGTTTGGAGCCCTAATTAGCCTCCCTATGTTTGTTCGTGGCTTTCAGAGTTCCAGTAAGCCTCCAGGCTACTGTAGACTCCAGGCTACCCTAGTGTAAATCTCATGGAGCCCTGTTGGGCCTCCATGTGTAGGTACGTAAGTGTAGTCTGGAGCTCTTATCAGCCCCCTTGTGTTTTCTCAGGACTCTCAGAGTTCCAGTAAGCTCCCTTCTGCCTTCTTGTGTTACACATGGCTCCGTTCGGCCCCCTTGTTTTTTCAACGTCTTTTGAAGCCCTTCTGAGCCCCTTGCATCTTTCCGAGACTTTCGGAGCATGAGCAAACACCGAGGTGAGCACCTTGTGCCTTAATGTGATACTCGGAACCCTATCGGGCCCATTGTATCCTCAAATGTAGTATGAAGTTCTAATTAGCCCACTTAGACTTTTATTGGCTTTCAGAGTACCAGTAAGCTCCCCTTTGCCTTCATGTTGCCCATGCACTGGGTCCCCTTGTGTCTTCGATATCGTTTGAAGCCCTGCTGAGCACACACATGAAGGACACAAGAGACAGTCTCCACTGGAGTCTCGGAAGTGATATGACGACACAAAGGAGCTCATCACAGTGAGGTATTTTTCCAGGGTTTTCTCTTCCGGAGGACGTTTTTTTATCGAAGATGTATTTTCCTGGGGACATTTTTTCCGGGGACATTTTGCGGGAGACGTTTTTTTTCTAAATCCGGTGGCTGAAGAGCTGTTTCCTCTTGTGATATTTTCAGATTGGGGAATTTTGTCGCGAGATATTTTTGGGTGGGGTATTTTTGGTTGGGAATTATTGGCGGGAATATTTTTGGCCTGGGATATTATGTCGTAGAGATATTTTTGTCCGGGATATTATTGGCAGGGATATTTCTGGCATGGGATATTTTGTCGTGGGGATATTTTTAGCAGGAATATTTGTGGCGGGATATTTTTGGCTAAAATATTCTGTTACCCGACCGGATTTTGACGTTTTAGCATACGGGGAGTCCAAAAAACGAATGGAAATTCTTTCGCAAAACTTTTTTTTTGACGGATCTGAGGTTTTTTATACAAGGAGTCCAGAAAACGAGGAAAGAATTTCCACCTCTTTTTATCGCGAAAAACTTTTCCGACGGATTTTGACGGTTTAGCATACGGGAAGTCCAAAAAACGAATGAAAACTTTTTAGTTCTCATCTCGCGAAACAATGTTTTCGATGGATCTTGACGTTTCAGCATTCGAGTCCAAAAAACTACCGAAAATTTCAATTTTTCGTGAAACATTTTTCTTGACAGATCTGAGTTTTTTTATACAAGGAGTCCAAGAAACGACAAAAAAATTTTACCTTTTTTTATCTCGGATTTTGACGTTTCAGCATACGATAATCCAAAAAACAAATAAAAATTATTCACTTTTGATTCCGCGGAAAATTTTTTTGACGGATCTTGACGTTTAAGCATAAGGTGAGTTCAACAAACAGATGAAAATTTTTACTTTTCATTCCGCAAAACAATTTTTAGACGGATCTTGACGTTTCAGCATACAAGTCTAAAACTTTTTTATTTTTTCTTCGCGAAAAATTTTTCTTGAAAGATCTTGACGTTTCAGCATACGGAGTCCAGAGAACCAAAAAAAAGTTCTTCACTTTTTGCTTTCGGATTAAAAATTTTTAACTTTTTTCGCAAAACATTCTTCTTGACGAATCTGAGTTTCTTTTATACAAGGAGTCTAAAACCGACCAAGAAGCTTCTACTATTTTTATCGCGAAATTCATTTACGACGGATTTTGACGTATTCTCCTACGGGGAGGGGAGTCCAAGAAACGAATAAGAATTTTTCACTTTCCCATTTCGCGAAACAATTTTTTTCGGCAGATGTTGACGTTTTAGCATACGGGGTCCAAAAAACAAGAAATTCACTTACTTTCTTCGCGAAAATTTCTCTTTGTCAGGTTTCGACGTTCTTGCTAACGGAAAGTTCAAAAAACAAATGGAAATTTTTCACTTGTTTCGCGAAGAAATTATTTCGACGGATTTTCACGTTTCAGCATACGAGTCCAAAAAACGATTGAAAATTTTTGACTTCTTTTTTGCGGAAATTTTTTTCGGTGGATTTTGACGGTGAGCATACGTCCAATAAACTGATGAAAATTCTCCACTTTCTTTGCAAAACATTTCTCTCGACGGATCTGAGGTTTTTTATACAAGGAGCCAAAAAAACGACAAACAATATTTCACCTTTTTTTAACCGCGAAATTTTTTTCGGCGGATCTTGATGTCTTAGCATGATTATGAGGAGTCCAAAAAACGGATAAAATTCTCCAGTTTTCATTCCGCGGAAAAAAATTTTGACGGATCTTGACGTTTCAGCGTACGAGTCCAAAAAACGATTGAAAATTTTTCACCTTTTTTTCTCGGAATTTTTTTTTCGGTGGATTTTGACGTTCAGCATTTATCCAATAAACGAATAAAAACTTTTCACTTTCTTTGCGAAACATTTCTTTTGACGGATCTAAGGTTTTTTATACCGAGCGTTCATAAATTAAATGGGTCAAGGGTGCCTATGAGTTTGAAAACATCTGTCGGAACTAGCATCGTTCATTTGATGTCTGTAATTTTTTGGTTATCGTAATTTGTCAAACCAGTCGCAGTTTTCGTTTTTGGAACATTTTAAATGTGGTTTTCATAGCAGGGCACAAAACCTACATGATCGAGAAGTATTTTTGAACTTGAAGTATTCTCGTGCACTTATGGCAGATCAGAAATCAATAATATGGGACGTAACTTGTCAAAGTTTGACAAATTTATTACAAAAGGATTACGCTAGTTTCGACAGACGTTTTCGAATTCACAGGCACCCTTGACCCATCTAATTAATGAACTCTCGGTACAAGGGGTCCAAAAAACGACAGAAAATTTTCCACCTTTTTTGACCACTAAATTTTATTTTTATTTCGACGGATCTTGGCATTTCAGCATACGGGGAGTCCAAAAAACGAATGAAATTCTCCCAGTTTTCATTTCGTGGGAAAAATTTTTTGACGGATCTTGACGTTTCAGCGTACGAATCCAAAAAACGATTGAAAATTTTTTACCTTTTCTTCTCGGAAATTTTTTTTTGGTGGATTTTGACGTTCAGCTTTCATCCAATAAACGAATAAAAACTTTTCACTTTCTTTGCGAAACATTTCTTTTGACTGATCTGAGGTTTTTCATACAAGGGGTCCAAAAAACGACAGAAAATTTTCTACTTTTTTTGACCACCAAATCTTTTTTTATTTCGACGGATCTTGGCATTCCAGCATACGAGGAGTCCAAAAAACGAATGAAATTCTCCGAGTTTTCATTTCGCGGTAAAAATTTTTTGACGGATCTTGACGTTTCAGCGTACGAGTCCAAAAAAACGATTAAAAATTTTTCACCTTTTCTTCTCGGAAATTTTTTTTTGGTGGATTTTGACGTTCAGCATTCATTCAATAAACGAATAAAAACTTTTCACTTTCTTTGCGAAACATTTCTTTCAACGGATCTGAGGTTTTTCATACAAGGGGTCCAAAAAACGACAGAAAATTTGCCACCTTTTTTGACCACTAAATTTTATTTTTATTTCGACGGATCTTGGCATTTCAGCATACGGGGAGTCCAAAAAACGAATGAAATTCTCCTAGTTTTCATTTCGCGGTAAAAAATTTTTGACGGATTTTGACGTTTTAGCATACGAGTCCAAAAAACGATTGAAAATTTTTGACTTCTTTTTTGCGGAATTTTTTTTCGGTGGATTTTGACGTTGAGCATACGTCCAATAAACTGATGAAAATTCTTCACTTTCTTTGCGAAACATTTCTCTCGACGGATCTGAGGTTTTTTATACAAGGAGCCAAAAAAACGACAAACAATTTTTCACCTTTTTTGACCGCGAAATTTTTTTCGACGGATCTTGATGTCTTAGCATGATTATGGGGAGTCCAAAAAACGAATAAAATTCTCCAGTTTTCATTTCGCGGAAAAAAATTTTGACGGATCTTGACGTTTCAGCGTACGAGTCCAAAAAACGATTAAAAATTTTTCACCTTTTCTTCTCGGAAATTTTTTTTTGGTAGATTTTGACGTTCAGCATTCATCCAATAAACGAGTAAAAACTTTTCACTTTCTTTGCGAAACATTTCTTTTGACGGATCTGAGGTTTTTAATACAAGGGGTCCAAAAAACGACAGAAAATTTTCCACCTTTTTTGACCACTAAATTTTATTTTTATTTCGACGGATCTTGGCATTTCAGCATACGGGGAGTTCAAAAAACGAATGAAATTCTCCCAGTTTTCATTTCGTGGGAAAAATTTTTTTGACGGATCTTGACGTTTCAGCGTACGAGTCCAAAAAACGATTGAAAATTTTTCACCTTTTCTTCTCGGAAATTTTTTTTCGGTGGATTTTGACGTTCAGCTTTCATCCAATAAACGAATAAAAACTTTTCACTTTCTTTGCGAAACATTTCTTTTGACGGATCTGAGGTTTCTTATAAAAGGGGTCCAAAAAACGACAGAAAATTTTCCACCTTTTTTGACCACTAAATTTTATTTTTATTTTGACGGATCTTGGCATTTCAGCATACGGGGAGTCAAAAAAAAACCGAATGAAATTCTCCCAGTTTTCATTTCGCGGAAAAAAATTTTGACGGATCTTGACGTTTCAGCGTACGAGTCCAAAAAACGATTGAAAATTTTTCACCTTTTCTTCTCGGAATTTTTTTTTCGGTGGATTTTGACGTTCAGCATTTATCCAATAAACGAATAAAAACTTTTCACTTTCTTTGCGAAACATTTCTTTTGACGGATCTAAGGTTTTTTATACAAGGGGTCCAAAAAACGACAGAAAATTTTCCACCTTTTTTGACCACTAAATTTTATTTTTATTTCGACGGATCTTGGCATTTCAGCATACGGGGAGTCCAAAAAACGAATGAAATTCTCCCAGTTTTCATTTCGTGGGAAAAATTTTTTGACGGATCTTGACGTTTCAGCGTACGAGTCCAAAAAACGATTGAAAATTTTTTACCTTTTCTTCTCGGAAATTTTTTTTTGGTGGATTTTGACGTTCAGCTTTCATCCAATAAACGAATAAAAACTTTTCATTTTTTTTGCGAAACATTTCTTTTGACTGATCTGAGGTTTTTCATACAAGGGGTCCAAAAAACGACAGAAAATTTTCTACTTTTTTTGACCACCAAATCTTTTTTTATTTCGACGGATCTTGGCATTCCAGCATACGAGGAGTCCAAAAAACGAATGAAATTCTCCGAGTTTTCATTTCGCGGTAAAAATTTTTAGACGGATCTTGACGTTTCAGCATACAAGTCTGAAAACGATGGGAACTTTTTTATTTTTCCTTCGCGAAAAATTTTTCTTGAAAGATCTTGACGTTTCAGCATACGGAGTCCAGAGAACCAGAAAAAAGTTCCTCACTTTTTGCTTTCGGATTAAAATTTTTTAACTTTTTTCGCAAAACATTCTTCTTGCCGGATCTGAGTTTCTTTTATACAAGGAGTCTAAAACCGACCAAGAAGCTTTTACTATTTTTATCGCGAAATTCATTTACGACGAGTTTTGACGTATTCTCCTACGGGGAGGGGAGTCCAAGAAACGAATAAGAATTTTTCACTTTCCCATTTCGCGAAACAATTTTTTTCGGCAGATGTTGACGTTTTAGCATACGGGGTCCCAAAAACAAGAAATTCACTTACTTTCTTCGCGAAAATTTCTCTTTGTCAGGTTTCGACGTTCTTGCTAACGGAAAGTTCAAAAAACAAATGGAAATTTTTCACTTGTTTCGCGAAAAAATTATTTCGACGGATTTTCACGTTTCAGCATACGGGGAGTACGGAAAACGAATGAAAATTCTTCATTTTTGTCGCGAAAATTTCCATTCGACAGATCTTGTTGTTTTAGCATAAGGGTACTTGAAAAAACCGTTGAAAATTTTCTGCTATTTTATTTGACGAATCTTGACGCTCAAGCATACGGGAAGTCAAAAAAACAAACATTGAAAATTGTTCACTTTTTGGTTCGCAATTTTTTATGCGACAGATCCCGACGTTTTTGCATACAAGGAGTCCAAAAAACGACAAACAAATTTTCACCTTTTTTTATCGCGAAAATGTTTTTCAACGGATTTTGACGTTTTAGCATACGAGTCCAAAAGACGATTGAAAATTTTTGACTTCTTTTTTGCGGAAATTTTTTTCGGTGGATTTTGACGTTGAGCATACGTCCAATAAACTGATGAAAATTCTTCACTTTCTTTGCGAAACATTTCTCTCGACGGATCTGAGGTTTTTTATACAAGGAGCCAAAAAAACGACAAACAATTTTTCACCTTTTTTGACCGCGAAATTTTTTTCGACGGATCTTGATGTCTTAGCATGATTATGGGAAGTCCAAAAAACGAATAAAATTCTCCAGTTTTCATTTCGCGGAAAAAAATTTTGACGGATCTTGACGTTTCAGCGTACGAGTCCAAAAAACGATTAAAAATTTTTCACCTTTTCTTCTCGGAAATTTTTTTTTGGTGGATTTTGACGTTCAGCATTCATCCAATAAACGAGTAAAAACTTTTCACTTTCTTTGCGAAACATTTCTTTTGACGGATCTGAGGTTTTTTATACAAGGGGTCCAAAAAACGACAGAAAATTTTCCACCTTTTTTGACCACTAAATTTTATTTTTATTTTGACGGATCTTGGCATTTCAGCATACGGGGAGTCAAAAAAAAAACGAATGAAATTCTCCCAGTTTTCATTTTGCGGAAAATTTTTTTTGACGGATCTTGACGTTTCAGCGTACGAGTCCAAAAAACGATTGAAAATTTTTCACCTTTTCTTCTCAGAAATTTTTTTTTGTGGATTTTGACGTTTAGCATTCATCCAATAAACGGATAAAAACTTTTCATTTTCTTTGCGAAACATTTCTTTTGACGGATCTGAGGTTTTTTATACAAGGGGTCCAAAAAACGGCAGAAAATTTTCCACCTTTTTTGACCACTAAATTTTATTTTTATTTCGACGGATCTTGGCGTTCCAGCATACGGGGAGTCCAAAAAACGAATGAAATTCTCCCAGTTTTCATTTCGCGGGAAAAATTTTTTGACGGATCTTGACGTTTCAGCGTACGAGTCCAAAAAACGATTGAAAATTTTTCACCTTTTCTTCTCGGAAATTTTTTTTTGGTGGATTTTGACGTTCAGCATTCATCCACTAAACGAGTAAAAACTTTTCACTTTCTTTGCGAAACATTTCTTTTGACGGATCTGAGGTTTTTTATACAAGGGGTCCAAAAAACGACAGAAAATTTGCCACCTTTTATGACCACTAAATTTTATTTTTATTTCGACGGATCTTGGCATTTCAGCATACGGGGAGTCCAAAAAACGAATGAAATTCTCCTAGTTTTCATTTCGCGGTAAAAATTTTTTGACGGATCTTGACGTTTCAGCGTACGAGTCCAAAAAACGATTGAAAATTTTCCACCTTTTCTTCTCGGAATTTTTTTTTCGGTGGATTTTGACGTTCAGCATTCATCCACTAAACGAGTAAAAACTTTTCACTTTCTTTGCGAAACATTTCTTTTGACGGATCTGAGGTTTTTTATACAAGGGGTCCAAAAAACGACAGAAAATTTTCCACCTTTTTTGACCACTAAATTTTATTTTTATTTTGACGGATCTTGGCATTTCAGCATACGGGGAGTCCAAAAAAAAACGAATGAAATTCTCCCAGTTTTCATTTCGCGGAAAAAATTTTTTGACGGATCTTGACGTTTCAGCGTACGAGTCCAAAAAACGATTGAAAATTTTTCACCTTTTCTTCTCAGAATTTTTTTTTTGTGGATTTTGACGTTTAGCATTCATCCAATAAACGGATAAAAACTTTTCATTTTCTTTGCGAAACATTTCTTTTGACGGATCTGAGGTTTTTCATACAAGGGGTCCAAAAAACGGCAGAAAATTTTCCACCTTTTTTGACCACTAAATTTTATTTTTATTTCGACGGATCTTGGCGTTCCAGCATACGGGGAGTCCAAAAAACGAATGAAATTCTCCCAGTTTTCATTTCGCGGTAAAATTTTTTTGACGGATCTTGACGTTTCAGCGTACGAGTCCAAAAAACGATTGAAAATTTTCCACCTTTTCTTCTCGGAAATTTTTTTTGGTGGATTTTGACGTTCAGCATTCATCCAATAAACGAATAAAAACTTTTCACTTTCTTTGCGAAACATTTCTTTTGACGGATCTGAGGTTTTTTATACAAGGGGTCCAAAAAACGACAGAAAATTTTCCACCTTTTTTGACCACTACATTTTATTTTTATTTCGACGGATCTTGACGTTTCAGCGTACGAGTCCAAAAAACGATTGAAAATTTCCCACTTTTTCTTCTCGGAAAATTTTTTTGGTGGATTTTGACGTTCAGCATTCATCCAATAAACGAATAAAAACTTTTCACTTTCTTTGAGAAACATTTCTTTTGACGGATTTGAGGTTTTTTATACAAGGGGTCCAAAAAACGACAGAAAATTTTCCACCTTTTTTGACCACTGAATTTTATTTGTATTTCGACGGATCTTGGCATTTCAGCATACGGGGAGTCCAAAGAACGAATGAAATTCTCCCAGTTTTCATGTCGCGGAAAAAAAAATTTGACGGATCTTGACGTTTCAGCGTACGAGTCCAAAGAACGATTGAAAATTTTTCACCTTTTCTTCTCGGAAATTTTTTTTTGGTGGATTTTGACGTTCAGCATTCATCCAATAAACGAATAAAAACTTTTTACTTTCTTTGCGAAACATTTCTCTTGACGGATCTGAGGTTTTTTATACAAGGGGTCCAAAAAACGACAGAAAATTTTCTACCTTTTTTGACCACGAATTTTTTTTTTCGACGAATCTTGACGTTTTAGCATACGGGGAGTCCAAAAAACGAATGAAATTTTTCAGTTCTCATTTCGCGTAAAAATTTTTTTCAACGGATCTTGACGCATCAGCATACGAGTCCAAAAAACGATTAAATATTTTTTGTTTTTCCTCCGCGAAAAAATTTTTTCAGTGAATTTTGACGGTTTCAGCATACGGGGAAAAACTATTGAAAATTTTTAACTTTTTTCGCAACACATTCTTCTTGGCAAATCTGAGGTTTTTTTATACAAAGAGTCCAAAAAACGACTGAGAAACTTTTACTTTTTCTATCGCGAAATTTTTCTTACGACAGATCTTGACGTTCTAGCCTACGGGGAGGGGAGTCCAATAGGAAACGAATGAAATTTTTTTAATTTTCCATTTCGCGAAACAATTTTTTCGGTAGATCTTGACGCGTTAGCATACGGGAACGGAGTCCAAAAAACCAGAAAAAATTCACTCACTTCCTCCGCGAAAATTTCTTTTCGATAGATTCCGACGTTCTCGCTAACGGAGAGTTCAAAAAACAATTGGAAATTTTTCACTTTTTCGCGGAAAAATTGTTTAGACGGATTTTCACGTTCCAGCATACGGGGAGTACAGAAAACCAATAAAAATTCTTCACTTTTCTCGCGAAAATGTTCATTAGACAGATCTTATTACATATTGTTTTAGCATACGGGAGTTCAAAAAACCATTGAAAATGTTCTACTTTTTTTGACGGATCTTGACGTTCTGGCATACGGGAAGTCCAAAAAACCATTGAAAATTGTTGACTTTTTAGTTCGCGCAAATTTTTTTTGGTATCAGATCTTGACGTTTCAGCATACGGAGAGTCCAAAAAACGAATATTCTTCACTTTTTCTTCGCGATTTTTTTTCTTTGACAGATTTTGATGTTCTCCTTTTTAGTTTGAGGTTGTTGTTTTCTTGGATTTTTTGGACTTCGTTCAAAAGAAACAATTTTTTTAAATATGCCAACGTTTTGTCTCTAATTCAGACTTTTTCAAGGCCATAAAAAAATGTAAATCTAAGTAATAATTACATAGTTATAAAATTGTGGAGCTGACTATATAAAAATTCATATATTAATTATAAAATGAGATTGTAAACTTTCTCGTGTAGACATGTATGAGGTTTTTTTTGAATTTTTTTTTTGATTAGCATGTTTTTTCATTGTTGATAATGGTCTTTGATTTTTGAATTTGTCAAGAATGAAACTGTAAATTTGGCTAAGTCCCTCGGTGTCTGAAAGTTTGTTGACCGTATTGTTGATGTTAATAAAAATCATTTCACTTAAATTCCGTCTTTTCCCATTGATCTCTTTATCTAAAATGATGGTGTCGTCAAAATTGAACGTGTGATTATCAATGAAATGATGATCTGCAAGAGCAGTTTTCTCAATCTTGTCAGAGTTCTTATCATCACAATCGTAAATGTGTTGTCGAATTCGATTTTTCAAATATTGTTTAGTTTGGTCAATATAACAAGAATTCCAATCTTAACATGGGATCTTATAAATCACACCTGATTGACTGGTTTTAGGCACTTTGCTTTTCAATCTGCTGTAGATAATATTTGTGGACTTCACATTGTAATATGCCAGTTGGAAATTGTACTCTTTGAATATTTTGTTGATGTTAAATGAAATGTTTTTATTGTATGGAAATTTTAGATATGATATGTTTTTTTGTTGTTTAAGGTGCTGTTGTGCTGTTAACTTTTGTCTAGTCCGGTTGAAAATTTGATTAATAACGGTATTAGGATGATTATTCTCGTTAAAAATTCTTCTTAGTTTTTTTAAATTTTCAAAATGAAAGATGTTGTCACTCAACTTTAACATTTTACTAGTAAGACCTTCAATAATGGCAACCTTTATATGGAATGGATGGTATGATTCGAAATTTAGTAGTCTATTGGAATTACATGGTTTTGTATACCAATTCGTTTTCATATTACCAGTTAAATCTCTTGAGATAATTATATCTCAGAATGCAATCTCTCTGTTTGTCTCCAATTCTATTGTGAACTTGATTTTATTGTGTACGGAATTCAGTAAGTGTAAGACATTGTCAACTTCAGATTCAGGTAGTGATACTATTGTATTATCAACGTATAATTCAACTGAAGGTATAGGAAAATTCAATGTGGAAGTGACTGAATCAAGTATATAATTCATCACTATGTTGGCCAAGACTGGACTTGCTGGGTTTCCCATAGCTGTACCATCTAATTGTTGATACAATTTTGTACCAAATGAAAAATAACTTGTCTCGAAACAATGATTACCTAATTAATTCAGTTAAATCAGAACGGGAAATTTCAGTGTAACATGATATTTTTCTCCATTCTTTATGAATGATATAAATGACTAGATCTATATGAATATTCGTGAATAGAAAAACAACATTGAATGATACCAAAATATAATTTGTAGATAATGTCATGTTGCGAATAGATCCTACTAGTTCTATCGAGTTCTTGATATTGTATGTGTATGTAGTTGTGATGGGATGAAGTATGCTGTGATGTGAAAAAAATAAGGTGGGATGCCCGAAAACCTCTCTGTTCTGTTTTTGTTGGGCCACCCTGTATACCTATTGCCAAATATTCTCGCTCTGCCATACTGTAATTTAGTCTCAAATTTCATTTTGCATACCTACCTATTGAAAATATTCAGAACCTGAAGCTAAAATCGATTCTAGAACTGAACAGAGCAACACCATTGTAATATTTACGAATAGTTTATGATTAATTAATCATACCATAAACTGTTAATAGTTCATAATAGGTACCAATTAATCGAGATATTTGGTTTTCGCGTCATGTTTATGAAATTCGATGGCGTTGCGCCATCTGGTTCGCTGCTATGCAGGTATCACCGTCGATGAGACAGGTTTCGCTGCGGCTTAAGGGCGACCGATCGATGCCGCGCAACTGACGGAACCTGCAATACCGGCCGGTCGCCTTTCGCCCCCGCTCACCAGACGGCGCCACCGGCAGAAACCTGCAATATAACCGGAAACTGCACTGTTCTCCCGCCGGAATGGCAGCAATTTTTCAAAGCCGTTGACTTTTTCATTGTTTGGCCGATTCAAAAGAGAGACGAGCAATTGATTGATTGCCGGCATTCCGCCAAGATTTATGCTTTTCAAACGGCGCGCACTTTTTCACTCTTGCTCTCCGGGTATAATAAAGATATTCATCATTTTTTACGACGCCGGTATTTTTCATTCGGCGAGAGCGAAAGAGCCCCATTGAATTTATATGTGGATGACATGAAAAATGGCGTGCGTAATCAAAATTATATTATGAAAATTTGTTTATTATGCTCCGTAAAATATGTATTTCGTTCGATATTTCGGTGCTTGGGTGGGTAGGTATATTGAAAAATACGGGCAATTCAAAATTAATTAATTTATCGGTATAGTATAGGTACATCGAAGAAACAAGGAACTGCTAAGTTTTGGCCATTGTTTTCCCACCATCGTGACGTGTGTGCTCTTACAACGTAACTTACAAAAATATATCTAAAATATTTCGCTAATAATTCTTCTTAACTTATTTTAATATAATTATGCTATACAATTCATAGTTTAATTCGCTAAAACAAACATATTTCGACTAGTTTAACAACAACAGAAATACGCAAGACAAAATAAATAACCTTATACATAGCGCGCGCTCATTTATCAGCCTATTTACAACGACAAGTATTCAATCAAAGGCATTTTCTCACACTTTGTTTTGAGTTAGGTATTTTTTATGCACAATAAGATTTATATATTTATAATATACATTCGTTTATCATCAATATCTTTGTTCTTTATTACATATCACATAGATTCATGGAAGTTTTGCTTACAATTCGGCAACGTGCAAATCATCTCCTGAGCACGACAAACAAAATGGCTGGTATCGTCCACCATTCTGAATTCGTCGACCATCCGCTGTTGATTGGATCGTAGAATATCACTGGAATAAACATGGAATTGATCAAGCGTTATGCCAAATCAAAGCAACTTCTTGAATAGAATCCAACAGTAAAAGTTTCACCTTTTCATCTTCAGAAGTAACGAAGATATGAGGCTTAGAACTTTCAGGCTAGCGGGGCTACAGTTAGCACCATAACTATATCGAGAATTAGAATTAGCAGAAATGAGGCTTTGATTCTAACTGGAAGATGCACATTTTTCAATGGAAAACAACAGTGAAAGTTGCACCGCTGTATCTCTAAAGGTAACGAAGATATGAAGCTTAGAACTTTGAAGCTGACAGGTGACAGGGCTAAAGTTAGCACCATTACTATTTCGGAAACTAGGAGAACTAGAATTATGATCTAAATTCTCATTTTTTTTAGTAGGAACGATTACGTTCACATGTGATGAAGATAAATGTTCGAGGGATAAAGGCTGAAAGGCTGAATCTAGGGCTAAAGTTAGCACCAGTACTATTTCGGGAACCAAAAGAGCTGGAGCTACGGCTGAAATTTTCCAGATTTAAATTTGAAACGAAAACGTCCTCGTTCGATAGGATACTACTAGGAAGTAAGAAACAAAAAAATACTTGAACTTCTATCGAATAAGGACCAAAAGGTCAAAGCTAGGGCTGAAGTTAGCACCATTACTATCTTGGAAACTAGAAGCGCTAGAGTTACGATTAAAATTCCTATGATTTGCATTGGAAATGGTCAAGTTTAAATTTGGTAGAATATTCAACTGTCCATCCGGTCTAGCCATATAATAGCTAAAAGGCTGGAGCTAGGACTAAAGTTAGCACCATTACTATCTTGGAAACTAGAAGCACTAGAGTAACGATTGGAGTTTCCATTATTTGCACTGGGCTTGATAACGTTTAAATTTGGTAAAACGTTCAAATATCCATCCGGTCTAGCTGTGTAATAGCTAAAAGGCTAAAGCTAGGGCTAAATTTAGCACCATAACTATCTCGGAAACTAGAAGCGCTAGAGTTACGATTCAAATTCGGCTGATTTTGATTTGGGACGGCGAGCTTACGTGTGGTTTCCGGTTGAGTTTCCCTGGCCCTGGCCAGTTCCCACTGGCCCAACGGAGCCGGTTCTTCAGTACTGGTGCTGGTGGTTGACGTCAGGTGGTTGAAATAGTGCGTTTGATGACGTTGCTTCTTCTTCTCGAGCTCCACGCTCTTCTCCTGGCTTCTGTAGTAGATGGAGTACATGGTGGCCGTGCAGCGTATCTTCAGGCGGCCTTTGGCAAACAGGTTCTTGGTAACTTGAAGCTGGAGGTGCGAGCTTGCCCTGCAAATAATCGGATCACATGTAAGTCATAGGTTAGTCCGAGAGTTAGTCATTACAGCTATTTAAACATCAAAACATAGGGGATTGGTGAGAGGTCACGTCCTTCGATGGCCTTGTCCTTACAATCGAGAGCTTTTCACTTCCAGAGAATGCCGTTTGGGTTACATAAAGCGCCGGCAACCTAAATGAGATTGATTGACCGAATTATCGGCACATCTTGGAACCTAGGCCTGTTCAATTCAATGAAAATTGGATTGTCTTGTCTTGTCTTGTCTTGAAAAGACAAGAGCATCAATAATGACAGAGGAAGAGGATAAAATTAGAACGGAATGAGAGTGGATGACAAAGTTTCATGATCATGGAGAAGATGAAGAGAATGGAGTGTATGAACCAAAAAAAAAAAAAAATAAGAGAAAACTTTCGGCCAAAATCAAAATATGATTTCTGAAAACAAACCACTAGAAGAAAACGGAGAGTAAAATTGAGAATTGAGTATTGAGACACTTCTCAGGTGCAAATCTAAGAGGCAAAACCATAAAAGACGAATTGAATTTTAGTCTTGATGCATTATCGAATCAAGATTCACTAAAGTAGGTATCTAGAAGTAATCATGATTAAGAAGAAAAAGTTAAGAAACAGCAGTTTGAGGAGAACTGGAGGCCATGAAGGTCAACAATGTTTGGAAGCTTCTAACAGACCAAAAATTATGTTAGTTTCTTTGAAGTTCCTCACGATTATGTGGTTTCTTTCAATATCTTCTGATATTTTGTGCAAAGAAGGAGTTTTCCGCAGTTCTCCAGCTGAGCTTCTTCAAAGCTCCTCTGGAGTGTTTCGAAATTCTTCGAAGTTTCATGGAGTTTTCCTCAGAATCTTCAGCTCTCGTTGAGGTTCTTTAGATTGTACAAATGAGATCATTTTTGCGACTGAACTCCTGGAGATTCCTTTGCTGAGCCCCTTCAGAGCTCATCCAAGTCTTTTCGGGGTTTCTTAGGAATCCAAAACTCCTCCAGAATATTCAAATCCCATAATTAATCAGAACTCCCATTTTGCGACTTGATCTCCAAGAGATCCACAGCCGGGCTTCTTATAGTTTCTTTGGATGTTTCCGGCTCCGAAGTTTGCTTCGAGAAGATCTCTGAATACATATAATTCTTCTTGAGGTTTCTCTTAAGATTTCCCATTTTAAAAAGAGTTGTGACTGCAATTACCAAAGTTCTCTGATAAAATACTTTTAAAGTTCGTCTGGGTTTTCCAGAATTTCTTGGATAGATCCCCTAGACTACTGAATGCTTTGTTCAAACTTGCACAAAAAAGTAACTCCTGTAACTGAACTCACCAAAGATCATACCGGTTTTTCCCAGTTTTTTTCTGGAGCTCCCTGAAGTTTGCCTGGGAAATGTTTTCAAATTCACGATGCAGTTTTTCAATTTGAACAAAAGGGGTCACTTTCGCGACTAAATTTCCGGCATTTCTCGTGCTGAGCGCCTCCAAGGTCCCTCGGAGTTTTTCTGAAATTCTTTAGAGTTCTCCACATTTCCCAAACAAAAAACTTTTTTCTCACTCGAGGTTGATTCACTTGAACGGAAGAGGTCAAATTTGCTATTGAGTTATACTGAGCTCTCACATGGGCTTGGCGACAATTCATACGAATTGCTCAGTAAAGATGTCTCAGACTGTTCAAATCCCATTGATGTTCTCTAATTTTCACAAAAAAAAACTTTCGCTATTGAGCTTTTTCAACTTTAGTATGAAGGAGTTTTGCGACTGAGTTCCCCTGAGTTCTTCCAATAGGTTCTTTAAGAGTTCCTTTGGGTTTATCGGGCTTCTCTGGAGTTCCGCAAGGATTCCACAATATATTTATTCCCAGGTTTTTTATTTTATATTCAAGAGGTTATTTCTGGTAATTCAAATTCAGCAATTGAATTAATCGGATTACCTCTGCAAAGAGGCTGTTACTGAATCCTTACTACTGAACTTCCATAAAGTTCCTTTTTTTCAAAAAAAACACAAGAGTTTCTTAGAGCTTGTTTAAAAATTTTAGCTATCCTCAAAGTTCTTCAACTTCTACAAAATACTTTTGCAATAGAGGTTTTCAATTAGGCAGTCCTCTCTGTCGGAGAACATTCTTATGACCGCGCAGCTGTTGCTATCTCACTTTATTGAAGAACACTGTTTTAAGCAGTCACCTCTCTCAGAGGACACCCTTATGACCACGCAGGTTTTCCTATCTCACTTTATTGAAGACCTCTATCGAATTCCCTGGATGTCATACTTTGTTGAATCCCTCCAGAGTTCCTGTAGGTCTTTCCACAATTCCTCAAGTTCCTCGAAGCTCTGAAGAGATCCTTCAGAATATTAACCTCCAATCAAGGTTCTTCAACCTAAACAGAACAGATCACTTTTGCGAACGACTGGATTGTCTGCCGAGTTCCACTCCAATTTAGCCGGATTTTTACAGATTTTCATGGAGTTCTCCAGAGTTTTCCTGGCATATTCAATTTCCTTTCGATAGATCACAAGTTGTTGAAATTCTATAACTTGTACACGACAGGTCTCTTTCGCGACTGAATTCCCCGCAGTTACCCTGCTGAGTTCCCCGTGGCCTTCCGGAATCTAGACCAGAACTCCTTAGAGCTCCTCAAAGTTTGTTCATTTCTCTCCAATTGCTTCCAAGTTACACAATTCAGGTAGCTTTTGCCACTGAATTTTTTCCTGCTGAATTCTCCAGAGTTTTCTGGGTCTTTTCTTAGGGTTCCTCAGACTTTCCCTAGAATATCCAATTTCACATGAGGTTCCCTCCAACTTGCACAAGAAAAGTCCTCTTTTACGATAAATGTTCAAGAGTTATCTCTCTGAGTTTTTCCAGAGTTGCTCTGAATTTTTGCGCAGTTTTTCAGAATTCCGCCAGAATTTCTTTCAGCACCGTTCCCGCAAAGTTCACTTGTGTTTTCCCAGAATTACTTGAGGTTTTTCAGAACTTCTTGGAGTTTCCCAGAACTCGTTGGGGACTCGTTTCCCTAGAGTATCCAATTCCACATAAGGTTCCCTCCAACTTGCACAGAAAAGGTCTCTTTTGCGATAAATGTTCAAGAGTTCTCTCTCTGAGCTTTTCCAGAGTTGCTCTGAATTTTTGCACAGTCTTTCAGAATTCCGCCAGAATTTCTCTCAGCACCGTTCCCGCAATGTTCACTTGTGTTTTCCCAGAATTACTTGAGGTTTTCCAGAACTTCTTGGAGTTTCCCAGAACTCGTTGGGGACTCGTTTCCCTAGAGTATCCAATTCCACATGAGGTTTCCTCCAACTTGCAGAGAAAAGGTCTCTTTTGCGATAAATGTTCAAGAGTTCTCTCTCTGAGCTTTTCCAGAGTTGCTCTGAATTTTTGCACAGTCTTTCAGAATTCCGCCAAAATTTCTCTCAGCACCGTTCCCGCAATGTTCACTTGTGTTTTCCCAGAATTACTTGAGGTTTTCCAGAACTTCTTGGAGTTTCCCAGAACTCGTTGAGGACTCGTTTCCCTAGTGTATCCAATTCCACATGACGTTCCCTCCAACTTGCACAGAAAAGGTCTCTTTTGCGATGAATGTTCAAGAGTTCTCTCCCTGAGTTTTTCCAGAGTTGCTCTGAATTTTTGCGCAGTTTTTCAGAATTCCGCCAGAATTTCTTTCAGCACCGTTCCCGCAAAGTTCACTTGTGTTTTCCCAGAATTACTTGAGGTTTTTCAGAACTTCTTGGAGTTTCCCAGAACTCGTTGGGGACTCGTTTCCCTAGAGTATCCAATTCCACATAAGGTTCCCTCCAACTTGCACAGAAAAGGTCTCTTTTGCGATAAATGTTCAAGAGTTCTCTCTCTGAGCTTTTCCAGAGTTGCTCTGAATTTTTGCACAGTCTTTCAGAATTCCGCCAGAATTTCTCTCAGCACCGTTCCCGCAATGTTCACTTGTGTTTTCCCAGAATTACTTGAGGTTTTCCAGAACTTCTTGGAGTTTCCCAGAACTCGTTGGGGACTCGTTTCCCTAGAGTATCCAATTCCACATGAGGTTTCCTCCAACTTGCAGAGAAAAGGTCTCTTTTGCGATAAATGTTCAAGAGTTCTCTCTCTGAGCTTTTCCAGAGTTGCTCTGAATTTTTGCACAGTCTTTCAGAATTCCGCCAAAATTTCTCTCAGCACCGTTCCCGCAATGTTCACTTGTGTTTTCCCAGAATTACTTGAGGTTTTCCAGAACTTCTTGGAGTTTCCCAGAACTCGTTGAGGACTCGTTTCCCTAGTGTATCCAATTCCACATGACGTTCCCTCCAACTTGCACAGAAAAGGTCTCTTTTGCGATGAATGTTCAAGAGTTCTCTCCCTGAGTTTTTCCGAAGTTGCTCTGAGTTTTTGCGCAGTTTTTCAGAATTCCGCCAGAATTTCTCTCAGCACCGTTCCCGCAAAGTTCACTTGTGTTTTCTCAGAATTACTCGAGGTTTTCCAGAACTTCTTGGAGTTTCCCAGAATTCGTTGGGGACTCGTTTCCCTAGAGTATCCAATTCCACATAAGGTTCCCTCCAACTTTCACAGAAAAGGTCTCTTTTGCGATAAATGTTCAAGAGTTCTCTCTCTGAGCTTTTCCAAAGTTGCTCTGAATTTTTGCACAGTCTTTCAGAATTCCGCCAGAATTTCTCTCAGCACCGTTCCCGCAATGTTCACTTGTGTTTTCTCAGAATTACTTGAGGTTTTCCAGAACTTCTTGGAGTTTCCTAGAACTCGTTGGAAACTCGTTTCCCTAGAGTATCCAATTCCACATAAGGTTCCCTCCAACTTTCACAGAAAAGGTCTCTTTTGCGATAAATGTTCAAGAGTTCTCTCTCTGAGCTTTTCCAAAGTTGCTCTGAATTTTTGCACAGTCTTTCAGAATTCCGCCAGAATTTCTCTCAGCACCGTTCCCGCAATGTTCACTTGTGTTTTCTCAGAATTACTTGAGGTTTTCCAGAACTTCTTGGAGTTTCCTAGAACTCGTTGGAAACTCGTTTCCCTAGAGTATCCAGTTCCACATGAGGTTCCCTCCAACTTGCACAGAAAAGGTCCCTTTTGCGATGAATGTTCAAGAGTTCTGTCTCTAAGTTTTCCCAGAGTTGCTCTGGATTTTTGCACAGTTTTTCAGAGTTCCACCAGAATTTCTCTCAGCACCGTTCCAGCAAAGTTCACTTGTGTTTTCCCAGAATTACTTGAGGTTTTCCAGAACTTCTTGGAGTTTCCCAGAACTCGTTGGAGACTTGTTTCCCTAGAGTATCCAATTCCACATGAGGTTCCCTCCAATTTGCACAAAAAAGGCCCCTTTTGCGATAAATGTTCAAGAGTTCTGTCTCTTAGTTCTTCCAGAGTTGCTCCGAATTTTTGCGTAGTTTTTCAGAATTCCGCAAGAATTTCTCCCAGCACCACTGCGTTCCCGCAAAGTTCACTTGTGTTTTTCCAGAAATACTTGAGGTCTTACAGAACTTCTTGGAGTTTCCCAAACCTCGTTGGAGTCCCGCAGAATTTCTCTAAATTCACTAAGTTCCCTCAATGACTTCGAACTCACACCAAATGGTCATTTTCCTGGATGAATCTTTTGCGAACTGCAGAGTTCCCAGAGGGAAGCTCCCCTGCTGAACTCCTTTGGAATTATCTTGGGTCTTTCCATAACTTTTTGAGATTTCAAGTTCTCCCAAAATACCAGGTTTCCCTTGGTGTAGTAAAAATAGGAATTCCTAACCTGCACAACACAGGTCCCTTATGCGACCGAACCTCAAGCAGTTTTTCTGCTGAGTTTTTGTCCTTCCGAGGTACTTTTTTTCCACTTTCCCTTCAGTGTACTCTAACTCGTGTAAAAGTGACAATTTTGTAACTGAATTCCCTGCAGTTGAACTGCTTAGTTTTTTCCGAGTTCCCCTGAGTTTCTTCCAACTGTATCATGATTGTAGTTCCTCTCGGTGTAGTAGTTGCACTCGTAGTTGCACAAATAATAAGACTTTTCCCGCAGTTTCTCTGCTGAGCTCCTCCAGTGCTCCTCTGGGTATTTTCTGAATTCTCCAGTTTTCTGAAGTTTTCCTCAAAATATTCAGCTTTTCCAGAGGTTCTTTGAATTGTAAAAACGAGATCACTTTTGCGACTGAGCTTCTTGGAGTTCTTTGCTGAGCCTCTCGAAGTTTCTCTTGGGTCCTTCCAGAATTTCTTGGGAAGTCCTCAAGTTCGCCCGGGCTTCTCAATTCCGATACTTGGAAAAACTTTCATCTTCCGATCTGAATTCTCGGAGTTTCCTTGCCGGACTCCTCACAGTTCTTTCGGAGTTCTCTTGGAATTCCCCTCGGAATATCAAATTGACTTTGAGATTTTTGAGCTTGATCAAAACAGGAGGAAGTGCATTCATTCATGTTCTTGCGGTGAGTCTTGAGAGTCTTCCAGAACTCCTTTGAGTTTTCCAGATTCTCATCGATTATTTACTTTTTCCCAACGTCTTACAAGTTACACTGAATTAACCGAAGTTTTCATGCTAAGCTTCTCTAGAGTTTGTCTGAGCCTTTCTGAAGAATTTTTCAAAAAAACCTCTGGAGAATTCAACTCACCACAAGTTCCTTTCTAACTTGCATGAAAAATGTCCATTTTACAATGAATTTTCTAGATTTTTCTTTGGTGAGATCTTCCAGAGCTGCTCTGGATTTTCGCGAAACTCTTAGTAATTTCACCAGACTTCATTTTTCATATTTGGTATACCGTGAGATTTTCTATCCTGTACAAAAAAAGATTACTCCACCGAATGAAGTTCCTCTTGACGTCTTCAAGCTAACACACACAAAATGTAGCATTCGTGACTGAATCCTCTGCAGTTCCCCTGCTGAACACCTCCAGAGTAATAGGTATCTTAGGTATTTCCATAAAGACTCGGAGTTCTTCGGAGTTCTCCTAGAATATTTGATTCCCTCACTGGAATAAAAATAGAGATCCCCTAACTTGCACAAAGTCCCCTTTGCGATGGAACTTCACGCAGTTCCCCTGCTGAGTTTCTTGTCTTTCAGAGATAATGAGTATTTTTAAAATTCCACGAACTCTTAAAACTTCCAAAAAGCCCGGAAAAACCCAATTAAAACCAATCATGATTTTGTTGGGATATCATAGGTATATCTATAAATATACCGAGGTTCAAAGTTGGGTTTTCTACCGGGAAACCAATTTGAATCACGGCTGATCTTGTTGGGAATATCCGATGTACAATAATTATCAGGTTTATGTTGGTTTAGACCAGAATTTTCTGTCAAAAATGACCAGTTAGAATCAGACCCAGGTCTTGTTGAAAATATCTGATGTAAAATTACTTGGCTCATGTGGCCTAAGTGATGAGTTCACTGCCAGGGAATAACCAATTTAAGCTAATGACGATTTTGTGGGAGGCTACCAACATAAAATCCAGTGGTTTTATGTTGGTTTGAGCCGGGGTTTTCTGCCGAGAGATCACCACTTCAAACTAACGTAGATTTTGTTGGGAATTACCGATGAAAAAAACTGACTGGTTTGATTTTGGTTAGATTAAGGTTTTCTGCTGATCCAAAATAAACTGGCTTAATGTAGGTTAGACCAGCTTTCTGCTGGAAATAACCAATTTGAACAAATATAGATTTTGTTATTTACAACGTAATTTTTGCTTGGAATAACCGATGAAACAATACTGGATTGAGTGGGCTCAAAAATGGATTATTATACAATATAGCAATAATATTTTCTTTTTCGTATTCCCTTCTATGTAAATCACATTTTAGAGGCATTAGTGTTAGCTCGAGAAAACTTAGCTCCACGGAGTTCTCTTGCTGTGTTCCTCCAGAAATCCCCTATGTTTTTTATTTCCAGATTCCTCTGAAGTTTATCTAAATTACCTAGTTCCTCCTGATGTATTCTGACTTGCACAAAGAAAGAATTCCCAGCAGTTTCCCTGCTGAGCTTATACTCCAGTGCTCCTCTTAGATGTTTGGAAAACTTCAAAGTTATCCCAAGTTTTCCTAAGTTTCCTTAAAAGTGAACAGCGTTCCCGGAGGTTCTTTTATCTGCACAAATATGATCGCTTTTGCGGCCGAACCCCCAAATTTTAGTTTGCTGAGCTCATTCAAGGTTCCTCTGGGAATTCCTCAGAGTTCCCCTAGACTATTCAATTCCGATAAATAATAAGAACTTCTATTTTGCGAGTCAATTCCTTGAAGCTCCCCTGCCGGGCTTCTGACAGTTTCTTTGGGCTTTTTTCGGAATTCCATCGAGTTCCCTGAGACTTTCCATGGAAACTGTTAGTTTCGCTTATTTTTCAACCTGTATTTTGAATGCGTATGTAATTTATCTTCTTATCACTTTGACGTATTTATTTTATGCAAACATGTGTTGTGAACAAAAATAAATGAATTTAGTTTGAGTTCCAGTTTAATCGGTTGCGACTGAATTTTCGAAAGTTTCTCTAATGAATACCTCCAGAGTTTTCCCGGGTTTTTCCAGAGATCTCCTGGAGGTCCTCTTTTTTAAAAGAGGTTACTTTTGCCCTGCATTTTCTTTGCTGCGCTCCTTCAGAGTTCCTTGGGGGTTCTCAGGAACTCTTCAGAGTCACCCAGAGCTTCCATAAAATATTCATCTTCTACTTGGAGTTCCATCGCTTGTACAAGAACGAATCACTCTTGCTATAAAGTTCTAATGAATTCCTCCAAGGATTTTCCAACAATTACTGGGAACTGTTCAATGTTCTCCTAGACATTTCATTTAATGTCTTTTACATATTTTCACGAAGAAGTAGCTTTTGCCGTTGAGCTTCATTCAACTGGTATAAAGGACTTCTGCGACTCCCCCGCAGCTTCTGTGATAAGCTCTTTCGGAGTTTCTTTGTGTTTTAGTCAGAATACAGTGGAGCTCTTCCCAAAAGATTCCGCAATATATTTTTTCTTAGCTTATTCAACTTGCACAAAAGAGGTCACTTTTGAATTTGGATCGCGCGAATGAATCCCCTGGAGTTCCTCTACTGAGTACTGTAGGTTCTCCAAGGTTCAGCAAGAGTTTCTGGGAGTTCCACAAAGTGCCCCTGATTATGAAGTTCTCTTGGAAGTTTTGTAGTGTTTGCGGTGGAAGTTTATGTTATTGTATTTTCACTGCTCAGCTCCCTCAAAGTTCCTCCGAGTTTTTCCAGAATCCAGAGTTCCCCAGAGCCGTTCTAGAATACTTTACTACCCTTCCTTGAAGTTGTTCACCTTGTACAAAAGACTTCTGCGATTGAATTCTTTGGAGTTTTTTGTAGAGTTGATCAAGAATTTCTGTGGGTCTTTCCACAGCTCCTCAAGTTCCTCAAAGTTCTCTAGAGATCCTCCAAAATATTCAGCACCAGTTGAAGTTCTGTAACCTGTACAGAAGAGTTCACTTCCGCGACTGAGTTTCCCGGAATTCTTCTGCTGAGTTCCACTTGCTTTCTCTAGATTTCGATGGAGCTCTCCAAAGGTTCACTAAGATAATAAGTTTCCCTTCAATTATACTTATACAAATTTCAATCATCTAACTTGCACAGACCAGGTCTCTTTTGCGAATGGATTCCACGAAATTCTTTCTCTGAGTTCAACAGGCTCTTCTAGAGTATTTAAAAACCTGTTGGAGTTTCCCAGAGATTCTAAGACTATACAGTTCCCTTTATATCTTCTAAGTTACGGACAAAGGAAATCTTTTGCCAATGAATTTTCCGCAGTTTTAATGCTGTGTTTTCCACAGTTTCTCTTAGTCTTTCCCAACATTTCCTCAGACTCTGTAGAGTATCCAATTCACCACGAGGTTCTCTTCAACTTGCGAGAGTCTCCTTTGCATTGCACATTTTTTAAGAGTTCTCTCTGCTGAGCTCTTCCAGAGTTGCTCTGGATTTTTGCGGAATTACTCGGAATTCTACCGGACTTTTTTCTAGATTTTGAGTACTCCTTGGGATTCCTGAACTTGTACAAAAGAGATTACTTTACCGAATGAATCTCTCAGACTTCCTTCACTGAGTTTTTTCAGAGCTCACTTGTACTTTTCCAGAATTATCTGGAATTTTCAAGAATTGCTTGCAATTTGCCAGAATTTTTTGGAGTGCCCTAGAGTTCCTTCAGATTATCAAGTTCCCCTACTGAATTCTCTTGGAATTACAGTGAGTCTTTCTATGGTTGCCATTGATAAAAAAGGAACTAAAAATTCCCTAACCTGCATAGCACAGTTCCCTTTTGCAGATGAACTTCCCGCAATTCCTCTGCTGAGTTTGTAATCCTTCAGAGATACTTTGAGTATTTTCAAAATTGCTTGAAATTCCTCTTAAGATATTTTGTTTCCTTTAGTGACCTTGGACTCGTCCAAAAGTGACCACTTTGGCCACTGGATGTTCTGCAGTTCCACTGCTGAGCTACTCCAGAGTTTCCCTGGGTTCTCTCCCGCTGTCATTGAATAAAAATCAAAAACTTATTGGGAATTCCCATCTCAACAATTCAGTGAGTACAATTGGCAATCCTCAGGACTATTTTCAATATATTTGAACATGAACTCACTGTCATAAAATGAGACTCAAAAATGTATCGGAAATTACCAACGGAACAATTCAGATGGTAGAATGGTTATTTCCAATGTAGATTATTCCAATATAATCCAATATGAACCCACCACTGCCAGACAATAAAAAACGGAAATGTATAAATTCCAAATTGATCAATTGAGCTGGTTCCATTGGTTATTTTCAAAGTAAATTATCACCAAAATATTTCAACATGAACCCAATTCATGACAATCGGAAAGTCATTGGGAATTTCCAATTCATCATCAAAGTTAGTACGATTGAAACTTCCTAAGGTGAATTATTTCCAATATATTTCAACATAAGCCCACTGCCATTGAATAAAAATCAAAAATGTTACGGAAATTTCCAATCAAACAATTCAGTTAGTTCAACTGGGTATTTTCAAAGCGAAATTCCCCTGAATATTCCTATATGAAACAAATGTTATCAAATGAGTATCGGGAATTTCCATTTGCAATCAAATGATTCTTGATCGGCATCTCAGTCAGTACCAACCTATCCAATAGTAACCAATATAATCAAATGCAATCATGTATAGGTTTAAATGGGTAATGTACATGTAACACGCAGGGATGATTTTAGAATTTAGATTTATGAAAACGATAAGGGGGTTAAGAGGGTTGTATTGGTAATATAAAAGTATTTGGGTATTTAGACGAAAAGATCCTACCATTTGCCACAATCGTAACAAACAGGATAAAAATATTGAAGATAACTTTGATTCAAGGGGTTGAGGGTTACCTATTATAATATAACACGATTTTAGTATTAGGGGGTTGATTTGAATATGAAATTGCGGTTTACGATTGACGCAATTGAAATATGTCCAAGACATTTCCAAAGTATTAATTGATATTAAAATACCACCAACGGCAAAACTGGGGGGTGGTTGGTGTTCAAATGAACTAAACAATGTAAACACAATAAAGTAGGTATGTATGATAATAAGTGTTACGAGTTCCTGTACCTTATGTACGGTTTGGAGGAACTACAGTAGGTCGAGGACCCTATATGGTCGTCAGAATAAGGGTTGCTTATATCTAAGGTAGTAACGTGCTGCCATCACTGTTCTCAGTTGTTTTATATGGAGAGACAGATCCATAGGGGGGGGAACAGACCATCTGGGCGCATCTCACGGTTTTAATCTAGGTTGGGGTAGCGTGCATCTATTTCTGGCTTGAACTCTTCAGAAAGGCGTTTATGTTGAGTCCGGCGGACGAGGCATTTGAATCGAGTAAGAACTTCCAGCTTATAATTATCTGTCTACGTGGAGGGTGATCAGATGAACCAGAGATTTCTCAAAACAAAACATTATATAATCAAAAAAATAAGCAAGATTAAAAATACAAATAGTGCAAGATTGTTATCAAAACTAGTAATTACAATATTGAGTGGTAAAGCCATCCACGTGACTTAAAACATTAATTGGTAAACAAACAAACTCAGCTGACACTGTGACGTTTGAATGACGTAATTGACATTTCAGTGACAGCGCCGGCAAAACAGAGTCCTGCGCTCTGACTGGCGCTCGCACAGCCAGAGGGCGTTACCCACTGCTTCACCCGACGGTACCATTTCCATGGTTAACAATACATTCAGAACGAGATATGAGAGAGACATGCAACAACCGTCGCGACGCCGCTCTGGGCGTTTATTCGTCATAGCTCGTGCACATGACGTGAGTGGGGATACAAGAGAGAGAGAGAGAGAGATTCCACTAGCATGAAAGACATAGTTATAGCAGATGATCGTTATTACGGGTGACTCAATCTTCATCCATGAGGATATTATTTTAATAGATTTTTACCTCATATACGGTGACGTCACACTGATAAGGACTCTAATTTTTACGTTTCACTCTGGGTTCCAACAGAGTTCACTCACGAAGAACACCGAGGTCATGTCTTTAGGGCGAATAGGTTGCACGTTACGAAGGAACGCGTCTTCACGTAACTCAGAAAAATGTAAATATCATAACGCGTCGATTCCCTGTGTAGTACCAGGAAAGGAATTCAATTGATTACTCGCGCGTGATTTCAACAGTAGAATTGTGACACTTTGACCACTCAAAATTCGGGAATTTTACTGGGGGAACCATCAAACCTTGACGGTTCCGCCGACACATCCGAGGCTTGGAAATTTAGTGACTTCAGTTAATTAGCCATGAATAATTTAGTAATTGAATTTGACCGCGGCGTGGCCTGCAACGAAAATGCAGCTCGGTTCAAAGTTGGGTCGGAAGTCTTTTGGGAAAGTCAAGTGGGACCTATTTATCAACTTGGGTTATCTTTTCACCGCGTGGTCTTGCGGACCAATAAGAGTGGCCTTCTTAGGTGGTCTGGCTTTTCTGATGCGACGCTAAAGTCTGCACGTAACCTTGTTTAGTCTGGAAAATATATGATAAGCTCGAGTTTTCAAGAGAATAATTCAGCCGTCTGGTTGACTCAGTCATTACATTGAAGCATCGGAATGTTTAGCAGGGAAAAAGGCGGTCGTAATTTAGTTCCGAATCTCTCCCATAATTCGAATTTACTATAGAAAAATAGCAGTTGGGAAACAACAAGAAAAATTAAGCTTCAGCAATTATTTGAAATAAATCCCGAGTAGGGGAAACCAAGCAAATAAGGCCCGGTTTGCTACATACATATATACAACCGTCGTAGTGTCATGGGCATTCAAATCATTATCAGAACTGCTACCTATAGGAAAAGACTGCCGGTGTGTGTTCTCTCTAATGTCTGAGCAGACAAGAACAAAGTGTTGCTCGCGAAATATTACAAGGCACGTCCAGGCAGACACGACACAAAAGAGCGAGTAGAGTGACGAGTGGAAACCAATTTGCGGGACGTTATCGGAATACCTATACACTTTCGCACCGCAGTTCCGCACTCATTGCCATTTTCACTTTATCCTTCCAGCTCCGGCTTTTCCACCGCCGCCGCACCGCCGCCAAGAGAAAATCGGACTTTGAAAGCTGGAGTGTAGTGGAGGAGGCGGCGGCGGCGGCGGAAACAGGCTCCGGGAAAACCAAACAAATGCCTAACTAACGCGGAAAATGCCAGGCAACGCGTTTGCTGAACTAATGGGAAATCTCAGGAGTCTACACACTGTATGACGTGTGCGGTGCTCCGTCGAAGTCGCTTAGTGCGCTTTGGGTGGAAGCTTAGCGCAAAAGCAATTATCCCACCGCACACACCATAGCTGAGGGGTGAAGCGGGGAGGAGGACCCGGACAATAATTGCGCGTACGTTCGAAATCACTGCTATGGGAAATGGGGCAAAAAGGCCAGCGCTGGGAAATCGAGTCGGCGGTGCTTACGTGTAAAAGTATCCGTCGCTGGACGATTTCTGCTTGTGCCGTCTGACGTGGAAGTCCTTGACGGGGCCGCCGTTGACGGACCACGTGAGGTTCGCTTCCGGGCTGGAGTGTTCCGAGGTGCAGTTGGCCTTGAGCGTTTCGCCGAAGCGGTAGCGGCTCTTCAGGCCGCTTATGTAGGGGTCCTTGATCGGCAAATCCACGACCTTGAAAATTTTTCAAGCTAGTCACTCCACTTCATTATATACTGTCAAACAGCAGTTGCATTGCTGAGTACAACAGTGAAAACTGCAGGTTTCTAACTTGAAAACTACGGAAGGTACAAGACTTAGCCCTTTTGTGCCAAGCTTAGCACCGTTACTATCTCAAAAGCTGGTAGCGCTACGAGAATGACTCAAAAACTAGAGTTGAGCTCCGTTTTTGCTCTTCAGTTTGCTTACTGGAGAATTATTTGATCATAATATAAATATTGAGTAGTTCCTCGAGTAGTTCCTACAAGTTTTTTGAAAAGTCTAGTTGATAAGCACTGAGTTCAGCACCTTAACCATATCGAAAGCTAGAACGCGTAACATATTGCATTAGATTGTCTAAAGCTTAAATGCAGAGTTCATTCTGATCAGTTGTTGGTTAATAATAATAATAAATGATATTTATTGAACTGTTATGTTCAAAGGGCTATCGACCGAGGTCCTTCTGCCCTGTTGTTGGTTATTTATATGAAAATAATGACTTTTTCAAATTGCAAAAGTTCCAACTTAGCCCCGGGCTGAATCGGAAACGGTGCTAAGTACAAAAATGGTTCAAAATGTAAAATGAATACATTTTGACGTGTTGGTACTATCGTGACAAATTTGTGGTGTTGATTAACAACAAACTGATATTAATAGAGCAAGAAATAAAGAACTTAGCCCTTTTGGGTTAGGTTTAGCACCGTTACTATCTCGAAAACTGCTAACGCTACAAAAATGATTCAAAAACTTGCATAAACCTCACGCTTTCGGTAGCCAATTACAGTTCACTTACTGCAAGTTTTATGTCTAATTTCTGAAATATTTTGGGAAATACCGTAAACAGGGGTTAAAATTAGCACCGTTACATGCTAGAATACCGAATTGAACCTTAAAATGCCTATTGCAACTTTAGAGTTGGATACTATGCATTTCAAATGTAAAAAGTTTGTAAATATAGTTGTTTGAAATGTGAAGTGAAAAATGGAGGTTTTGTTACCTGCAAGTATCCCGACTGCATGTCGGTGAAGAAGCTCGGCTGATCGGCAGTGACTTCGCAGCTGTATTTGCCGCTGACGCTTCGCGGAACCGCCGCCAGGATGACGCAGGTGGCGTTGGATTCTCTCAGTCGGACCACCAGCCCGCTATCCGAATTTCTGAACTGCTTCTTGGAAGGATTCTCGTTCGGCGTATACCTGAAAAAAAAATTCAATGTTACTTGAATACTTTCTCAAGCTTCTTCTGAAATATGTAAGTGTTGAGAATTTTATGACTGACAAAAACACTTTGAACAAAAACATTGTAATGGTACGCCCCCCCTTTCTCCAGTGACATTTTCACGTGTTTGGCCTCTGATCATCGAAATCCTACGTTGCCCGTTTTTGTTCGCGTCTTAACCCTTTGATCCGCTTTTGTTCATGAGGAGAACGACCCGAGGGGGAAGAAGGTGGACTTCAATGAAACACGCTCATTGCACAGAAAATTACATTTACTCAAAACAAATAAGTGCAAAGTGCAAAATTGATTCTTTCACAGTTCTTTTCTCAAAACACCTAACACGTGACTGACAGAAATAACAAAATGTTCAAAACGAACAAAATAGACAAAATGGACAATATGAACATAAACAATAAAACAATTGGAAAACAACACAACAAAATATGTCAAACTGTCAAGTCAAAGAAAATGGAGAGTGACGGATTCGGAAAAGAGCACTCATGTGGAAGAACCCAGTCGAAGAAACCACTGAGTTTAGTTCAAAGAAGAAAACTCTCATGATGTGACAAATGAATAACAAAACTCGCTGACCATTCCTGGTATTCAATGTAAGTAAAATTAGTAAAACAAAATCGCAGAAACAACAGTAAACAAATGTAATCACATCAGTAAACAGTCATAATAAATCAAGATTGCATAAAAACACAAAACAAGACAAAATAGGGATGGTTAGTAGGATCCTGTAAAGATACCTACACTGAATATCTGACAAAAAGGGTAGCGAGCATCAACAGAAAGGACATAAAAAAAACATGAGAAGTCTCAAAGACGGTGGACAATGACATTTGAATGAAAATCAAAGCGTGTCACAACAATTTCAGTCAAAAATACGATACAGAAAAATTATTACAATCAAGTGAGCACGGAACAATCAAATTACTCAAATTCACTGATCTGACCATAAAACTAATGACATAAAATTCAAACAGACAAAGTAAATGCAATAAACACCTCACACTGAATTATTACAGTCAAAAACGGTATGCGTGCCTTTAAAAATGATCTAAGCGCATGTTTCCATAAAAAGGACGTACATTCAATTTAATTCGGCAGTGAATAATCAATTGAAACCAAGTGTGTTCAAAAAGAAAACGACAAACGAATACACAAGTAATTGGAAATACTACAAAAATTAATATTTACCTACAAAAGCACGCAAAAGGAACAACACTCGAACGCGACACCATGTCTTCAAGAGCCCGTGCGCGTCTCCCCCAGCATCCGTTCCTCGATTTCTTCCTAGACTCTGCAGACGAACAAGCCACCCTCATTTAAAGTAATGAAATCTCGTCGCTCGACCCATTTACAGTCTTAGGACGGGCGACACTATGGTCGAAAGTCCCAAATGTAACCGCATCAAAACTGCCCGACCATGGGTTAACACAAGTTCGCATTTTTGTGCCTGTTTCGTTAAAAGGGGAATTTTCAAAACTTTGCGTGGTTTATAATAATTATACATTTTAATATGGTAAAATAAGGTGAAATCCCACAGAACGCCCCTCTGTAATGGTACGCCCACCCTCCCCTCAATGACATTTTCACGTGATTGGCCTCTGTCGTCGAAATTCTACGTTGTGCCTGTTTTTGTTAAAAGGGGAATTTTTAAAACTTTGCGTGGTTTATAATAATTATACATTTTAATATGGTAAAATAAGGTGAAATCCCACAGAACGCCCCTTGAAGAAACGACGGAAGAGAACAGAGGACGATGACGGAGATTCTTCAACAAACCCAAGACAAGTCATGTGGTGTAGCTTTTTTCTTTTTGGTGATCTTCTTTTTCTTCTGTTTCTTTTCCCAAGATGACTCCAGAAGCAACCAGACAAAACTGGACAAGATGTTCAGATCCGTGGTTCAGTGAAAAGAGCAACGCCCCTAGACGATAAAAGTTGAGAATGGTCCAGATGGTGGTGAGAACGGCTTCGATTTCTTCAGTGACAAGCAACTTCTTCGGAACCAGACAAAAGGCGGAGGCCCCTAGATTGCATTTGGTGACCACAGAGTTTTGCTTCCCGTTGACAATGGGAATTTCTGTAGGCAATGAGTGATTTCTGCTTCACACAAGACGCTTCAGTGGAACCAGTAGATGATGTTGTCAAAATGTTGATGAATGGTGATGTTGACTACAGGTAAGAAGTTTTGTCATCAGGAGGCAAGATGACAATGACGTTTCTTGAAAATTTCTGGTGCCAAAATTGTTGTAGGATCAGGTAGCAAGATGACAGCGACGTTTGGATGTTGTTTTCGTCTCAGCAAAAGATTTTTCTTTGTTCAGTGGTCAGACAGTGGTGTTGAACAAGATGGCGGCGAGGTCGTGCGAGTTGTCAGTGGTGATGTTTTTCAAAATGGTGTGACTGGTTCAATTGAGCATGTCAGGTCAATGATGTTGTTTGGGTTCGACAGACCAGGTGTTGCTTGGATCATGTTTCGTGAAGCATGAAACGTTTCGGTTGTGCACAGCCTGCTGGTTCGGCAGAAATCATCCGATGAGTGTTCTTGAATTTTTCTGCGATGGCAGGATCAGGTACATCATCTCGTCCGTCGTCATGTGGAAAAAATCCATTTTTTGGAGAATCATCCCAACGTCGGGTACAAGCGTCCACAAGATTGAGATTGGCATTTCATGAAACAAAACCAGAATCAGCAGTAAATGGTTCACAAAAAAAAAATAGTTTTTGAATATCGGTCTCTTATTTGAACACTCTTGGTCTGAATGGTTTGACAAAAACAAAAACTTCTTCTCCCCTCCCCCCAAGGCTTCCCCTCATGAACAACGCCGATTTGAGGAAAACAAAATTGATCTCATCGTTTCCCTCTCTGACCAATTCCCTATCTTGAACAATCCGGATTGACAAAAAAAACTCGCTCCTTGGACAATCCTTGTACAATCTGGATTTACAAGGGAAAAACTCGTTGGTGGACGATCCTGGTTTCTTCTCTCTTGAACAATCCTTCCTTCCGCCATGGACAATTCGATAAAAATTAAAAAAAACTTGATGACAAAATCCATTTTCTGGAACACTCCTGGCTTCTCCCCACAGCGTTCCCCCCCTTTTGAACAATCCTGCGTGAACAATCCGACAAAAAAAAACGAGTTGATCCTTCAACACTCCTGGCTTTTCATGGCTTCTCCAGACTTCTACATACAGCGTTCCCCTCCCCCGTTTCAACAATCCTGCCGACTTCCCACAGCGTCCCCCCCTTTTGAACAATCCTGCGTGAACAATCCGACAAAAAAAAACTAGTTGATCCTTGAACACTCCTGACTTCTCATGGCTTCTCCAGACTCCTCCCCACAGCGTCCTTCCCTTTGAACAATTCTGCCGTCTTCCCACAGCGTCCCCCTCCTTTGAACTATCCTGGTCACGGCACCACTCTGTAATGGTACGCCCACCCTCCCCTCAATGACATTTTCACGTGTTTGGCCTCTGTCGTCGAAATTCTACGTTGTGCCTGTTTTTGTTAAAAGGGGAATTTTTAAAACTTTGCGTGGTTTATAATAATTATACATTTTAATATGGTAAAATAAGGTGAAATCCCACAACTGTTCTGAGCTGATAACTTTTTCTGAATAGTCTTTATTTTCGTACTTGATATTGCAAAAATTAACATCATATATAACAATAACAAATTCATATTCAACATATTGAAAATGAACCATTATCTTCGTTGGATCTCAATTTTCTTCTGCCATGTTCCATGATTTTCTGTATCAATTTCTCTGATGCGAAATTCTCTAATGTTATAAAAAAATGTGACGCCGTAATTGGTCTTTATTCGCAGCTTCCCGTTCCTTGTCGTATACTATCCTGCTCAATACTTACCAAAAATCTTTTATTGGTCGAGCTTGCGGTACATTGGGAGGCAGGAGCTCTGAGAAATTAATCCTGCTGTTGTCCAGAGAATGATCGAACATGGCAGATCATCTTCCATCTTCAATATGTTGAATACGAATTTGAAATTGTTAAAGATGATGCTGATTTTCGCAATATTAAGTCACAAAATTAAAACTATCAAAAAAAGTTATTAGCTTTAAAAAAAATTCCCAAAACTTTCTGATCATACGTTATTGAAGCTGAGGCAAAGGGCAGAATATTATTTGGCGATGGATTGTCTGGTCACGTCCTAGAAGAAGGAGGAAATTGGATATTGTGTTTCGAGATACTGTTCCGTCCAAGCGAAATCATTTCCAATCAAAGTTTATTGCGGTGGAATTGGTTCTGAAGAAATTTCTCTTCCGGAGGAAATTATTTCCGAGGAAAGTTCATTCCGGTGGAGCTAGTTCCGGAGAGATTCCTTCTAGAGGTAATTATTTCCAAGGGAACTCCATTCCGGTGGAATTTCTGCGGTTGAAATTCCTTCCAGGGGAAATTATTTCCGAAGGAAGTTTGTTCCGGTGGACTTCATTCCAGGGATATTCCTTCCAGGGGAGATTCTTTCCGGGAGATTGGTCCGGCGGAATTCTTTCAAGGGAAATTCGTTCCTGTTACGGGTTTTTATGTAGGTACCATTTCCACTTTGTTCGGAGGGTTGCATTTCTGCCCGGCGCTAAAAATACACTGCGTAGTTTCCCAACTTTCACAATTTCTTTCTAGAAACTGTGTAGATCGTCTTCCGCAAAATTTCCTTCGATAAACCTTCTTGGCCACGGTTTGTAGTCCATTTCTACGTTTGGAATGAAAAAAATCGAGGTCACCTTTATGACACGGTCACCAAATGCCGGTTGCTCGTTCCAGATAAGATAGAAAAGAAACTTGGAACCGCGGCGCACAATGTCGGAACACTTTTAGCGATCGCTCGAATCGCACGGTTCGAGTGTACAAAGTATTCAGAGGTACAGGGCGAAAGTAAGTGCAAAAACCCACCTGTAAAATTCGGTCGTGCCCCTGTACCACTTGACCGAGTACAGCTGGTCGCCTTCCAGATCGAACAGACACTCCAGCACTGCATCCTCGCCCCTCTTGACGGCCGACGGCACCTTTATCCTCAGATCCCTGATGGCCGTGCATCCTGAAATCAATAAATTCCAATCAGTCCCCTTCTGAGATTAAAACATCAAAGACGAGTAATTTCTTGCGACGATGATAACACAATAATAACAGACGGGCTTCAAAATCTCGGCGGCACGAAATCACAAGGCAAATTAATAGCTCCGCTTTTCCATTTTCACTTTTCCATACCCGCCAATGTCTTGACCTTTCGGGCGCGTCCCTTTTTCTCTCTCTCGCGAGTTATTAATTCAATATCAATTAATTACAGGGTTTTCACAGGGCCAGAGCAGGCGGGCCCACCAACCTCCTCTCTCTCTCTGTGTATACATTTCGGCTTTATCTGAATTTGGCGCGGTAATTTGAGGTTAATTGGCAAAGCGTTTTCCGATCGGACGGTTCTCTGGCTGGCGTCTCACCGCAAATTAATTTTGGGGAAATTGGGCGGAGAGGCCTTTGCAATCTTTCTGTTTGGTATCACTGATGATTTGTTTCGGTGAATTAATTTCCACCATTACCCTGGCAAAACACGAAGCTCTCTACGTGTATTGATTCGAATTCGGCATGCGGACCGGACGGCCCGAAACTCTCGTTCTACAGCGGCGTAGTTTTGCTCAGATCGGTTCGAAAGGAAGCAAGCGAGTAATTGTTAACGTGACCTGTGAGTGTGACTTGAGACGTTGAAATGATGCTCATGGTCTTCGCTGGCTGCTGTTAACTGGGATGTGTTTTCATTCTAGAGACCCTTTCACATGCACAAGCCCCATCAGTGTTTTCATCCCAGGTTAACTCTACTCAAACTTGAGGTTGAATGTCACAACAGAGACTTATGTAAATATGTGAGTACCCCTTATCATAGTGCACTGGAAGGTGCTGGGAGCCGTTTCTTAGACCAAAGAGCATGACTTAAAAGTGATACAGCCAAGGATACAGCTTACTTATCATTGTTTATTGCAAATTCGTGAAAAGCTCTGAGTTTCTTGCTGTTTTATATCTTTGCCGACTGTTTCCGAAAAGAAGGAAAGCTTTGAGTTGCTGGTTCTCGTAGTCCAGAAGCCGTACAAGATTTAACTTTGGGTACTCAGTGCTTCTCTTGTTCACATTCCAAGGTACCTACAGTGCACTGCTTTGAACAAAGCTGAACGAAGCTATAGAACCATCGAACGAGAATAGTTGAATTTTGCTGTGTTACAAAAATTGCGGGAGCTTCATTTCGTTCATCAAACTAAATTGCATCAAAGGTGTTTTGTACCTCGACACTTCTATGAGCGAAAAAACAACATCCGCCAAAGAGTAGTGCGTTTTATCGAAACCCTTTGATGAATACATCATGTCGCATTCCCAGTAATCACGCTAACGGTTTCGCGCTACGCCCTGTAATAAATCGCGTCGACTTTTGCGAAAACCTCATTTTTCTCTCCAACTAGTCGTACAGAAACGAGTATAGAAATTATGTATACTGCTATGCAACTTATTTGTTATCTAAATGTGCACTTTAGCGCAGAGCTCCAGGGAATAAAATAAATTACTTCGAAACATGCAATCCGTGAAAGCCTTCTCCATGTTTCATACACCGGCTTTCTATGCGATGATGTTAATAATAATAATAATATTTCGGGAAACTTTGCGAACAAATTCAATTTTATTGCAAGAAATTCATCAACTCTACGGCATTCGGCAGGTGGATGGCTGCGCCGTAATAATTAAAACGGAAGGCCATAAAACGGCTGATGGAGGAAAACGTCGAAATTGAATTGTTTGAATCAAAATTTTGGCGTGTGCGGCACGTTTACGATACAAAACGGAGTGGCTGGCTGAAAAGGGATATCGCCCTTAATCCGCCAAGGGTTTATTGCCCTCCGTTTTCGATAAAGCCCGTAAAGATAAAGTGGATACAGATAAGAGTTTACGCTGTCAGCGTAAATATATCGAAAGGAACGCTGATAGGGAACAGGCGAAGGCGTCAAAAGAGCGGTGCCGGGACACAAATCAAAAAGGAACGAAAGCGTAGGTTAGGCAGAAGGGTGGCGTTAATTTCGAGGTCAATTCTCGAAGAAGCTGCAGCAGCATTTAACCGTCGAATAACGTGCGCAAGCCGGTTTTTTGAATTAGCACAAACCAGATAGTGTTCAGCACTGCATTTTTTTCAATACACGAAACGTGCAAGTTTCATTTTTAACAAAAAATCACCGTCGGAAAACTGAAACCATGTCAAGTTTAAAAATAGGCCTACACGACGCCCAATGCAATCTACTTTCGATATCAGTTGGAATTTTTCAAAAAAAAGTAATGTGGAAGCAGGAAAGAACAACTTGAGTAGAGTCCTGGACCAAAGGCGGGTATTCCTAGTCAAAGCCAGGGTGAGCGGCCGTCTCGGGTAGTAACGGCCAGGAAAAAGACGTTTTTGTGAGACGTTTGTGACGTTTCACGAGGCATGCGGACAGCGTTTGACGAATATGATTTTCCACACGTAACGTAACGAATTTCCCTTGCTTCTTCTCCAAGAATAAAAAAGAATTATTCGAATATATTGGAAAATTCAAAAGTTATCTACATCTCAATACCTATCTACTCTGCTATCTGAAATTCCTTCAATAACAACTCTGAAGGACCAAGTGACATGAAAATAGACAAGCTGTGATCAATTACTGAAATTGAAAGCACAAATAGGACAATTTTCCGGAAAATCACGAAGCTTTTTCCGAAAAATATAATTGTAAAAATCGTCAGTAGTTGAAGCTTCATTCAAGTTTATCATTTGAGTTCGGTTCCGATAAGCAAGGAGGCCAGTTTAGCATTTTCTAGTGGAAAGGAAACTCTCGGAAAATTAAGATAATCGGCCTTATTCTCTATGCCATTGAAAATTTTCAATATTGAAAATGGGATTTTGAAGAGCTGAAATTGATCTCAAGACTGGGTAAACAAGTACGTACTATGCCAGTTCAGGCAGGGATTCAGGTCTAATTTCCATCCATATTTGGGATCCCAGCCTAATATGCTTACGTACCGAAATAAACCAGAGTGAAAAACGAAACTATTTCAATTTTCAATTTCAATGGCATAGAGAATAAGGCCGAATGTTGACTGGAATTGTCGAGAAATGTTCAAGAACAAGTAACGTCTCGCTTGAAAAACAATTGGTGAAAATCTGATGACGGGTCAAAAAGTTGTAAATATGCAAGTAGGTGAGGGGTCAGTTGAGCCAGACGTTTCTAGGGACTTTTATCTGGTGACTTTTGGTTGGCAACACTGAATCTAGTGACTCTTTTGACAGGTCGTTAAGCATTGGATCTGCATTACCGGCATTTGACAGGTGGCGCGGGAAATTTGAAAAGTTTTTAGTTTATCTGGTGACTTTTGGTTATTATCACTGAATCTAGTGACTTTTTTGACTGGCCGTCAAGCATTTAATCTGTATTACCGGCATTTGACATGTGGCGAATTTTAACGTGCGGGAAATTGGAAAAGTACGGGGAATTTGGATTTGACAGGTTAGGTCACAGATTGTGTTTGGCAGGAGACATTTGTTAGCTTGAAAGCGCGGGATGTTTGAATTCCCTATACCTACTGGAGCACTCCTCATTGTATCTTAACCCTTGCAAACTCTCAAGTGGTTTGGTATCAATAGTTATTTTTGGTATATAAACGCAAGCAAATAGAACCATTTCATTGACAGACCAATATACTGTGCTAGTTACATAGACAATAATTACATACAGTTCAGGGTAAGACCTAAACATCATGATTTATTCGTAGTTTAATTCACATAACTGCTTACATAGACAATTATATTAAATTCAAAATAAAGCACAAACAGGTGATCATAAACAAATTTACAGTATTGATTATACATACAAACATTAATTACTAAAATTACTTGAAATCGAAGTACGTTCGATAAAATTTCTTAGTTGCTTACATAGACGATTACGTCAAATTAAAATAAGGCACAAACAGGTGATCGTGAACGATTTTTCATAGCTGAGTATATAGGTATCAACTACCTAAAATCGAAAAACATCTAACACATGTTCTTAGTTGCTTACAGAGACAATTACGTGAAACTTAAAATAAGGTACAAACAGGTGAGCATGAAATGACTTTTCATAGCTAAGTATACAGACATTGTTCACTTGAAATCGAAGTACATTTGATACAATTTCCCAGCTGATTACCATTTTCTTAGTTGATTACATAATATACAATTACATGAAATTCAAAATAGGACACGAAGAGGTGATCATAAACAAATTTACAGTGTTGAATAATACAAACTTGAATTACTCAAAATCGAAGTACATTCAATACAATTTCTCAGTTACTTACATAGGCAATTACGCGAAATTCAAGTAAGGCCAAAACAGGTGATTATGAGCGATTTTTATAGCTGATTACACAAACATTGAATACTTTAAAATAGGAGTAGGTACTTTCAATACAATTTCTTACTTGATTATACCATATAAAATTATTTGAAATTTGAATTAAGGCACAAACAAATGATAATAAACGAATTTATAGGGTTGATCACACAAATATCAATGACCTGAAATCGAGGTACATTTTTAATACAATTTCTCAGTTACAAACATCATTCACCCAAAGTCGAAGTACACTTATCACGACAACTTGATGGTCGGCAGTTCTGATGTGCCGGTCGCGAGGCAGAATGTTGGAATCATCATCATTATTGGTCACAATTAACTCCTTCATGGAGCCAAAATTGAGTAGCTTGGAATTCTTATAGCTCAGTTTGATTATTTTCACTTTGCAAACGACATCACTTCTATTTTCGGGTGCTGGGAAAGCGAAGCGGCCCACTGTTGGCTCTTAGAAAAAATCGTTGATAGTGTGAATTCAGTAACTGATCAGGTTGACAGTATAATTCCAGTTATTGTAGTAGTGATGAGAACATTATAGGTGAGTACTACAAAAAAAAATCAAAAATTGTATGTAATGTCTAACAGGATATTATAATACAAGTTTCATAAGACATAGTATTGTTGGAGGGTACGGAAAATGAACGAGTGAATATGCCTCCACGACCGTGAGGCTTATAGGCCAGTCAAATAGGGAAAGCTGGAGAGAAAAAACTGTTGGAGTTTTGGAAATTTGACAGTAATGTCCGGTAAGGTGTACTGATAAACATACTAAAAGTCCCCAGCTCTACCTATTGAGCTCGAGCCGCCATCTTGGAAAAATGGTCCTTCGATCCAGTTTTCTGCTTATATTGCGCTAATCATCAGAGACATTCAATTAGGTTTCATTGAAAATCAAGGCTATAAAATTGTCTACAAAAATTGCTCTATACCGATTTGCTCTCGTATCTACTGATATTAATTAAATTAAATTAACAAAAAAAAATAAAAAAAAAAGCGATTTTTTGCCTATGGCTGGAGATATTGTCTTCAAAATTTGTGAAGATGTTGGCAGTCTACATCAAAGCTAAATGTGACAGTTGAAATAGAAAGAAAAATTGCGAAAATATTTTTTATTTTATTTTTTAAATTAAGCAAAAATTTGGTTTCCGAGTTTGACATTTCCAACAGGGCGGAGTAAAGGTTTCAATCGAACATCAATCAGTTTTGATATTTACATATTGTAAGACAAGATTTCATCAATATTGTGCCTTCACGATCTTCTGGAATGCTCGATATGAATTAAACAGAAAGAATAATCGCTAAGTCCAAAAAGTGTTGTCGATTGGTTCTGAAGGAAACATTTCGAAACAAAAGACATCAGCAAAGGATATACAGAAGGTCCAAAGGTTATTCAACTGTATATGACCCCCATATTGATGTGCCTTATCCAAAATAGTACAAAAGAATCAATCAAAATGTTAAAATCCACCCTGTATAACGAAAAGTAACGATACAAAATGGAAGTAGTAAAGCATACCTGGTGCCAAAAATACAGCCTTTACATTGCTGAAAAAAAGAACAAAATTGATCAATTTATTTGAAAGTTATTAGTCCTCAAACTTGACTTTACAAATTTCACCCAGTGAAATAGGGAAAAGTAGAGAGAAGTAACTGTCGGAGTTTCAGAAATTTGACAGGAATGTTCGCTAAGGTATACTAATCAACATACTAAAAGTCCCCGCCAGTACCTGTTGTGCTCGAGCCGCCATCTTGGAAAAATGGTAATAAATTTGATCGAAGGACCATTATTTTAAGATAACGGCTCAAGCGCAACAGGTACTGGCAGGGACTTTTAGTATGTTCATAAGTATACCTTAGCAAACATCCCTGTCAAATTTCTGAAACTCCGACAGTCACTTCTCTCTACTTTTCCCTATTTCACTGGGTGAAATTTGTAAAGTCAAGTTTGAGGACTAATAACTTTCAAATAAATCGATCAATTTTGTTCTTTTTTCCAGCAATGTAAAGGCTGTATTTTTGGCACCAGGTATGCTTTACTACTTCCATTTTGTATCGTTACTTTTTGTTATACAGGGTGGATTTCAACATTTTGATTGATTCTTTTGTACTATTTTGGATAAGGCACATCAATATGGGGCTCATATACAGTTGAATAACCTTTGGACCTCCTGTATATCCTTTGCTGATGTCTTTTGTTTCGAAATGTTTCCTTTAGAACCAATCGACAACACTTTTTGGACTTAGCGATTATTCTTTTAGTTTAATTCATACCGAGCATTCCAGAAGCTCGTGAAGGCACAATACTGATGAAATCTTGTCTTACAATATGTAAATATCAAAACTGATTGATGTTCGATTGAAACCTTTACTCCGCCCTGTTGGAAATGTCAAACTCAAAAACCAAATTTTTGCTTAAATAAAAAAAAAATTAAAAATATTTTCGCATTTTTTTTTTCTATTTCAACTGTCACGTTTAGCTTTGATGTAGACTGCCAACATCTTCACAAATTTTGAAGACAATATCTCTAGCCATAGGCAGAAAATTGCTTTTTTTAAATTAATTTAATTTAATTAATATCAACAGATACGAGAGAAAAATTGGTATGAAACAATTTTTGTAGACAATTTTATAGCCTTGATTTTAAATGAAACCTAATTGAATATCTCTGATGATTAGCGCAATATAAGCAGAAAACTGGATCGAAGGACCATTTTTCCAAGATGGCGGCTCGAGCTCAATAGGTAGAGTTGGGGACTTTTAGTATGTTCATCAGTACACCTTACCGGACATTACTGTCAAATTTCCAAAACTCCAACAGTTTTTTCCCTCCAGCTTTCCTTATTTGACTGGCCTAGAAATGCATGTGGCTGCATGTTGAGAGTTGTCGCGGCGTTAGTTAGGGAGGCTCTTGTTCGGCAGTATTTGACTTGTAGTGCTGCAAAAATCACACCATGCAGCCGTACGAGGAAGAACAACAATACTGCCAACATATAAAACAAAAATATTGATTTTCTACTATTTCTGGCCGCATAACACCACTTTGATCTCCCATATCAATAGACCAAAAAGTGTCGCCCAAGCTATGGGTTGCGTCACCCTTAAACGTAAGACATCAGCCCATCAGAAAAATAACTATTGCAGCAAATACGGTCATCCATACACTGAAAGGCAACTTCTGTGATCACCTTGTAGAAAAATCGTCAGCCCAGAATTATATTGTTCAATGTGAATTTTTGGTCAAATGGACATATATACCTTTTTGAAATCAGCAAGACTGGCTTTGTTCATATCTTTAGAAAAATATTCGAAAAAATCACTACATCAAAAAAAAAACTGTAAATGATTGTTCTATATCCATCCAAAAACTCAGTATTTCCAGTATTATATTGTTCTATAAAATGCGGTACAAATTATGTTGTTCCATGTGCCATTTCTGCATTGAAATGTGCTATATCCAGTCAAGTGGCATTGTTCTATATCCATTGACGTTCAATATTCTATATCAAGTCGTTGTTGAGTCCTCAGAATTCGATCGATTCATCATGAGTTCAGCATCAAAAAGAACATCAGAATGTTCTCCAATACTGGGTAAACCCCCAGAGTGTGGTAGTGAAGACTGGGAGTATCTTGCTCAATATTCACAATTCATTTTCTCGATCCAACCTATCCTGGAGAACACTTTGAATTATTCATTGCATATTTGTTTTAGAATGCTTGGCGAGATAATCGACAAGGTTTGAAATGAACCAGAGTGAACCATGTCCTAACGGTTTTCATTTTCTTCTTTATATTGCCTTTCCATATCCCATTTATTCTCTAAATTCAGCACTAAGACTTTTTAAATCAAACATTAAGGGACAAGCAGAACCATTAGCGGTCATTGGTCGTATCCCCCCCCCCCAGCGCTCGAGCTTGTTACTTAATTTTTGATTCAAAAAGTCCCAGTGCAAAAGTTGCATCATGAATGGGATATAGTAAGCTGATCTACTAGAAAACGTAAATGAATATTGAGTTAATGTAAAGGTTTTCAGTTTTGATAATAAAAAGTCTATAATTTTTAGTGATGGTCAGAAAATTACTGTAGAAATCATAGATTCAGACGAATCTGAAGTACCAACGAAGCAAACTTCCCAAGAAATTCCCTTGGTCGTCATCTCTCAGAAGGAATAGATGGACAACAACGAGAAAGCGAATGAAAAGTTCTTGTAAAATTTCCCAAAATGTTTGTGAAAAATGTCCCTAACTTTCAGTGATGGTCTAAAAATTACACCCAACGGAACTTCCTTGATCATCATCACAGAGAATCAACAAATAGACAACGATAACAACATCAACGAGAAGACAACAAAGAAAAGAAAAAAGAGATTCATCGAACTGGAAACAGAATATCAGAAAAACTCCAAGGCAAAAGGAAAGAGAATATGCGAATGTTGAAGGAAAGAAAATACCTGAAAAATCCGTCAAAGTCAGAATGTGTCATTCTGTTGAAACTTGCCCACATCGATGTTGAACATCGAATATGTTGAACATCGAACTTGTGACATTGATTCTGTGGTCAGACAGTTGCATTTCTTGAAAAAAAGAACTCCATAATGTCATCCGCTCTCGGATACTTCCTCCAATCACAAGAGGCAGGAAATGTGAAAATGTGAAATGTTACTTCAAAATCCCCGAATGCCCAAGGAAAAACGTGAAGTTTACAACGCTCTCTTGAAAATTGAGACTCTCAACAACCCAGCAACAAGGAAGTTACCAAGAACCGAGTCAAAAACCAAATGATAAGTTGGATTTTTTTTGCCAAGAGAAATATGTTTGTTTTTTGTTCTTATTGTTCACACTATATTTTCTGAATAAAGAATGTTCATTATTTCCAAGTTCAAATGACATTGTTTTATATCCAAGTCAAATTGTTCTATATCCACGTTACTGACGAAAACACTGACTGTAGACTGTCCATCTTGTTCTATATCCAAATGCACTCGATTTGATAAATTGAATATATCTATGGCTTAATACATCTAGTTTTAATGATGAAAAGACTGTTTTGTAGCTGAAAAATTTACGTTCTTCTGAACAACACTGTAATTCTCCCAATTTTTTTCTTAATTATGAGGTATGATCATGTGAAACTTCCAACTGCATTTCCCACGAGTTTGGTTTTTGGCGCTTAGAACAAGATAATTCTGGGCTGACGATATGTAAGTATATTTCGTAGCGAAAATTAAAGAAGGGGTCTTATTCCGTGTTCCACCGAGAGAGGAACTACAGAGAGGAGTGGTTTCAAACATCAAGAAAAAGTCCCGGTTATTTGTCATCAATGACAGAGATTGCACACCGTTTTCACTTGATGTGATATTTTCACATGTTCCTTCGTATGAGCGAAGACGGTTCTACATTATACGTATATTGGCGTCTCATTTATATGCGTTTTATCAAGCAATTCCCATTTGAATTGACAAACGATCCTACCTGTTTAGATGGTCATCTCACTAAAACGTGACTTGAGAGAAAAAAAAGAAAATTCATTACGATCCGCCGGGGTGTAACTCCAGCCTCTCGCGCACATTCATTAACACTGTAATTAGGAGATAATCTATGCTGCATAGGTTGATTCTCTTCGATCCGTACACATAAATGCACACGGACGCCTTGCGCGTGTGTTAGTTCAACTTCGGCGCGAATGCGGCATCTACTCGGCAGTTCAGAGTTCATAATGAAGCTGGAAAAGGACTGAAGTGTGGACCAGCTTGATGCAAACTTGGTCAAACGACCTTGGATTTCTGGAAGCACGTAGTTTAGGCCGATGCTATCCCAGAAAAGGCTCTGGCGCTCTTGGAAGCGACTCCTTTTCCTTCTGAAACACTCAGACAACTCCGAGGGTTTCTGAAGCTGAGCAATCAACTACGGGACTTTGTGCCAGGCTTATCAAGTATAGCTGGTTATGGCTCTATAGTGGGAGAGAGGAGAGGTAGCGGAATGGTCTGTGCATTTTGTGATTGAAGCTTTGGCATACTTGTTTGGAAGACCCTCCTTCGCAATTTCAGATGCCGTTGATATACCTGCTAGGGGTAAATTCTGAAAAAATGGTTCCTGGCCGGTCTCTGGACTCTCTGGTACCGCAGTCGGTATTTTTCAGTTCTTTAAGTTGAAAATACATGTATAAATAAGCGAAGAGTACATTTTCACAGGCAAAGTCTCAAATGCTGCCTTAACACGTTGTTTTTATACATTTCAAGATCAATTTGGTTTCAGTACAGGAAAGATAGTAGAAAAATTGCCAAAACCTCGGCAAAAATATGGACGTCTTGAAAATTTGATGTTCTGTTCAGAATTGAGTGCCCTAACACAATGACATGTCCAAAATTGTCAAAAATCACACCTCGAGGCTCCGAGCTATGGAGGGGAAACAAAAAATTTGCGACCTAACGCCAGTACCCCGTGAAGGATTATATCGTCCAGAGATTGTGGCGCGTTCCCCCTGCGGAGTCTGCGTACACAACTTTCCAGGGTAGCAAGCTTTCGACTTCGTCAGATTTTTAGAGTGTCGGAATTTCGGGGCTGTCAGGTTAACAGCGTAGCAAACTGAGCCTTATTTGCCTGATCTTCTTTCCCCTACTCGGGATTTCTTTTAAATAATTTCTGAAGCTTACTTTTTCTTATTGTAGCTCAACTGCTATTTTTCTATAGTTGATTCGAATTATGAGAGAGATTCGGAGCTGAGCCACGACAGCCTTTCCGCCCTGTTGATGATATTTCAACGCCTCAAGCCACCAGATGAATCAACCGGGTTGCGAAACTCGTTCCTTAAAAATTCGAGGCGTTATTGACTTGCTGAACTGAACATTTTAGAGTGGCTAGGCATTAATTTCACCCGACGTGAGAACGGTCCTCCTTCCAAAAAGGTCCGCTCTGATTGGTCCATTAGACCACGGGGTTTTGAGATAAGACGAGTCTATAAGTAGGAGCTGAACAGAAGATAAGGGGACTTGTGACTGGTCTTGCGGACTCGACCCGTGACTTGTGTCGCGAACCGTGACTCGACGCAGTTATTTTATTAATGATCTATTTTACGGTCAATCAACTAAGAGTCATTCGATTTTGGCACCTCGGATGGTGTCCGGCCTGGGGCGCCGTTTTGATGTCCCAGCGGCCCTAAAATTCCCGAATTTTGAGTGGTCATATCTCACAGAAATCATTGTTAGAAAACGCGCGCAAGTAATCAATTAAACTCTGGCAGTATAGTACAAGGGAAACCGGACGCGCTTGGAGTGCTTAGTGATTCATCCTAATCTCGACCGCCGCGCGTGCTAATCTTTAATAATAATCAAATTTACTGAAATGCGCTAATACGCGATGTTCCTCGTCAACGGCGAAACCAATCGTCCTAAAAATATTACCCCTGTGTTACTCGCGAGTGTTACTCTGTTGCTACCCAGAGTGGAACGTGAAGATAAAGTCCTTCATTGGTGCGATGTCAACGTATAATGATATATAGGTATACATGTCCAACCAAAAACGTCAACAAGTGATGATGATAGCTCTGAATGAAGATAATTGGCCCCAGACGTCCAAATACTCCGGAAATAATACTGGTTACAAACTTAGGAGCTTTAAAATATCGACCAAAGACCTGGAAAAAGCGGGTTTGTCGAAACAGTCAAGCACGTCACCTGTCATGAGAAATGATTGTGATGACATTTGTGATGATAATTCCGAATCCAAAAATCAAGCTTCTCAGTTATGCCCTCACTGCACGGATAATGGAATGTTCAAAGGAGAGGGAGGCCTCAACATCCATATGTCTAGGACGCACCCAGATTGTCACCCTACCGTCACTTTCACTGATTTGAAAATAGACATCACTTTGCTTCAAGACAAACTTTCGAACTGCAAATCTTCTATTAGAGTAGTGAGAAGAGTCCCAAACAGAGCCCGTATGATAGCAGCTGAAAAACTAGCGTCTACCATAGAAAAATGTATCTCAAGTAATGATTTTGATAGCTGGGAGAAGCTCCTTTTGTACGCATACGTTGCATTCGAAATTCCTTCTGTAAAAAGCAATGCGAAACAAAATTCCACTCTAACTAAGCTAATAAAATTCAATATTGAAAATTTCCATCTTTTATTATCCTCCTTCACATTCGATAAAAAACGCTTGGACTTGCTGAAAAAAGTGGAAGCAAAAGTTGCCGATGGGGATCGTAGAGGTGCTGTTAGGCTACTATCATCTGATGATGATTTGGTTTGCCAGAATGACGAAACTCTAGAAGAATTGAAACTGAAGCACCCAGCACCTTCGAGATTGTTGTGTTTTCCTCCGACTCCAGGACCATCTGTGGAATACTCAACAGCGACCGAGAAAATGGTTTTAGAAGCTGTTTTTAGTTTCCCGAACAGTTCAGCTTCTGGAGTTGGTGATTTGAGACCCCAACATCTTAAGGACTTACTATCTCATCGAGCTGGAGACGCTACACATCGTCATCTCAAACCCCTTACAAAACTGTGCAACCTTATGTTATCCGGATCAGTAAATCCGAACATATTAGAGATACTAAATATATGGAGCTTCGCTTTGTGCTCTGCGCAAAAAAGATGGTGGCATTCGGCCAATAGCAGTTGGGAATACCCTAAGGAGACTGGTGGGAAAGATTTGTTGCAAAGCGTCCGGAACATCGGCGATTGAACATTTCCTGCCTCGACAAGTGGGATTTGCCGTCCCCAATGGTGATGAGGCTGCAATTCAGGCGACCAGATCTTTTATGGCTGACAATGACAACAAGGAGGGGGTCATCATCAAAATCGATATTAAAAATGCATTTAATTGTGTTGAAAGAGATTCAATGCGCTCCGCTGTTGGTAAGATTGTACCTGAAATACTTCCTTACTTTTTACAATGTTATTCGTCTCCTTCACTACTATTTTTTGGGAAAAGTAGTGAAAAAAGATCTTGGACCGCTAATTTTTAGTTTGACGATTAATTCAATTATTGAAAAAAAACGTTCAGATTTAAGCATATGGTACCTTCATGATGGCACTTTGGGTGATTTTCCGGAAAAAGTATTGAAAGATTTGAAAATGTTGATTCAAGAGTTTAGCCTTAAAGGTCTATGATTCAATGCTTCAAAATGTGAACTCCTTTTTTTAAAACAAACAAACAAAGATATTTTACAAAAATTTGAAGACGTTCTTCCAGGTATCAATATGAAGGGACACCGATATTTTTGGAAACCAACGTACGGGATATGGAGAGAATGTTCACATTATTACCAAAATTGACTTCTTTAATCGACCACGTATCTTTTGTCCTTTTGAAATTTTGCTTTGGGATGCCAAAATTGACCTATCTTTCAAGGACGACTCCCACTTGGATGTTTCAAAAACAAATACTGGAAATTGACAATGCTATTGATAATGTTTTGGAATCTATTTTGAATATTAAATTTGACGGCGTGCAATGGTCACAGGCTTCTTTGCTCATTTTTTTTTTTGGTGGGCTTGGAATTCGGCGTTCATCCGATGTTCGTCTCCCAGCGTTCTTATCATCACCATCTTTCAGTGTCACGAATTTAGTCGCAACCATATCACCCCTGAAAAGTGACATTTCCAAGACTTGCTACTTAGATGAAGCACTTGATATATGAATACAGAGGTCTGGCGCCAACATACCGGGAAATAAAAGTCGACAAAAAGCGTGGAATACTCCTTTGATTCAACATTCATATGATGCCCTATTAGCTTCTGTATCTCCATTGGAATCAGCACGAATCCGTGCAGTATTCACACCAGAATCCGGCTACTGGCTCCAGTCCATTCCTTTACCCAACACCGGATCTCTGCTAGACAACACGTCTTTGAGGATTGCTGCAGCTCTTCGTCTAGGATGTGATGTTTGCCCGAGGAAGGCTAATTAATTAAAGGCTCATTGCGATGACTTGTATTCCGTATTGTAAATTTGTGAAATGGTATTGAACCTAGCATGAAACAGAGCTGCTGGATAAGTCTTTATATTATAAACTATAGCACCAGCTGGATATAAAAAATCTATGGAATGTCAACACTCAAATTTTATGTGAATTATTCGATCAATAATCAAATGATGGCTATAAATTCGAAAGATCAAGACAAAACCCAGTGAACAACAATCTTTCTCTAAGTACAATTGAACAGTAAAGATTTCTTTCCGTACCAGGGTGAATGGGCGAAAGGGAAGAAAGGGTTGAACTGGAAACTGGACAAAGGATCAATAAATTAGGCAAGGAATTAAACTCAAGTGCGCTAGAGAAAAAAGGTTCGCCAATAGTTTGGCAAATTAGGAAGAAAGCGCAACGGAATTAAATTGAACGGGTTAAATTAGTTAGTCGCAGGGTTTTTGCGCATTATAAGGGTGTTCTTTCCTTTCAGAAACCGAATGTAAATCTCGATGTAAACTTATCCAATTACTAACGCTAGCTGAATGCCAGCACGCCAGGAAATTATGAAATGAATAATTAAGATGAACTCAATTAAGTTGGCGATGATTGATTAATTTGTAATAAAATTGAGGTGTGGTTAAATGACTTTGTTTATTTTTTCAATATTTATTCAATCCATTCCCTTTGAAAGAACGTGAGGTTACTACTAGAGTAGGCTTGAGGTATTAGTACGACGTGAAGTTGAGGTAGGTGTAATTGATTTGAATAACTTAGGTGAAGGTAAAATAAAATCTACGGCACAACGAAATACGACTTAGGGTAATTAGACGCATCACAGCTCAATTAATTTAATGTAGGGAAGGGGGGAATATCACAAAAGTGGGGTCGGTGACCAGGATTATCACGAAATGTTGCCGTGAGGCAGGGATATTACAGTATGCACGTGAGTAGCTATAGGTAGCCTGTGAAAATTGGCCCCTGTGACGTCATTGTCGTTCCTAATAATGATCACAGCGCCTGCCACGGGATAGGTAAATTTACAAGACCCTATGCGGTCGTTCTAGTTTTTCCAACTCTTTTATCTGAGACCAACTTGTATTTTGTGTTGTGGTCTTCTTCAAGGACGGAGTGAAATTGGTAAAATGAGGCGTTGCAGAATCAATCCGTTTGAGTTTATTCCTTGACAGAAGTCTATCATTCAGGTCTTTTTGGAAAGCTACAAGGATGTACTTTGATTTGAGCCTATAGAAATTTCCAAAATCCAAAAAAAATCAAGTTTTAAGAAAATATTTTTTTTGATTTTGAAAATGTCTATGGGCTCAAACTGAGGTACGTCCTTGTAGCTTTCCAAAAAAACCTGAATGATGAATTTCTGTCAAGAAATAAACTCAGACGGATTGATTCCGCAACGCCTAGTTTCACCAATCCAACTCCGTCCTTGATTATTATTGTTTCGCCATGAAGTGGCTACTTCTGTGATATTTTCAATACTACTTTTGATAGTAGACTTATGCAGTATTTGTATTTTTTAATTTTGCTTATTTGAATATGTGAAGTTTGTTTGAAAATCTCTTGTTCACCTGACCACCCTTCACGTAGACAAGTAAATAGTGGAGGTTTCTACTAGATTTAAATGCCTCGTCTGTCGGTCTCATATAAACGCCTTCCCGAAGAGTTGAAGCCAGAAATACTTGAGCTAAAATACACGCTACCCCAACCTAAGATTAAAACTCTGAGATGTACCCAGATGGTCTGTTCCCCTCCATATAAATTCTCCATATAAAATAACTGAGTCAGTGGTGGCAGTTCACGTTACTACCCTTAGGATCGAGTACCCCCTATTCTGAACGACCATGCAGGGTCATCGACCTACTATAGTTCCCCCAAGTAGTACATAAGGTACCGGTACTTGCAATATGTATTATTATTCATACCAATTTTATTGTGTTGAATTGTTTAGTCATGTTGTATATTTCTCACCCGTGCAAGCGAGCCATCAAGGCCCACTTGTTACAAATGACGATTTGCGCTGAAATTTTTCCCAGTGTTGAATTCTGATATATTTTTGATAAGTAGGTGGAGGGGGCTAACTACCCCTTGGTGTTACAACTAATGACTTGCGGTGGGATTTCTGTTCCTGTTTTATACTTTATTCTTTTAATACTAGTAGCAAAAAGCTATTTGAATTCACCCCCAACCCCTGTTCTGCAATTGGTGGCATTTTCATATCATTTAATACCTTGGAAATGTCCTTGACTATTTCCATTGCGTCTTCAGTTTCCGCTCATATTTAGTTTATAATCAACATCCCTCATCACTGGTGTTACAGCAGGGCTCTCGTTATTTAGGGGCTGTCGAGATTCTGACTGTCGGGATTTCGTCTGTCTTGATTTCGGGGCTGTCGGGGTTTCGGAGCTGTCGAAATTTCGGGGCTTCCGGGATTCCGGGGCTGTCGGGATTTAGGGGCGGTCAAGATTTTGGCTTTGTCGGGATATCGGACTGTGGATATTTCGGCCTTGTCGGGATTTCGACCCTGTTGGCGTTATGGGGTGTCGGGATCTGGGCTGTCGGGATTAACGGCTGTCGGGCTTACGACCGGCTCCCGTGACTTCATTATTGGATTGTTCAACTCTTTCAGGTACGGGAAATTCAGTGCAAAATCAACCCTAGAAATACGAGAATATCTTCCATTCCTAAACTAATAGATAACAATTCGAACTCCGATCAAATGAAGGAATAAGTAGGAATAAGAAATATTTTCATAAACTGTTAAATGTATTTTTGGAAAATGTAAATTTTTCTTTTTTTATTTTCATAATTTCAAACCGAGTTTTCAACCAAAAAAACCTCAACAAAATAACTTCGAAAAGTGGTATAAGATTCGCACCAAAGTACAATGAGGGGCTAAATTGTACAGTTCGACCCAACTCAACACTGCCAATGCAGCAGGATGTCGATTTCTGGACAAACTTTTCCAGTATTGCAAAATTACTGCTGGAAGCGAAATCAGGTTAGTATATTTATGTTCTATAGGTGAACAAAGAGATTTGAATTGCTAAATCCGATCAGATTCGGCAGAAACGCAGCCCCCGCATACACCGACGCAGATTGGTGGAATTCCTCAAGGTAAATTGCCCGGAAGCGATATCACATGGCTAATCGCGTGGAAAACGGAAAGTTTGCATCTTTCCCTCACCGTGTGTGATGGGTGGGAGAGGAGAAAATATGCCCGCATCATTTTGTTCGGTGACGTGCCATTGACAGAAACACGACCCGGTTTGTATCATCACGCAATATCGATTCCATCATATTACATGCCATCCCGCAATTTCCCATTCTGTCCTAGGATATAGAGAAATCCCGGTCGCGGTTCGTTATCAAATTGTGAGGCAATCAATCACGTTTCTCTTGTTGGAATTCTCAAGAATTCAGCCGGCGGCAGCGGCAGCAGCCGAGCACCAGTAGCAGCGAGCACACAATTAGAGTTCCAGAACTAAAAGGGCATAAAATTTGTCTTTCTCCGGCTGGAAGTTCGGTGTCTTGGCCCGAACCGGAAACCGAAGAACAATTTTCTCGGTGTTTTCTTTTGCCTGATGACGGGGGGGTGGTTTGAAAATTCAATTATTTTGCTGCAGTGCACCCTGTAGCATGCGGAATATCGTCCATGGGTGGATCGGAGCCCGGTTCTGTTGCGGCTTTGTATATGAATTTCACCCCCCATTACCATACAGCCCACTTTCGGGCGATATTTTGTCGCAGCAAACACAATAATAATAATTCGACTGCTCGCAAATTATTACAGTCTCTGATCGTAAAAGTTTCGATCGTAAAAACCCTGGGACGGAATCATTTTATTATGGCACCGCTATGCATTATTCCTATGGGGTGAGGGAAGAGGAATGAATAAAGAAGCAAAAAAGAACCGGGCGCGAGGGGATTTGGCAGCTAGGGTTTTGTGGTTTGTTTCGCTTGGAAGCTGCGACCGCACACACAACAGACCGGCACTGAGTTACACAGTCGGCTTTTTACTCGGCAAATTTAAAGCCGGGGTACTTTCACCCTAGACTAGCATGATTCTTGCATGATGCAGGACTTTATAGGCTTGCCTGTAGACTTTGCTTCAGCCTATAAGTTACCTACACGAGAAATGCTGAGAAATAAATTCGAAAAAGAGGGCAGGCTAGGGTTGAATACAGAGTAAGAGCGCGAACAGCAAAGTACAATATGCAACTACGACAATTACTGCTTGCAAATTGAAAGTTCTCAGAAGAAGGGAGAAGAGGGATTTATACCGACTGCGCCAATTCTGTACTTTTTCTTACATTTCACTCTTTATAAGGTAATCTAGATCGGACTCATTCACGTCGTGTTTTGCAATAATCAATCCAGTAGCGAGCAACTATTTTTCCCTTGATTCGTTAAGGTAAGTTTAATGTATTCAGATGTATACGAAAGTCGGAATGTCTTTATTAATAATCTTCATGACACTTTCATTGTTTCTACCAACTCGATACATCACACACTTTCACCACTTATTATATCATCACAATGCCTCCTCCAAATGTTATCGAATATATTTTTCACTAAATAAACACGAGGTCCTAATTTCTTGGTAATTTCTCCTTTCAACCATTCTTTTTTGTTAACATTTCTAAAATCTCGTACATACACCTTCTCACCTGCAGAAAAATGAATATCTCTTCCTGGTTTTATTACGTTTAATTTCTTTTCTTTGACTTTCAAATTCTCTGGCTTGAGCAGGTCTAGCCTCACTTTCATATTCCTGTTAAACATCGCAAAACCAGGCGTAACACCGGTCGTGCAGTGAGACGTTGTCCTGTGATTCAAAAGATATCTAGACAGAATACAAGAAATCGAGCTAGAACCGTTTTGTGGATCTTCAAAAGATTTCTTTGAAGCTATTTCAACACTTTTTACTGCATTCTCCGCAGCTCCATTACTAGCCAGATGATATGGAGGTGTTGAACTGTTTCATCCCGTTTCTTCTACAAAAAACTGAAAATTCCTCTGAAGTGAATTGAGAACCTTTACACTGAGAGAAAAGATTTCGAATATTTATTATGGAAAACACAGACTCGTTTATTGTTAACAAATGCCTTATTTAAATACGGCTTTATAAATATTTATTTGCATCCACCAAGCGGATTGTTTTGATAGCGTTGAAATACCTTGTTTCCTGTTATTTAATATTTGGTTATAATTACAAAACATCAGTTTGATAATGTTTTATCAATAAGAAACGTGAATAATAATAAGCAATTCGATTATTGAGTGGTAACGATAGAATATTAGCTATGAATAATATGATCTGATTCAGTTTTCATAGGTAATTTTATGCATTATTGCTGGCTATAGATGATTCTGCCAAATCATCATAAAACATAATAAATCCATTATCAATAGCTAATAATTTGTTTAATAAATACAGGATGATTCAAAGTGTCGGAGCACCTCGAAGGTGCATGATATGCAGGTATAGTACAGTACTGAGAAGTTGTTTTAAAGATTCTAGGCTTTTTAATTTTGAAGTTATGGAGGTACAAAATTTGATTTTTCGATTTCTTCTATTTTCGTTGTTTCAAAAGATTTTAGCAAAGACTCCATTACATATAGTAAAATAATGGATTCGAAAAATCAACATCTGAATCTGTATTGAATTTCTGTTTTCTATACAAGTTGAGTCATAAACTATTCTGTTTTCTATACAGGTTGAGTCATAAATAGAGAGCGGATTTTAATTTTTTACATGTTCTATTCGCTAAGTTGGATGCAACTGTCGACTTGCGGCTTGACGTTTCCATCTATAAGGAACCTAAATACCAAGTTTTATTCCGCATATAATTTATTATTTCGACTTTTTACCGCATATAAATTGATAGTCCATATAATCGCATATAGCCGCATATTTAGCCCATATTTTTGCATTTAACTGAATATTTGTCAATATTTTGGTCATTTTATCAAGATGTACCAAAAAAATCACGATTTTTCCATTTTAAGAGAAAAATAATTGAAAATTGTCGAAGAATTTTTTTTTTACTCCGATGGTCAGAGTTGGTTGGTTGATTTTACATGTAAATGTTGAAATTTTTGATATTTTTGCAGCTTATATCACATATTTACTCGCATATATTGCTTCATTTGAACATTTTTACCGCATATTTTGATACTTTTTAAGCGCATATAAACTACATATTCCGAGCTTTTTCACCGCATATGAATCCGCTCTCTAGTCATAAACTACAAAAATTCAGTTTTCCTAAGAAACCAGGAGCAGAGAATTTCATAAAATTGAATTGTGTTTTATTGTGCTCTACATAGGATATGGGACTGTTTGCAGGCACTTTTGGAAAAAAATAATTTCCAAGATTCATGACTCAGCCTTTATACAAAAGAGAAATTCATCACAGATTTAGAGGTTGATTTCTGGCACTCATTGTTTTTCCATAAACAGTTCACCAAAATCTTTTGAAACAACGAAAATAGAAGCGATCGTAGAACCAACTTTTGTTCCTCCACAACTTTAAAACTGGAAGACATTAGAATCTTTTCAACAACTTTTCAGCACTCTACTACACCTCTACATTACGCACTTTCAAGATGGTCCGACATTTTTGAGTCACCCTGTATGTGTAAATTTGCTTTTCTTCAACGAGATACTGGGCAATGAATGACATGGGATGATACGACACAAATGACACCATGCACGAATAATGGCGCCAGGTGGAAATCTCTCACCCCACCAACGCATTACAATGGCAATAACAAATAATAATATCCGAAGATACTCTAGTGATTAAATTCATTGAGGGTGACTTAGCGATTGTTTGTGAATAATGCACAGTTATTATTGGGGAATAAATGGTGCCAAAGTGAAGTGAACACAGGTATATTGTTGGTAAGGAACAGGTGATTGTCCGCCAATGTGTATTTGTTTATAGTGATTAAACCGGCTCAATCACAAACAAAATGTGCAATTTGGATGTAATAAATCATTTTGTGGGAAAGTTTGACTAATATTTGCTACAGAATAATATATTCATTGAATCTTATGAACTCTTATGAACAACTGGCATAATAAGCCCCTTGGTTATAATGAATAAGTGATTTTAAAATAATTATTTGATGTAAACGACATATGGTGACATATACTTTGTTATAGCATTTGTTATTAAATTGGTACGAAACAAGTATTTATTACCTATAAATGAAACTTTTCTCTCAGTGTATCTGTCACAATTTGCTTAGGTGAACCTAAACAAGAGGAAATTCTCCTCAAAATATCAATTGTACTTGCAGATGTGACAGGTTTGATTTCACGGATTTCTACCCATTTGCTGAATGCATCTATCAAAACTAAAAACATCTTATTTCTAACAGGACCAAAAAAATCAATATGAACTCTTTCAAAAACGTAACTAGGTTTTTCATATTCGATCAATGATGCTCTAGGCGGACCAGGCCTTGCTTTGCTATAAGCCTCACAAGCTTCAACCAAATTTTCAATATCTATATCTAACTTTGGCCACCAAAAATAAGATCGAGCTCTACTTTCCATTTTTACCATCCCCGGGTGCACAATATGTAATTCCTCTAACAACAACTTCCTACACTTTTTCGGTATTACAACTCTGGAACCCCACATTGTTATATCATTATATCATTTTCTACATTAAGTTGATTTTTTTGACTGATAAAAGGCTTGAACGAGTCTCCCTCCAATTTCTTATGCCATCCTTCCTTCATTTCAGATGAAATTTCAGATAAAACTCCATCCTTTATTGTTTCATCCCGATTATCTGCTGCCGTTAGTGGTAGGTCATGGTTATCATAAATGAAATTCACATAAGTATGATTCAATTCCTCCACTTCGCCAGACTTAGATAAAGGTAAGCGTGACAAACAATCTGCATTTCCATTCAACGTACCTTTCAGATATTTGATGGTAAAATCAAACTGAGATAAGAAAACAGCTCAGCGCTGTAATCTGCCAGCCACCATCACAGGAATAATTTTCTAATCTCCGAATAAATAAATTTAAGGTTCATGATCTGTTGTCAAAAGAAATTTGTGTCCCATAAGATAGTAATAGAATTTTTGTGACGGAAAAATAAATTGATATTGCCTCTTCGTCTAAAGTGGAATAAGCCATTTCACATTTACTAAGTTTTCTTGAAGCAAAACAAATTGGTCTTTCATTTCCATTGGGTAAAATGTGCGATAGTACTCCCGCTACTCCATATGAACTTGCGTCGCAACTTACTTTCAAAGGTAGATCTGGATTATAATGAATCAATACCACATCTGAAGTGATAGCTTCTTTCGCCTTAACGAAAGCTCCTCCGCAACTTTTACTCCATTCAAAACGTGCATTCTTCTTCAACAACTCATACAGTGGGTGCACAATATCTGTAACATTCTCAATAAATTTTGAATAATAGTCAATCATTCCTAGAAAAGACTTCAACTCTGTAATATTTTCTGGTGTTTTGCAATTCAGTGTTGCGTCCACCTTCGACGTCCCCTTCTTCAGACCTTCCTTGTAAACAAAGACCGGATTCTAGGCTAAATGCATGTTTCCTTTCGTTCAAGGCGTTTGCATGAGACCTTAAAATAAATGTTGGTGTTGGAAAAACATCACTTTTGACACCCCTTTGCGTGTGACGTTTTACCACACGCAAAACAAATGGCAGAATTCAACTCATTCTTCTCTTCTGGCTGCCATTGTTGCTGTTCTTTGTACTGTTGCCGTGCGTTTCGATGCACTTGCCGGTTTTGCTGCTGGTACCTTTCATGCTGATTACGTTCCATCGCCTTGCTGGTTATTTCGAAACATTCTATGATTGACGCCTTGTCACAACCGATACTAGCTTCCTTTGCAACAGCCAAATCTATTAGTTCTTGTAGTGATTTCTTCTCGGGATCTCCTTGTATGAGCTTGTTGAAAACGTCGCCTCGTCTGAGTCCAATAACCAGTTTATTTTTCAATTGATGTTCTAAGTGAGTATTAAATTGGCAATTTACTGCAATTTCCTTGATTCTCGCAAACCATCCGACGAGAGGTTCATCCTGTTCTTATCGTGCTTCGTAAAATTGTAGTCGTTCGTAGAATATCAATTTCTTTTTGCTGTAGTACTGATTCGAAATTGCACATATCTGTTGGAAGCTTTTCGTATGTGGTGCATCCGGGAAACACAGGTGGCTTAACAGAGCATATACTTTGCCTTGAAATGCAGTGATTAGTATTGCCACCTTTTTCTGCTCCTTGATGTCATTTGCCACGAAGAATTGTTCTAGCCGATTTTTGTGCAAGTTGAAATCATCACACTGTCTAAACTCCGGCATCGTGCCGTATACCGCCGCCATGACTTGGACTTCCGTATCTGCTTCTTCCCCACGTACTTCTAGCCGTTTTTTGCTCGTTGTTTTCTTTGGAGGTACTTCATATTTCCTCGTCGCCAGTTTTATGTATTCAGATGTATACGAAATTCGGGTTTCTTTATTGATCATCTATTATTATTATTATCTGTCATTATTTTTATGACACTTCCATTGTTTCTACCAGCTCGATATATCACAGTAAGCGACTTAAGCTACGGAAAAAAAGTAAAGTGGTGACAAATGGAACTTCTCCAAATCACATTCTCAACTTAATTGAACACATGAGAAATTCCGCTATCGCACGACGCAAAAAGCTTCGACTTGTATCTCGGAATTCAGACTTGAAACACAAAAGTTGTCTTGTCAGTGTTTATTGGCACTCCAAATCATGCCAGCCGCAAGCGAAGTCTGTTAGAGCCTTGCTCTGAATCTTGAGGTGAACCCGCCCCTTAACCTCCCATCATTTTCGATTACCCTGGAAGTCGTTTGAAGGCCAGCACTCCCTGGCTGCTTCAGGCTTGTCCCTATTTCATTCAAGTGTGTTTGTGGGTCTTGTGTGTGTGAGAGTTTTTGGGGGTTTGTTTTGGGATTCAACTGTTTCCTGTGAAAACGGGATTCAGGAGGGTCGGGAAGGGGAGAAACAGTTTCAGGGTACTTAATAGATCGGCCTGAACCTTAGGAGGAAAATGTCAGTGCTGTGGTGTATGGTTTTTCAGCGTCTTCTGAGCCTTCACACGCCAAATACTCTGTGGGAACCCAGAGCCTTGATTTAGCCAAGCCGCATGAGTCTACCAACTACCCTTCGGTTTCGAGAGATTGTTTTTGCTTTTGAAGGAGAGTGTGCTTTTGCTTTTGAGCGCCTTGTTGAAAACGCATAACGTTGGAATCCGAGTGATCAATTTACACTGGTTTAATGACCCCATTTTCACTTGAGGTAATTTTGTAGTCTTGTAACATATTTTAGCGCACAATCAGGCAAGACGCAGGGGTTTCTTTGGCGTGTTCTTCCCATGTGTGCCTGTTAGCGAATACGTCACTATTTTCACTTTTTCTTTGCTTTTCATACTGACAGTTTGACATGTTTTATGCTTTCTTGTTGTGTTTTATTTATCTGTTTGTCTTGGTGTTGTCGTTATTGTTGTTGTTGTTCAATTTGTTTCACATAATTGTTGGATGATTTTTCTTCTTTTATTCGTGTTTGTGTGTTTTTTCCACGATATTTCCTTTTTATACTCTGTCATTTGTGTTACACTGTCAGTTTCATTTTGTGAGGTGTTACATGAAAAGAATCTAATTCATTTAAAAATTTTTGACGATTTTTCAATGAGAAATGCGTTTTGTTTGCTCAACCATCCTCAACTCCAAAATTCCGTTTTCGGCTAGAGTAGGGAATGAGCGAAACGACAACGTAAGCAAAACGTAGGTAAGACGTCTACAAGCAAAGGGGGAGGGGGATCATAGCCAAGTGCCAAAAAGAGTGAAACAGCTCAGAGAGGAACACTGAACGCACCCCAGAGGCACAAATTTGCTGGGTCAATGATACGGTTCATGCGAAAGTGCTCAATTTTTTGATTAGTCAGGGATTGTGGAGGTGTCTCTAGGAATGATGGAACAAGGGTAGAATTGAGAATGAAGATGGAGGCAGAGGGGCTTTTTGGCTTGTGCTTTGACTAGAGAAAACATGTCGTCGCGCTGGTCAATTGAACGTGTACTAGGAGCTTTCTCTCAAAATTCTACCAAGTTCAAATACTGTTGGCTCAGTTCGCCGGTCCATGTGAGTTTGATCAAGTTCCACTAGATGTAGTGAACTAGATATATTTCTGAGCTGAGTTTATAGAATTAGGAAATGGGTTTGAATGGTCATCTGTCATAACGTTATTTGTCAAATACGTCTCAAACTGTCACATACGTCACCTTCATCTATCACTCATATCAATTGTCACATACGTTACTAACTCTCGCATACGTCCCCTGTCACTTACCATCACTGTCAATTGACACCGACTGTTGTATACGTCATCAACGGTCACTCACGTTACCTGTCACCGACTACTAACCTTGAACGTCGCATACGTCACTCGAGCACCTACTCAAAATGTCGTCATTAAAAAAAAAAGAGTTTAACGCCAATCCAAGGTTGGTTAGTATCTGTCATGATTGTACTAATGTCACTAGAATATCACCAGATTTGTCACCAGAAATCATTTGAATCACGATGAGATTTCTCAATTCTGGCAGGGGGAACTGTAACACTCAGGTCAATGCTGTCATATCGCTGTGCTAGAATGATAGTAAGATAACTTCAAATTTCTGATTTTCGGATTATTTCAAAATCTATAGCTCCAAGCTAATCTCTACCTGGTAAAAAAATCGAATTACTCAGAATCATCATGGAAGTACATACAAAATGAATATCTCACTGTTATAATTATCTGTTTTTTAAACATTTCTGGTCTAATACTCGGACATCTCAAAATGTTCTATTTCTTCTACTGAGAAATAGATCGAATTTGATCTTGCCTTCTGGTATAATACGAAGACATTTCAACATGTCCCAATTTTACAACAAATCTGATTTGAAAATTTCAAGTTGTCCTTGTTTTTCATGTTATCTCAGTATTTTACTGTGAAAGATGTCTCACTCTTATACCAAAAAACCAACTGATTCAATGAAAGTCTCCAGATATTTCATTTCAACTCACTATTGCACAAACATACCCTCATGCGTTTGTAAAATATCTTACTTTTCTCTAAGTTGTCCCACTATTTAACCAGAAATGTTCCGTGAATTGTTTGAAATGACTTAATAATTTTAACTTATCTCCAATGTACATCACCATGATTTCGTTATCCACAGGTCAGTTTGTATTGGGTAAAACTGAACCAAAACGATGGATAGATGCAGAGGCAGACTATATTGGTTATAGCTATGGCCAAGACTGCCAAAAGTAAAAGAAATCGTGAAAATCGGTTCACAGGATGAAATGTTTGATGAAAAATCTTGAATAATTGAATGACAAAGTTATGAACTTTAACATTTTTCAATATTTGACACACGACAGTTAGCGAAACACTATCTACTGTTCTGAATACAGTTTTCCAAGGACTTTCAAATGAATTTCCAATATCTGATAGTGACACTTTTATTTGTCAGATGACAGCCAAAAACTAATGGGCTTATTCCATGTCATACAATACTTAAGGATAACTATGAAAAATATGTTGAACCAGGCTATGCTTACTGTGCAATACTCGGACAACTTGAAAAAAAAAGAGGGATAAATTCAAAATCACTCTACGAATTCCTGACGAATAGTAGGATAACTTACATGAAAAAACGGTCAACTTCCAACAGAACCATTATTTCTAGCGATATACAAGGATATGTTCACTTTTTAATTTTTTTCTCAAAGAGTGAATGTGATTTCATAATGAATTCCTCACAGGTCCATCAGGAGCGATTAAATACAACTGGAAAATTGAAAAATCTCCGAAATTTCGAGAAGAAGAGTGTTTTTCGTTCTTCTGAAATGTTCAAGTGGCGATTACTCGAAACTATGTTTTTCAAGTTGTCTTACTATCACTCTAGTACAGCGATATATGCCGACAGCTCATGACATGATGGACACTATGATTAGTGATGGACACTATCAAATGAATACTATCGAATTATTCGATAGTTGTCAGCTATCGAATAGTTCGATAGCACGTTCAAACGAATGAATAAACGAATGAGTGAATGGATGAATGGATGAATGGATGGATGGATGGATGGATGGATGGATGGATGGATGGATGGATGGATGAATGAATGAATGAATGAATGAATGAATGAATGAATGAATGAACGAATGAATGAATGAATGAATGAACGAACGAATGAATGAATGAATGAATAAATGAATGGATAAATGAACGAATGAATGAACGTGTAAATGAACGAATGGACGTACAAATGGATGAATGAATAAACAAACGGATGGATGATTGAACAAACGAATGAATAAATGAACGACTGAATAGATGGATGATTCAATATACGAGTGGATTAAACGGATGAACTGAATAATTCTGAATGCGGAACAGAATTAATTGATGAACGAATAAATGGATGAATGTTCACTTGTATTGAAACATTCTGTTATACCTATGTATGATTATCAGTTTTTTATGTTTCATGGAATCAGCAATGAATGAATTAAACAATTTGATTTTCAGTCAATTTTTTGGAATGAATTATGAGATGTACAATTTTATAATGTATTCAAATATTGATTTTTATAGGTCAGTGAATGAAATCAAAATAAATAGAGAGACATGATAAATTTGAACTTGAAATTATTCAATCAAAAACAAAATTGCTGCTCAAAAATATCATCAAATATAGGTTTTTCCCGGTCAGGCGATTTCTCCTCTGATTGGTGATTTGCCCAGCTTTAGAGAAAACACGCTTAGACGGTACTGTGGTAGCAGGCACGGACAAATGCTTGAGGGCCATTTCAAATATTTCGGGAAAAATGGATCCATGTCTTTCCCAAAACTCAAATGGACTTTTATTGCTCCAAATAATGAATGAATAAATGCATAGATGGATAGATGAATGGATGCATGAATGGATGGATGGATGGATGGATGGATGGATGGATGGATGAATGGATGGATGAATGGATGGATAAATGAATGAATGAATGAATGATTGAATGGATAAATGAATGAATGAATGAATGAATGACTGGATGAATGGATGAATGAATGACTGGATGAATCATTCGATAGCACATAAATGAATTCAACGGATTTATGTGAATACATGAATATGAATGAATCATTCGATAGTTTTAGTCATTCGATAGTCGATCATTCTATAGTAAGATTTATCGATAGTGCTCATCACTATATTTGATGCCATTTTGAAATCAAATTCAACCACCACAAAAAAAGCGAGTGTTGAGGCCGAGGACAATTTTTCAAGGTAAATTTATCCGAATTTCTTTTCCAAAATACCGGTAAAACGGACTATGCTGAACGGCATGTTGAAAACTTACCAGAATCAGTAGTACCAACCAAATCTCACTAGACAAATGTCGTAGCTAAAATTCCCCTCTAAAATGCCGGTATTATAGATTCAGTGCATATTGACAGTGTTGGATCAGTACCAACATAGCGGAAAAAATGTACTAGAACTCTGTCCCAAGTGTCATATTACTATAATAAATTATTGACTTGAATGTGTGCGACAGACAATTAAAAATTGTTGAACGAAAAACACAAAGTAAGGCAATTACTCTGCGGGTAGTCGGGGTAGTAAGTACGCTTTGGAAGAACGAGCCTTCAGTACGGATGAATCATCTGATTGGTGCAGCGAGCGGAAGTATTCTTCGACCGAACGCGAGTGCCTCGCCGTATATCTCAGACATGTTCCTCGAGCTCATGCCGCTGCGATTACCTACCTGATGATCAAGCTACGAAATATTGTGCCTCCGGCTGATTGAGAGCGAAGGAAACTGAAGAAAAACGCTTCCAAAGCAAAAACCTTCGGACGTTTCCATCAAGCTCCAACAAAAACAATACCTTAAGCCTAATTGCCGGGGACCGCTTGTATCCCACGCGCCGCCCAGTGCCACACGCAAAAAGCGCACACCGTTTCTCGTTTTTGCTCCTCGTCTGCGGAACGCTCTCTTCATTACGCCGTCCACACAATAAAACGCATTAATTCCAATTTGGTTTTTCCGTTTCGTCGTTTCACGTAACCAAACAAAGTTGTAAAACTCCAGAAACTCGCTGGAAAATTGTATCTGTTCTCGCACACACACATACACCAGTCGCATAAACGTTGACCTCACTCTTCCCGCGATTCGCTCCCTCCCCTCCCGCTTTCCGAAAACCCAGCCAGTTATAATTTATAGATGGCGCCAGACATTCGAATGCCGGGGCCGGGAGGAAAACAGGAGGAGGAGGGGGAAGCGCTGGAGCGCACAGCACGCTGTGTTTGTTCGAGAATCCGCACGGATGATGATGATGGCAGGGATGGTGCGGTGTGTATGGCGAAGGGGTCGTTCCCCCTTTGTTTGCCTCGCGTCTTGGAAGTTTTAAATGTATGTGATTGTTGGGGAAAAGCTCAAAGTTTTTTGCGCTTTATCCACATAAAAAACACAATACCTCTCCCGTGTATTCTCCTCAAGTTTCGCTATACACTGTATGGGTACTGAAGAAACGCGCCGGCTGAGCCGCAAGAATTCCGGGGAGCACGATCCGAAACGGAAATAATTGTTATTTGTTCGCGCCCGAAAAGGATTGAAAAGACAAAGTGTTTATCACTGGAGCGCCGAGCGGCAAGGCAAGAAATTAATATTCCCTCTCTTGTGTTTTGTGTAATGTGAACGAGCACACGATAACAAGATAATTAATTTCGTTGCGTTTCGCCGGAATTTATAATAAGAAGCGAAATATTAAGCGTTCGTTAAAGGTACCCGGCAGCAGCGGCAAGAAGCCGAGCGAATCTAGATTGAATTATCTTAGAGGGCGCTGTTGAGTTGTCAATGTTTCGAGCTTGCTGCGGTTCTTTTTTTCGATCGCACGAGCCACAAACAAGATTTATAAGCTTCCGGTTTGTAGTTTTGTACGCCTGAAACGGTTCCTCGCAACCGCTTGTCTAATTCAACTCAAGAGTCAAGGGACGGCTTGAAAGAGTCAACAATAGCGCGTTATTTGTGGAGAAATTGAATGGAGCTCCTGTATCAGCTGACAACCATACCGAATTACCTCCTAATTTATATCTGAATCTAGAGTTGGTATACTTATTGCTCACGGTCACTTTTACTTTGGCAGCGTCCAGAATCAGCCTACACTGTGTCTTGACAAAGACTCGGGGACTATGGAAATCGTATAATTTTGTGAATGCTACACACCCCCTTTCTACGGAGAAAAGTAGGACGGCGGCGCGTCACATTATTTCTTCGTACACTTCGAATGATTCTCGATTTGTGGCTTTTTTCTGTTGACTGATTCATACTTTCATTCCAACTTCTCAATTTAGAAATAGCCTGGCCTAACCTGTAGCCAAGTAACCTGTGACTTTGCTCACAGATGTTCGGACAGCGAATGTTACTTGCAACAGAAACTCGTCCCACTTCCTAGAACTTTTCTTCACGTAGGACTGTATTGCGGTACAATTCGTGCGGTTGTAACGCTCCACGGGATTCGCTTGCGGGTGATACGTGGCCGTGTACCAGATCTTTTAAGCTTCAAAATCATTGCAAAATTTCCAAAATTCGACGCTGATAAATTGTAAACCATTATCAGCATTCGCAATTTGAGGCACCCCATATAACGTATGGTTCGAAAGTTTTGGAAATTTTTTTGAAAGCTAATTTTTTGTTTGTTTCAATTTTGTAACTTCATATTGCAAAAATTAGCATCATCTTCAACAATACCAAGTTCATATTTGACATAAATAAGTAAAAATCCATTGGTCTTGCAGTGGTGTTGTATAAAGTAGAAGGTATATATTGGAATAATCTTAAACACAAACCCAACTACCAAAACGGAAAATAGTTGAAAATCTTCACAAAGTACAATTGAAAACAACAACTTAATTATTACAAAATCAGATGAAGGTCAGAGCATTGTAATTTTAAACAAAAAAGACTACATACAAAAAGTCGAACAATTTTTATCTGAAGGAGACTTCAAAATAATAGAAACAAATCCACACAACACATTTATCAGACATTTCAAACAAACTATCAAAAAGTGTAAAGACACCTTAGATTTTTTCAACATAAAAACAACTTATATACTCCCACAAAATCAGTACATACCAAATTTATATGGACTTCCTACAGTACATTAACCAAACATACTCATTCGGCCGTTACTTTCTTACATCAATTCACCATGTTCTATACTTTCACTAGAATTACATGAAATATTCCACCAAATTACAAATTTTCAAGGTGAATACTCTATCAAAAATTCTCAAGACTTGATAAGCAAACTAAAAAACATTAGATTAAATAACAACTCTTTTTTATTCTCTTTTGATGTAACAAATTTATTTCCATCTATTCCCAGTCAAGAATGCATCAAAATATTCAGAGAAACATTATTCAAAAATGAAATACCAACTCACCAAATCTTAGATCTATGTACACTTTTAGGACTTTCTCTAGATCAAAACTATTTTCAATTCAATGACAAATTATATAAACAAGAAACAGGACTTTCTATGGGTTCAAATTTATCTCCATTATCAGCCGAAATATTTATGAATAATTAAGAAACAAACCACATCTTGAACAACATCTATCCATATAAAAAATACATAACCTTCTACTCAAGATATGTTGATGACATTTTCATAATATTTTCTGGCGATCAAACAAATTTAGAAAACTTTTCAACTTACATTGACAATATCCATCCAAATATAAAATTCACATCTGAAAAAGAAGTAGACAAAATTTTACCGTACTTAGATCTTAACATAACAAGGACCAAAGAAAAACTTGAATTCAACATCTATAGAAAAAAGACAACTACAAATCTTATAATCTCATCAACTTCTTTCAGTCCAAACTCATCAAAAACGGCAGCTTTCAACACTTATTTTAATAGAATTTTCACAATACTTCTTTCAAAAAATAATTTCAAATAAGAATATAAAATAATAAAACAAATAGGCCTAGATAATGGTTATACCAATCATTTTATGAATGAAATTTTCAACAAATCCCGTTCAAAACACAGAAGTGAAAAAATTAAAATAAAACCAAATAAAATATACAAATGCTCAACATTTCTTGGATCAACCTCTTACAAAATAGCTAATATATTTCAAAAAAGCAACCCACATATTTCAATTTCTTTCAAAACCAATTCAAATTCAAAACAAACTTTAAGTAAACCAAAAGATTTTTTACCAATTGAAGATAGATCTGGTGTTTATAAATTGAATTGTCAGACATGCCACGCAAAGTATATAGGTCATCAGGTAGAAAATTTTCCACACGAATAGAAGAACATAACAGAGATATAATCAAATCTGAATCAATTGGTTGATGTTAAATTTTTACACCAAACAACAAAATATAACCAAAGAATACTTTTTGAATCACTAGAAATTTCAAAATTAAAACATCGGAATTACCAGTACCTAAATGAGCAAACTGAAGATTTAGAAGGAGCCAGAACAATTAAAATTTTACTAGATGCTGAGTACATCTACCTTAATCAATAATAATCAACCTTTTTCAAATCTTCTATTCTCAAAATTTAAATTTATAATGAACTGTTATCAATGTTATCATGTTATCTTGAACCAACTGTTTTTCATGTCAATTAAATTAATTATTACTTATGTCAATTGGATTGATTTTTGACGAATGTCAAAACTTTTACAAATTTCTTCATAAAAGAAAATATTTTAAATATTATAAAGTAAGCTTTTATCAAATTTTATATCAATTTATTCCATACAACTAATTACAGAACCCTGACGATGCCGAAAGGCGAAACCGGTTGGTAAAAGAAAAATAGAAAAATTGTGGTGTAGTTTCAAGATTATTTCAATATATACCTTCATATTTAACATATTGAAGATGGGCCATTATTTTTTATGGCTCTCAGTTTTCTTAGTCTGCCATGTTCGATCATTCTCTGGCCAACAGCAGGATTAATTTCTTTGAGCTCCTGCCTCCCAATGTACCGCAAGTTCGACCAATATAAGATTTTTGATAAGTATTTAGCAAGATTGTATACGACAAGAAATGAGATGCTGCAAATGAAGACCAATCAGGGCGGCGAATTTTTCAATAACATTAGAGAATTTCGCATTGGAGAAATTGATACAAAAAATCATCGAACATGGCAGAAGAAAATTGAGATCCATCGAAGATAATGGTTCATTATCAATATGTTGAATATGAATTTGATGTTGTTATATATGATGTTAATTTTTGCAATATCAAGTTGAAAAATGAAGACTATTCAGAAAAAGTTATTAGACTTGGACAATTCCCCAAAACATTCGGACCATACGTTAGTAGGGACATCGTGCGCATCGACAAGCACGTCCTCACGTCTTTCTTTCGGTACGAGGATCTTCAACTCTAGTACGTTTGAATTTGACAGCAGTTTCGTACTTATCAGGGGCATCCACGAATCTCTCACTCATTCGAGGGTATGGAAAGGATTGACGGTATCAATCCAGTCTTCATCCCGCGTGACCTAGAGAGCTTTGTAACCTTCAGGCGGTGACCGAGACAAGGCGTCCGGTAAGACGTTGTGTCGTCCTTTGCGGTGTTGTAGGATCACGTCAGACCAAATTGTGACTGACGCACGCTTCATCGTGCAAGTCGACCAGCCGGGCTCTTCCTCTTGAAAAACCACAACAAGGAATAGTGATCCGATATGACTTGAACCGCGTCGACGACATAAGGTTGGGTGATGGATGAGGAGCTCAAACACTCGGCCAGTCGACAAGAAGTCGTAGAAGTGAATAAAAACTGCCGCAACTCACCCTTCGAAAGGGTCTTTCTACCTACTATCCCTAGCACGTACTGGTTCTCAGTGGTGTTCCAAACCTAGCGGTGACTATTGTACGCTATTGCGCCGTACAAGCTCTTGAAATTAAAGGTTAGCGAGAAAAAAAGCAAAGAAACAACCTCAGGCTCGTTCCATGCGGCTGCAACGTCTCGGGAGATGGCAGAGATGGAAAACTCGCAAAGCCGCTCTAGAATGTGCGGTTAGTCGACTAACAGGAAAGTAAATGGCGAGAAGGCGACAACGACGGCCGTATCTTAAGCCACAGGTTTGGGCGAAGGTGATGGTCTCTTTAAACGCCCTCTATGCTCGTCTCCGACGACCTCGATGGTGAGTATTCGAAACTTTGTCAACGGCATATGAGTGGATTTGGTTACTTCGATTTTGCTACGGTTCAAAAATTGCCGATCATAATCATAATTCAATTTGGCGCCTATGGTTTCAATTCCATAGTTTTATTCAATGTTTGTTGCTCATCAGTTTTATTCCTGCTGCTCCGCAAGAAAGTGTTCTTGATAAAATCTCTCGTCACTTGAATGTTTCCCTTCCGCGAAGGTTGTAGTGGACGCCTCGCAAAAGTTTGTACCTACTTACCTTGATTGGGATTTAGCGGACGTCGACAATGAATCGTTTGTCTGTCGCATCAGTTTGGTGAAGCAGACAATACCTTGATTGGGATTTTTATAACCAGTCGCAGTGGAACAGAACACTTTCAAAATCCATGCAGAAAAACTAGTTCAAAACTGGTTTTTCTTTTCTTTCAAATTCTATCCGTTATTCAACCCACGCACGTATAATTTCCATCTGGTTACTGTGCAAATCTGGATAGAAATCGCACCACACCACCGCTCCTGTGCGACGAAAATCTACCATCTTCTTGTTGTTGTTGATATGGTTTCCACCTAAAAAGGCTAACAGGAACAGACAGAATATCGTCTTGGAGGTCTGTCCATCCCGTCTTCAACAACGAGGTCGGTGAATTATTTCTCTCTCTAATTCCAACTTATAAATGTTGGAATTAGATGTTGTTGAGCCTTCTCATAGTGCCTGGTCCTCCCCAATTATTCTCGTTCCCAAGAGAGACGGCTCTTATAGGTCTTGCGTTAACTTTAGACAGCTCAATGCAGTCACAAAAAAAATGCATACCTTATTTCATACATGTCTTTGATCTTAGATCAGCTTCGAGATGCAAAGTATATGAGTTCACTCGATATAAAAAGTGCCTATTGGCAGGTCCCACTAGAAAAGCAATGTCGTGAGCTAACCGCCTTCACGATTCCTGGTCGCGGACTTTATCATTTTAAACGTCTCCCATTCGGTTTAACTAACGCTCCTGCGACTTGACAGCGTATTATAGGTACGGTTTTAGGCGCAGATTTGACACCGACGGTGTTGGTATATCTTGACGATATCATTGTCACCTCTGAAGATTTTGATTCTCACATGAAAACTCTCGAAATTGTCTTTGATCGTCTTTGTAATGCTGGTCTGGTAGTTGGCCTTGAAAAATGTCATTTTTGCCGACACAGCTTGAAATATCTAGGTTATATAGTTGATCAGCAGGGAATAAGAACGGACTTAGGTAAGGTTGAAGCAATTCTGAATTTTTCTCCTTCTAAAAATCTTGAACAATCGCGTCATTTTCTCGGAATCACTTCTTGGTATCGGCGATTTGTTCCGAATTATTCCTCTGTTGCCTCTCCTCTTACAAACCTCACTCGGAAAAACGTCAACTTTTCTTGGGATGAAACCTGCGATCTCGTTTTTCGAACTTTGAAGGAAAAAGCTAGTCACAGCTTCCATATTATCCTGTCCCGACTATGATCGTCCTTTCATCTTGCAGAACGATGCTTCTGCCTACGGTCTCGGTGCTTGTTTGGTTCAACAGTTTGATGATGGTGAGCGGGCGATCTCTTTTTTGTCAAGGTCACTAACAAGACAAGAGAGAGATTACTCAACTACGGAACGTGAGTGTCTATGTGTGATCTGGGCTGTTGAACATCTACGTCAATATTTGGAAGGGGTTGCTTCCACTGTGATCATTGATCACCACAGCTTTTTGTGGCTGAACAGTTTGAAGGACCCTCACGGTCGACTAGCTCGTTGGGCTCTCCGTTCCCAAGCTCACTCATTCCAGATAATATATCGTAAAGGAAAAGATCATATAGTCCCCGACATGTTATCCCGTTCTGTTTCTGTACTTGACATCGTTTCTGCATCCGTTCCTAGTCTGAATTTTTCCGACACAAAAGATGATTGATACCGTAAACTCCGCAATAAAGTCAGTCTAAATCTAGATCGTTTTCCACAGTATCGCGTAGAGCAGGGTAATATCTACAAGTACTGTAGAAGTAATAATATACCTGAGTTATCTAATGAGTCAGATTATTGGAAATTAGTTATTCCAGCGTTATTCCTGAAGATTATCGACCACAAATTTCATCTTCCTGTTACGACAAAGAAACTTCCGGTCACTTTGGTATTTTGTAAAACAATTTGGCAAGTGTACGAAAAATACTCCTGGCCGAAGATGCGTGCGGATATCGTGAGGTATGTGAAATCTTGTACCGTTTGTGCTCAACAAAACCCTGAGCAAAAGTCCCCTGCAGGTCTACTCGGTGATAGACCCAACATCACTCAGCCTTGGCAGATGATCAGTTTAGATTACGTTGGACCTTTGCCACGATCAACTAATGGTAACTGCTACATTTTAGTAGTCACTGATTATTTTTCCAAATATGTTGTTCTTCTTCCACATCGTGCTGCCACTGCTAAATCTTTATCTAATAGTGTCAAAGAGGGTATCTTTCTTGATTATGGTGTTCCGCAATTCCTAATTTGCGACGACGGCGTCCAAATGAAAAGTAATATCTTTCAGTCTCTCTGTGTTAGTTACCAATGTAAAATTTTCTACACCGCAAATTATAATCCCCAAGCCGATCCAACTGAAAGAGTCAACCGTGTTGTTAAAACTATGATTTCTTCATGACGTCAAAAATGATCATCGTAAATGGGATGAAAAACTTGCATCCATTGCTTGTGCAATTCGTACAGCTCGTCAGGAAACCATACAGCAAACTCCTTTTCATGCGAATTGTGGTCGTGAGCATAAAATCTCCGGTCAGGATTTCAAACATCCTGTGACTGAAGCTCAACCAACTGATTTGCAGAGCGAAGTCAAAAAAAAAGAGGAATAGGGTTTCAAAAACTGCTTGCTAATGTTTCGGCTAGACTAAAATCTAGTCTGGAAAAATCTTGTCATCATCAAAATCTTTGTAGACGACCTGTGACTTAGCAAATTGGTGATCAAGTATGGCGGAAAAACGAAAGCTTGTCAAATGCAGTTAACTTTTATAATGCAAAACTAGCTCCTACCTTTATCGGACCTTTCACTATAAACGGAAAACGGGAACATGTACTCAAAAACTTGCGGACAATAGCGAAATTAGTAAGAGCGTTTGGCATGTTTAAGATTTGAAGCCGGTGATAAACTTTGATCCACCATGACTCAAGTATATTTATTGTGTTCTCCCATTGTCTTGTAGAATTTGTTTAAAGAAGTCTTATCTTTAACGTATCATTCTCTGTAATTGACCTAAAGTTCAAAGTTACTTCCTTCCATTCTTATTCAAAGAATGTTTATCTTTTCTTTTGGATATCTTTTTTCAGAAGATATGTGATTTGATATAATTTTTCCTCAAAGAATTTTGAAATTTTTTTTTTTTTTCAAATTCTGTGTCGTACAGAGTGGTTGTGATTGTTGTTTTTATCCTGATCGTGAGAGCTTTCGTCTTTTTAATGAAGCTTCTTCCTTCAAAGGAAGGATGGAGTTGTTATAGTTCAAAAATTGTCAATCAAAATATTCAATTCGGCGTCCATGGTTTCAATTCCATAGTTTTATTCAATGTTTGTTGCTTATCAGTTTTTTCCTGCTGCTCCGCAAGAAATTGTTTCTGATAAAATCTCTCGGCACTTGAATGTTTCCCTTCTGCGAAGGTTGAAGTCGACGCCTCGCAAAAGTTTGTACCTACTTACCTTGATTGGGATTTAGCGGACGTCGACAATGAATCGTTCGTCTGTCGCATCAGTTTGGTGAAGCAGACAATACCTTGATTGGGATTTTTATAACCTGTCGCAGTGGAACAACACTTTCAAAATCCATGCAGAAAAACCGGTTCAAAACTGGTTTTTCTTTTCTTTCGAATTCTATCGGTTATTCAACCCACGCACGTATGATTTCCATCTGGTTACTGTGCAAATCTGGATAGAAATCGCACCACACCACCGCTCCTGTGCGACGAAAATCTACCATCTTCTTGTTGTTGTTGATATGGTTTCCACCTAAAAAGGCTAACAGGAACAGACAGAATATCGTCTTGGAGGTCTGTCCATCCCGTCTTCAACAACGAGGTCGGTGAATTATTTCTCTCTCTAATTCCAACTTATAAATGTTGGAATTAGATGTTGTTGAGCCTTCTCATAGTGCCTGGTCCTCCCCAATTATTCTCCTTCCCAAGAAGGACGGCTCTTATAGGTCTTGCGTTGACTTTAGACAGCTCAATGCAGTCACAAAAAAAGATGCATACCCTATTTCATACATGTCTTTGATCTTAGATCAGCTTCGAGATGCAAAGTATATGAGTTCACTCGATATGAAAAGTGCCTATTGGCAAGTTCCACCAGAAAAGCAATGTCGCGAGCTAACCGCCTTCACGATTCCTGGTCGCGGACTCTTATCATTTTAAACGTCTCCCATTCGGTTTAACTGACGCTCCTGCGACTTGGCAGCGTATTATAGATACGGTTTTAGGCGCAGATTTGACACCGATGGTGTTGGTATATCTAGACGATATCATTGTCACCTCTGAAGATTTTGATTCTCACATAAAAACTCTCGAAATTGTCTTTGATCTTCTTTGTAACGCTGGTCTGGTAGTTGGCCTTGAAAAATGTCATTTTTGCCGACACAGCTTGAAATATCTAAGTTATGTAGTTGATCAGCAGGGAATAAGAACAGACTTAGGTGAGGTTGAGGCAATTCTGAATTTTTCTCCTTCTAAAAATCTTGAACAATCGCGTCATTTTCTCGGAATCACTTCTTGGTACCGGCGATTTGTTCCGAATTATTCCTCTGTTGCCTCTCCTCTTACAAACCTTACTCGGAAAAACGTCAACTTTTCTTGGGATGAAACCTGCGATCTCGTTTCTCGAACTTTGAAGGAAAAGCTAGTCACAGCTCCCATATTATCCTGTCCCGACTGTGATCGTCCTTTCATCTTGCAGAACGATGCTTCTGCCTACGGTCTCGGTGCTTGTTTGGTTCAACAGTTTGATGATGGTGAGCGGGCGATCTCTTTTTTGTCAAGGTCACCAACAAGACAAGAGAGAGATTACTCAACTACGGAACGTGAGTGTCTATGTGTGATCTGGGCTGTTGAACATCTAGGTCAATATTTGGAAGGGGTTGCTTTTACTGTGATCACTGATCACCACAGCCTTTTGTGGCTAAACAGTTTAAAGGGCCCCCGAGGTCGACGAGCTCAAACTGAAGGAGATTTCCATTCACTTAACAACGGCGGTTCTCGAAATCTCTTCTTGCAAAACAACATCGGCTCAAATTCTGCTCAAGGATTTTCTTCAAACGCTTTCGTATTTGGGAGTAGCATAAAGGACATTTTCTCCACGTTATGCCGCATTTTTGAGCAGTAGTAGGCTTCAGCCAGCCTGAAGAAAGTTTTTGCCATTTCTTCATATCTGGATGTCGGCTAATCATGGGCTCCAGACAATACTTGCTGACAATGATCCCGCGGATCAACGAGTCGGTGAGATCCAAAATCTGTTGCCACATTCCGACAGTTCTTCATCAGACGTCCTTCGGCCCACCTCCACAGTGGATACAACAGGGAATGTCCGCGAATTTTTCATGATTTTGCAGCAGTGGCCATGAAGATCGTCATTATTTTCCGAAAAACGTATTACAGCATCTCGTGAAAATATCAGAGAAGTTTTCTCACGAAATCAGCCAGTCGGAAGATGATATTACTCTATAAATTTTGGCAGATATAGCTTTGCTATCGATTTTTGATTCTTACTCCATTTTTTGTTCAAAGCACCATCTGTCTAACCTTCCTTTTTGATAATGGAATAGTTTTATTCAGCTTTGTTCAGGGACGGCTTGCGTAGGCGCTCTGTTATCCTCTTGTTTCTCCATTGTTTATCAAGCTATAGACATGAAATTTTTACTGGTGGATTCTGCGGAATCGAGCGCTGTAATCCGGTCGGTTCAGAGGTGAATCCCAAGCTTCAGAGTTAGCTAGGTACATCCGCTTCAAAGCCGTACCCATAGCGGAAAACGCAGCATTCTCTAAATGCCGATCAAATAAATAAAGCTTCGGATAAAGCTTTCGTTGTCTTCCATACCAACTGGTGCAACGTAACGATCCAAAAAAGCACAACATACCTTATACCAAACACACAGGCACACATGCCGATTCCATTGAGAATTCTCAGTCAAGCGAACTGCTCCAGTCGTCTTTATCTTTTTCTCTGTGCACGTTGGCATGCCTGCGCGCCACTAGACTAGTAAACAAAAGCTCCGGGAATAGGTAGGCACCTTTGCCCGGAAAGCACTGGCGGATACCATTCATTATTCCTCGATTCCTCCTCTCTCCTTTTCGAATTAGTCCAGATATGCGGATAAACTGTTCGGAGTGTAGTCGTACTTACGTACTCCAGGAGGCAAGAATTCCAGGAGTTAAGGTGCGCTCTCGAGAGTGGGGTTTATAAAGGTAAACACACCGCTGCAATTAATTTTAATCAAACTTGCTCGTTCTAGACTTGCCGGTTCCATGAAGGAAATTTCCGGAAAGTTTGTGTGTTTCTGACATGTGCCAAGCAACCATTGATCGGCAGTGATGATGGTGTGGGTTAGGCGTGAAACAGGGCCAGCATGTGTTACCCGCGTACTTGGCAACTGGGTGTAAATTACCCAGAAAGAGACGGCGACCGGGGCCAAAAAAGCAGCCGGAAAATAAAAATCGTAACAAATGTACACTGCGCTCGGGCACAAAACTTGTTCTTTAATAAAACGTCACGAGGAAATAATCGCTATACCTACTGCTGCCCGGACTAATTTGATATTCATTAAAAACTCGCGTGGCTTTTTTCTCCTCCGGCCCTTCACCGCGCCTCCCCTGCAACTTTACAATATTCAAATAAGTATTCTCTTGATGATGCCCTCGGTACCCCCGTACCTAGATTAGCGTCTGAAATTCGTCATAATTAAAATCCTTATCGTTGCCGCCAAAAAGCGGTATCCACCTGAAACTGGAGCTCGAACAATGGCGAGGTGATAAAAGTGATAAAAACTGAGCGGAGATGAATTGGACCTCGGAGAGGCACGGGAGGCACGGAGTCAGAAAGAGCCATTTGCATAGATATTAAAAAGTAGAAGAGGGATATATGTCGTGTTGTTTTGTATATTATGGAACGCCACTTCATCCGCTGCTTTGCTTCCCACACTTCCCTTCACCGCTTCCCGGCTAAACCTCCGTTTTTTATGTGGTCGCGCCAAATGAAGCCGGCGTTAAATGGTTTTGGTTGGGAAATAACCGAGTGGCGCAACAAACAAGTTTTTTCGCTGGCTGCATCATGTAGTCTGTTGGAAATTGCTTGATTCAACCAAAATGGCCGACAAAAACTAAACTGATCTCTATGCTCGTCTCCGACGACCTCGTTGGTAAGCATTCGAACTTGTGTCGAACGGGTGGATACTGTTCACTTCGACTTCTCCTCCAGATCCTTGATCAGCGTATGGATGGTAGCGTCTGAATGGGTGCTTGGAAGACGCTTAGGCCTGGAATTGACACCTGATGGGGATGAAAAAGAGCTTCACGACTCCGGATTGGACAACGTCGAATGGAAGAGATCTACTTCACACTTCTAGATTCTGAATTCTGGAATAAGTGTATAACATCCGGCACGTGGGTCTCACTTTTGGGCCCATTGGACCATCTCCCCAATGTTGCTCCCCCTTCCCAGTTAGTCGTCGAGCTAGTCGAGCCGTTCGACAAACTCTAAGGCACGGCCAGGTAGAGGTGCCAAGGCTGACCATACTAGACCGGAGGCCCCCCAGTATGAATTCTCTCAGTGATGAAAGAGCTGGGCAGTGGCAGAGCATATGCTCAGCTGTTCCATCCTCCTCTTCTCATCCTCGACATGTGGGGTCATTTTTGATCCCCATCTTGTTCATGTGCTAGTTTAGCCTGCAATGCCCAGTCAAGATCCCCAGAAGCTTTCTGAGTTTCACCCTGGACAATTGCAAGCAGTGATTGGCTACACATCTGGAGGGTTAGGCTATCGCGACTTTCCCCTACCTGCAGTCTTCCGCGTTTATCCATCTGTCTGTATGACATATGAGGGTTTTTTTTTTGATCTTAAAAGGATGACCCAATTACAGGAAGGCGTGATCTACGTAATAAAAGTCTTGTTCTTTCGCCGACGTTTCGTCTTTTATTCAGACATTATCTAGGCTGTAAACAATAAAACATAAATAGAACATATAATAGGGAACTGAAAATGTATGGAATTACCGTAAAAAACTTGTAAATGTGGAAAGATTTTTTTGACATAAAATAAAATGTGACAAATTCAAAAATGCAACAATAAAACCACACAAAAACAGTTTTACAAAAAAGTGGTGTAGAGGTGTGTAAAGGTGTGAATGTGTATAAAGGTATGAAGGTGTAAAAGTGTATGAAAAACTATGGAAACATGATGAAATGATATACCTGAAACTCAACCACTATTATTAGACGTGATTAGACCTTTGTAAATTGCATGTAAATTCTCAACATCTCTCCGTAAATTACACGTGTTCTCTTTTTGAATGAAAATCATCTCAGATAATAAACGTTTTTTTAAATAAAATTCCCTGTCTAAAATTTTGACATCAACAAAATTAAAAATATGACCTGTGTCAGCAACGTGGTTGGCTAAAGCCGTTCTGTTGGGTTCAGCCAGATTGTGAGCTTTGCAGTCGTTTTGATGTTGTCTTACGCGGTCTTTAAGCTTTTGCTTTGTCTGACCTACATAGCAGAGGTCACATTTTTGACAGTTAATTTTGTATATGAGATTAGAACTTGACATGACTGGTGTTGGATCTTTTGAATTTTTATACAATGTGCGGAGGGTTTTATTATGACAAAAAGATATTACAATATTTAATGGTCTAAGTACGTTTCTAAGTTGGTTGTTTATTTTTTGAACGTTAATTATTTTACAATATTTAACCTCTGGTTTTTCAAAAATAAGCAGTGGGTTTTCTTGTTTGAAAATAATGCTGTTGACAATATTTGATGGGTAGTCATTTTTTGATAGCAATCTCTCTCAGGATGTTAAGATTTTTTTTTATGAAATATCGGGTCGCTAAATCTTAAAACTCTCAACTTGAAGGCCTTTAGTAAAGATATTTTTTGTTGAAAAGGATGTTCAGAATAAAAATTTATTATGCGGTCTGATGACATAGGTTTTTCAAACCCATCAATAGTTATAGCTCCAATTTCGTTCCTGTATAGTAACATATCAAGAAACGGGATGGAATTGTTTGTCTCTTCTTCAATAGTGAATTGAATTTTGCTATTGAATGAATTTAATTTTTCTAAAATGACCATTTCTTGTCCGGTTGGTACTGATGTTATTATGTCATCTACATAAATACCTAGGAAAGGAAGTTGGAATGGTAATTCTGGAATACATTTTTTTATTAAACTATTCATTACTAAGGCTGACAAGATGGGAGAGGCTGGATTACCCATTGCACTACCGGAGGTTTGTTTGTAAAATGATTTTTGAAAGGTGAAATAACTAGACTGAAATGAAAATTCAACAAGTTTGGTGAAGTCATGAAGTTCTAAAGAAGTAAAATCTGCTATGAAGTTCCAGTGTGATGTTAAACTTCCTCTTACTAGGTCAAAAGTGACATTGTTGAAATTAAAACAAAATTACGCTTTCCTGTAATTGGGTCATCCTTTTAAGATCAAAATTAGAACAATAAACAAGGAAGTAAAAGAATAATATATTATATGAGAGTATCTTCTCTTATCCGGTTTTTTACGGCCGTCACGGTTAGTGGTAAGATCGGCTCAGGCTCGTAGGGTATAATTCCCGCAGCCTGCCGCGCCAGTCCATCAGGCTCTTCATTTCCTTGATCTCCGCTGTGTCCTTCAATCCGGGGTGACCGGACAATTCTTCGCCGTAAAGTTTGGAGCTTCAATAAGGCCCAGTGTGAATGTGATACTCAAAGCCTTATCCTCCACTGAATTTTTACGTAGGGCTTCAAGCCTTGCTGAGCCCCCTTGTCTCTACAAACATCGTTTGGGATCTTGATGGATCCCCTCGAGTATCTTCAAATTTTCAGGAGATTTGATTCACCTTTATGCCTTGGACGGTTTCTCAAAGGCCTATTAAGTCCCCTAATCTTCATGTCGCATTTGTAGCCCTGCTGAGCTCCTTGTATCTTGCATTAGTTTTCAAACCTCTATAGTTAGCTCCTGTGTGTCTTCTTGTGTTGGTCGAAATTCTACTGGCCCCCCCTTGTGTCCTTTGAAGCCCTGGTGGGCTAGGCAGGCTTTTTGCTTTTTTTACATTGGAGGATTTCAAGCCATTCTAAGCCCCCTTTGTGTCTTCAAATATCTTTTGGAGTCCTAATGAGCCCCCTTGTGTCGTCAATCATCATCATTTGAAGCCCAAGTAACCCCTCTCTGATTTTTTCGATAATTCTGGAATCTTAGAAACCTTTTTTGTACCTTCTCAGGTTTCTAAGAGCCCTATGTGGCCCCCTGGTGTCTTCATGTTGCATTTGTAGCCCAGCTGAGCCCTTTTTTTACAATGTGTTAGTTTTCCAAGCTCTGGTTTGCTCCTGTTAGTCTTTATGTTTTGGTCAAAGTTCTATGGGGCTCTCTCGTGTCCCCTCGTGTCATTTGGAGCCCCGGTGAGCCCCGCCAGGCCTTCGTCCGATTTTTGAAGGCCTCTCCTCTCTTGTGTCTACACCAAAGCCTTTCAAGCCCTATCAAGCCTTCTTGTATCTTCAAGTATCGTTTGGAACCCTATTGAGTCCCCTTGTGTCTTCAACGATCGTTTGCAGACCAGGTGACCCTTTTCTGATTTCTCGAAGTTTTTGGAATCTTAGAAAGCTTCTTTGTGCCTTATCAGGTTTCTCAGAGCACCATGTGGTCCCCCTGTGTCTTAATGTTTCATTTTTGGCCCTGCTGATTTTTTTTTACATTTTATTAGTTTTTGAAGCTGCAAATAGCTCCTATGACATGTGTGTTGATCGAAGTTCTACAGGGCTCGCCGAGCTCCCTTTTTGTCTCAAAGTGTCGTTTGGAGCCCTAGTGAGCCTCGCCAGGCCTTCTTGCAATTGAGAGTCCTATTCTCCCTTTCATCTACATTTAAGCGTTTTGAATCCTGCTGAGCCCCCTTGTATCTACAATTATCGTTTGGAGCCCCGATGACCCCCTTCTGACGTATCGATACTTTGGCATCTCAAAAAGCTCCCTTGTGCCTTTCCAGGTTTCTCAGAGCCCTATCAGGCCCCCCTGTGTTTTAATGTGTCATTTGTAGCCCTGTTGAGCCCCTTTTCAACCCGTCGTTGTTTCAGAGCTCTAGTCAGCTCTTGTGTGTCTTCATGTGTTGATCGGAGCCCTATAGGCCCCCTTGTGCCTTTGAGTGTCATTTGGAGCCCTGTGAGCCTCATCAGTCCTTCTTGCGATATTCACAGCTCTATCTTCTCTTGGTCTACATTGTAGTGGTACAGGCCCTGCTGAGCACCCTTATATCTTTTAATGTCGTTTGGAGACTCATCGAGCCCATCATCATGCATTTTTGTGTTATTCAAAGCCCTATCTAGCCTTGTATCTACATTGTGACGATTTAAGCCCTGCTAGCCCTCTTGTGTCTTGAAGTATCGTTAAGGGCCCTAGTGAGCCCTGCCAGGTCTTCGTGATATTCAGAGCTCCATTCTCCTTTGGGTATACATTGTGGGATTCGAAGTTTTGCTGAGCCCCCTTGTGTCTTGAAGTGACCTTTAGAGCCTAAATAAGCCCGGTCATGCGCGGGCGCAATGCTTGCGAAGAATTGTCCGGCGAAGAATTATTGTCCGCGCGAAGAATTGTCCCCGAAGAATTGTCCCTGAAGAATTGTCCGCAAAGAAGTGTCCGCGAAGTAGTGTCCGCGTGAAGGATTGTACTAGCACCTAATGTTATACCGCCAAAACCAACAATTTTAACTGGGGACTTGATCCCAGCGGTAACTCGGTGGACTCCATCTCTGGCTTCAAACCCAGGGGTCCGGAGTTCGAATCCCGCTGGGGCAGGTGGCTTTTCTCTATGCGTTCTCAAGTACTTTGGCGTGTAGGTACCCAATTGAAAAAGAAAACTACGGACTCAAATGAGGAAAAAGTTTAGTATTGTTATTGTTATACTTGATCTGTATAATATATTTTGATGGTACGCTAGTCTATTATCGCATAAACGGAGGGTACGCACTCGGGGTTGAATAGAGGTGACTTGTATCCAAGGGTTAGCGTGTATGCTGCCACCACCAAGCCGGAAAAAGAGTTGAATCCTCTTGGGGCTTGGACCAAGGAGAAAGCAGAGGGTCGTACTTGGAGCTTTCTATTTTAGGAGTAACGTCATATATCATACATGTCAGATCGTATCGTCAGATCTTCATACTGTTATGCTCCTCATAACAGCTGATACTGTAGAATTTGCCAAGTTCGGTTTCACAAACCTCGAAAATCCCATAAGGAACCTTGGGAATATGGCTTTGGGAAATCCAGTGGGTAGGTACTATCACTCTGGATATGTTAGAAATATCATTCTAGAAATCTCGGATATTTCTACGAACATCACCTTCCGATTGGATGATGTCCTGGAAGATTTCCTTCTGATACTTTTGAGAGAAGCCGCAGTACTTTTTCGAAAATATTGTTGTTTGATCCGTAGGAAAAGTGCTGTGAAATCCTTAGGTTTGGCTCCACAAACCTCAGGAATATCTCATCATAAACTTTAGCAATATTGCTCTAGAAACACCAGTAATATTCCTCTGGATACTTCAAAAATATTACTACATCATCATCGGAAATTTGCTCTAGGAAACACAAAGATAACGTTGCACGACTACTATGTTCTGTTCTTTGGGAATAATGTTGCAACAATCCTTGGGGCTTGCGCGGCAGATTTCTGGAGGATTTCGCTTTACAAACCTCACAAATACCTCTCTATGAATCGAAATATCGATGTCACTCTGGAGATTCCAGCAATATCACTATACATACTTCAGGAATATAACTCTAGATATTTAAGAAATATCATTCCACTACTGTCAGATATTTGCCCTATAAAACATGAAGTTGTCGCATCACGAGTCAAGATTTCTGGAAATATTACCTCACTATTGGCTTATCACCTGGAAGAATTCAGGAGAAAAGAAATTCACACGAGGCTTAAGAGCGACACCTTGTGAGTTCATAACGCTCAATCTTTGAGAATTGCTAATCGATTCCAGGGCTAAATCTGCCAAAATTTATAGAGTAATATCCTTGAAAGTCGTACAGTAATATTTTTGAGAACTGCAAAGTAGAAGGACCAGGGACCCATTGGCCAGAGAAGTTTTTGCCTTTATTCAGTAGCGTACAATATATTGAGAAATTGCAAATTAGACAGCACAAACATCCAGATTTTTTCCGGGAATCGAACCCAGGGCTCTCGTGGCCACACAGCCAGCTGCGCCACGAGGCCGTCATTATTTTGAATTCGTAGAGCTATATCTCCGAGAATCGCAGGGCAATCACAGAGCTCCATCTCTTCCAATCTATGAAGAAGCCACATCTCCCAGAATTGTACAGTGACATTCTCAACATTTGTAGGGAGATATTTTCAATGCCATCTTCCGAGTTCCTAGTGACAAGTCTCATAGAAACGTGTCATGAAATTTTCAAGAATTGCAAATAGATGGGTAATTTTGAGAGTTGTGAAGTGAAAACTTCAAGGATTCTTGGGAGATATTTCCAAGGATGATGGAGCAAAATTTCCAAGGATTTTACAGTGACATCTGTCAAGTTTGTAACGCTGTTTTTCCGGGAATCGTAGACCAAATTTAGAGCGACATCTCCCACAAAATCCATAAAGCAAAATCCCTAAGAATTATACACAGTGGCATTCTTAAGGTTTGTGGAGAGATTTTTCAAAATATTTTGTGACGACATCTTCCCAGTTTATAGCACTATATGCCAGTCAAATAAGGAAAGCTGGAGGAGCTTCGAGCCGCCATCTTGGAAAAATGGTAATAAACTTCATCGAAGGACCATTTTTCCAAGATGGCGGCTCAAGCGCAACAGGTAGAGGCGGGGACTTTCAGTATGTTTATTAGTATACCTTAGCGAACATTCCTGTCAAATTTCTGAAACTCCGACAGTTACTTCTCTCTACTTTTCTCTATTTGACTGGCTGAAATCTGTAAAGTCAAGTTTGAGGACTAATAACTTTCAAATAAATTGAATAATTTTGTTTTTTTTTCCAGCAATGTGAAGGCTGTATTTTTGGCACCAGGTATGTTTTACTACTTCTATTTTGTATTGTTACTTTTTGTTATACAGGGTGGATTTTAACATTTCGATTACCTACTCTTTTGTACTATTTTGGATAAGGCACATCAATATGGGGCTCATATATAGTTGAATAACCTTTGGACCTCCTGTATATCCTTTGCTAATGTCTTTTGTTCCGAAATATTTTTTTCAGAACCAACCGACAACACCTTTTGGACTCAGCTATTATTCTTTAAGTTTAATTCATATCGAGCATTCCAGAAGCTCGTAAAGGCACAATACTGATGAAATCTTGTCTTACAATATGTAAATATCAAAACTGATTGATGTTCGATTGAAACCTCTACTCCGCCCTGTTGGAAATGTCAAACTCGAAAACCAAATTTTTGCTCAATTGAAAAAAAATTAAAAAATATTTTCGCATTTTTTTTTCTATCTTAACTGTCACGTTTAGCTTTGATGTAGACTGCCAACATCTTCACAAATTTTGAAGACAATATCTCTAGTCATAGGCAAAAAATCGCTTATTATTTGATATTTTTTTTGTTAATTTGATTTGATTGATATCACAGATACGAGAAAAAAAATCGGTATAACACAATTTTTTCAGACAATTTCAGAGCCTTGATTTTTTATTGAACTTAATTGAATATCTCTGATGGTTAGCGGAATATAAGCAGAAAACTGGATCGAAGGACCATTTTTCCAAGATGGCGACTCGAGCTCAATAGGTAGAGTTGGGGATTTTATTATGTTCAACAGTACACCTTACCGGACATTACTGTCAAGTTTCCAAAATTCCAACAGTTTTTCCCCTCAAACGGAAAAATTTGTTCTGATTTGACTGGCCTATAAGACGCTTCCCAACGCAGAAAGGAAGTTGCGGCCTGTCGAACACAAGTGCCCGGCGATTCTGTTAGCGATAGGGAAGCTCAGGGCGTAAGTACCTGGAGGATACCCAATTTATGAAGATAATCGACTTCCACTCTTTAGTGTAACTGCACAATTTAAAAAACTTGACTAGAAGATTAGCCGCCTGATTAGCCCGCTGGATTCTGTGCTTACAGTATTTCTCGTCAGTGCACCGTCAGGGTAAGTTGCATGTTGTGCCGGATATGTTGTCTCGATCAGCGCTGCAGCAGATCGCTGCTATGTTGAGTTTATCGAAAAAGATATCGGTGAGATTGGATCGGTGGTACGTCCCTATGAGGAACAAAATCGAGAAAGAGCTTCCTTAGCATTCACAGTGGCGGCGAGAAGACGCAAAACGTTATATAAAAGAGTCCGAGGATTTTCGGCTTCGCCAGCTCCATGAAAGTGAATTGAAAGTGGTCGGAATATTCCAATTGATAATGAAATATGCACGGCATAGTCAGGTTGAGTATATCCACGCAAGACTTTGGTGGGATCGCGGGAGAGAATTGATCGGTTGCACATTCATGGGGCATTTGCGGAAGGGCCACTTGGACGAAATCCAAACGTATATGGCACGTCGGAATGATAAAGAGCGATGGGGGCCAGAGAGGATGATCTGGCCCTTTTAATCTGCTCCTCCCGCTGGCTGGTGGCAGGCCGGATGAAAAATCAACTGTATTAAGTGAAAAAGTGGCGTCCGGGAAAAAACTCATGAATTACCGCGGGGGACGGTATTAATCTGAAAAAAACAAAGACAGACGACGGGCGGATGCTCGTCGTTGAAAATGAGTGTGTCTTAAGGAATTTATTATTAGTGCGGCGCGGCGCGGAAAACAGCAGCAGCAGTAATTTGAAGACTTTCATTTCTCGGGACGGAGAGGGAGCGCCGGGGGCCCCGGAATCGGTGATGATAAAGCCTCTCTTTGGGATTGCAAGTTTCAGCGGCTCCCATTCATCTCAATTGAAAAGTGATATAACAAAAGACGGGAGCGGTGCTGCCACGTCACCGCCGGGCCAATTGACGACGTACGCCGGCTTGCGCGTAGGTACTTTTGTTCTTTTGTTTACTGTGTCGTCTTTGTGTGCAGGTCGACGTGAAAATTGGACTGTTTTTCTTCTGCAGAGCAAAATACGGCCCATAGAGATTAGTCAGATGCCGTACAATGCCAAGAGTTCGGGGGTGCTTTTTTCTTTTTACTGCCATGTCGTAACCTTGGCTCTGAAGCTGGCAAGAAGCCGCGATCTACAAGCAAATATGACGCAACGCAAGCTAAAATAATGTCTCGCATTTCCTCTGTGATCGCACAGCTTATTCCATTTTATAACAGGTCAGAATTCACGAGACATTCGCGTTACGTCGTACCTACATAATTTATAAATTTTTAGCTGTTATTTATTTTTCTCTGCTTGTTTCATCTTCACAAAGTTTCATCATATCTATCGTATATTTTATTCACGCCCTATTCCATTCATACATTGTTTTCATTTATTCATGTCCATTGATCATTGATCTGGACGGGTGAACACAATTGTGCGTTTTCCTGACCCGATGGCGCAGATGCAACATGAAAGCGACTATCGCTATTTTAGCCCAGGCGCCAGGGAAGACAATAAGGAAATAATTGTTTCCTGGCTGGAAACTAGCTTAAAACTAGTGATGGGCACTATCGAATGAATACTATCGAATTATTCGATAGTTGTCAGCTATCGAATAATTCGATAGCACGTTCAAATGAATGAATGAATGAACGAATGAATGAATGAATGAATGAATGATTGAATGAATGAATGAACGAATGAATGAATGAATAAATGAATGAACGAATACATGAATGAATGAATGAACGAATGAATGAACGAATGGATGAACAAATGAATGAATGAATAAACAAACTGATGGATGAATGCACGAACGAATGAATGACTGAACGAATAAATGGATGGATGATTCAATATACAAGTGGATTTAACGGATGAACTGAATAATTTTGAATGCGAAACAGAATTAATTGATGAACGAATGAATGGATGAATTTTGACTTGTAATAAGAATGTTTGTTATACCTGAGTATAATTATCAGATTTTTATGTTCTATGGAATCAGCAATGAATGAATTGAACAATTTGATTTTCAGTCGATTTTTTTGAATGAATTATGAGATGTACAATTTCATAATGTATTCAATTTCTTATTGATTTTTATAGGTAAGTGAATGAAATCAAAATAAATAAAGAGAAATATTAAATTTAAACTTAGTAACTGTAAACAAAGTAACTGAATAACAAATACTTTTGTACACAGAAACTGTACCTGAACATTTTAAGATGGGAACAGACCTTTATCAAATGAGGGCAAAAAAACGTTGCTAGCTCTTGGTCTAATAATTGAGGGACTGAGTTCCAGAACTCGCATGGTTACGCACAAAAGATCTTATAGGTCGCAGTGCAGGAAGGATCCTCCAACTAGTGATGGGCACTATCGAATGAATACTATCGAGTTATTCGATAGTTGTCAGCTATCGAATAATTCGATAGCACGTTCAAATGAATGAATGAACGAATGAATGAATGAATGAATGAACGAATGAATGAATGAATGAATGAATGAATGAACGAATGAATGAATGAATGAATGAATGAATGAATCGATAGCAAATGAATGAATTCAACGGATTTATGTGAATGAATGAATTTGAATGAATCATTCAATAGTTTCAGTCATTCGATAGTCGATCATTCGATAGTGAAATTTATCGATAGTGCCCATCACTACTTAAAACGATCTGTGTAGCTTAGGTTTTGACTAAAGCTAGACATTTGACATAGTTTCCCCCCTTTCGGAAATGTCGGCGTCATGTCGCCATCATCAACAAGAAGTGCACGAGCGTGGATTTTGCCGGATATCTTAATTTTGGGTTATCTGACAGCAAAAGATGTAAGAAGTCATTTTGAAGCTTATAAAATTCCCTACAGTTTGGTTTCTCAATCAATTTTCTGCGACCTATGGTCTTTGAGATAGAGCTTCTGGAAGCGAGAGTCATTGTCGTAAAAGCTCCATGGCCACTTGACTCGAAAAACTAAAATGTCGATGTGACAAAAAAAACTTCAAAATGAGATTACTCGAGAATTCTTCATGCTATAGTTGCGGTGATGGTCTTAAACTCTTCCTCTTGAACCGTAGATTATGAATATTGAAAAGTCAAAAACGTCACATTTTACATATACAGGGTGTACTACGGGAATCAAATCAGAACAGAGAAATTTGACATATTTCTTTGATTCTGCCTATGCGAAACTCTAAGCACTTATCACGAGTCCAATATCAATACACATTGCTATGTAAGCTTCACTTGACACACCTAAGAAGTGGTCAGCTCACAGCCTTCCTGTGAAATGTTTTGAAGGCCCTCTGAAATCATCAAAATTTGGCAAGACAGTGGCAAGAAATGTATGTAACAGTATATTATATACCAAGGAACCAAAGTGGATTTTTGATCCCTTGGGTGAAGTTTGTTGCTCAAGGGCCCTTTGGGTCCAAATCCCAAAATTGAAAATTCACTTTGGTCCCTTGGTATATAATATCCTGTTATATACATTCCTTGATACTCTAAATTTTTGATATATTGATGATATCAGAGGGCCTTCAAACCATTTTACAGTAAAACTGTGAGCTGACCACTTCCTTATTGTATTTAGTGAAGCCTATAAAACAAATCCATATTGATATTGGACTCGTGTTAGGTGCTTAGAGTGTCGCATATAGGCTAAATCGAAGAAATATGTGAAATTTCTCTGATCTGATTTGATTCCCTCAGTACACCCTGTATATTGTACAATGTGACGTTTTTGACTTTTCTATATTCGTAATCAACGGTTCAAGAGAAAGAGTTTAGACCATCACAGCAACTATAGCATGAAGGATTCTCGAGAAATCTCATTTTGAAACTTTTTTGTCACATCGACATAGTAGTTTTTCGAGTCAAGTGGCCATAGAGCTTTCACGACAATGCCTCTCGCTTCCAGAAACTCTATCTCAAAAAACCATAGGTTGCAGAAAGGTCATTTCAAAACTATTCCGTAGGGAATTTCATTGGTTTCAAAATGACTTCTTACGTCTTTTGCTGTCAGATGGCCCAAAATCAAGATATTCGGCAAAAACCACGCTGGTGCACTTCTTGTTGATGATGGCGACATGACGCCGATATTTTCGAAATTGGGGAAATTAGTATGTCAAAACCTGAGCCACACTGATCGTTTTAAGCTAGTTTCCAGCCAGGAAACAATTATTCCCTTATTGAGCTGATTTTTGCTCCCTGGCGCCTGGGCTATTTAGCGACAAATTAAAAACATCCAGACAAATATAGACTTCAAAAGTGAAAGTGGAAGTCGAAGTTTTAAGTTTGAAATGTCAAAACTTGTAGTTGAGATCCCGAGCTCGAAGTCAAAGTTCTCAGAAGTATTTCAAAATTATATTGAAAATCAGAACGCGTTGATTGAAACTCGAAATTCCGAGTTCAAAATCAAAGATTTATGTTAGAGGTTGGTACTTCACGAAGCCAAGATTTCGAGCTTGGAATCTAGATTTTGAGCTTCAAGTTTCGAGTCGAGCTCGAAGTCGGAACTATAAGTTCAAAGTCAAAGCCTTGGGAGTTGATTCGCAATTTAAATAAAAGTCAACATTTTGAGTTCAAGGTCAAAATTTCGCGTTCAGAATAAAATTTCCATGTTTGAAGTGAAAATTTACACTTTACAGTCAAAAATCTGAACCAAGAAGTCCGAAAAGTCGTTCGAAAGTCGGAGTTTCTCGAATGACAGTCAAGATTTTGAGTCGAGAATCAACTTCCATCTCAAACTTGGAACTGGAAATTTCAAGTGTGAAAGCGAACTCGAAGTCGAGACTCTGAGTTCAAAGTCAAACTTTTGAGTTGAGTCATTTCCGAGAATGAGATATAAAATTCGGATTTCAAGTCGGAAGTTCAAGAATGAAGTTTTATCAACTTGAAAATTGCAATTCTGATTATGGAAGTCGAAATTCTTGAATTGAAGTCGTGATTGTGAGTGTGTCGACGTGCTAAGTTTCAATCAGAATTATCACGTGAAACTCAAAATTCCGAATTTTGGAAAGTCGAACTTTCAATCCGAATCTCGAGTTAAAGTCAAAGTTCTAAGAGTAGAAACTTTGTTGAAAGTCAAAATTTCAAGAATAAAGTTCTAACTCCAACTTGAAAATAGAAACCAGTACTCACAAAGATGATTTGAAGTCAAAAATTCGAATCTCAACTCCAAACTCCGGGGTCAAATCAGTCTCGGGAATGAAGTGTGGTGAATGCAAGATTGAAGTCGAATTTCTAGCTTGAGAAATACAATTTCGACTTTGAAAGTCAAAATTGAAAGCTAGAACCTGAAGATGTTTTCGAGAGCTCGTAGTTGAGATCTCGAGTTTAAAGTCAAAGTTCTGGGAGCCGAAACTCCATCAAAGTGAACATTTCAAGTCCGAAATCAAAATGTCGAGTTCGAAATCGGAACTTCATGTTTGAAGTTGGCACTTGAACTTCAACTCCCAGCAAAAAAATCTAGACTTTGAGCTTCAAGTTTTCAGTGGAATTCGAATTCTCAACCAAAAGTCCCGAGTCTAAGCCCTGGGAGTTGATTCCGACTTTTCTCAAAAGTCAACACTTTGAGTTTGAGGACAAAACTTCGAGTTCAGACCAGAATATTTCATGTTAAAAGTAAAACTCCACACTTCAAAGTCGAAAATACGAGCCAAGAAGTCCTGAACTCGAGTTACGCTTTGAACTCAATCAAATTGAGAATCGAAACGCCGGATTCAAAGCCAAAATCGATGACTAGTCAAAGTTGTGAGAGTGAAGTCGAAATTCTATTGGGAGTCAATGTTTCGAGTTTCGAAGTCAAAACTTTGATAACTATTCCGATACTAATAATATGGTAATATGTCCAATAATTATGCTCACAAAAAATCCACGCAAAAATATTCTGATAACTACTATACCTTAGAGTTCAACTCAAAAGTAAAAATTTTTAGTACAAAGGTGAAGCAGAGTCGAGACATTGATTTCGAAGTTGAGACTAGGAGTTTGAGCTCAAATTTTAAGTTTATATCAACACCATAAGTTTGAAGTCAAAATTCTTACGTTGAAGTCAAAGTTCTTGAGTTTATATTGTCGAACTCCATGTCGGGACCCGGAGCTCAAAGTCAAAGTTTTCAGAGTGAAGCCAAAATTTTATTGGAATTGAAAACTTTGAGTTTGATAATCACAATTCCGAGCTCAAAATCAAAATTTCACGTCGTTCGAAGCCAGGATTTCACTTCCAAAGCTGCCTGGATACCGTCTTTGGGAATCTAAACCACAAACTCTTGGTTCATAGCCGAAGCTTTGAGAGTCGCCGACACTGTATTGGAAGTCGGAACATCAAATTTGGAGGTCATCGTTCAAATTCCAAAGTCGAAATTTCGTTGTTGAAGTCAGAGTGCCGGGATTCAAATTGAAACTCTCCTTGTTTGGAGTCAGAACTTCAAAATAAACGTGGGATCTTTTTGTGCTGGAGTCAAAATTTCGTGGCTTAAGTTGAAATGTTGAGATAAAAGTCGAAGTTTCTTTTGTTCAAAATCGCAGTTTCCGTGCTTGAAGTCTGAACTCCGTGTTTGGAGCAAAAGTTTTTCATGTTGAAAGTCGAGATAAAAGTCGAAGGTTCGTGCATTTCAGGTCGACATTTTGAAATAAAGTCTGAATTCGTGTATTTGGTCAAAATTTGTAGCTGGAATCAGAATGTTGACAATGGAAATTTTTAAGTTTAAAATAGCGATTTTTCTTGTTCGACATTTCAGTTGGAGTGGAATACCGAAATAAAAGTCAAAGTTTTTCTTGTGTAAAATTGCAGTTTTCCGTGCATCCAATTTCACATCTTGAGGTAAGAGCTGGAGCTTTTTGCGTTTGGAGTCTGAATTTTCAACTCAAGGTCGAAACTCACGTGCTGAAGTCGAAATGTCATAGTTCCAGTTAGAGTGTCAAGATGAGAGTCGAAGCTTTTCTTGTTTCAAAGTCGCACTTAACGGTTTTAAGTCTGAATTTCGTATTTGAAGAAGACGCTTTCCGTACTTGAAGTCGAAATTTCGTTGTTGAGGTTAGAGCGCCAAGATGAAAATTGAAATTTTTTTGTTTAAAGTCAGAATTTCAAGATGAAAGTAATTTTTTGTATCGAAGTCGAAGTTTTTCTTGTTCAAAATCGCAGATTTCGTGCTTGAAGTCTGAACTCCGTGTTTGGAGCCAAAGTTTTTCGTGTTGAAAGTCAAGATAAACTCGAAGCTTCGTGCGTTTCAGGTCAGGTCAGGTCAAAATTGGTCGAAATTTGTAGTTTAAATCAGAATGTCGAGAATAAAGATTTTCTTGTTTGAAATTGCGGTTTTTCTAGTTTTGAATCGACATTTCATAGTTGAAATGGGATACCGAAATAAAAGTCGAAGTACTTGTGTAAAATTGCAGTTTTCCATGTATCCAATTTCACATCTCGAGATAAAAACCGTAGCTTTTCGCGTTTGAAGTCTGAATTTTGAACTCAAAGTCGAAACTTACGTGTTGAAGTCGAAATATCATAGTTTCAGTTAGAATGTCAAGATAAGAGTCGAAGCTTCTTTCATTCAAAGTCGCACTTGACGATTTAAAGTCTGACCGTCGATTCCACAAAACAGATAATTCGAGATTAGTTGATTTGCGATTTTTGTTTGTCAATTTGTAGCTGACTGATCAATGGAAATGCTGGTTTATCCCTCAATAATGGAAAGATGATGGGTCTAGTACAGATTTCATACATTTTTTGTGAGTAATCACCTAGCATTCAGCAGAAAAAAGTTCAGTTAATCTGCAATCAGCCTTGATCGCTGACCATCTTTTTTGTGGAACTGACGGTTAATTTCGTATTTGAAGAAGAAGCTTTCCGTATTTAAAGTCGGAATCTTGTTGTTGAAGTCAGAGTGCCGAGATTGAAATTGAAACTTTTCTTGTTTGAAGTCAAAACTTCAAGATAAGAGTCGTATCTTTTTGTATTGAAGTCGAAATTCCGTGGTTTAAGTTAGAATGTCGATATGAAAATCGGAGTTTTACTTGTTCAAAATCGCAGTTTTTGTGCTTGAAGTCTGAATTCCGTGTTTGGAGTCATATTTTTCGTGTTGAAATCAGAGATAAAAGTCGAACCTTCGTGCGTTCCAGGTCGACATTTTGAAATAAAGACGAAATTGCCGTGTTTGGTCGAAATTTGTAGTTGAAATCAGAAAGTCAAAAATAAAATTTTGTAAATTAAAATGGCGGTTTTTCTTGTTTGGAATCGACATTTCGTAGTTAAAGTGGAATGTCGAAATGAAAGTCGAAGTTTTTCTTACTTAAAATTGCAGTTTTCCGTATTTAAAGTATGAAATTCACGTTCTAAATCACATCTTCGAGAAGAAAGTCTTGTTGCAGTCGACGTTTTGGGAAGAGAACAAAGTTTTTGTGTTGAAGCCGGAATTCCGTTGTTGAAGTCTAAATGTCGACATAAAGATCGGAACTTTTTTCTCAAAATCGCCGTTTTTTTGCTGATGTGAGTCAGGATTTCGTGTTTGAGGCCGAAGTCTTACATAATTATGTTTAAAGTCGACATATGAAAGTGAAAGTTCTCCGCGTTCACATTCAAAATTTCGAGAAAGATGTCAAAGCTTCGTGCGTTTGAAGTCGATATTTTGAAATCAATTCAAAGTTTTCATGTCAAGCCCAAATTCCTAGTCGGAAGTAGGAATGTTGAGATAAGAGTTTTATGTGCTCAAAATCGTAGTTTTCCGTGTTTGAAGTCAAAATTTCGTGGTTGAAGTGGGATGTCGGAATCAAAGTCGAGGGTTTATTTCATAAAAGTTGCAGTTTACCGTGTTTCAAGTCTAAATTTCACATGGCACTTCATATTTATTCCAAAACAAAATTCCGAGTTCAAAATCAAAATTCCGCGTCGTTCGAAGCCAAAATTCCACTTCCAAAGCCCAGGTTCCGAATTGAGGAATCTGGACCACGAACTCTTGGTACAGTCGAAGCTTTGAGAGTCTAACCAAGACTGTATTGAAAGTCGGAACAACGACTTTGGAAGTTGACATTCAAACCGGCTTTTAGAGCCGGCTTTTGAGACTGGTTTTTCGAGCCGGCTTAAAATGTCGGTTTTCGAACTTTGTTTTTAATACCGGTTTTACCGGAACTGGTAATCGACAAAATCGGTACCCCAGTTCTCATTTTTTCCGGTTTTTTCCAGCAGCAGTTCAGAGTCAAATTTGATGTTATTATTATTATTATTATTATTATTATTGTACTGCACCCAACAGGCAAAAAAGCCCAGTTAAAGGGTGAGGGATACCAGAGACAAAACCGAGAGGGGGTACATACTTAGGAAAAAACCTTCGCTCTTATGTCGGACAGAGAACAGTTGAAGAGATCAACCTCGCTCTCATAAGCAGAGTTGTTCCGTGTTGAAGTCGAAATTTCATGGTTCAAGTCAGAATGTCGAGAATTAACTCGGAGCTTTTTCTGCTCAAAATCGCACTTATCGTGTTCGAAGTCTGAATTTTCGTATTTGAAGCCAAATTTTTTCGCATTTGAAGTCGACATGTCGATATGAAACTCAAAGTTTTCTGTGTCTGAAGTCGAAACTCCGTCGTTGAAGTAAGAAGATCCAGAAAAAAATTTGAGCTTTTCTTGTTTGAAGTCGAAATTTCATTGTTTAAGTTGAAAGTCGAGTGAAAGTCGAGAGCTTTTCTTGTTCAGAGTCTGAATTTTGTGTTAGAAGCTGAAGTCTCCCGTGTTAAAAGTCTAAATTTCGAGATAAAGCTGAAAGCTTTGTGCGTTTGGATCGACGTTTTGGAAAAAGACGGAGTTTTTGCGTTTGGTCGAAATTTGTGGTTGAAGTCAGGTCACGTCAGGTTAGTTTTTCGTGTTTGGAGTCTGCATGTCGTAGTTGAAGTGGAATGTTGGAAAAATCAAAATTTTTCTGAGTGAAGTTGCAGTTTTCGTGTATCTGAATTTCACATTTCAAATCGAAATCTAGAGATGGAAGCCGGAGCCTTAGCATTTGGAGTCTGAATTTTGGACTAAATGTAGAAACTCATGTGTTGAAGTCGAAATGTCATGGTTTCAGTTGAAAGGTCGGCATGAAAAATGGAGGTTTTCTTGTTCAAAGTCGCACATATCGTGTTTGAAGTGAGAATTCTATTGTTGAAGTCAGAGTGCCGAGATGAAAATTGAGACTTTCCTTGTTTAAAGTCAAAACTTTGGAATAAAAGTCGAATCTTTTTGTGTTGAAGTCGAAATGTCGTGGTTGAAGTTAGAATGTCGAGATAAAAGTCGAAGTTTTTTGTGTTCAAAATCGCAGTTTTCGTGCCTGAAGTCTAAACTCCGGGTTTGGAGCCAAAGTTTTTCATGTTGAAAGTCAAGATGAAAGTCGAAGCTTCGTGAGTTTCAGGTCGACATTTTAAAATAAGTCGAAATTTCTGTGTTTGGTCGAAATTTGTAGTTGAAATCAGAATGTCAAGAATAACAGTTTTCTAGTTTGGAAAAGCGGTTTTTCTAATTTGAAATCGACATTTCGTAGTTGAAGTGGAATGTCGAAATGGAAATCGAAGTTTTTCTTGTGTGAAGTTGCAGTCTTCCATGTATCTGAATTTCACATTTCAAGTCAAAATCTCGAGATAAAAGCCGGAGCTTTTCGCGTTTGAAGTCTGAATTTTGAACTCAAGGTCGAAACTTACGCGCTGAGGTTGAAATATCATAGTTTCAGTTAGAATGTCAAGATGAGAGTCGAAGCTCCTCTTGTTCAAAATCGCACTTAACGGTTTAAAGTCTGAATTTCGTATTTGAAGAAGAAGCTTTCCGTGTATAAAGTCGAAATTTCGTTGTTGGAGTCACAATACTGGAATGAAAATTGAAACTTTTCTTGTTTGAAGTCAAAACTTCAAGATAAAAGTCGTATCTTTTTGTGTTGAACTCGAAATTTCGTGGTTCAAGTTAGAATGTCGAGATAAAAGTTAAAGTTTCTCTTGTTCAAAATCGCAGTTTTCGTGCTTGAAGTCTGAACTCCGTGTTTGGAGCTGAAATTTTTTCGGGTTGAAAGTCAAGATGTAAGTCAAAGCTTCGTGCGTTTCAGGTCGACATTTAGAAATAAAGTCGGAATTCCCGTGTTTTGTCGAAATTTGTAGTTGAAATCAGAATGTCAAGAATAAAAATATTCTTGTTCAAATGGCGTTTTTTTTTTATGGACATTTCGTAGTTGGAGTGGAATGTCGAAATAAAAGTCGAAGTTTTTCTTGTGTGAAGTTGCAGTTTTCCGTGTATCTAAATTTCACATTCCAAGTCAAAATCTCGATATAAAACGGGAGCTTTTTGCGTTTGAAGTCTGAATTTTGAACTCAAGGTCGAAACTCACGTGCTGAAGTCGAAATGTCATAGTTCCAGTTAGAATATCAAGATGAGTGTCGAAGCTTTTCTTGTTCAAAGTGGCACTCAACGGTTTGAAGTCTGAATTCCCTATTTAAAGTCGAAGATTCGTTGTTGAGTGCCAGGATGAAAATTGGAACTTTTAGTCAAAGTCAGAATGTCGACGATGAAAATTTTCTAGCCCAGATGGCAGTTTTTCTTGTTTTGAATCGACATTTCGTAGTTGAAGTGGAATGTCAAAATGAAAGTCAAAGTTTTTCTTACTTGAAGTTGCAGTTTCTCGTATTCAAAGTATAGAATTCACGAAAGCGGGAGCTTTCCGCGTTTTAAGTCTAAATGAACTAAAAGTCAAAACTATTGTATTCAAATCGGAATATTATGGTTCAAGTCCTAATTTCGAAATATAGGTCATGGCTTTCTGCGTTTGGAGTCGACGTTTTGGGTTGAAAACAAAGTTTCCGTGTTGATGCCGAGATTCCGTTGTTGAAGTCAAAATTTCGAGACAAAGATCGGAACCTTTTTGTTGAAAATCGCCGTTTTTCTGTTGAAGTAAGTCTGGATTTCGTATTTGAGGCCGAAGTCTTACATATGTTCGAAGTCGACATATGAAAGTCAAAGTTTTTCGTGTTTAAATTCAAAATTTCGAGAAAAGTGTCAAAGCTTCTTGCGTTTGAAGTCGATATTTTGGAATCGATTCAATGTTTTCATGTTGAGCCCAAATTCCTAGTCGGAAGTCGGAATGTTGGAATAAAATTTTTTCGTGTTCAAAGTCGCAGTTTTCCGTGTTTAAAGTCAAAATTTCGTGGTTTAAGTGGGATTTCGAAATCAAAGTCGAAGGTTCTTCTCATAAAAGTTGCAGTTTTCCGTGTTTCAAGTCCAATTGTCACATGGCACTTCATAATTATTTCAAGACAAAAGTCTTATTGGATTTCCAAAATTTTGTTATGGAAGTTTGGAGTTAAGTCGAAACCTCGAGATAAGAGTTGAAATTTTTGAATTAAAAGTCGAAAATTTAGAATAAAAGTCGTATCTTTCATTCGTTCGTGATCAAAACATTGCAATCAATGTCATAATTTTTGTATTGAAGTCGACTTTTTTTTTGTAGAAGTCGAAATTCCGTGGTTGAAGCCAGAATGTCGAAATAAAAATCACAACTTTTTTGTTCAAAGTCATTGCTTTCGTATTTTATTGAAATTCTATGTTTGAAGTGGACATGTTGATATGGAGGTCGAAGTTTTTCGTGTTTGAAGTTGGAATTTGGTGGTTGAAGGTCAAATGTCGAGATCAAAATCGAAGCTTTCCTTGTTGAAGTCGTAGCGTTTCGTGTTCGACGTCTGGATTCCGTTTTGCAAACGAAGTTTTCGAGTCAAAAGCTGAAATTTTGAAATTGAAGTTGGATTTTTTTGCGGTTGAAGCCAAAATTTTTGTGTTGAAGTCAGAAATTTCATGGTTCAAGCCAAAATATGGGGATGTAAGTCAAAGTTTTTCTTGTTCAAAGTCGCAGTTTTTGTGCTGAAGTCTGAATTTCATGTTCAATGCCGAAGTCTTCCATGTTTGAAGTCGACATGTCAATATGAAGTCGAAGTATTCTGTATTAGAAGTCGAAATTTTGATATATAACTCGAAGCATTGTACAATCAAAGTCGACATTTTGGAATCAAGTCGAAGTTTCCGTGTTACGCCAAAATTCGTAGTTGAAGTCAGAAGTCGAGATCGGATTTTTCTTCAGTTTGAAATGCCTGTTTTTTGTGTTTGAAGTCGAAATCTCAAAATAACAGTTGGAATTATTGTAATTTCGACTTTTGTGCTCGGAATTCTGACTGCCAATAAAACTTGGAACTTTATTTCAGAGCTTTGACCTTGAACTTGAGATTTTGACTCCAGGCTCGATACTACAAACTCGGAATGTTGACTTCCACGTGAGAATCTGAATTTTAAATTGAGAATTCCAACACACTCAAAATTCCGACATTAATTCTCCGAATTGTGACTTTCAAACTGAATGGACTTCAATCTCGAGCAGTCAACTTGAAATCGAAATTTCATGTTTTCAATCTCGGAAACAACTTCTCGGAACGAACTTATAGTTTTGACTTTGAACTCATCTCGACCGTGAATTGTAATTTTACAAGTTTGTCTTTTCCACTTTTTCACGGTTCGAACACGATGTTACAAGTTGCGAAGCTCTAGTGCAATTCTAGTGCATTCAAGAGCCTGTGGACCGTTCAAAATCACATGGAGACTTCAACATGCGAGTAAAACACATCTCACCATTTGGCGGAAGCGCCGGTTTCTGAACACGCCGGTAATGCACTAAAAAGTGTTGGATTGTTAGATAGTCGTCGCGAAGCCATACGCTGCGATCGATGTGGAATTTGCCGGAGAACCGGCGAAAAGTTCCAGAATAACAGTCGAAGTATAGAAGCACTGATAGGATGGAAAACAGATTAGTATCGAGCTCACAGCGACAACAGCGAGCGTACGACAACAAACAAAGCGATTTACCTAAGCCCAATAATTGCTGCGTATCTATAGTAGTACGCAGTTATAAGCAGTGTGTGTCTAAAACGATAGTCCCAAATATAGAAGAGTCCAAGCGCGAATTCCGTGATAATATCTCCAATACATGAGAGACGCGAACTGTTTTTTCACTCACTCTCTCTGCTTTCCGTCAATTTTGTAACTGCTAATCCATCGCTGCAGTCATCAATCTCATTGCTGGCATCCGTTGAAAAGTTCAGAACCCATTTTATCTCAATTCCACACTTCTGACACCAATTTGGAGCGGATGCCGGGTTTTAAAAATTCAAGCTGATTTAAGCAGTTCAATTCAACGGAACGGTAATTTTAGCATCAGCCACTCAACTATGCTCCAATACGTGGTAACACATTTATCTGGGAAAGCTCTTCTCTATCGGAATATTCAATTGCCTTGCTTCCTATGATGGCTCTGAGGAAACTAGGCGCCGATCAGGTGGTAACAACCGCAGATATTTGCCGTTTGAGAGATGGCGATGATGCGTCATAAAGGACAAGTTTGCAAACTTCACCTGAAACTGGCAATACTACTCTGCGGCTACTCTGATACTTCACAATACAGAACCGATTGCCATAAATACACCTGCTAATACACCGTCGACAGGTCAATTAAACTGAACCTAAACGGAGCAACTCTCGTAAAACGGCATAACTCCTCGAGGTGCATCCAGCGCGACTGGAAAAGCCACCCCGGAATAGAACCTCGCGCCTTCCAATATGAATATTAATGTCGTAAACGCCCCGAACACGGCATATGTTGCGCCGGGAATATAATATACTCGCAAAGAGACACAAATTTGCATATCACCGCATATTGTATGCCATTCGTGGTTTACTACGGTAAGTGGCTGGTATACAGTTATACACATCATCGATTTACGGAACGCGTTGCTGTTTTTAGAACTCCAACTGTCACTGTCGAGGATTTTACAATCATGATGTAAGCTCCTACCTGTCAAGTTTTCGGTACTAGACAGTGAAACGCTGAAATCCCTGCTTGAGCCGTATTGGCATTTCCAGTCCGGATTAACAATGGCTGCGTATGAAAACAGATGGGTGCAAAGCATTCTGTTCATTTCCATCGGGAAAAGTGAAAGAGCTGAAGAGCGAAGGTCCCGGTGGTACGCTACAAAATGCATAAATATGAATGACCATGCTTTTGGGCATCACGTTTTGAGTTTATGGATGGATAGTGTGGCCACTATAATGCTGTATACACATATTGAAATATTGATGGGTGGCGACATTTATATTGATTAGGGGAAACGCGGCGGTATAAAGCAGTCAGCAGCGGAGAGTTATACTGAGATATAATGTCGTGTGTCAACAACAAACTGCTCTTTGTACAACAAACACATGCGGTCGGAATGTAATGGGAATTAATGGAGATGTCACACGAATGGGCCGGGCCATTAGCATGTCTGCTGGTTGTTTTTCTTTTTCGAGGAGGGCGAACTGTATGACAGTTTCCGAACCTAAAAACTGTCCGGCGGACTTCTGGCGGGCCCAGAAATTGCCTGCTGATGTTTTTGGCTATCAAAGAGGCATCAGTTCAATCCAAGGAGCCGAGTGTTGAAATCGACCGGCTCTTCAGCCTATGAAGAGTAAACGTAAAACATCGGGAGCTTTGGTAATACACCTGGAAAGGAAGGTGCGTCGTCAAGTAACGAAAAAGTTAAAGGTGGAGAAAATGAGGGAAGATGTCTGGAAGGAGAACCCAAGAGATATTTGGTATTTCCACGCTCCAGATAATAGAAAAGGGAAGATTCAAGTCTTTTCCGATGTTGGAGACTTCCAGATTAGGTATAGCTGCCGTACCTTCAGAACGCTCAAAGATGAGTAATTTAGTTGCTTTGATTCCTGTCAGTTAGACACCAATAATTATAACAATTCATGAGATATTCAGGGGAGTAAAAAGAATAAACATAGCGTGTGGGTCACTGTTGTTGGAGGTTTGAGAGGTACAAAAGAGTAGAACGATGTCGCCAAAAGATTTCCCGATGACCTGCGGCCGAGCTACCCCGAGAGCCAGGGTCTGGCGAGACAACAAAGCGATGACCTGTAGAACAGGTGACGTGGTTTTAAGAGCTCCAAGGTATACTGTCATAATGGACATGGGTTATTCTTCTCAACTGAGTTGAATTGCTCCAATGATGTCTTCATACTTTTATTTACTATGATACATATTACACTGATCGACTGTCTTCTATATCCATGCCTGAGTCCTGTGAGACAAAGATATCTGACACAACGGATATTTTTACTTGCTGTCGTGTCTTGTAAGAGAAGGGTATCTCGTGAGAGAAGATATCTTTCTTCACTTTGTTATCTGATAGGATAATATGCGTTTTCAACTCTCAAGACCTGGTTTTTGATATTGTTGATTCACTTCGAGTCATGTTGTGGTATTTATCATGATAGATAATTGTTGATGATTTCATTGACCATGTTTATTGGGTTTATTCTTGATATTTGTTCGTCGTGTTTTATTATGGTACCATTAAAAGACATCCGGATATGCAACACTGTTCTCTTCTCTTTTTTCGGCAGCAGGGGCCTGTGCAAGAGATCCTGTGCTTGGCCAAACTCGTCTCTATTCCCTCTTTAGATCCCTCGTCAGTTTAGGTCACCGCAGAACTTATTAATAATTTTTTTCTCACTCTTCTTTTCCTTCGCGCCAAGTGATGTACCGACGATACTCACACTTTGGTCTGCCGTCTGTTACCGCTATACAGGTTCCTCAACAATCTAGGTTACCGGAACTAATATGATCTGTTCTAGCAAAAGCGATACTCTCTCTCGTCTGTCTCTTGTTCTATCTGCATCAGTGGCTTACACACTGCATTTCAAATAGTGGGAGGTTGGGGTAATTGAATTGATATTGCATGATTGCACATGAGTCGATATATTCGTTTTTGGAATAAAATTGTTCTTTGTTGATTTGAAGTCTCTGTGTTTCATTTCCAAGCCTTCACTTACCTGTACTACCTTGGGTAACTACAACACAACGAAAGTCCTAACAAACACCACTAGACAAACACGATTGGCCAACCTAAGTCTTCAACTTAAAGGGGATTCGGTCGCTAGAAGGTTGAAATTTTGTACACATGTTCTTCAAGTAGTAGGAAATGAACTGAAGGAAGTTCCTTGCAATCCGAGCTCAGGAACCCATGATAGAGGCCATCAAGTGTAAAAACCATTTTTTTTTGGGCGAAGAAGTCATTTTCTCAGCTTAAGATTTTGCTTTTTGCAATTGGATGATTGTATGTTACCATTTTGAGAATACCCATACAAGATTTTGACAGTTGCCTAGAAGGCGGATCCAAGGTAGCGGCTAAGAAGGAAAAACAGTTGACTACATCATTTTTGAGAATAGCAATTGTGGACATGAGCTGATGGTCACATTTCATTTCATTCATAATTTTCAATAGAAGAACCAAGTTACACTCCAGTACGTGAGAAAACCTCTGATTTATTAGGAAGAAAAAGAAATTTGTTGATTTTTTTTCAAATATTTCAAAACGGTTCAAGATTTTTTTGAATGGCTTGCAGCATCATCAAAAGCATAAAATTGCGAATATATATGGTACTTTTCATATATATCCAGCTCCTTTGGTTTCTGAGATAAAAAAAATTAAAATGTCGCTTTTATTATGTTTCAGGGGGAAAAACGGTCGATTTCATAACATGCAGGTGAAAAAAAATAAATAAAAAAAATCTTATCTCGGGAACCATAATAGCTGAAGATATGAAAATCTCCAAATATATTCTTGTTTTTATGCTGTTGAGGGTGCTGTGAACCATCCTGAAATATCTTGAACGGTTTTTTGAATTTATATGGAAAAACTGAAAAATTTACCAAATCATTTTATTCTCAATAAATCGATGATTTTTTGAGATGCTAAAGTATAACATGAGTTTTTAATTGAAAATCATGCAAGAAATAAAATATGATCTGATCATCATTCAATGTCTAAAATATAAAAATGTACTTTATTTAAAGAATACATAACTGACTGTCCTGAAAAAACAGTTTGCCATTGAGAGACACAGTCTAAAATTAACATAAAATTGAAAAGAAATTTAAGTAAAACAATCATTATACATATACATGTTAAAAACTAATAACTAAGGTAAAATTATCAAATAACAAGGTTTTTTTTTTAATTTTTTGGAGGACCAAATAAATGATTACGTAAAATATATGTTGACGATTTGAGAATTTTCAAAACGATTTCATGATCTAAAGTTTTTGGCAATTTAAATGTTTTTCGAAATTCTATGTAATTTTTTGTTAAAGTACCGCGAGAACCAAAAAGTAAACCAATTATTCACAGAAAAAATATAGTCAACTGTTTTTTCCTTTTTGGCCGCCATCTTGAGTCCGCCTCCCATGCAAATAATGGAATCGTATATGGCTATTGTTAAGATGGTAATGTGGAATCATTTAATTGCAAAAAGAAAAATCTTGAGTCAAGACAAGGACTTCTTCGCTGAAGAAACGAGTTTTTAGCACTTAATGGCCATTATCATGGGTTCCTCAGCTTGGATTTCGGGGGACTTTTTGAAGCTCATTCATGACCATCAGAGGAACGTGCGTACAAAATTTCAACCCTCTACTATTTTTTCCGAAGTAGAAAGACATAGTGACTGGACTATGATGGGAACTTTAACTTTTAATTTGGAGTTGGGACTTAATCCTCAGAATTTTGACGATCTCAACTTTGAATCAAATATCATAAACTTGGAATTTTGACCCTGGACTCAAGATTTTGAGTTATATCTCAAAACTTTGGCACCAATTTCGACGTTTCAACTTACAGTTCAAGCAAGTTCAACTTGGAATTCAAAATCTAGACTTCTTGACCGGAATTTTTGACTTGGAAGTGTGACATTCAACTTCAAACATGGAAACTTGATTTTGGACTTGGATGAGCGCTGCAGCAATCCTAGATTAGTTTGTCAGTTCTCCTGTCAACTTTTGTGTATCGTTCACTTGTTTTCGGGGAAAAAGAAGGAAGGGAGCCATAACAACGGAAGAAAACAGAAGATTCAAGATCATATACCATTCATACTGTGTGAAACCTTACTCTAACAAGAACAGTTTCCAAATCTTTCAGTGTTTTATAGGAGCTTCCCCAATGGATGGTCCTTCGAGCCGGATACACAACAGCGATTGTGGAAAACAAGAAGGACGGAAGGAAGGAAGGAAGGACGAAGGATTGAAACTGGGCAGCAACAACAAGGAAAGAAGAGTAGGGATTGTTCACAAAGGAAGGAAATGAGGAAAGACAAGGCATCAAGAACGTCCGTCGAGTCAAGCAAGGAGGTCGACATCAGGAACGTCGAGCTACAAAAAGCATTGACATCAGAAACGTGGAGTCGAGCAAGGAGCGTCGACATCAGGAGCGGCAAGTCAGTCAGGACACCGAAAGCTTGAACTTCAAGTTCAGGGAGGGGAAACGTCGAATTTACGGCGAGCTGTCAGCGGTTGGAATTCCAAAGAACTTCTAGAATCGACATCGGGAGCTGTCAGAGCAAGGTGTCACTCTTTGAAAAGACACCACTAGAAAGTCTAGTTTGAATCATTCACATTCACCCAATAAGTTTCAGTTTCTTACCTTGAAGTTTGATCTTTGTGACACATTTGTGCAATTATTCAGATAATAACAGTTTCCGTTAAAAAAAAGAAGCTCGTTGTGACCGGTAAACATGCGTTGGTATTGACTTGCTAACCTTACTATGGAGGGGGGGGGGGCAAACTTGAGGCAGGCCTAGGGGCGGCAAATACGTTAATCCGGCACTGGTACTTAGTGAACGTAAAGGCAGCATTGCAAACTTAAGAGAAGCAGCTGGAGTGAATGAAAGAATCCAGGATTGGGTGGAAAATCAGCCAGAGCCTGGAACGAATTTAGCAGCTGAAAGAGTTACTTCACATGCGACAATCGAAAAGAATCTGACAAACAAGCTGAATATTTTGACACAAATAGTGAGTTATAACAATGTTCAACTGACCAATGAAGACACTTACTTCAAGACTCTGTGTACCAGAATGGTATGTGGTCAAGACCCACCAAATTTTCATGGAACTGCAAAGAATTGGTTCCCGTTTATTAGGATGTATGAAGAAACAAACAAAGAATGGCAGTATAGCAACATTTGTATTCTCCAATGACTTCAAAAATGCCTTAAAGGTGATGCTTTAGATTTAGTGAAAGGGCTTATGGGACCACCAGATAACGTGCCAAGAACAATGAAAAAACTAGAAATGCGATTTGACCAGCCTCAAAGTAATGTCGAAAATTTGATGAGAAAGGTGGAAGAAGCTTTGGGAAAAGGAGACCGATTGAAAGCTACTGTTAAAGTAAGTATACCTACCTTTAGCCTAGTTTGATGGTGGTAAAGTGTCAATGCTAATAGGACAACCCCATGCGCATTTGCTGGTGCCTACTAGGAGGTTCAATAGCCCTGGATGTGTCCCTGTAGTGGCAGAAATTCCACTCGGATATATCGTCTGCGGAAAGATCATGGAAACAAAGGAGCTGAAGAATACCGAAAGAATTTTCCATGTCGGGAAAATTGAGAAAGAAACAGACGATGCTTGTCTGGAAGAGCTACGCAGAATGGTCAAGGAAAGCTTTGGAATAGGAGATAATATGGGTGCGAAGATCTACAAAAATAGTTCGAGAATGGCATAAGATAAGAAAGCTCTAGGGATGATGGATTTGACTGCAAAAAGGATTGGGGATGGATGGGAAATCGTGCTGTTCTGAAAGATGAAGACAAGAAGTTGCCTGAAAGCCGAGCTGAAAGTAAAGAAATGGCTCTAAAAAGATTGTACTATCAAGAAAGGAGAATGGATAAAAGTGACGATTTTGCAAATCAGTATTGTGCTAAAATCGAGGATCACATTGCCAAGGATTACCTGAAAAATGGAACCACAGAGGAACTGAAAGTAGAGCGAAAAAGAGAATTTTATCTGCCACATTTTGGTACGGTGAATCCAAACAAACCAAAACTTTGAATAATTTTCGATGCAGCCGCCAAAACACACGGAACCAGTTTTAATTCTGAAACCATGACGGGGCCTGACTCAATAAAACCACCTTCAGGAGTACGAGGGTTGCCCCATTAGAACTTATATATCAAGCGTTTCAATCCCACCGATGTCACCACTGTGATACTGTAAAATACCTGCGAGCAATCAAGAAGACCACAAAAGTTATCAAGGTTAAAAGCGGGAACAAGTCTCCAGCGTATTACCTAGCAGAATATCAATCATCACTGCTTGTGTGGGGGTTTCGATCCCACCGCTGCCACAATTGTGACAGTGCGACATCAGCGAAATATTAAACTATAAAGCAAAAGTGTGAATATTTCTGGCATGGATCAATCCAGCACATATCTTACATGAATCAGCCATAATTACTGCTATCAATCCAATCAAGCTTATGATCCCACCGCTGCAACTGTAGTGAACTTCTGCCAACTGCAAATCAATTGAACGATTAGAAAAGTGTTGAGACTTTTTTCTCCAATGAATAGCCACTTGTCCTGAGCTATCCAGAGTAGATACTATTGCTGGCAAATACCAGGAAAAAAGAAAACCGGCGTACCGGTTTTGTCGAATAGCGGTTGCGGTAAAACTGGTATTAAAAATCGGCTGCGGAAACCGGTCAGCATTGAAAGTTGACTCCGAAAACCGGCACTGGAAGTCGGCTTCGGAGACCGGCGTTGAAAACCGGTCCGAAAACTGTTTTGTATTGAAAGCCGGCTCCGAATACCGACTTCGAAAGTCGGCTCAACAAACCGGTTTCCAGCAATCATTGGAAGCGTGATTTTTGAGAGCCGGTTTTTAGAGTCGGGCTTCCAAAACGATCCGGCTACCAGTACTACTTTGAACACAAGAAACTTCGACTTCAAAAAGAGAACTCCTATCTTTATATCGAAAAGTCGACTTTGAACACAAAAAACTGCGATTATACATAGACAAAAAAAAGTTCGAGAATAATCTCCAAGTTTCGACTTTCAAACACGGAAATTCCAACTTTTATTCTGGAATTCTGAGTTTAAACACGAGATTCAGGCCTTGAACACGAGAAACGGTGACTTTAATCATTAAAAGCTTCAAGTTTTATCTCGACTTTCGACTTATACCACAAAATTTTGACTTGAAAAAAAACTTCGCCTTTAAAAAAGCTGAATTCAGACTTCAAAGACAAAACGCTACAACTTTGAAATAGAAAAGCTTCGATTTTTCGACATTCCGACTTCAACCACAAAATTTTGACGTCAATCACGGAAAACTTCGACTTCCAATTAGGCATGTCGACTTTATATACGGAATGCAGACATAAAACATAGAAAATGCGACTTCAAATCAGAAAAGCTACGATTTCCATTTCGACATTTTGACTCCAACCAAGAAAATTTCGACTGTCGTTTCAAAATTTCGATTCCAAACGCAAAAGATATGGCTTTCATTCCGAAGTTTTAACTTTGAATAAGTACAAAAAGTTTGACTTTTATCCCGAGATTTCGACTTATCAAGACTTTTGTTTCAAAATTTTCAATTCCAATAAGACCAAGACCAAAATTCCAAGCCGTTTTCGAGATATTTGGAAATATGTTATTTCTTGCGACTGTTTCTTCGTATTAGCTCCTATTTCATCAAACATATAACAGGGTTCTTTTTTCTTGAAAATATACTTCAGAATAATCAGACCGAAGATTTCTCAGAAGTTCATTGTAAATTGTGATTTTTCCAGTGGCGTAGATCATAAAAATTCAAATCGTTTCTACCCTCTCACCATACTTTCTACACCACTCGATTATTTGAAAAATACATGACATTTTGGCATTATGATGATCATCCAAGATCACTTAGCATGACACTTCATTTGAAAAGCACACAATTTTTCCACTGATCAGATCGGCTGCGAAACAATGTATAAAAACCCGGGTATTTTACATCACTGAATTATAGTCCTAGCGGTATAAGTAAAATTTCATAAAAATGGCTCTAATTGTGACAAAAGTGTGAAATTTGGTGTGTGGACTCCTAAAAGCATTTCAAAGGTTTTCAGAAGGGGAGCCAAGAAAAATTTTGATTTTAATTTTTTCAGTTTTTTGTGACGTCATTTTTCTTCTTATCTGAGATTTTTGACTTTTGTCTTTGTACTATGGTGAGTAATTGCTTATTCCAAGAAACGGAAGAGAAAATTTGTGAAAAAAATCAATTGAACTGAAATGATGACGTTTTTTGCAAAAATCAAACTTTTCAATTTTGTGTGAAATGTGGATATGTGAAAAATAGAAAAATGCAACTATTCCTCAAAAAAAGCCCTATCAGAAGTTTTTGAAGTGTGTCTCCAAATTCCAAGCCGTTCTCAAGATATTTGGAAAAATATTATTTCTTGCAATTGTTCCTTCGTATTAGCTCTTATTACGTCAAACACATCACAGGGTTCTTTTTTCTCAGAAATATACTTAGGAATGATCGGACCGGAGATTTCTTAGTAGTTTATTGTAAATTGTAATTTTTCCAGTGGCGTAGACGTGGAAATTCGAACCATCTCTACCCTCCCACCGTACTTTCTACACCACTCGATTATTCAGAAAATATATGACATTTTGGCATCATGATCATCTAAGTTCACCTAGTATGACACTTCTTTTGAAAACAAGATGAGATCGACGATCTTCAGCACACAATTTTTCCAGTGATCAGATCGACTGCTAAATATTACTTTTTTTTAAGTATATTAAGTAACATTTATTAATAGGTAAATTTTACATTGATAATATAGTAATAAAAACGGACATTACATTTTGTATCACCTCCTCGATCATCTCCATCATGACTGTTTTAGATACATAATAGTTTATTGTTCCCCCAAACTGAAAATTCTGCACTTTATCAACAGTAAAGTTGGTTGAGTGGCTATCACTGGCGTCGAAGGCATACATGTCATCGCATCTATTTTGTAATTATTGTGGTTTGGAACATAGGAACATACCTACCTATTTGTTTGTAAATATTTATATTTTATTTGACAAGATGATCATCAAAAGCCACCTGTTGTGACATCCTATTCAAAAACTCTGGGGGGGGGGGGACAATCAACTATAATTTATCTAAAACAGTCATGATGGAGATGATCGAGGAGATGATACAAGATGCATTGTTTCGCAGTCGATCTGATCAGCGGAGAAATTGTGTGCTTTTACTTTCCCGGCCCACCCACGAACACGGAGGGAAAGTATTGTAATCGTGCAGAAAAAAAGTTTTGAGATTTCACCGGATATATCCGTTTTGAGGTCCTCCAAGACGATTAAGACCATTTTCAGAATGATATCTGTCTGTGTGTGTGTGTGTGTGTGTGTGTGTATGTGTGTGTTTGTACTAGTGTTTCATCAAGACAAGAAATCTTGTCTCGATGGCTACTTCTTGTCTTGTCTTGAAATTCAAGACAAGAATAGCTAGTACTCTTGACTTGACGATTTCTTGATGGTTGCCTTCTTGTCTTGATGTCGAGAAATCTTGATATTTCTTGATCTTGATGGGGTTCGGATGAAATCGATTAATTTCGTTTTGTATCAGTTCACCGATTGCGTTTACCTTCGCGTTTACCTCATGTTGCATGATTATTGACATCCAATTTTTTTTATGAGCACACAGTGGCGCAACTAGAGTTTTTTCCAGGCAGGTATCAACCCTCAAAAAGGCGCCATATGGTTGCGACCTATGTCACTTGACGTACATTTTCAGTAAATAGGTACTTTTTTTATATAGATTTGGTATGAGAAATGTAATAGATCAACAAAGTGAAGATGGATCGAGCTGCAGGGGGGGGGGGTCCGGGAGGCTGGGGCCCTGGGCTCTAGCTTTGAAAAATCCGTGAGCTGAAGCATCTGCAAAACTGTCAAAAAGGAAAAGGCGTTCTACAGCGTTACCGTTTTTAGTACAATATCGGAGTGACAAAGAAAGTTGATAAGTTTTACCGATATCAATAATAATCGTGGAATCAACAATAATAGTAAAAAACTTGACATGCTTCACTTCGTCTAAAATAGTTTGCATACATTCGTTCGCTAGAGCCGAGATGAACTCGTTTTGGATTTTCCAACTGAGCATCTAGTTAAACATATTATATGTTCTACAGAGGGTTCGTGAGTCCTAATTTTCTCAAGTCCTTTCCTGAAGTTTTGAACTCCCACACGAGCATCCGACCAGTTGTTTGACATTTGCTATTTTGAAACAACCAGCAAACATGACAGAACATTTTTCCGGGACCAGGAGAAAAGACAAGCCAGAACTTTTTCTCCAACCACGTTTTTAAAAATATTTTGTCACTGGAGTCGGGCAGAGAAATTGTTGTTATTGTCTTTCAGACCCGGTTGGCATGGACTATAATATTTGATTATGTCGCGCAGTAGGCCACTTGTGTGAGTAGTGTTCTTGAAAAGATCTGGATCAGTTGAAAAGTCCAAACATAAATTACACCGGTAGCCTCGCCTGTTGTACTTTTCCAATCTTTATTAGGTGATTCCTCGGGTGATTCACCTGCGCCTGATGGTACGCACACTTCAGTGTCATGACCGGAGAGCGCTGTGTCACTGTCACTGTCGCAATCTCCGTCAGCGTCATAAGTCGCAATTCGAATACTTATTGAATTCAAGACTCCATCATCTGCGGAGGACGATTCGGCGATTTCAGGCGGGAAGACACTGTCCTCGTCATCTTCTATAATGGGAACCTCGGGGCGGTCGATCGTGCGATATCCACAAAATTTCTACTCTTCAGCCCTCGAAAACTTGGAGCAGTAAAAAATGAAATGTAGCATTTATTTATTTTATTGCTAACTGGAATGTTATTGTGTGTGTATTGTTGGGTTGTATTAGGATGGGTCTGTGTTCCAGGTGGCTGCCAGATGTGTTGGTCGCAAGTGTCCAGTACAAGGGGCGGCTATTCACCGGGAAATGTGTGATGTTTGCTGGGATGTTTTAAGAGTATATTAGGAGATTGACCCAAAAATGCGCCTTTGCACTTGTAAATCTTGTAGGTGGGTGCGGGTACCTGTAAAACCCCTCCTTTTTGCGCCACTGTGAGCACACGTCTAAAATTTGGAAAAAGCTTTTCAATGCCCGCTATATGTATATACTTGTGATGTATAGGTCAACATAAGGGGTATAATAAATAAAATAAATAAATAACATGGAATGCATACAAGCTTTTGTGAACTAAATATTTTCCCATAATTTTTTTGTAAAACTCCGTTTTTCATTGGGCACTACGCTAAAATTCATCAAAGAAAATGGTCAATTAACTATTCCATAATTAATTTTTTTGTGCAAGGGGGGTGAGTAGAGTAGAAGTAGAGAAAAAATTTTATATTTTACAAAATTTGTCAACATAGTTATAACTGTATTCCCAATAAAAAATGCTTGATACTGAATTTTCTGCGATTTATTCTCATCAAGAAATATCAAGAAATCTTGACACATTTTCAAGAAGTCTTGATTCTTGACACACTAACTCTTGTCTTGTCTTGATTTTCAGACCTCCACTCTTGTCTTGATTTTTTCTTGATTTCAAGACAAGATCAAGACAAGATCTTGAAACAGTCTTGATTTGGTGAAACACTAGACTTTGTACCCCATTAACTGTGGCGACTTGTGCGTGCAACGACCTATGCTGTGGCGTCCGCTCTAGTTGTGGCGTCTTACACACGGTTGCCACAGCAAAAACCTTCACTGTCTTAAAAATAATCACCGCTTAAGGCTAGAACTTATAGAACAGCTTTTATAGAAGCATATTGACTTTGCATATGAAGGAAATCCTCGGATCTTCAAAACTTAGTGGTGTATAAGTGAATTCATCAGGTTGCCACAAGAAATTAGAAGTGCTTTGTGCAAGTTTGGGTATGACACCCATTTGTGACCTCCTGTGCTGAAGCGCCCCCTTGAGTTCACACACTAGTACTAAACCAAGAATATATTCAATGGTGTTGGTTGTTCTTTCGCAATCTGCACACACACAAAATGCATCAGTGTACTTTTGTGGCACCCACCTGCAAAAAGTCGTAGAAAATTCAGATTTTTTAAAATCACCAATACCTGAGCATAAAAAGATATTTCCAAACGTACCCCCTTTGTCCCCACTCACCCCCTTCGACTCCACTCACCCCCTCTCAAAATGACAAATATAATCACCTGCTTTGAGTACGTCAAATTGAAGACATCAAATTCTCTTTGTGAGAAAAATATTATTATTTTTTTTTGTTCAACCCCCCTTTTGCCCCACCCACCCTTAAGTTCCAAATTTCAAATGGCACCACGTACTTCTGATTAACCAGATTGAAGAGTCTTGAATTCTCTTTCTGAGAAAAATATAAAAATCATCAATCACCCCCTGTCGTTCCCACCCTACCCCTACTTATAAAATTTCATGTATATTAATCTACTTTGTGGTACATCAAATTGAAAACATCAAATTCTCTTTGTGAGAAAAATATTATAAATTTTTTTGATCAACCCCCCTTTTGCCCCATCTACCCTTACATTCAAAATATCAAATGGTATCACGTGCTTTTTGGTTCCCCAGGTTGAACACTCTTTCTGAGAAAATTATAAAAATTTGTAATAACCCCCTTTTGCCCCCCTGATTTAAAATTTCATGTAGAATAATCTATTTCGTGATACATCAAATTGAAGACATCAAATTCTCTTTGTGAGAAAAATATTATAATTTTTTTTGTTCAACCCCCCTTTTGTCCCACCCACCCTTAACTTCCAAATTTAAAATGACACCACGTACTTCTGATTAACCCGATTGAAAAGTCTTGAATTCCCTTTCTGAGAAAAATATAAAAATTATCAATCACCCCCTGTCGTCCCCACCCACCCCTACTTAAAAAACTTCATGTATATTGAACTACTTTGTGGTACATCAAATTGAAAACATCAAATTCTCCTTGTGAGAAAAATATTATAAATTTTTTTGATCAACCCCCCTTTTGCCCCATCTACCCTTACATTCAAAATATCAAATGGTATCACGTGCTTTTTGGTTCCCCAGGTTGAACTCTCTTTCTGAGAAAATTATAAAAATTATTAATAACCCCCTTTTGCCCCCACCCCCCCCTAATTTGAAATTTCATGTAGAATAATCTATTTTGTGATACATCAAATTGAAGACATCAAATTCTCTTTGTGAGAAATATATTATAATTTTTTTTGTTCAACCCCCCTTTTGTCCCACCCACCCTTAACTTCCAAATTTTAAATGGCACCACGTACTTCTGATTAACCAGATTAAAGAGTCTTGAATTCTCTTTCTGAGAAAAATATAAAAATTATCAATCACCCTCTGTCGTCCCCACCCACCCCTACTTAAAAAACTTCATGTATATTGAAAAAAACTGAAAATTGCAAATTGAAAACATCAAATTCTCTTTATGAGAAAAATATTATAAATTTTTTTGATCAACCCCCCTTTTGCCCCATCTACCCTTACATTCTAAATATCGAATGGTATCACGTGCTTTTTGGTTCCCCAGGTTGAACTCTCTTTCTGAAAAAATTATAAAAATTAGTAATAACCCCCTTCTGTCCCCACCCACCCTTAATTTAAAATTTCATGTAGAGTAATCTACTTCGTGATACATCAAATTGAAGACATCAAATTTTATTTGTGGGAAAAATATCATGAATTTTTTTGATCAACCCCCTTTTTGGCCTACCCACACTCAACTTCTAAATTTCAAATGGAACCACGTACTTTCGGTTCACTAGATTGAAGAGGATTGAGTTCTTTTTCTGATGAAAATATAAGAATTTATAATTACTCTCTTTCGTCCCCACCCACCCACTTTAATATTTCATGTAGAATAATGAACTTTGTGATACATCAATCAGAAAAAATCATATTCTCTTTGTGAGAAAAACATTTTTTTTCTATTAACCCCTCTTTTGCCCCACCCACCCTTGATTTCCAAATTTCAAATGGAACCACGTACTTTTGCATGGTTCACCAGATTGAAGAGAATTGAATTCTCTTTCTGAGAAAAATATAAAACTTATTTATCACATCCTGTTGTCCCCCCCCCCCCCACATGAAAAAATTCATGTAGGCTTATCTACTTTGTGGTACATCAAATTGAAAACATCAAATTCTCTTTGTGAAAAAAATATTCAAACACCCTTAGCTTTCAAATGAAACCACGTACTTCTCGGTTCATCCGATTGAAGAGAATTGAATTCTCTTTCTGAGAAGAATATAAAAAATATTAATCACCCTTTCTCGTCTTCACCCACCCTTACTTTAAAAACTCATGTAGGATAATTTACTTTGTGATAAATCAAATTGAAAACATCAAATTTTCTTTGTGAGAAAAATATTATAATTTTTTTTAATCAACCCCCCTTTTGCTCTATCCACTCTTTTAAGTTCCAACTAAAAATGATAACTGACACGTACTTTTTGTTTCACCAGATTAGAGAGGATTGAATTCTTTTTCCAAGAAAAATATAAAAATTATCAATCATCCCCTTTGGTCCCTACCCACCCTTTTACTTTAAAATTTCAAATGAAATCACCTACCTTGTGATACATCAGAAGAGAATTGTACTGAGAAAAATATTCTAAAAATTTTCAATTTTCCCCTTTTGCCCCCACCGACCTCTATTTTACAATTTCAAGTAGAAACATCTATAATATGCTGTTCTTCACGTTGCAAATTCAGCACTAGAACTTTTGGAATCAAAAACAAAGTGATAAGTTAGAGGGCTACGGCTACGGCTGATGGGACCTGCAAAGTTTTGGCGCAAATCTATCAGGGTCCATCAGCCGTATACCTTTCCAGCTTTTCACTTTATTTTTGATTAAAAAATTTCTTGTGCTGAATTTGTAACGTGAACGGGCATTACTTTGTGGTACTTACATCAAATTGAACAAAATTATTATCTTTTTTGTTGAGGAAAATATTATGAATATTTCTTATTACCCCCCTTTTGCCCTCACCCACCTCAACTTTAAAACTTCAACTAGAATTAGGTGCCTGCGGTACGCAAAAAAAGTGGCATTTGATGATACAAGCAAGCCATTTTGCACAGTTGTTGTCCACACCCATTAGAAAGTTTTGACCCGCAGCACCTAAAAAATGTTCCCTTAGGACTCGAGATTTTAGAGGGCAAAGGGGACCCCATGAAAAAATCTAAAACATTTTAAATAAAGCCTGATTAGTGAATCTCAGTGTCAACATAAGCATACACTGTCATTTTCAAAATTAGGTTAAAAATAAAAGAGTCATTTTTGAGCGTCATACAATATATTTTATCAATATCAGAGTACAAAACATGTAACCCACAACCTGTATAGTAATTATATTTAAATAAACCGTCACAACGAAATTGGTGAAAATGTGATTAGGAAATGCCGAGTTTACAATAGAGTATTATATTTTGAAAAAAATATTTTGTTTTCGATGGGAACAGAAACTACATTGAAAAATAACTGACCCATATTTTTTTGTTTAGCCAGAAATCGAATCGTTTGGCCGCAATAAATAAACGAAACTCTTAAATTCTTACTAGTTCTGACGTCATTTACAAAGGCAGTCACAAGTAGTTGATCTTCTTTTATCGATTACGCCCAAACGATTCGATTTTCGACCGAATAAAAAAATACGGGTCAATTATTTTTCGATGTAGTTTCCATTTCGACAAAAAAACATTCTAGTATAATACTCCATTACGTTAATTTCACAGGGTGTCCATATGTCCATGGTTATGTTTTATGCTCTGCTATTGATAAAAAAATATTGTATGAAACTCAAATGACTCCTTTTACTTTGAATAATATTTTGAAAATGACAGTGTATGCCATGAGTGTATGCTTATGTTGCCAATGACATTGGTGAAACATTTACGTAAAACATCAAACACGACAAATTATCCTACCCGTAGTTTAGGAGGATATCTTAAATAATATTTCCAACATGTCAAAAAATGCGCCAATATTTCCAATAAAATTTAAAAAAAAGTTCAACTCTACGCGCATTCGTTCTCGAATTATCGATTTTCAACTTTCGGAATTAATAACCCTGTACAAAAATGACCAGAAGGGGGGTGATATCGTAACCATGGTAATTACGATGTGACATGAAGTTACTGATGTTACGTCAAGATCCCCGAATTGGTAAACGCATCGTATCCGCCACAGCATGCTTCATTTCAACCCATTCCAAAAGCGAATGCTGACGTCCACCGGGTGGCAGCCCCCTTGGGGGTCGTTGGGGTGAATTTTTTCGTGGGAAGGTGTATTAGAGTGAGTTTATGCATATCTGCCAAATTTACGTCAATAATATGGCCAATAAGAGAATTGCAATAAAAAAATGTTAATTTTTAAAAAAATCACATAGCCTTTGAAAAGAAAGAAATATTTGAAAATTAAAAAACCATTTCGGGATATTATTGCTACCTTTCAAAAAACGATATTATAAATAATCTACAATTTTTTTTAGAAAAGTGACACAACGTTGACAATTTACCCTTTTGACCCTCTTCCTTTTGGCGCACTGTATATCATGTACATTTTCAATTATGAAACTATCCTTTACATCATCACGTAGCCGAAGTAGGCCCTATCTGGCGTTGTCGAGGGCGTTGTCTTCCTTTTTGAAATCGGAGAATTTTTGTTCGAGATATTCCCATTTTACAAAATGCGGAAATTTTCATTACCCCTATTCACTTTTGAGCAGTTTATAAAGGTATGTATGTACCTACATGGAAGAAAGGGATAGTACAGAAACTTGAATTTGAGGCAAAGCAACAATACTTAATTATTACCATTTAAAACAAAAATAGAGTAATACTTATACACACTTCTTTCTAGTCCGGTGGTTAAGCGTCCCAACTATGCATTTTGAGCTTAAGCAGTGCGCTTTTGGGGTTTGATTGGGGGTCCCTCAACCTTAATTACAAGAGTTGGAGACATCGGTGCACTCGATGCGGAGGGGGTCTGGGGGGCCCTTGAAAGTTGAAGGTGTGGGGCTTCCCACCAAATCACCATACCACCACGTAATTTCTACTTGGATGTCATCAAAAGACTCTAACCTACACATTGACAACATTTGTTACCATGTCCCAACAGTTCTTCACACTGAAAAAAATTAGTTCTTATGACAGATCGGAAAAAACAGTTTTTCTCAATTTTTCATCCCCACAACGAATAAACTGCCAGGTGTGGTGTCATTTTGGAGTAAACGGCATCCTCTGATTTCATTCACCGAGTCAAAATGTTTGTGAGACCACCGTGCCAAGAATGACACGCCAAGAAGTGAGCATTTTTGAGCACCTCATTCAACAGTAGTTTCTTGGCTGATACCAATCGATATGATTGATAATTTTGTCATGGATCAATAACTTGAACTCTTTTGTAACGGTAATGCATGTGAATGAAACTCGACACGAGCGTGGAGGCTTGGAAAAAAATAATTTTCTCCAGCGGTCGAATTTATTTCACGCCTACTGAGCGTTAGTTTGTTGGGCTCAGGCAGATAGCGTTTGGATAGCTTTGGAAGCAAAATTTCCATATCTTTTTGAAAAGTTGAGCAGTTTAATTCTGGAAATCGATTTATGAATCATCAATGATTGTTTTGCCGGTCAGTACCCACATGGTGGTTAACTGCAGAGGTGATGGCTAACGACGGAGGAAATTTAACGTCCAAGATCTTATTTTCTGCCACTATGACAGTTATTTTCACGGTAGTTTTTATAAAATTATTTCTTCTCCAAATATAAGAAAACTAACACGTACAAAATGATAACAACCTTGAAGGTTGGTAGAGGAAAATAGAAAATAACACTTTAAAAGTTGAATGCCCTCCGTCGTCAGCCATGATCCCTGCAGTTAATCCCCATGGGGGTACCTAGTGACTGTCAAAATAATCTCTGATGATTCTCAAATCAGTTTCCAGAATTATGCTACTCAGCTGCATAGACAGATATGGAAATTTTGTCTCCGAACCTATTCGAACGCTGCCTGCCTGAGTCCAACAAACTAACGCTCAGTAGACGTGAAATAAATTCGACCGCTGGAGAAAATTATTTTTTTCCAAGCCTCCACGCTCGTGTCGAGTTTCATTCACATGCATTACCGTTACAAAAGAGTTCAAGTTATTGATCCATGACAAAATTATCAATCATATCGATTGGTATCAGCCAAGAAATTACTGTTAAATGAGGTGCTCAAAAATGCTCACTTCTTGGCGTGTCATTCTTTGCACGGTGGTCTCACAAACATTTTGACTCGGTCAATGAAATCAGAGGATGCCGTTTACTCCAAAATGACACCACACCTGGCAGTTTATTCGTTGTGGGGATGAAAAATTGAGAAAAACTGTTTTTTCCGATCTGTCATAAGAACTAATTTTTTTCAGTGTGAAGAACTGTTGGCACATGATAACAAATATTGTCAATGTGTAGGTTAGAGTCGTTTGATGACATCCAAGTAGAAATTACGTGGTGGTATGGTGATTTGGTGGGAAGCCCCACACCTTCAACTTTCAAAGGCCCCCCAGACCCCCTCCGCATCGAGTGCACCGATGTCTCCAACTCTTGAAATTAAGGTTGAGGGACCCCCAATCAAACCCCAAAAGCGCATTGCTTAAGCTCAAAATGCATAGTTCGAGCTTTTTTTGGCGCTTAACCACCGGACTATTCCATTCGATCGATAACTTACTATATGGCTCTCCATACACACAACCATAACTTAATTTGCTGTGGCACCTTCGCCTCGATGCACAATATTCAGTCCTATAACCCAATTATGGCAACTTCGTCATAAGGTAGGGATATAGGAATATTTCGTTTTATTTGATTATTGCGCATGCATCAAAGACAAATTAAAATAAAATCGTCAATTGAAAATACGTTAAATAAAATGTACCCACTCAAGACAACATCAACCACAAAGTAAGTAGGTAAGCCTTTTCTACCGTCTATTTAATGGACATTGGAAATGAAAAATAGAGAAGTGAACTAGTGCATGTTGGCAACACTGGTTGAAAGTTCGCGCTCAATTAGCCTATTGGCTAGTTCGTCGTGCTCATGAGCTGTGCCCTGTGCCGTTACTGCCGTTGACTGTTTGCTGCTGAAGTATTTAGCACCTAGCAGGAAGTTAAAGCAGAGCCGTTGAAGTTCGCACCAGGCCATTTTGTTGGATCCTGATTCAATTCCTGTATGTGAATGTGTGTATTCAATGAATGCTGAGATTTGAATCGCTCTGGGTCGTGCAATGTAGTTCTACATAAATATTTTATTTTCATTTTTGCCTCAATTAAAATTCAAGTTCAAAAATACATTTGAACTCAATCATGTTGTCTTCATGTATTTTTTCTATTTTATTTTCATTTTTGCATTAAAATTCCAGTAGAATCAAGCTTAGTCTATGTATTTATTTTCTTACAATCAAGCTTACAATGTATTGTTTACCCAGCGTATATTTCTATCACTTCTCATTTTTAACTTGACATTCAAGCTCAATTATGTTCAGTCTGCATCGACTTTTTCGCTTATATAAATTGTTTACCCGATGTACTTCTATTTTGTTCTAATTTGTGCCTCAACATTCAAGCTCAATAACTATGTTCTTGTTAAGTCATCATGCATTTTCCCTTTGTTACATGTATTGTTTGCCTAGAGTGTATTTCTATTTTATTCTTATTTTGCTCAAAATTTAAGAACCTACCTAATCAAGTTCGGTTCTTAATGTATTTTTTATGTTACATGTATTGTTTGCCAAGCGTGTATTTCTATATTATTTTTATTTTCACCTCAAAGACTAGTCTTTAATGTATCTGTTCTCGTTTACTAGGTATGATTGTTTGCCCAATGTATTTCTACTTTGTTCGAAGTTGTGCATCAACATTCAAGTTCAATTATGGTCACTCTTCATGTATTTTTTTTACTTAACATTCAAACTGAATTATGTTCAGTCTGCATCTACTTTTTCTCTTTTATATATAGTTTACCCGATGTATTTCTATTTTATTCTAATTTGTGCCTCAACATTCAAGCTCAATAACTATGTTCTTGTTAAGTCATCATGCATTTTCCCTTTGTTACATGTATTGTTTGCCTAGAGTGTATTTCTATTTTATTCTTATTTTGCCTCAAAATTCAAGAACCTACCTAATCAAGTTCGGTTCTTAATGTATTTTTTATGTTACATGTATTGTTTGCCAAGCGTGTATTTCTATATTATTTTTAATTTTACCTCAAAGACTAGTCTTTATTGTATCTGTTCTCGTTTACTAGGTATGATTGTTTGCCCAATGTATTTCTACTTTGTTCGAAGTTGTGCATCAACATTCAAGTTCAATTATGGTCACTCTTCATGTATTTTTTTTTACTTAACATTCAAACTGAATTATGCTCAGTCTGCATCTACTTTTTCTCTTTTATATATTGTTTACCCGATGTATTTCTATTTTGTTCTAATTTGTGCCTCAACATTCAAGCTCGATAACTATGTTCTTGTTCAGTCATCATGCATTTTCCCTCTGTTACATGTGTTGTTTGCCAAGCGTGTATTCTATATTATTTTCATTTTTACCTCAAAGGCCAATCAGTAATGGAGCTGTTCTCGTTCACTATGATTGTTTGCCCAATGTATTTCTATTTTGTTCTAAGTTGTGCCTCAACAATCTAGTTCAAATATGTTCACTCTTGCAAAATATTTCTATTTTATTGTTATTTTTGCCTCAAAATTACACTATCATGTTCAGAATTGTTTTTTTTTCCATTACATTTTTATATTGCTATACAATACAATAATATTATGTAGAAGTAGATAAATATAGATAGGTAACTTTTTTTACTATAGACTGTAGACCCCATAGCCTATGACGTTTCCAATTACATCTTTAGTTTTGAAATGTTCATGAAATATCAAGGACTAGGTTCTTTTCCTATCTTTTGCACCTAACCTTGACTGAACTGCACTTCCGGAAATAATCGGAAGAGCCATCAACATTTGATTTTCAAATACGACACCATATTGTTTAATATTAGCATTAGGATAGATATTATATCTCCGCGAGACTCCCTATCAAACATAAAAAGGCCTCTCTAAATCAAGGAGTTTAAAAATTTGCCCCTCCCCTCTTCCCCGGTTTCAAGGATGTGAGGGATTAAGTGTCATGGAATTTTCTTGTCCCCGCGAATTCTCTTATCCAACCGAAAAATGCCGGTTTAGATCGGAGCTACTTGGAAAAAGGGGGTGGTTTTTGAAAGAGTGGAGTGAGGTGGGGGTTGCTGGGGAATTTGTGCAAGGCATATACTTAGGAGATTTTCTCTCCGCAAGTTTCCCTATCAAACAAAAAAAGGCTGCTCTAAATCGAAGAGGTTAAAAAATTGGCCCCTTTCCTCTTCCCCTGTTCACGGATGTAGGGGATGGAAAGTGTCATGGAATTTTCTTGTCCCCGCGAATTCTTCTATCCACCCGAAAAATGCCGGTTCAGATCGGAGATAGGTACTTAAGAAAAGAGGGTAGTTTGAAGGAGTGGGGTGATGCAGGAGTTGGTGGAATTTGTGAAAGGTTTATAGAAGATTTTATCTCCGTGAGTTTCCTCTTGAATAAAACACTAAAAGGCCAAGGGGGTAGTTTTGAAAGGGTAAGGTGGGGTGCGGGTTGGTTGAATTTGTGCAAGGTATTATGCGAGTTTTCTCCCCGCGCGTTCCTCTCTCAAACACAAAAAATCCGCTCAAAATCAGAGAAATAAAAACTTTTTGCCCCCCCCCCCCCCTCACTCGGTTTTGCGAGAGGGGAAAGGGACATTTAGTTTTCTTCTCTTCAAGAGTTCCCTATCCTAACCGAGAAATTCCGGTTAAGATCGGAGATTCTTGGGAAAAGGGGGTAGTTTTGAAGGGGTGGGGCGGAGTGGGTGTTGGTTGAATTTGTAAAAGGTACAAAAGAGGTTTTCCTCCCGCGAACTTCTCTATTTAACATAACAATTCTCTTGAAATCATAGAAATTAAAACTGTTCACTCTCTCACCTGGTTTCGGGGGGGGGGGGGGGGATGTTGAGAAACATTGAGTTATCTTCTCTTCGCAAGTTCCTTCATCCAACCGAGAAATTCCGGTTCAGATCGGAGCAACTTGGAAAAGGCGGTAGTTTTGAAGGAGTGGGGGTTAGTTGAATTCGTGCAAGATACATGGGAATGTGTACAAGGGAGTGTGTGTGAATGGGGCTATCGGCCAGTCTAAACAGATTCAAAATCTTCCAAAGCAATCCAAAACTGTCGCGCTTTGAAAATTGTTAAAAATATCGACATAATCACTTAGACACTATAGACAAGACACCTTTGATACACAAACTATACACCGAATTTTGACGTCTTCGATACACAAACTATACACCGAATTTTGGCGTCTTCGATGCACAAACTATACACCGAATTCTGGCGTCTTGGATGCACAAAAACTTGACACCTAATTGTGGCAGCGACGCCACTAGTTTGTTATATGCACGAATATTCGGGGACATGCTGCGCCGCCCCCATGGAGTGTATAACCAAATGGGTCAGTTTTACGGGTTGCTAACGCAAAGGGGTACCCAACCTACATGGTTTCATCAAAGCTGCCACAATTTGGTTTGATGCACGGTTGCCACAAACCTACACCGGCGGGTATGTGTGTGTGTGTGTGTGTATGTGTGTGTGTCTGTCTGTGATCTTCCACGATAACTGCCGTAACGTTGACTGGATCGACTTGATATTTGGTATACAAACATGGTTGTTTCCTGAAAAGAGCCCATTAGTTTTTGGCTGTCATCTGTCAAACCCAACTGTCACTATCATCAAATGTCAGAAGCTATATCTCACGGAACTCAACTTGCAATATGTCATTTGAAAGCCCTTGAAAAACTGTATTCAGAACAGTTAGAAACATTGCCCTATCTGTCATCTGTCAAATAATAAAAAATGTTAAAGTTCAAAACTTTACCAATTAATTATCCAAAATCTATCCGATGGATTGGAACCAGATTTGGCAGGAAGCAACACAACATAAGAGTCAAATTGAGGCCGCAGTTGCAGTTTTCCACCATTCTCCAGTTGAGCGTAATGAATTTTCGAAATTTCTCCTGGCCGTTGCCACTCAGGAGGGGCTCTTGCCGGTGTTTCGACCAGCACGACTCGCTTTTGTAGCAGGACTCCACTCAAAAATTTATTCCTGCTCGGGGATCGACTTTTTTTTGGGAATTTCAACTGATATAGAAAGTAGATTGTATTGAGCGTCGTGCAGGTCTATTTTCAGAGTTGACACGGTTTCGGTTTTCCGACTGTAATTTTTTCAAAATGAGATTTGCACATTCCGTGAATTTGAGAAAAACGCAATGCAAACTTCTACATGCGGTAAGCCCCACGAAATATTAATTTTAGGTGCAGACATGCTGTGAATAAAAGTTAGAGAAAAGATCGAGCTAATTTTTGGAGGAAAAATTTTTGAAATCGGATCAACAGTTGCCGAGTTTTCCTCTCTGGAAAAACTGCAAATTTTCCAACTTTTTATTCCGTGAACAGATTTCTTGGAATTGTTTTTTTTTAGAGAATAGATAACTGGTTTTTGAACATTTTCCAATAATTTCTCTCCAATTTCCCGGAAATTTTCCTCCTGAAAATATAAAACCACTCATGCGATCGTACAAATTAAGCGGTTCTGTCACGATAATTACCGAATTATTGATCCGATCAAATCGAAATCAGGTACGGAGGCCTAAGTTCAGCCTGGAATGTTCTGATTAGACTTTGGGTGGATGATTCTGATCGGAAGCCCTCAGGTGGCACATTGGGTCTGGGTTTGTCCGCCCAAGCTCTAAATTGAAAATATAGAGTTGAAATTTGACACACAGATGCAGTGAAAGTTTTCAATCAAGTTTTTGTAATTTCATCATCATATCTGGAGTAGGAACAAAAAAAATAAGGAACCAGCATTGCATTTTTGAGATATCACAACAGTAAGCTACCTAGTTCTACCTTTTGGATCATTTCATCACCTTGGAAAACTGACCTAACCTGTCATTTTTTCTGTCCGCTCAACAATGGATGCAGGATGCTCGCTAAACGCTCGACTAAATAGAATTTTTTCATCAATTTCCAAATCGAATCGCCCCCTCCCGAAGGGACACTTCGATCAAAATCATTACTGACGTCTCTGGATACCGCCGGGAAAGTTTTGTGTCGCTCCACAACAGATTTTTAAATGAAGTGTCATGCCAAGTGATCTTGGATGATCATCATAATGCCAAAATGTCATGTATTTTTCAAATAATCGAGTGGTGTAGAAAGTATGGTGAGAGGGTAGAAACGATTTGAATTTTTATGATCTACGCCACTGGAAAAATCACAATTTACAATGAACTTCTGAGAAATCTTCGGTCTGATCATTCTGAAGTATATTTTCAAGAAAAAAGAACCCTGTAATATGTTTGATGAAATAGGAACTAATACGAAGAAACAGTCGCAAGAAATAACATATTTCCAAATATCTCGAAAACGGCTTGGAATTTTGAGAAACACTTCCATAACTTCTGATAGGGCTTGTTTTGAGGGATAATTGCCTCTTTCAATTTTCCACATATTCACAGTATTTTTTGAAAAAAATGGAAAAAATTGATTTTTACAAAAACCGCCATCATTTCAGTTCAGTTAATTTTTTTCGCAAATGTTCTCTTCCGTTTCTTGGATTGAGCAGTTACTCACCATAATACAAAAGCAAAAGTAAAAAATCTTGGATAGTTGCAAAAATGAAAGAAAAAATAAAAAAATGACGTCACAAAAAATTAAAAAATCAAAATCAAAATTTTTCTTGGCTCCCCTTCTAAAAACCTTTTAAATGCTTCAAGGAGTCCACACACCAAATTTCACACTTTTGTCACAATTAGAGCCATTTTTACGTGTACCGCTAGGACTAATTTCGAAATTCCGAATACAAAAATGTCTACTATATTATATTGTATTTGAGATTTGGACTTCAAACTCAAAAAACTTCAATCTCGACTACCGATTCCAACTACAAATTTCAACGTAACACGGAAACTTCGACTTCACTAAAAAAAATGTCGATTCCGAACGCATGAAGCTTCGACTTTTATATAAAAATTTCGACGGCTAAACCCGAATATCGTTTATAATGTCGAACTTGTATATGCCATTGACGTTTTTAATTCAGTGGGATGACTTTTTGGAGCAAAAATAAAGTGACAAACTGTGGGACTACGGCTACGGCTGATGACACCAGCAAAGTTTTGGAGTGAAACTATCGGTGGCCATCAGCCGTATCTCCCCAGCGATTCAAGTTGTCACTTTGTTTTTGCTCCAAAAAGTCATTCTACTAAATTAAAAAGTGAACAAGATATAGTCAAGATCCCGGGTTCAATGTCAAAGTTCCGATAGTAAGCCGAAATTCTATTCAAAGTCTGAACTCCAAATTTAAACTAAAAATTACTGGTCCAGAATCGCAATTTCACGTTTGAAGTGGGAACTTCGACTTCAAAATCAAGATACCGAGCTTGTAAAAATATGGATTATTATTGGAAGTCGACACTTGGAGTCCACCGTCACAATTTCGAGTTCAAAACCGAATTCTCATCCTTGAAGTCAAAATTCACTCTCCAAAGTTGGAAATCCGTGTCAAAAAGTTCAGATTTTGAGTTCCGAATTAAACTTGTTCGAATTGGAAGCGAAAACGCCAAATTAAAAGACAGAGTTCTAAGATAAGAGCCAAAATCTCGAGTCCAGAGTCAAAACTCCAAGATCGTCATGTGGAGCTTGAAGTCGCGATCCCTAGTTCACAGTAAAAGTTGTGAAGGTAGTCAAAATTCTATTAGGAGATGAATTCAAAGTCGTACAGTGATGTCGAAGTCAAAACTCTGAGATCATGAAGTCAATACGAGAATAAAGTAGGTACAATAGTGAAAATCAAGTTGAACGTTCAAAACTGGAGTCGAATTTATAATTTGAAAATTGCAATTCTGAGTTTGGAATTTGCATAAGTGGAAATTTTGTGTTTTTTGTAAACACTCCAAATTTGTAGAGATCTGGATTTGCGAGCTCAAAATACCTATAGGCTTTGAAAGTGAAATTTTGTCTTTGGAGGATGTGAGATTTTGATTTCAAACTCGGAAAGTTGACATTTGAGCTCAACGTTTTGACTTCCAATAGAATTTTGATCTAACTGTTAGTCGAGCTCGCCATTTTCAACCCAAAGCTCGAGTGTTGACATAGACTCGAAACTTGACTTCAGTTTCAGTAATTTTGACTTAAAAGCTCGGGATTGCAACGTTCAAGTTAGATGTTCGACTTTGGCTCAGAATTTCCAATTTCTTGAAGTCGGAATATCGTATTTTAAACATGGAGCTGACTTTATTCTGACTGACAGTTTTGATTCCAAATCACTATTCAATCCTGCGTTTTCGTCTTTATTTGGGAGGGTGATGTACATTCCGAAGTACATTACCCTTCCAAATAATTTCATTCACGTCAACGACTTGGCAACGATAAATTACGTATTTTTGTCTTTGCTGTCGAAATTTTCAGTTTTAAGTTGGAGTTCAAGGTTTGATTGTCAAAATTTTCACTTAAAAACTCGGAATTTTGAGTTTGAGTGTGAAAGACGGATCGCGATTCTGAACCCGACATTATAAACTCGGAATTTTTCACTGCCAAAACTCGAAGTTTTGACTTTCAATCAAATTTTGACTCCACTCTTGAAACTTTGACTTCGAACTCGAGATTTCTACTTCAAAGGCGGCAATATAAACTCGGAATTTTAATTCTTAGGTTGGAATATTTCCAGACTTGGAATCGTGACTTCCATGTTGAAAATTCGACTATAACATCAAACTTCAAAACTCGATTCGGAATTTTGTACTAATTTAGGGAATTGACTCTGCTGAACTCAGAATTTTGACCTTTAACTTGGCTTAGGTAACCATACTAGTTTTCCCCTTTCGGAAATGTCGGCGTCATGTCGCCATCATCAACAAGAACTGCACCAGCTTTACCTATTTTTGCCAAATATCCTAATTTTGGGTGATCTGGCGGCAAAAGATGTAGGAAGGCATTTTGAAGCCAATGAAATTCCCAACAGTTTGGTTTTCAAATTATTCTTCTGCAACTCACGGTCTTTGAGATAGAGCTTCTGGAAGCGAGAGTCATTGTCGTGAAACTCCATGGCCACTTGACTCGAAAAACTGAAATTTCGATGTGACAAAAAATTTTCAAAATGAGATTTCTCAAGAATCCTTCATGCTATAGCTGCGGTTATGGTCCTAAACTCTTCCTCTTGAACCGTAGACTACAAATATTGAAGAGTAGAAAACGTCACATTGTACAGATACAGAGTGTACTGAGGGAATCAAATCCGATCAGAGGAATTTGACATATTTCTTCGAGTCCAATATCAATATGCATTTGCTGTGTAAGCTTCACTAATACACTCAAGAAGTGGTCAGCTCACAGCTTTCCTGTAAAATGTTTCAAAGACCCTCTGAAGTCATCAAAATTTACAGTTGCAAGAAATGTATGTTACAGTATATTATATACCAAGGGACCAAAGTGAATTTTCGATATGGGGATTTGGACCTAAAGGGCCCTCGAGCAACAAATTTCACTCAAGGGATTGAAAATTCACTTTGGTCTTTTGGTATATGGTGAATATACCACGCCTAGCCTGAAATGAGTTCAACCCAAAAGTACGTGCACCTCCTAGATTATTGTATTTTCTTATTCTACGCTATCTTGGGATTATTTCAACACAAAAATTAAAAAAATCGGTAGAGCCGTTTTTCAATAATATCATTTTTTGACACAATGGCCTAGATGCTAGTTGCTAAAAAAATGTTTGCACCTTAAATTTTATGATGCCAAGATGCCACTCAACAGAGGTGTCAATTGACCCATTCTCTTTCTATTCAGACTAGTAGCATTGGTGCCAACCAAAACGGGGGGTGTATACAGGGTGAAAAAAGAAAGAAGTCAAAAATTATCATTTCATTATTATTTTATGAAGTGGAAGATTGGAAATTGTCACAAATTATCTACATTCATCCTACTCCCAACAAACGGTTCTTGTATGTGTTCAACCGTTTCTGGAATATCAAAAAAAAAAACAGAAGTTCTTATACATAGAAATAATTATTTTTTTCAATCCGTGACTCTCCAAATATTGTGGTGAAACTTGTCATTTCTATAATAAACAGCTTGAAAAATAAAATAACATTGGTAGTTAACCTTTGGGTCAACTATTTTCACTAATAAATTTTTTTAAGGCAATTCTGAGACTTGTAAGTAATAATTCTCAAGATCTTAACAAACAATAATTCTAGCATAAAATAATCCCCCCATTCTGAAGAACGATTGTTGACATTGTCAATCGGGTCTCTTTTGATTCCACACATTTGTAGTTCCCATGATGGTTTTTGTAATGGTTTAAATATCATATAGAATTAGGTTTTGTCTATATTATCAACCCAAACTTTTTCGGAAATCACTTATTAAAATTCAATATCATGCCTGAAGAGGTTTGTTCTTAGGATTATGTCTAGTGCTGTTATGAAATAAAATGCAAAATTGACCCATCATGAGCCCTCAAAATGTGTGGAAGCAAGAAAGACAAATTTCAAAATGGAGTTGGATTGGTGAAATATAAGGCGGATCAATTATTCCAGTGGGCTTATTCCGTAACAGAAATTGATCAATCAGGTTGTCTTTGAAAGCTACAGGGAAGTACTATGGATTGATCATAAAAATATTTTCTAAATTCAAGAACCTTTTTTCGAAACTTGAATTTAAAAAAAACAACACCTTCAATTCATAGTAAATATATGAGGAATCTTCATTCCCCATTGAGACCATATTACAAGCCTAGGAGATAGTCACTGGTGAAGATACATATTGTGGCAGAACGGCTTAGAATTATAAAATAAAGGGGAATGAAATATTTGGGAGTAAAATTAGGACTACGGGCGGTAAAGGAAAGGAAAGAAATTTGGTTGAGGAATGCGAAATATATCGATTTTTGCCGGCCAGCATCGGAGTGACACCGGATGCAAGAAAGCATGCAGGCATCGACGTTTGTAGGCCGGAGAGGGTTGTGACGGGAGACGGGGTGTGGGAAAATAAGATAGGTCCAAGAACAGCGACGCGGGGAAGAGATTCGAGTGGTAAGAGTCGAGCACGACGGGTGTATTTTGCGGGAAGATAACTAATATTTTTGAAGAAGAATAAATTAAGAAAAGTGCTAAAACACTGTGATAGATTTGTAGTAAATCAGTGACGTGGAAGGAAAACCTTAAGGCAAGTCTGATTTCTATTGTAATCGAATGCGAATGGTTTAAATAAGGTTGAAGTGATTGTTTTGGTTTAAAAAAATGATAGTAGGTTTTGTTTGATCTTTTGAACAGCCATGATAAGCGTCAAGCCGATTTGAATTCTTTGTAATTGCTCTGAGCTTTTAAAATGCGGCCCCTTGTTTTCAGATAACTACCTTCCAGATGCAAGAAAAAGGGTGAAACCTCAGCAACCCTTTTAAGAGATTTGGCTTCCGACAGAGCATGATTTTGTAGACTCTATTAGCTGAGACAAGCACTAGCAGTATTTATGCAAATCAAATCTGGGCAAAATCTTGATTACGCGTTATTTTCCCCATAGAATAAGATATGTAACCCTTTCGCGCGACAAAGAATTTAAAGGCATGAGGCCGAGTTTCCAAAGAGAAACCCCTTGAGTAATGCTAAGAAAATTCAGTGTCGTTTCGAAACACTCCAAGATAAGAAATGAACGGGACATAAAATCAATTTTGCAGGCTAATTAATTAGAGGCTCATTGCGATGACTTGTATTCCGTATTGTAAATTTGTGTAATGGTATTGAACCTAGCATGAAACAGATCTGCTGATAAGTCTTTGAATTATAGACTATAGCACCAGCTGGATATAAAATCTATGGAATATCAACACTCAAATTTTATGTAAATTATTTGATCAATAATTAAACTAATGGCTATAAATTCGAAAGATCAAGACAAGACTCAGCGAACAACAATCTCTCTCTAAGTACAATTAAACCGTAAAGATTTCTCTTCGTACCAGGGTATTATTTTTTTTTATTTCGTATAACAATACAAGAATAATGATTAAGTAGGTATGTATATCTAGTGCTTGAAAAACTCATAATTCAATGTCCAGATGTCTTAAATATTGGACTGCCTCAGGAGCAGCTGTATGTAGAGTGGGAAGGCCAGGGACGAATTTCCGTATAGGGCATTCGGAAATAATGTGTGAAGTCGTCTGTTCGGCTGCACCGCAATCGCATGATGGTGAGTCAAGGAAGCCCCATTTGTGCATGTGATACGCACATTTACCGTGAGTTGTCCGGAAACGATTCAGGGATACCCATTCTTTACGCCGAAGATCAAATCCAGGAAGAGTTGTGGTCGGATCGTTGACTAAGTATTTATTTGTGACCTCAGAATTGTCCCAAACTTCTTTCCATTTTTCTTTGATATCAAAATCGTCTGTGTTGTCAAATTGTGGTATTCTCGACTTGAGTCTCGTTTCTGGTAAACTTTGAAGTTCTTCATAAAGTGATGAGTTCTCGAATGAACGGCATTTCTTCAGTTCACGGACTGCTGAAGCCTCGCGTCTAAGTTGAGGGGGAGCGATGTTTGACAGCACTGGGAGCCATGGTAAGGGTGTTGATTTGACTCCGTACCAGGGTGAATGGGCGAAAGGGAAGAAAGGGTTGAAACAAAAACTGGAAAAAGGATAAATGAATTAGGCAGGGAATTAAACTCAAGTATACTAGGAAATCGATTCACCCATAATTCTGAAAATTAGGAAGAATGAGAACGGAATTAATTCGCAAGGGTTGAACAAATTCGTCGTAGGATTGCACTCGAAATTAGGATGTACTTTTCTTTCAGAAACCGAATGTAAACTGAATAAAACAATTCCGAACGCTAGCTGAATATCAGCACGTCAGGAAATTATAAAATGAACAATTAAGGTGAATTTAATTAAGTTGGCGATGATTGATTAATTTGTAATAAAATTGAGGTGTGGTTAAATGACTTTGTTTATTTTTCAATATTTATTTAATTCATTCCCTTTAAAAAGAACGTGAGGTTACTACTAGAGTAGGCTTGAGGTATTAGCACGACGTGAAGCTGAGGTAGGTGTAATCGGGTTAAATAACTTAGGTAAAGGTAAAATAAAATCTACGGCACAACGAAATACGACTTAGGGTAATTAGACGCATCACAGCTTAATTAATTTATTGTAGGGAAGGAAGGGGATATCACAAAATTGGGGCCGGTGACGAGGTTTATCACAAAATGTTAGTGACGCAGAACGTTACAAATGGTTACCGTGAAGCAGGATTATTACAAAATAGTTGTCGTGATGACCAGAATCTTACAAATGGTTGTCGGTGACGCAGAACTTTACAGTAGGTCCAGTGACTAGGATACTTACAGTTGGTGCCGTGACCAGGATTTTACAATATGCCATACTGACATACTGCATAAAATATTTTACGAGATGATAAATACAAATTACATGAATTATGATTATGAGAAACAAGAAGCAAACATATAACAAAGAGTACTCTACCTATAGCTCTAGAAATAGATTTGAATGTTTAATCTTTGTTGAGAAATATGACCGCTAGAATTGATTCGGCAACATCTTATTTCACCAATCCAACTCCATTCAAGCATAAGTGTAGATAAGTTCAGGCGATTTACAGGAATTCGCTTGCTTTGTTCAAAAAATGATGGTTTTCGACTTTTTTCCCACCCTGTATATACCACGGGACTGTTTAGAACTAATGGCTAGTCTGAATCGAATCAGAATGATTTAATCAACACATCTGTTGAGTAGCGTCTTGGCATCATAAAATTTTCAAGTGTCAACATTTTTTTAGTAACTAACATCTGGGCCATTTTGTCAAAAAATGTTAAAAACAGTCATTATTGAAAAACGGCTCTACCGATTTTTTTCATTTTTGTGTTAAAATAATCCTTAGATAGTGTAGGGAAAATAAGCACAAAAATCTAGGAGGTGCACGTACTTTTGGGTTGAACTCGTTTCAGGCTAGGCGTGATACTATACATATTATATTAGAACACGAGAATAGAAGAACACGTGACTTTCAGTGCATCAAGAGTGCGTGGTTTTCACAACTCTAAGGTCGGTCTTTCTTTAATTATTGTATCGTAATTTTGGCTTCCATCCACTCACCAAATCATGCATTTCGATACCTATTTTGTCCGCAAAATTATTGTACATAACACGAAATGCTTTGTTCTCTTTGTTATCAACGGGCTTGCATAACCCGCAGTTTTTTCCCTTTGAAATCAAGGTGCTTCGCACAGCTTTGAATTTTGTGTAATTTATCTACTCCCAAATGATCTCAATGTTGACGGCAACGGCCGTAAATCTAGTGGGTGTGCTTTTCGGCGCACTCATGACGTGACCTCAAGGCCGCGCTACCGCGCGTACTTCGAGGTTTCATTAATTGTTTCTTTCCACAAGTTACGTCACAAACAGTAAGATGACAAAAAGAAACTCTGCTACGCCCAAAAATCAGCCGCTAAGTACAGAACAGTATTTTTCATGATTCATTCACATTTCAGTGTTCATTGTCGGGTTATACATGAAAGTAAAGGAAGGAAAGAAGACTTGCACGCTTCTCTGTGTCCTGGGGGGTGTTCCACCTGCTCGTATGAATCTGCCTTGTTGAATCTACTAACCTTTTTCATTTGGGGGGGGGGGGAATTATGTATAACGACAAAGAGAGGGCCACAGGTTGGCTCGAGTCGATTTTCTTGTATTTACTGTTATTTCTTGTATGTGATTACTGTTTACTAACCATTGTTCTGTTTTGAATGTATGTATGTATCTGTGGGGTTTGTAATGGGTAACTTTGAGCGAATGCGTTATAGATACTTCTTTCTTCCATTTGCTTCCAAAAAAGTATGACCAACTTCAACTTCTCTACTTATTTATCTCTCACCTGTTTCTTGTTGATTTATCTACCAATTTATCTCTTATTTGTTTCTTGTTTATTTACCTACACCATCACTTATCATTTGTCTCTGGCTGCTTTATTAACTTGTTTACCTATCGTTTTTTTTTATTGTTTATTCATCTATCAATTTGACTCTTTTTGTTTGTGGAAATGTAACATAAATTGCCAAGCATGAAGTTTCCTTTTGTTGTTACGTTAATAACTAGTAAACGAAACAAACTTTCAAAGAGGTCCAAGCACCGATTCACGCTGACTTGATCAATGCATAACTGGAGTGACTTCTCTGTCATTTCATCATGACTCATTCACACTTGACTTTTGTCCAGATCATTTGAGAAGGGATTTTTCAGCAATCAACCAGGCTATACGCAGGGGTTTCTTTGACGTGTTCTTCCCATGTGTGCCTGACAGCGAATACGTCACTTTTCCTTTGCGATCAAATTGACAGTTGAACCATGTTCAATGATTTCTTGCTTTGTTTTGTTAATCTGATTTTGTGTTCATTTTATTGCTGTAAATTCCTGCATTGTCTTAATAATTTGTAATGATTTCTCTTGTTTTGTGTTTTGTAGTGTCATTTTATCACTGTCAATTTCTTGTTGTGAGGTGTTTTGAGAAAAGAAACAAATTCATCTAAAACTTTGCTGATTGATTTCCAATAAAACATTCATTTTGCTTGTATTTCATTCGCGTTTCATTCAAGAATCAAACCTCATCCCCCACGACACATTCTCATCTCGAGTAAGAACTTAACACAACGTAGGTGAAATGTAAACGACGTAGGGAAGGGAAGAAACAACGACGATCGCTGCCAACATCGAAAACGGGGTTACACTACAGAAATGGTGCCGTGACCAGGATAAACTACATTACATTACACCATGGAGCTTTCAGGACAATGACTTTCGCTTCCAGAAGCTCTATCTGAAAGGCGATAGGTCGCAAAAAGTTAATTTAAAAACCAAACTCTAGAGAACTTCATTGGCTTCTAAGCGACTCCCAACATCTTATGCTGTCAGATGACCCAAAACTAAGATACTCGGCAAAAACCAAGCTGGTGCACTTCTTAATGATGATGGCGACATGACGCCTACATTTCCGAAAGGGGGGAAACTAGTATGTTAAAACCGAAGCTACACAGATCGTTTTAAGCTAATTTCCAGCCGGTAAACAATTATTTCCTTGTTTTAACTGGCGCCTGGGCTATACATTGTACAAGTCCGACCAAGCTGATATTTCACGATTCCCCGAATACACTGAGCCCCCGACTGTGTGAGCCACCCGGTGTCTAAACGGACCTTTTCCACGACAGAAAAAGAGCCGGACGGAAAGCCGTTACAAAGTTCAAATCGCTTTCTCGGGAATCAAACCCTTTGGGCGTTCAATCACTATTTTTTCTTCAAAGCAATTTTTACAAAATTTTTATTTTTTGCTATGGGACCTATACTCGTACTAACTATGGTAGAATTCGAGCACTTTCTGTAAAATAAAACGAATCTTCCAAAAAATCATGACATTTCGAGGCGGTTGAAACAATTTTTGATTATATTTGTGTGAGTAAGGTGACTTCAGAGGTGACTTTAAAGCAATTATGCCGAGTTTATCTCTCTATCTTCACCTATATTCTACTTATCTTGATCCGACTTCTTGGAGTCCAAGTATTGGAAGATTCCATGCACGCTTACCTGGAACAGAAAAAAAAGCAATTTGAATTGAGTTGAAATTCGACGACAGAAAATGTTTAATATTCTCGCATGGAGAAGAAATGGCAGCAATCCATCATACAGTCTGATAGGAACTTTCGCTATTTTTTCAAACCAGGTTTCAAGTTGAACAGCAAACAGAGATGTTACAGATGCGTAAGTGTGCCAGCCCTTACTGAAAGTTCTCAGCCCATCCACATTTCAAGCAAGAATCAAAGATTTTCCCAGACGTGATCGCCCTGGCGCCACTAACCGAATTAAATCTTGTGTGTTTGTGTCCGTGTGTGTGTGCAGTAAGCATGTGTGTATGTGGCGAGAGAACTGGATGGCTTCATGTTTACCCAACTCCTTGCCAAATAAGGGATATATTCCGCCGAGGAGGAGCAGCAGGAAAAGAAGTCACAGATTATCGATCTGATGCCTGAAAGCTCTAATCCAGCTTTTTTTTTCTCCTTTCCCTGTTACAAGCCAAGTACCTACCTGCCTGCCTACCAAAAACGCCCTCTTAACCTCCCGCCTTTAGTTAAATAATGATTAAAAATTAATTCCCCAGCGCCTATACCCCGGGATCTCCCGGTGATGCCCCGCCGCTCGGTGCTGCCGCCTACTCGGATAGTCTCTCGCCTTGATTGTTGTAAATTAATTACAAGGCAGAGAAAGTGGAGTAAAAGCCGGTTGAAGTTGCGCGTCTCAAACTTTAATGGAGAATTACAGTCGCCGGTAAAATGTTTCGCCCTCAAATTATTGTATAGGCAGGTGCGTAAAAAACAAGTGCCGCGTAGGAAGAGCTGATGGTAAGGAGAGTCTTGTGTACAAAAAAAGGAAGAGAAAAAGTCTCAAGTATAAGAAGTCTTGAATGAAAAAGTCTTGGGCGAAGTCTTGAGTAAGAATGCTTGTGAGAAATTCTCAAGTGAAAAAGTATTGAGTGAGGAAATATTGAGCTCGGACTTGAGTAAAGAAGTCTTGGGTAAAAAAGTGTTGGATAAAAAAGTGTTGGATAAAAAAGTCTTGAGCAAAAAATTTTCCAGTGTAAAAAAGGCTTGAGTAAAAATTCTCAGGTGAAAAAAGTCGATAACTAAACCGGTCACGAATTCACTTTTGCTAGGAAATGCAGTGCCATAAAGAGAGCTGAAATTACTTCTTTGATCAAACCGGCAATATCATGCATGCCATCTCCGTACGATAAATTACAACCGGCTCTGGGCATAATAGAATGGCGTTGTACGTCCCTACGTACGTATTCGTTGTTTATGGCGAAAGGAAGGATAAGGGAGAATATTGCGATACGTCAAAACGTTTCTTTCATACGTCACGTCTTCTCTCTCTCGGCTGGCTCCCTTAATATATGGAAAGATATGAAATATGTCTGCGGAGGTGTATATCGTGTGCCCGTCAGGCTTCAAATTCTGAGTTAATAACTAGTGCAGGGTCGGATTCGGGATGCGAAATCCAGGATCCAGAGGCCTTGTTATACTTGTTATGAATATCCATTCATCAGAAACACGAATCGGGCCCCGTATCGGTTTGTGTTTGGTCTATTTGCGTATTTCTCTTGCCCATAGGCGCACAGAGGCTCGTTTCAATAAGCCCTCTGTGAAGTTTTCATCGGGTTTCATATTGTGTGGGTGTGTTTATGCGAATTTCCCAGAAGGTCCTCCAGAATACCGGATTGGTATTTATGATAGAACGCTTTGATTCTGTCTGCGGATGATTATGTCGATAAGCTGATAAAGACGCATAGGTAGTATGCTATTCTTACGAGCGGCGATTCTGGATAACACGCGATATTTCTAGACTCCTCCCGTTAGATCGCAGTGTACAAGTGCGGAGCGTTCTGGTGTGTTCCAGAGCACGCGTGTAGGCTTTTTCCCGTACAACTGTATGGAGACTTCAGCAGTGGGTCAAGCTACATCTGTCCATTTTGGCGGAGGTTCCACACAACAGAACACACAAAAAAGTGTTTGATTATTCGGGAGTCGTCTGGAAACCATATGCCGGGATTGCCATGTCACTATGGAAACTGCTGGAGAATGCATGGGACATTCAAGATGAGTCAGTCGGACCTATATAAGGCATAAATCGTCGCCTCACGAGCAATGTTGGAATGGAAGAGACAGCTAGCGGATAAGAAGCGATAGTCCCAGCGATATTCACAAGCGTAAATAATTGTTGGCGCGTATCTATTGCAGTACGCAGTAATAAGCAGTGTGTTTCAAAACGATGGTCTCAATTATAATAGAACCCGTACGCGAAATACGTAACACTATTTTTATTTAAGAGCTACAGAGCTTGCAAACGTATTCATCAACCCAGTACAATTATAATTACCGAAGAATGGGGTTGGGTCTGGTTACTGGAAGCCATATTGGGCTGCTGAGCTCGGTGAAAGCTTTTCTGAGAGTTGTCACTCAATATACTTTTACACTTGTATCTCACTAGTCTTTCACTTCTATTTTACTTCTCTCTTACTTTGGTACCACTCCAGTTACACTTCTGTTTTACTTCTTGCTGGACTATTGCTTTATCAATGTTTCATTAATAATGTCAGATTTGTTTCACTTCTGTTACACATTTGTTTCACTTCCAATTATTTTGATTCTCCACTTCTGTTTGACCTCGGTTTTACTTCTTTTTCCATTTTTGTCCTACTTTGCTCCCACTTCTCTTGCACTTCTGCTATGCTTTTGTCTTACTTCTGTTTAACTTTGTTTCACTTGTTCAACGTCCTCCACTCATGTTTCAAGACTTTCATTTCTGTTTCACTTCTATTCCAATTTCGTTTTATTTCTGCTTCCGTCCTATTTCACTACTGTTCCACTTCTGTTTCAAATCTTTCACTTCTGTTACATCATAGTTTCACTCCTATTCCAGGTCTGTAGCTTCAGTTTCACTTCTGTTTCACTTTTGTTCCACCTCCGTTTTGGTACTGGGCTCGATAAGAGCTTCTCTGAGAGGTGTCACCCGGTATACGTTGATACTTGTTTTCCACTATTGTTCCACTTCAAATTCATTTATGTTCATTTCCGCCTCACTAATGTTCCACTTCTCTTCCACTCCGGTTTCATTCCAGTTACACTCCTGTGTCACTTAAGCTGAACTTTTGTTTTATTACTGTCTCATTATTGTTCAACTTTTGTTTCAGGTATTTTACTTACGTCCTACATGTATTTCACTTTTGATCAGTTTCTTTTCCACTTCTGTATCATTTCGGTTTCCCTTCTTTCCATTTTCGTTCAATTTGATTTCACTTCTACTGCGCTTTTGATACACTTCTGCCTTACTACTGTTTCACTCTTGTTACACTTGTTCCAGGTCTTTCATTTCTGTTTCATTTGGTTTCACTTTCCTTTTATTTCTACTACGATCCTATCTCACTGCTGTTCCACTTCTGCTTCAAGTCCTCCACTTCTGTCACAATTCAATTTCACTTCTGTTCCAGGCCCCCCACTTCTGTTCCATGTCTGTTCGACTTTTGTTTCACTTTTGTAGTTCCGTCACACTTTTGTTTCATTCATACCCCCTCAATCATGCTTAATTCATACTCCACTTAGGTTTTTTCCCACTTCTGTTTCACTTTGGTTTCACTTCCGTTTCACTTATAGTAGACTTTTGCTTCACTACTGTTCCATTATTGTTATATTTCTAATTTAGCTGTTGCATTTCTGTTTTACATTTTTGTTTAACATCTGATACATTTCTGGTTCATTTCTGTTTCACGATTTTTTCACTCTTGTTACACTCCTGTCTTACTACTCTTTCACTCTGATGTCACTTGTTTCAGGCTTTTCATTCATGTTTTACTTTCCATAACCTTTGTCCACTTCGGTTCCACTTCTGCCACGGTCCCATTTTACTAATGTTCCACTTCTGTTTCAAGACATTCACTTCTGTTACACTTTAACTCCACTTTTGTTCTTGATTTTGATTTCTGTTACATTTTTGTGATTTTTTAATTATTTATGCTTCACTCATGTTCCGTCACACTCCGATGAGTTTTGTTTTGTTTTCTAATTAACAATGATACATCATATTATAACAAGAAACTAGCTGCGAGCGTTGTAATTTCACTAACCTTACTAAAACAGACGTTAGGATGCTGGGCTTGACGGGAGCTTTTCTAAGAGGTGTCACACGGTATACTTCGACACTTGTGTTTCACTAGTGTTTCACTTTTGTTTCAATCAATTACACCTCTGTTTCACTTCTGCTGAACTTCTACTTCAATATAGTTTCATTTGTGTTCCACTTCTGTTCCATTTTTGTCTCACTCCAGGTTCACTCCCTTTTACTACTCTTCCACTTCTGTCCTACTTTTATCTCACTCTGGTTTCTTTTTTGGTTCACTTCCTTCTCACTTTTGTTACCCTGCTGTTTCACTTGTTTTAGATCTCTCACTCAGTACTATTTCACTTCTGTTTCAAGTCTTCCCTTTCGTTATACTTCAATTTCACTTTCGTTCCGAATCTTCCACTTTTGTTCCACTTCTGTTACACTTCCATCATACTTTTGTTTCAGTTATATACCACTCGTCTTCAACTAAGGTTTCGTCCTGTGCTTCTCATTGGAGGAAAACTAGCTGCTTGCGTTGTAATCTCGTCACTCTTCCTTAAAGAGACCTTTTTCCTTCAGTTCTGTTTTACTTTGGAAGTTCCGTTCCACCTTGAAAACACTTCCGCTAGACTTTTGTTTTACTTCAGTTTCATCATTGCTTTACTTCTGTTTCAGTTTTCAATAGCTGTTCTACATTATTTGCTTCACATTTAATTCACTTCTGCTCAACTCCTGTTTTACTTATTTCAGATCTCTTACTTCTGTTTCGCGTCTTTTCACTTCTGTTTTATTCCGGTTCCACCGTGCTATGGTCCTGTTCCACCATTGGCGTTGTGGCACTTTTTAAGTCTTCTACTTCTGTCTCACTCCAGTTTTACGTATATCCGAGGTTTTCCACTTCTCTCCACTCTTGTTCCACTACTGTTACATTTTTGTTCTACTTGCGCTTTACTCATTTTGCACTCACATTTCACTCAGTCTCGCTCACTTTCATCTCACTTCGGTTCCACTTCTGTTCCACTTCTTATTCACTTCTGTTTTGATGTCGTCCCACTTCTGTTCCGCTTCTGTTCCACTCTTGTTTCACTTCCGTAAGACTCTTGTTCCACATCCGTTACACTCTTGTTTCACTTTCGTTCCACTCTTGTTCCGCTTTCGTTTAACTCCTGTGATGTCGCACTTCTGTTTCACTTCTGTTTCACTTCTGTTTCACTTCTGTTTCACTTCTGTTCCACGCTTGTTTCTTTGCCGTTGGACTTTTGTTCCACTCTTGTTTCACTCTTGTTTCACTTTCGTTCCACTCCTGTTTCGCTTTCGTTCCTCCTTCATTCCACTCCTTGCTCTGTTTTAATTCCGGTTCACTTTCTTTCCACTTGCGTTTCACCCTCTTCTACTCTGTTACACTACTGCTATAAGAATGTTACAATTTCCCAATTCTGTTACACTCTTGGTTCACTCATGCTTCATGCTAATTTGACATGTTTCAGCATAGCAAATTATGCATAAATATATTTCTCACATTCATTTGGAACTTTCCGTGATGTGTTGTGTTTTACTAATAGTTCCAAAAAAATTCACTTGCAAAAATTTTCGATAGTCCCAGTCATCTTTCACTCATTACATTTGAAATTTTACAAAATACATCGCATCACTGTTAACTTCCGAGCTAGAGCTTTGGCTAGAGGTGTTACTCGATTTGCTAATTCCGTTCTACTTTTATTCCACTTCCGTTCAATCTTTATTCCACTCATATTTCTTTTTTGTTCCACTAGTGTCCCACTTTTGTCTTACTTTTGTTCTACTTTGTTGCGTTACTGTTACACTCTTGCTTCATTCTTGTTTCTTTCATGCTTCACTGATGGTTTATTTTTGTTTCCCTCATACTTCACTCAAGTTTCGTTCCATGTTTTATGCTGATTTGACTTGTTTCAGCAAGTTATGCTAATGCTCACTAAAAACTTACCGTGATTTGTCGCAGGATATCGTTCGTCACGAACAATTTTCCACTTGACATTTTAGATGGATCGCATCAGTGATAACTGCCGAGTTGAAATTCGGAGGTGTTATTCGGCTTTCTGATTCTGTCCCAATTCCATTCCACTTTTGTTTCACTTCATTTTCTTTTCGATTGCTTCTGAATTTCATTCCATTTCAACATGAATTTCTATTTATTTCAACTTGAATTTCACTTTTGTATCGCTTTTATTCCACACCCGTTACACTTTTGATTCACTCGACTGTCTCACTTCTGGTTTACCACTGTTTCACTTCGGGTTTACTTTTGCCTCAACTTTGTTTCACTTTGTTACACAGCTCTTCCACTGCTGTTTTATTTTTGTTTCACTATTATTTCAAGTCCCTTCCACTCCTGTTTAACTTCACACTTTTGCTTCACTCGTACTTCTTCAATGTTTCATCCATACTTCACTAATGTCTCGTTTAATGCTTCACGCTAATTTGACTTCTTCCAGCAAGTTATGCATCAGTATGTTGCTAATACTCACTTAGAACTTTCCCTCCGTATTTTGATAATCATGTTTCAGTCATGTTTCACTTGTCATACATGAGATTAGTGAAAAAAACAAATCGCATCACTGGCAAGTGTCGAGCTAGAGCTTTTATTAGAGATATTGAGTGATTTGCTGATTCTATTTCACTTTCATTCCACAGCTGTTTCACTTTCATTCCACTTTTGTTGGATTCTTGTTTTAGTACTGGTTCACTTTTGTCTCACTTGGGTCTCACCATGTTACACTACTGTTCCACTACTTTTCAGGTCTCCTCCACTTTTGTTTTATTTATGTTTCACTCATGTCTCACTCATAATTCACTAAGGTTTTGTTTCAAGCCTCACGCTTATTTGAAATGTTTCCGCGAATTATGCATTGATATGTTCTAAATACTCACTTGAAACTTGCTGTGTTGTGCTGTAGCAATTCTTTTCTCATTAACAACTTTTTTTTAGTTCTTCTAAGTCACGTTTCACTTGTATATTATAAAATAAGTAGCACCACAAGTAGATGCTGAGCTGGAGCTTATATTGAAGGTTTCACTCGGTTTGCTGATTCTGTTCCACTCTCATTCTACCTCGGTTTTACTTCTATTCCACTTCCATTTCACTTTCATCTTACTTTCATTCTACTTTCATTTAACTTTCATCAACCTTTCATTTCACTTTCATTTCACTTTCATTTCACTTCCATTCCACTCTCATTTCACTTTCATTTCACTTTCATTCCACTTTCATTCCACTTTCATCTCACTTTCATTCCACTTTCATCTCACTTTCATCTCACTTTCATTTCCTTTTCATTCCACTTTCAATTCTTTTCTACTATCCTTTTATTTCACTCCCATGTCTTTTCTACTTTACTTTTATTTTACATTCATTTCACTTCAGTTTTCCTTCCTTTTCCTTTTTTCCACTTTTGCTCTATAGCTCGTTCACTCCTGTCTAACTTTCGTGCAACTTCTACTTCACTCTGTTACACTACTGTTTCATTCTATTACACTACTGTTACACTATTGTTTTTCTACTGTTTCATATCTCTTCCACTTTCATTTCACATCTGTTACACTTTTGTTTGATTCATGCTCTACTCGCGTTTGATTCATGCTTCACTCACGTTTCACTCATACTTCACTCAGGTTTTGTTCCATGCCTCACGCTAATTCACACTCATTTCAAACTTACCGTATTTTTTGTGAAAATTCATATGTCACCCCGTATGTCACTTACAGAAAGGTCAATGTTTCAGTCACTTTTCACTTTTCACACTTGAATTCCACTCCTGTTTTGATTCTTGTTTCACGAGTGCCTCACTCTGTTTCACTACTGTTTCATTCTTTCACAATACTGTTCCACAATTCGTTTTACAGTACGGATCCACTACTTGTTCGTTACTATTTCTCTACTGTTCCAGGTCTCCTCCACTTCTGTTACATTTTTGTTCCACATTCATGTTTCACTTATATTTCACTCCTAATTTTGTTGGGTTTCATTCCAAGTTTCACGGTTACTTGGAATATTTTCGTAAGTTGAGCATTGCTGTTTCTCATACTCACTTGAAATTCTCCGTTATTTGTTGTGGCAGTTCGTTCATCAATATTAGAAAAACATTGTTCCAGTGTTTCAGTCATGTTTCACTCGTCACACTTGGAATTCTACAAAATAAATCGCACCACCAATAAGTGCTGGGCTGGAGCTTCTGTTCAAAGTGTTACTCTGTTGCTGATTCTGTTCCACTTTCATCTCACTGTCGTTCCACTTCTGTCTCACTTTCATTAAACTTTTATTCCACTTCTGTTCCACTTTTATTCCTCTTTTCTCTCATTTCTGCTTTACTTTTATTCCACATGAATTTTGGTTGAGTTTTTCTTTTATTTCACTTTTGTTTCATAACTGGTTCACCTCTGTCTAATTTCTGTTTCACCTCTATCGTTGCACTGTTAAACTTTCACTACTGTTACACTAACTGTTTCACTTCCGTTCAACTGCTATTTCAGGTCTCTTCCACTTCTGTTTCACTTCGGTCACACTTTTATTTGATTCGTGCTCAACTTATGTTCCACTAATATTCAGAACCAGTTCACTCAGGTTTTTTTCTCATGCTTTACGCTGATTTGACATGCTTCAGCAACTCATGCATCAAGATGTTTCTCATACTTATTTGAGTTTTTTCGTAATGAGTTCTAGTTATTCGTTCATAAAAAAAAATTCCCCGTGTCTCAGCCATGTTTCACTTTTCACACCAATTGAGTTCCACAAAAAAATCCCATCACTACCAAGAGCCGAGCTAGAGCGTTACTTTGTTGGAGGTGTTACACGGTTTGCTAATTCTTTTCCACTTTCAGTTCGTTACTGTTTTACTTTCATTCCACTTCAGTTTCACTCTCATCTCACTTCTTTCTATTTTTATTTCACTCTTGTTTCGCTACTGATTCGGTTTTGTTCCACTTCACACTTATTCACCTTATGTGTCACTTATGTTTCACTTCAGTTTCACTGCTGTTCCGTTCTGTAACGCTACTGTTTCACTATTCCATCAGGTCTCATTCACTTCTGTTTCACTTCTGTTGCATTTTTGCTTCACTCATGTGACACTCATATGTTTCACTCATAGTTCACTCTTGTTTCGTTCCAAGTTTCACGCAATTTGACAAGCTCAAGCAAGTTACGCATTGTTATGTTTCTAATACCTATTTGAAACTTTCCGTAATTTGCTTTGGCGATTCCTTATTCACTAATAAGAAATTCACGAATTACAATGTTTCAGTCATGTTTCACTTGCCACACTTGGAATTCCACAAAACCAATTCCATCACGGACAAATCCCTAGCTAGAGCTTCCATTGGGGGCATGTATTATTGTATTACTCGGTTTGCTTATTTTGCAGTTTGACAATGTGTTTCAGTGATGTTCACTAGTGTTTCATTTATATTTTTCCATATTTCAATTGTGTTTAGTCTCTTGTTTTGCGTCAATCCCTCTAGTTTTTGCGAATTATCCAAATATCATAGTTTTTCTGCTGAGAAATTGCCACAATTTATTTAAAAGTTACTTTTGGAAGAATCAAATCCGAATATTTCACCCATATTTCATTTCACATATTATTCGACATTTTACACAACTAATCCCACTAGTCACAAGTGAATAGCCAGAGCTTTCAATACAAGTTGTGTCACTTGGTGTGCCTATATCCAACTTTGACGTTGTGTTTCATTTATATCACTTCTGCTTCATAATGTTCCACTTCTGTTTCACTATTGCTTTAATATTTTCCCACTTGTGTTCCGCTACTGTTTCACTTCTGTTTGATTGATTGTCTGTTTGATTCAATGTTACACTTCAGTTCTCTTCTACCATTGTTTCGGGTTTCTTTCACTTCTGTTTCACTTTTTTTCACTTATACTTCACTCATGTTTCACTCCAACTTCACCCTGATTTTGATTGATTTCATTTTCGTTTCACTTTTTTTCACCATCATTTCACTTCTGCTTCACTTTTATTCCATTTCTGTTTCACTGCCATTTCACTCGTTTTCAGTTGATTTTGCTCCTGATCAACTTTTGTTTTGCCTTTGTTACTGTTCTGTCCCACTTTTGTCCCATTTGAATTCAGCTCCTGTTCCACTTTCATTCCTTTCAGTTTCATTTTTTTCCATCACTGTTTCGCTTCCATTTCACGTTCGCGCAACTCATGTTTCATCTCCATTTTACTACCCTTTCACTTGTAGTTCACTTCTGGTTCATTACAATCTTCTGTTTCACCGCTGTTCCACTTCTTATCCACTGTTTCACAAGCGTTTTTTGAACGAATCATATCGAGTTACGTCTCTAATGGAAGCTCTTGTAAAATAATTTCCAGTGACGCCATTCTCAACATCTTGGCATTCCGCTGAGGTTCGATGATTCGATGTTTCACTCATGTTTCAGCTTGGATACTTGAATGTACTTTGCCGTATCAGTCTTGATCGACAGCAATGAAATTGTGCTCGATTTGGTATTGACCTAATCAACCGTTATTGCAACGAATAACGTGAATCCTTGATGAAACATGGCTGAAACGTGGAAAGCGTCAGTGTGGAACTGAAACATAAGAACGATTTTCGAGGAACGAACCACATCAGCAACGGCTTTGAAAGCTCATGCTAAATGCTGATCAGTTATGTTGCTGATGACGTTTTGAAGTTTCGAATCAGATATTTTGATGCTTTACCTCGTGCTTCACTGATGTTTCAGCATATGCGCCTGATTGTATTTCGCTGTTCCTACCTGAAACGAAATGACTTGGATTGCGCTTGATTTGACTGCGACTTGTTCTATAACGGCTGGAAGTGGTGAAAATGAGTGGTTTATTTCAAGCAAAAGTCAATTTCGATGTTTCAGTCATGTTTCACTGGACGGGAGTGGAGCTTCATCGAACAAAAAACGGTATTTAAGAGTGCTCAACAGAAGCTTTTTTTAGAAGTGTCACTCGGCATGGTTTTTCCAGGCCGAATCATTCCGAAATTCCACACGAATATCACCTTCTTGATGGTTCAGTTCCGCTTCAGCATACGTGCGTGGTTCACTTTGGCTGTACTCATATTGGCGTCAACGACAACACAAGTATGGCGTGAAACACTAGTGAAACATATGGAATATAACTGAAACACGGAAAGCGCTATTGAAATGGACACATCATGTGACGTCTTCAACAACAGCTCTTGTGAAATGCTTTCAAGTGACGCATTCGATAAAATTGCGAAATCAAGCTGGAATTCGACAATTTGATGTTTCAGTCATACTCCAGACCATTCGCTTGATTGTGCTTCGCGGTACCAAATTGGAATAGAAGCAACTCAATCGCTTTCGGTTTGGCTTTGACTGTGTTCGCTGTAATTGCAGCGCATGACGGGAACCGTAAGTGAAACATAGCTTCAACATAAAAGATGTTTTTTTGTACGAATATGAGACATGGAAATCGTTCGTGTGAAACTGAAACGTAGAACGTTTTGGACAAACGACCATATCGAGTGACACTTGTTACGAAAGCTTTTGCAATATGTTTCCAAGTGAAGCTGCTAAAGACATTTAATTGGAATTTGATAATCTGCTGGTTCACTTATGTTTCATGCTTGATTGTCGGAACATGATCGGCAAAACTCCGCCAGTCTACACTTTAGCTGCGCTTGATTTTGCTTCACCTTGATGTTTCAACGGTAGCGCAACCACAGAATATGACTGAAACATAGTTGAAACATGGCTGAAGCATGAAAAATGTTCTGGAACCAACCATATCAAGCGACACCTCTAGCGAAAGCTCTTGTGAAATGCTTTGCAGTTTTGCCAATTTGTTTACGATGCTGCCAACCGTAGCCGAAATATTTTTAGTTTTCCGAAGCTGAAAGCACAAGCGTAGGTTTCGAACACGTGCAGCTGGAAATTGCAAAGGTAAACGGTTTCCTGATGAAAATGATATAATTCAAAGGAGATTACAATTTCACAGCTTTAAATACACCTCATGATCTAGCACAGTTTTTTTTTGTCGTTTTCCATACCCTCTGTAATTTTTCCAACGAGAATAAATAAGGTTCCGAAAGTATAGAGCATTAGCGTCACGTAGTCCCTTTGCCTGCACGCCTGAAAACATTAAATTAACGTCACAAAAGTTGGAACAGGGGTTATCTCCTAAGCGACGCAGTCCTAATTTGACGTCATATCTGCACGAGGACATCACACATACACACCGCACAAAAGAAAAACTTTTAAGCCGGCTAAATTCAATGGTTTTTATTTTTAGCAGCCGCAAAAAAGTTTGTGTAGTCCAAGGGTGTGTGTGTGTGTGCAGGGGGAGTTGTGGCTGATGTTATCAGTAATTCCGACATTTCAGATGTTTTATTGTGTTAGTTTTATTATTTTTCGGGCCGAGTTTCTCCAGCAGCGTTTCCGTTAAAGAAAGACAACTCTATGACGCGAGTTGTATTTAGACGGTAACGATATGGCCGTCGGACATGCAACGGCAAAAAACTCGTTCCATTTTCCTTATTGCTGCAACAAGCAGAGTGCGGTTGGTTTTAATTCGATTCGCTTTCTCAATCTATGGATATACTGAAATCCGAAGCACACGTTTAATCAGTTTCACAGCTTTTTCACGGCACTGAACTTTATATGTGAGAATTTGGGAATGTTATCAACGGCGTCACTGGAAAGCATTCTGCTAGAGCTTTTGTGAGAGGCGTCACAGGATATGTCACGTTTCAAATGCGCTTCTTATGTTTCAGTCATGTTTCGGATGTTTCGTTGGGACTATCTGGGGCTATATCAAACGTAATTGGAGCGCTTTCGATCTGGAGTTATTAGCACAGCAAGAACGATGCAAGTGTTCATGGTGAAGCGTAACTGAACCATAACAAGTAAATTCACGTGAAATTTCGTAACGTTCCAGCCTAGAAAAACAATTTCCAATGACACCTCGAAGGAAACCTCTTGCTAAGCACTGTTCAATGTCGTTTTTGGTTTGGTAAAGTTTAACTTGTCATGCCAGATCAGGTCAGGTCAGGTCAGGTCAGGTCAGGTCAGGTCAGATCAATTATAAACCTCTCCCAGGTGCTGTAGTTGGTGAAGGAGCTCAAGTTACTGCGATGATCCTGAGAGCTTTGTCGGCGGGGGCCGCGCGAAGAGGCCCCTGGCAGGGAAACTCATGCCTAAAAGGTCAATGTAGAGTGATGAAAGACAAGATCGAAGGACCAACTGTGATAACGCAAGAAGTCAAGGAACGACTTCAAAGTTGGATGCGAGGACAAATTCCGAAACCCAGTGTTGGAACTGCGGCCAACCTAACCACGTACACCGGCACTGTAGGGCTCCTAAAAGGAAATTTTGTTTTCGCTGTGGACGAAAAGACAAGACAGTGACTACGTGTTGCGGTTCGGGAAACGGGACAGAGCGGCGCTCAAACTAGGTCACCGTTCGCCGTCTCAAGTTCCAAAGCATCACCGACCTGAACCTCCCACCTACCTAGACAACATCAACACCGACAAGCGGCCGACATGGATATCGTTTGTCAAACTCTTTTCCGATAACTCAAGGCTTGAGAAAAAGCAACACAGTCCAACATATCCTGTTGACCAAAGTCCCAAAACGGAAAAACAATTACTGATAGAAGCAATATTCGTGAACAAGACCTCAGACAATCGACAATATATTAAAATCGACGTCTACGATCAAGAAATCGTAGGACTACTGGATTCCGGCGCGAACTGTTCGATAATTGGTGCGTCTGGATTTGGACAGTTAGAATCTCTCAAGTTGAAGGTGGTGAAAAGAAAAGACCAGAAGTGAATCGCAACTGCCTACGGTGCGAAGCACGAAATTTGAGCTTCTGTCGACTTACCTACAAGTGTAAACGGAGTGTTTCGTATACTGAAAGCATTAATTTGTAGTGCCGGAAATCAAACAATCGTTCATTTTTGGTAGCGACTTCTGCAGCCTCTCCAGCATGAAAATTGATTTCGGAGATAGTAGCTGGCAAGCAAGAGACAAGGATGATAATTTGTACACTCTATACTGCGGTTCGCCACCAGCGATAATGAAAATGGTTACCGGCATAGAAGCTTCGTACATGTTCACGTTCAACCAAGAGGCCGAAGCGGAAAACATCTCCCAACTCTTTCAAGATTTGAACAATGACGGGAAACTAACACAAACAAATAAGTTGGTATACAACATCGATACTGGAGATGCCCAACCCGTACGCCAACGACAATATTTGATGTCGCCCTACATGCTGGAACACCTTGGAAAGGAGTTGGACAGGATGATTGCTCTCGGTGGGGGTGGAAGCGAGTCACAGTCCATGGTCGTCGCCGGTACTCGGCGTAAAGAAGAAAAACGGAGATTTCTGGTTTTGCTTCGATGGACGAAAACTGAACGCAGTAACCAAGCAGGACTGCTACCCATTGATTGCCGTGAGTGGATCGAATCCTAAGTATGTTGAGCAACGCTAAGTTCCTGTCTTCAATAGACCTGCGGAGTGCATTCTAGCAGATTGGCTTGGACCCTTCTTCCCGTAAGAAGACAGCATTTTCACTTCCTGGTAGAGAACTATTTCAATTCATTATCTTTCCGTTTGGTCTGGTCAACGCCGCGCAGGTGCAACAACGTCTGATGGACGCCGTATTTGGTCCAGAATGGGGCCTTGCAGTGCCACTTTCACACACCGAGGGCGCCACGACCGTTGGGGGCAAATTTGACAATTTTGACGACGTTGACGCTTCAGCGACCGACGTCCGTCATTTTATGTCTTGATTTGAGATTTGGATAACCTCTGTTTCTTGCTTGACGTCTCCAGTCACTGTCAGTTACTGGTCAAAATACTCAAACTCCCCTGTTTTTCGCGTCGTTACGGCCGCTTTATCGAAGAAGGCGCCCCCTACAGTAGTGGCGACCTCACGTTGAGTTTTTCGATTGCAAGGCCCCATTGGAGCCAAATACAGGGTGGCCCAACGAAAACAGAACAGAGGGGATTTCGGGCATTTCACCTCATTTTTTTGAAAAAAGCTTGAACAGGTCGATTTTTATATTGAGTGGGACATCTGAAACATACATTGGCGGATTTCTATCTTTAGCCCCCTCACCCCCACCCGCCTCAACTTCGAAGTTTCAAATAACACCACCCACTTTGTGATACATCAAATTGAAGAGAATTAAATTCTCTGTCTGAAAGAAATATTTCTTGAATTTTCAACCCCACCCTCCCCCTTCTTTCTAAAATTGTCAGAGTTTCCAATGTAATATTTTTGATCTCTTAATTCTTTTCAGTACAGTCAACGTCATCCTGCACAGCATCGAGGGAGAAAATTTTCTGTGTAAAAAGTGCCACCCAAATTCACCCCTTCACTCCCCCACCTCAACTTCAAAATCCACAATGAAACTACCTACTTTGTGATACATCAAATCAAAGGGAATTGAATTCGCTTCCTGAATAAGATATTTTGAGAATTTTCAAAAAGCCCTGTTCTCCCTAAAATACTCCGAATGTTCAATTTATCAGGGGAGGGGTTAAAAATTTCAAAAAAATTGTTTTTAGGAAGAAAAATCAATTTCCTTTCATTCGATATATCACAAAGTAGGTGGTGTCTGTTAAGTTTTGAAATTGGGGTGGGGGAGAGGAAAGGGGTGAATTTAGGTAACACTTTTCTCTACCGAAAATTTTCTCCTTAGATGCTATTTAGGATGACGCTGATCAAATTGAAGAGAATTGAGGGGTCGAGGATATAAAATGGGACAGCCAGAGAAATTTAGGAAGATGGGGGGTGGGGTTGAAAATTTTTAGAATATTTTTTTCATAAAAAGAATTGGATTCTCTTTGATTTGATGTATCGCAAAGTAGATAGTGTCATTTGAAATTCTAAAGTTGAGGTGAGCAAGGGTGAGGGGGCTGAAGATAGAAATTTGCCAATGTATGTTTCAGATGTCCCCCTCGATATAAAAATCGACCTGTCTGAGCTTTTTTCGAAAAAATGATGTGAAATGCCCGAGAACTCCTCTGTTCTGTTTTCGTTGGGCCACCCTGTATATTCGTGTACTTAGACGATATCATTGTTGTTGCGCCCACGTTTGAAGAGCATGTTGCGCTGCTGGTGGAGGTTGCCAGAAAACTAAAGGGAGCGAACTTGACAGTCAACATCGAGAAAATGTCAATTTTTCCGCCAATCTCTGAATTAAGGCTTTATGGTCGACTCACGAGGATTGCGAAAAGATCCCACGGGTAGACTTGCTCGATGGAGTGTACGCTTGTCACAATTCGACATAAACCTGAAGCATCGGAAGGGAAAATTGAATGTCGTTCCCGACGCGTTGTCCCGATGCCTGCCAGAAGTGTCAGAATTGTGGAAAGATGCCTCGACAGAACAGTCAAAAATCCAGGACCCATTTTACCTCCAATTACGTCAGAAAATCATCGACGATCCTGATCTCATCCTCAGTGGATGGTCCGAGACGGAGGAGTGGGGAAATTTATCCCGACCAAACTTCCCATTGGTGGAAATGTGCCCGAATGGAAACTCCTCGTGCCGAAGGAGCGCCGAAACTCTGTCCTCCAAGCCGCTCACGATGATCTCAAGAGCGCGCATTCCGGTTGCTTGAAGACTTACGCGCGGGCAGCGAACGCCCATCACTGGCCAAAAATGCGGACAGATGTGGCCCTTCACAATCAGAAATGTGGGGTGTGCGGTTCACAGGAGGCGTTGAACCAGGCCGCGGTCAGATTGGTGGGCCAGAGACGCAGGTGCGATTCCCTTGGCAGGTTGTCTCCATAGACATCATGGGCCCGTTGCCGAAGAGTTAACGTGGGTTCTGTTACCTGGTAGTCGTGACAGACGTGTTTACAAAACACGTCGTAGTCGCTCCTCTGCGCAGAGCTACCGCAACGGCTGTTGCAGAATTCCTGGAACGCGAGGTTTTTTTTAGTGTATGGCGTTCCGCCGTTCATCATCGCGGATAACGGAGTTCAATTTATCAGCCACAAGCTTTGCAACCTATGTACGAAATACCGGGTCAACAAGATATGGTTCACAGCCCGATACCATCCACAGGCAAATCCCGTGGAACGTTATAACAGAACCATAGGAACTGCGATTCGGGCCTATATAACTGGAAACCATCGGAAATGGGACAAACATTTGGCTGAGATAACATTATATGCCGTACGAACCGCCGTTTCAGAGGTCACCGGTTATTCACCGGCATTTCTGAATTTAGGCCGTGTGATCCCCTGTAGAGGAGACTACTATGGTGAGAAGACCAAAATTGGACTAGATTTCGAAAGCAAAGACCGCCGCCGAGTCTACGCAGAAAAACTGAGTGAGCTTTCACAAGCTTATGTGAGGTTCGAGAAAATCTCGAAAAAGCCCAAAAGCTTTACGCGAGTCATTATAATCTCCGTAGGCGCGACGTCGAGTTCGTACCCTATTCGAAGGTCTGGAAGAGGGACATTGTTCTCTCAGACGCTGCCGCCCACTTTTCAGAGAAACTTGCACCCAAGTTTGTTCTTTGCAAGGTGCCAGAGAAGATCTCGAAACCCATATACGGGTTGGACAACCTGGACGGAACAGATGCCGGGAGATGGCACGTCCAAGACTTGAAGCCATACCATGGTCCATGAGTTTTTTCTTCACCCTCTTTTCGTTTGAATCAGAAAGTCAACTGTAGCATTGATCATATCAAGCCCTTGTATATACCCTTGTACATACCCTTGTACATATTATAGCTATTGTTGTTAGTGTAGGTCTAGTGTAGATTTAGATAAGTTCAAGTGTATGAATCGATGAGTGAATGAATGCATGAAAAAAATGAAGAACCGAGAAAAAATATATATTGGAACAAAAAAATGGAGAAGTCGAGAGCCACTAAAAGTGTATGTGGGAAAAATGGTACGGAGTGCCGTTCCATTGTTTCTTCCGAAGAAAAGGGGGTTCAAAGCGTCAATAAATTCCGAAGGAAATTATTAACTTTCACTTCCAAAACATTTATTGAATATATCGAATTTACAATTGAGCCTTAAATTCTAATTTCAAATCCGACGGGCATCTTGATGGGTGATTGCCTGAGGAAGATGAGAAGTTAGAAAAAGAATGGCATTGGCTACGTTTACACCGGTGGACTAAAACTGGACTGACCCAAGCACTGACCCAAATTCCACCTAATATGGTCCTTCTCTTCCAGCGTTTACACCGGTAGACCAACAGTCGACCTATTTCAAAATAAAGTCCAGATTTGGTCCAAAACAATTTTCTGCTCTGTCATCTAGATATGCGATGCGAGAAATCAGTAAAGATCACGTTGTGACACGAACCGTCATATTCATGATGACATTAGCTCCATTATTTCGCTGTAGCGCGTGTAGCCTTGTAGTGTAGAGGTGTTATTTAATTTGAAAAATGGATTCAACACTGTACCTGAAGATGTACATGAACATCATGCAGCTAATGCAGCGTAGGCGTACGCAATTACGCGAAAATATTCTCCGCAGAAGAAATATACTTTGGACAAATATCGCTACTCAGAGGCAAATATTCAACAACTCCATATTTTCATTACTAACTTCCAGTACACATCACTCGCTGCTGCACATTGAAAATGTTTTCAACAATTTGATCAAGCGGAAGCCAAAAAAAGTGTGGATGAAACTACGTAGTAACGATTTTTGGGAGAGAATCGTTCCACAATATGACGATACAGATTTCATGGAAAGCTTCAGAATGAAACGAGACACTTTTAATAAGCTGTGTGGAATATTGACACCTCTTTTACAACCTCGTATTAGTTTCCTTCAGCCAAGACAACCGGTGTCTGCTGAGAAACAAGTTGCAGTAACTTTATACAAATTAGCGAGCTGTGCTGAATATCGAGTTGTTGAAAATGTCTTTGGCTTGCACAAGTCAACTGTTGAAGAATGTGTCTATAAAGTTGTTCGTGCAATTAATGACAACATGCTCAAAGATTATATCTCCATGCCAAATGAAGCCGAAGCTGTTGAAATTTCCGCTCAGTTTGAAGAAGTCTGCAAGCTTCCGCAAGTCATTGGATGCATCGACGGTACCCACATACCTATTCTTGCACTTTCTGACGGATACCGGGACTACGTCAATAGAAAGGGCTGGACATCATATAACATGCAAGCAGTTGTTCATAACAAGTGCAGGTAATTTATTTCCATTCAAGTATTTCATCTTGATATTGAATAATAATTGAGGCAGGTTCAGAGACATATTTGTCAAGTTCCCTGGAAATACTCACGATGCAGCAGTATTAAAAGCTTCACCATTGTACAAACATTCTGAGAGAACTATACCACTAACAACCCGGAATGTCAATGGGAAGGACATTTCATACATAATCTTGGGGGACCCTGCGTATCCTTTGATGCCATGGATAATGAAAGATTATATTGGTACTTTTAGTGAAGAAGAAGAATCGTTCAATGTTTATCTCAATTGTGGACGAGTAGCTGTTGAGATGGCTTTTGGACGCCTGAAAGCACGTTGGAGGATCCTGCTTAAAAGGATCGATATTAATCACTCGTTTGTCCCCAAGGTTGTTAGTGCCTGTTGCGTGTTGCACAACTTTGTTGAATACAATAAAGAAACATTTGAAACGACCCCAGCTATCGTCTTGTACCCCTGAATGGGTAGACAACCCATTATACTGACATTTAATTCAACTTATTTGAATTAAATCACTTCTCCCGCTTTTGGAACCGCTTGGCCGATGATCATCTAGTATCAGGACGACCTCCCGTTGTGCCTCTCTTCTTGTTGTTCGATTATAGAGTTCTTGAGATTGTTGAGACAGGTCTGACTACGAGTTTGAACGCAATAAGACACAGTTAAAGTTTTAACATAACATCAATCTATTGACTTCTATGTACAATTCAAAATGTTTAAATAATGGCTCGCTCCTATACCTAGTCCTACCTTCACATCGCAGGCTAAATTATCTGAAAGATCTAACCTATTCCCGAAGAGATAACTTTCCCCTTATTATTTCAGACGTCCCAACACCCCAACCCTCCGACGAACACCTGACTCTACACCTTGACCGACATTTAATTCTGACTGGTTTTCGCGGTTCAAAGTTCTTTTTGGGGCCAAATCAGATCCAACATTTATGTTAGTGTTAGAGGTTATGTTAGGGTTAGGCTCGGCTTCTAGACACTGAAAAGAAAAGAGTGACTTCGACCACGAGTGCTATCCAAGATTTGTGGGCCGGTGTGTGTATGGTAGCCCACCTAGTTGTGGCATTCTTTTCAAAGGCTGTTGCTTCTTTTTGGGCCATGGTCTCTTTTGCCCGTTTGGAAAGGATTGGATATGGCTACCTTTGTGGGGGCCTATTCCCTTTTTTCACCGTGAGTCGCCCCCAACGCTTAGAAAGATTCCCGCGGTCGCGCGTGTCTATTACCGGAAATGTTGAACCGAATTTCACCCTTCCAAAAACTTTCGAACCGATGGTGAGCGCGAAACAATTACTCTAGTCAAGATACAAATTTAATTTGGAGAACGTTTTGAGCACGCCCCGTATGCGCGCTAGTTTGTTGTTGTTTAGCAGTTGGTGAGAGAAGGCCGCAGCCAGGAGAAACAAAACGCAAAGGATTGACTATACAGGGTGTTCGTCGAAAAGCCGATGCGGAGAGGCGTCGAAATAATCTTTACCCTAACGCGAAATAATCGCCGTCTACACTATTCCTGATCGAGCCCTAATAACAATTCATTTTTACAAAGTCCCTATTTGAACGATGGCGTCGTTGGGTACCGGATTAAATTCATCAGTTTCGAATAAGAACGTCTTCATTCCCGTAACAAGCTCTATATGGAAATATCCGGAACTGTCGTGGCACTAAAACAAAATCATTATTTTTAAGGAGGGGGGGGGGGGGTGTCCATCAATCCGATCAACAATTACGACTCTACGGCAGGGTCCGAACCCCGATCTCAACGCGATGCTATTTTATTTCAATTACTTGATTTTTCACGTAGTTCTCAAAATTTACATTTTCCGAATAACTAGGAGCTTCAGAAACGCAGAGGAAGCTCACCCGCGAGTTTCCAGATCTAACCCACTAGGTCCGGTGCTCTGAGTACCGCAGTCACAAAGCCAAGTCCAGAGGGCCCAAGAGCGCGAATACCTTTCTATGAAGGTATCCAACAAAGGACGAGGCTTGAAAGTGGCTGTACCTGCCGGCAGACAGTAGCGCAGACACCAGCACGTGCAGGCAGATTCAGAACGCACGCGTGAGCCCCATCATACATTTTCCCGACAAAGCCTAACCGTAAGCAACTATCCCAACTCACCAAGACTAACCTCCCGCTCGTCGAGGTCATCACTCCGCCAAACGAGATACCGAAACGAGAGACCTCATTTCTATCGGGCCTGGTTCATTTAGGGGTTTCAACTCGACATCCTCGAGGTGGGCTAGAACTCATCGTGGAGGGAACGCGACTCAGCATCCTGGAGGGGGTTCGAAACTCTTCGTCAACGGGTCCCAACTCTACGACTTGGAGAAGGGTCGAAACTCAACACCGGAAGGGCCTTGGCACATCGACCTGGAGAAGGGCTGGAACTCGTCGTCGGAGGGCTCTGACTCGACACCTGGAGGCGGATCAAGACTCAACGTCCAAGGGCTCTGACTCGACATCCTAGAGACGGGTTGCAACTCAACGGGGGAAGCAACTCATCAGTCTCTCGGAGGGTCAAAACTCAACCTGGAGGGTTCTCGACTCAGCGTGCCCCCAAGGGGACCAAAACGCGTCTCCGAAGGGTTCCAACTCGACTTTCTCAAGGGGGCTGAAGGCACATCAGCCGGGGGAAATCGACTCGTCATTTTCCAAGTGGGCTGGGACTCATCATTGGGGCTTCGACGCTTCGGCCTCTAGGAGGGTCGCGACGCAACATAAACGGGTTCTAACTCAGCTTCCTCGAAGGGGACTAAAACTCTTCGCTAACAGGCCCGCAGAAGCACTCGGCAGCGGACGTGACAAGTCGGGAGCGGACGGCAGCCCAGGAGGATTGGTCCAGGTACCACGGTCAATCTCCGGCGATATCCTCCATTCCCAGCAATTCGGAATATTTTATTGCATCCAAAACGATCGCGAACGGTGTATAGACAGCTCAGGTAATCTGAGAAGCCGCTGGAGAATGCGGCCGGCGGTGCCAACACGTGTGGATCGGATGGTAGCGGGCGGGCGGCGGGCGGAACGTCAACACGGCAGGAGTACGGCAGCAACTAACTGGTTGATGTGCGGGTGCTTTACTTCATATGCACCAATTCACCATTTCATCGGACGTCAGGCAGGGACGGTTACTGAATGTCGATGATGGGCCAGTAAATTATGTTATAGAGCTTTGCGGGATTTACACGAATGAATTAAATAGCTAGCGACATCTTTTAATGATGCCTTGACTCTGAATATTCACATTCTCATACCTCGATTTCACGGCTTTGAATTATTTTCCTCCGGAATATTTTCGGCCCGCCAAATGCGGGTGGCTTCACATTTCTAAATCAATGGATGCAAGATGTGGAAGAGGCAGAAAAATTTTTTCCACAGCCACAAAATTTGACTTTTCGTGGAAGAGACACACTAACTGGATCTGACAAGAGAAGACATTTAACAAATTATTTAGCAGAGAATTTTCCTTTACGACGAAGTTATTGTCGATAAACTCAATTTTTTTCTTCAATTGTTATTGTTCAATTACTTATTTATAGTGTAGAACATATAATGTGTACAGATAATGATGCAATAGTTATGACATTTCTATATACATATAACACTATAAAATAAACTAGTAATAACAACAAATTATACTGGAATATATATTTTTAATTAATTACAAACACTCATCATGTAATTAAGTAATGACAAAAGCTATGGTTTTCAATTTTTGAGAAAATAATATCAAATTTTTGATTTCATTTTTTTTTTAAATTTGAAAACTAGATAACATTGCCCTTACATCTCTTTCTAGGAAAGTCGCACGGTGAATTTGAATTTTTTATTAAAAAAAGGTATCAAAAACGGATCTCCGTGAATCTGGAAGAGTGGAATAGTGAATACATTTTTGGTACCTTTTTGAAAATGGAAAATTCAAATTTGGCATGCGACTTCCCTCAAGAGATATGTACGGGTGATGCTATCTAGAGATCAAAGTTTTGAAAAACAAAAATTCCCAACATTTTCTGAAACATTTTAAAATCAAATCGCCTGTACATTTATTTTTAAGGAGGTTTCTATTTTTCAGAATATAACTAGCAAAAATCCGATTCCCGTAAACTTCTTTCAGTCACATCTGAAACGTCCTCATATCAACTAATAACGATTATTGAGATTCTACAATAAACAAAGTAAAGGAACATAATTATACAGCTTGTTTCGAAAATAAGTACTCAACTGTGCCGTGGTTTTCGAAAACCACACCAGCCCATAACTTTTTCCCCGGAAGATATATAGATTTCAAATTTTTATGAGAGTACTTTTGCTATTTTTTGCGTTGATCATGAAGCTATTCTCACTTCCGGAAGTAACCGGGAGCGACATCAACTTTTGATTTCCAAATAGAACACCGTGTATATTTTTTGATATTTGGAGAGGGATTTTTTTCATTGATACAGTGGGTAGTCTTAGAAATCTCTATGATAAAATGACGATCTTATAGCGGATTGAATATAATTAAATTATCAATAAAGGTGGCTGCGACCACAGATAAAAATCTGAAGCTTATTAATTGTTTATATCAAAAACGTTTCTGGTGAAATCGGCATGAGCAATAAACAAACTTTTAACTTCAGATCCTCATTTGTGGTCGCAGCCACCTTCATTATTGAAAATTTGATTATATTCGATTCGCTATAAAATCGTCATTTTTCATCAGAGAGAATTTTCAAGAGCACCACTGTGTCAATAAAAAAATCTCTCCGAATATCAAAAAATATACAGGTGTTCCATTTGAAAATCAAAAGTTGATGCCACTTCCGGTTACTTCCGGAAGTGAAAGTTGCTGCATGACCAACGCGAAAAGTAGCAAAATGTCCCATTAAAATTTCAAATCTATATATCCCGTAGAAAAAAGTTATGAACTGGTGCGGATTTCGAAAAACACACCGTATCCTCGAATTCAGCTTTCATAAATATAAAGTTTGCAATAAGAACGAAGTGAACAAGGTGCCCCCTAAGAAAGTTAGGGTTCTTCGAAATGCAATTTTCAGAACAGTTTTTTCAACCTAGCTCTTTCACCGTTCAACCGATCAGCTTCGAATTTGATATACGATGTCACATTAAGTATACATAGAAATAAAGTGAGTGCTGCGATTCCCATGAAACTCATCCAGTGGCGTAGATAAATTTGAACTTCAAGGGGCCGTAACTTTTATAAGTGTCCCCTGAGAAATTTCAGTTTTATCTACGCCACTGGATGGGGCTCATGAGAATCGCTGTGCTCACTTTATTGCTATGCATCATGTGATATGTATACCAAATTCCAAGCTAATCGGTTAAACGGTAAAAGAGTTAGGTTGAAAAAACTATTTTTCGTGATCGTTTTATAGATACATAACGCGTAAAGTAATACATAATCAAAAATATAAGTTTTGCACTTTATGTATCTAGCTTGACATTTATCAAAGTAGTGCTGGATTTATTCATTTTTTATCAGGCCTAAAAACGCGCTCTTGTACTGAAAACTACTATACCTACTTTGACAGGCCATAACTTTCTCAAGGGCTACTTCTTGCAATTCATTCTTATCGCAGAATCCATATTTTTGGAAGCTGAATCCGAGGATTATAGTTAAGTACTTATTTCTGAAACACCTGTATGTGGTAACAGCATAAATGTGGAAAATAACGAAATTTCCATTGAACAGAACCAACAAACATCTCAATTATTGTTTTTTTTTCATCTTCTTCGCATTCATTGCTTTGCACTGTGAATATTGGCAGGTAACTAGGCTGGTGGTAACCTGGCTGGTGATGACTTGGTTGATGGTAATGACTTGGTGTCATTGGCATGCCGCCAAGTCTTGAATTGAGCCCTTGCGAAAATGTGGCCAGCATTCTTTCCATCATCATGGCCTGGAACTCTCTTTCTTTCCGCGTTTCCTTCATTTCCCATTCACGCTGCAATCTCATCTGCTCTGCCATACTCTCTGTGAATTGTTTTGTTTCGTTACTTATAATTTTTTGCAACGCTTCGGTCTGCTTCGTAAGGAATGCTTCATTGAAGACTTGTAATATATTCTCATATTTTGAGCAACCTATAAAAGACATGACAGCATATCATGAACCCGACAATGTATTCACCAAACTAACCTCCTTTGTTTCCCTTACGTGAAAAACCACTTGAACTGGTGCTTGTGCTTGGGAGAGATAAGGGCGTCTCCAATGAACCTCCAAGTGGGTCTTCAGTGCAGTTCAGTGTCACATTGACCTCGCTCGCATCTAGGGACAGCAGTAAAATAATAACAAATTCGAAATTACATACCTACTCAACTTGAAACTACAGTATCAATACACCTTCTACTAGAAGGAACTCAGTTTCGTCTTGCGACTGATTGGCAGGTGTTTGTTCCTCCTCATCTGACTCTTCCATTGCCAGGGTCTTTGGTCTGGTCCTCAGCAACTCATCCACTAGCTTAAAGTATGGGAATTCTTTTCTGTCGGCACCACTCTTCATATTGTTTCGCTTACAATTATAGTAAGCTTCCTTCAGATGCTTCAATTTGATTCTCATCTGGGAGGCGGTTTTAATTAAGCCTCTTTCTTCCATTGGCTTTTCCAATGTTTGGAAGATTTCGACATGCTTGAAGCGCTTACCATCCATCATTCCAATGATTTGGTTCTCATTACAGAGTTCCCAGAAAATTCTTGTTTCCTCCTCCGCTCAATTCGTTCCTTCACGTTTACATTCTATAAATAGAAACAAGCCCCAATGAATAAACAAAATTGCAAGTTATTTTGTGGTATTCATCTGTTCACAACACAATAACGACGCACTTCTCACACTTTACACCGCCTCCACACTCAAATGCTGTCAGGAACGTCAGGAAATATTTTTTTAAAATATCAGTCAGGTTGGTTGACAACCGGCCAACTGAGTCTAATACAGATTTTTGCGGCTTGGGCCAGTCCGGTACCGTTTACACCGCATCTTTTGGGATTTGGTCCAGACTAAATTTAGGTCAGTCCACGGCTGCCAAGAGACCTGACCCAAACAACTTGGTCCAGTCCGTGATCGTTTACACCACGTGGACTGAATTTATTTGGGTCGAACTTAGTGCTTAGGTCGCGGACCAAAGCCACGGTGTAAACGTAGCCACTAAACAAGTGTCGCCTATTTTTCCCTTCAGGTCGCTGAAGGCGGCACTCAGTTTTTTTTCTATGTGGAGAGCAAGGCGCGGGTTCTTGAAGTTTACACAAAAACTGCCACAACTAAATTTATATTTCAAAAGGCGCCAATCGGGCGTGTAGCTAGTTCAGATGGTTGGAATTGATATATTCCCGATTTTTACACAATTCCCGTGTTGTGTGAAACACGGCTGTACGCTCTACAGATGGTTGTAACTCGAACCCACTCGAGAGCTGTCAAACAGCTGACGGGTGACGTCTTCGAAGTGTCAAAAAAAAAACAAGAGTAGTTAATGGTAAATAAATGCAGCTGAATTATGGAAAATATGAACTAAACTAGGCAAATCGGGAGAATAATTGGAGTATATTCGACGTAATTGACACGGAATTATCGAAAGGTATGTGCAATGTAAAATAGTAACAAATAAAAATATGATATTGACTTCTTGCTAAATTTCAGCCCGAGCCTCCTCGGCCAGTGAAAACGAACCTCACAGGGCACAGGCAAGACGTGAGGATGTTGGCAGAGGTGTTGAATGCCTACTGCTCTTCAAACGCGAAACCCCAGGAAAACTACCCCCCAGCGTGTCTGGTTCCGACAAGGTTTTGTCGAATAACTGAACGTTTGCCTAACCTAACCTATAATACCTTGGATCCAAGTTGAAAGGTTTCGGGGCGCTCACTTGATTAAGTGATATTCTTAAAACCAAAACAACAACGCTAAATGGGCAACTTAAACTTAGGGATGCGGAAGAACTAGAACATCTCACGTGACCCCTGGTGCAGCGCGAAGTCGTCTTCCACCGGTCCGGGTACGTGGCTTGACTCGCAGATGACGTGCAGCACTCTGGCACAAGGTGGACGAAGGCGTGCTGGTTGAGCTTCAGCGAAGATGGTACTAGCAGCCAAAATCGAAGGAGTTGACCGCAGCGAGTTGGCTTATCGGCTTCGGTGGTCACCGGTGAAAACAGCGTACATCATATGGAAATTCGTCGGCAGCGTAACTGGATGATATGAAGGACGGAGAGAGAACGTGGGAAACGTAGATAACGTACGAAAACGTAGATGTAGCGGTATAAACGTGGATGATCCCAGATAAAGCTAAAATTTGAGGTTCGGCAACTTTTTGACTTTAAAATCGAACTTTCTAACTCACCCTTTTCAGGTTATTCTCATGGCACACAAGAGGTGCGAAAAGACAGGAGGAGGCAACATGAAACAAATGGGGGCTCCCAGGCCTGCCCTTCAACGGAGAAACGGAACAATTTGCCTCCCACAATACTAACTGTCACTCTTCTTTTCTTGAATTGAATTCCCTTATCAGTAAAGTTTTCTATCATGTCGTTTCTTTTGCCGTTTCCTCTCTCATCTGTACCGCGATAATTCAAATAATTCACTGCTTTATTGACCACTCTCTTTAGGTTTTATATGGAATTTTGCAAACTCGAAATAAATTTTTATATAAAGAAAATTGTAGAAATTTCAATTGCTACACAAGCTGAGAAGAGGCCAGTACTCCACAACATTAGACCTTGCCTCGGGATACGACCAAATAGAAATGGCGCCAGAAGGTAGACCGGAAATCAACTTCTTGACCGAACAAGGACATCAGTTTCTTCGTTGCCGTTCGGTTTAAGGAACGCCCCGGACAAGCACTTTGGCCTTCCGAGTTATTAATCCGAGTGAATCAGAATCATCCGGCTGGGATCTATTATAAATTGGGCAGTGGCTAACAATGCTAGAGAAGTGACTACACAAGCTGTATCAGTAACGTCTCTCTACGTGGCGCTGGGACTACAGATTTATTGGCGCCTTTCTAAGTAAAACACCAACGGCCCTCTTCAAGAACCCGACACGACCCCCAAGGAAGCATCATGTTTCTCATATCAGTTCTAGTCATTTGAAAACGGATCGTGAGCTAGCCAGGCAGATTCGTTGTTTGTTTTCAGTAGGAGACGGCCTTCCGCCGCAGTGTAACGTTTTGTTAACTGGATTATTGCTCCTGTTACATTGTCAATAAACTAGAATCAACTGTTGAGCCATTAGAAACCTGTTCTCTCAATGCATTTTCCGTTAGTAACCTCGGGTTTGTTGCCGGCCTTGAAACCGATCCTCGAAAGCTGGAGCACTCAGTTCTGGCACGTAGCAAGCTCAAAAGCAGGATTATTGTTTATCCAGTATGGCATCTTGACACGTGCCAATAAAGCAATATCCAGGTTCAGCAAAACATTAGCCGTTCCAGAAAAATCGCTCATCAACATTATGTCAAACCTACAAACTGCACCTCTCTAATCATAAACAAGAAAAATCTCTTGTGGATCTTGTCTTGTCTTGAAGTCCATCATCTCACATCGGTTTATGCAAAGTTGCTCACAAATTATCCACAAATCACCCTGTAGAATAGTATCTAATGATGACGGATAGTAAATAAATCTGGCGAGCAAATCACAGCGGGATCAGGAAGAGAAAAGCGAAGAGTGAAGCGGACTGGAGCTGCCCAAGCGTAAATTGTCAGCTCGTTTTGATTGAAACGTGCTCGAAGACTTACGACGTCACTTTGCGCCATGTTCGCCAATCATCACGGCAACGAAAACAAGACAGATTCGGCCGAAAAGCACGTATAATATTACTGAAGTAGCATTGTTATTGTTCCGTGCTTGTAATTCCCTATTGTCGGTATAATTTAAACAGCGTCAGTATTTTAATCTTGAAATTATACGTGAACCTGCTTCTGAATATCAGGTGAGAAGAAATTTATTTTCTCGAGAATTGACTTGGAATGTCTAGAAACAAGAACACTGGTGCGAGCCTGAATAACGTACCTACCACTCTGTGCTACCACTCACCCAACAAACAAAAAAAACTTTGCGAACTATAATAAAAGAGGAAGCAGTAAAAAGGACGTTTAGTGACTTACGTGGGGGACACGGCATCAAAGATTGACGCCTGGAATTGGCACTACTGCTTTCCGGAGCTGCTGTTGCTGATGCCGCTGCGCTGCTGCCCTCTAGGTATATCTTGGGTTTTATTAGAGGGACTAACACACACACGCGATCCGTCCCGGAGAGTAAAAAATGAAATAGTGCGACGTGCTGCTTTGTCTGGATGGGGCAAAAAGGGTTCGGGAAGGCCCGCGCGCACGTGACAGCTTGATGTATGCTCCGGGCCAAAGAAATTGAAAGGATTGACGGCTCACTTCAGAGCCGTTTTCGTTCATCGCCGCCCGTTTATTCGATATATTTTTTGCCGGCGTGACGATGAGCTCTCTCGCAAGACGACGGCAGTTCGACGCAAAGCTCTCCGGCTCGTTTCGGTCTCGAGACACGGTTGCGGCGATGCTAATTTTTAACCGACATTTTCGCTTCGCCCCCGAAGCTTTCCGCTTCACGCTCGGAACTTTTATGGTTACAAGCTTGTTGCTACTCGTTGAGATTAAATTTGCTGAAGCTACCAGTTGTTGAATCACAGCCGTACCGTACCTTCTTGTACCATTCTGAGTACATAGTTTGTTCAACTGAATAAGAATAGCTATTCCAGAATATCCTTCTTATTTGAATGGAGAAATTGAAGTCTGACGCATGAATTTTGCAAGTAGTATAGCTAGGGTGATTCTGGCACACTTCAAGGTCACCGACAGTGGCGCCACCTACCGGCGCGCAGAGGAACTAATATTACCGACATTTACAGAAATCTGCATTACCGGCATTTACAGGAATCTACCTATATTCACAGGAACCTGTATTGCCGGCATTTACAGGAATCTACCGACATTCACAGGAACCTGCATTATCGGCATTTACAGGAATCTACCGATATTTACGGGAACCCGTATTACTGGCGTTTACAGTGATCTATTGATAGTGGCAGTAGCGCAATCTCCCGGTACAACTGCGAAGCTCCATTCAACATAGATACAAACCTATATTACCATCATCTGTTAGCACAGATGCGAACCCGCATCACCATTAAATCTGGAGATCCATCACAAGGTGTACATCTGGTTGCATAGTTATCGGTGAGTTTGTTGATGGAAAATCTAGTGACATTTATGTTTAATCATATAAGTCTGAAAGATCTCTAAGAAAGCCGCTCCTCCTCTCAAATTCAGCATAATCAGGGGTGTTCTCAGGATGGTGGGGGAAAAAAGACAAATGTAAACAATTACTGCTTTATTGGTGTATAGCTATATACATGTGAGAAAATCAATGAAATTATAAGAATCGAATATTCAATAATAGAAAAAAGGAGGCCAGGGTTGCTTTCAACCACTTTCTCAAGGTCAAGCCATAGGTGCAACTATCTCTGGGTCAAAAATTACGCATGCGTAGGAATAGAGCAGCACATCCACTCAACTTTAGGAATGTATGGGAGAGGTTGATATGAAGAGAAATACACATTAGCTGTTATTGGTTAAAGTTTTATTTGGTTCAGAATTAACACTGTTATGCATACTTATTTTGATACACACAGAACAATACACGCTCTTTATGTTTACTAGCAGTCGTTTTGATCCGATTAATTCTAATTCTTTCATTACTGGGGGCCCTTAAAGGGATGGAGCTCTAGTGTGTAGTAGTAGGCAAACTTACGTATGAGTTAATAGTAAGTTATTGCGTAAAATTGCGCAATAGTTGAGAAAAGTCTAGAATATTGTTACTAAATGACACAACTGTTTAGGGAATTGTTTACCAGGTCACGTGATGATTCATTGTCAGTCAAAGTTAACGTTGCAACATGTGATGCAAATAAGGGTCTACCTCGAAAAATCTAGAAGAAAGCCAGCAAGGTTCCAAAGCAACTGACAGTGCCGACATGAACAAGCTCCGGAAGTTATTGCGTAAAATTGCGCAATATTTGGGAACAAGTGTTACTGATTAATGACATTCTAGAACATTCTAAAGAAGTGAACAAAAGGAACTATGCAGTCTCGGGAAATAAAACAAGCTAATCAATAGGACAGAGTTTATTTGGGCAGTTAAGTGATTAACCAAGTATAAAGTAGCATGCAATTATTCAAAGAAAAAATACGGTTTCAAAAAATGGTGATTACACTGTGGTAATATCTTGTCAAATTTTATCACACTATCCTCCTCTCCAACATTCATAATTTCAACACATAATCCATCATAACAATATCTCTTAATAATTTCTTCAAGGAAAGCCTTCTTCTGTTGTCCTTTTACAAAAATAATATCTACGTTGGAAGCCAGGTGATGTAGTATGGAGTAGACTCTTTCATATGGAATATCCCCATCACTGTATCTGAGTCCATGATGAGTATTCTCCAGCTTGCTCCTAGTTTACTTAGATACGATCGGAGGCATTATTCCAGAAATATCCATTTCTAGATTTACCTATACCTACTAATTTATGTCCAAAAAGAAATTGTCTCAATTACAAATAAACAAATGGTAACTTAATCCTCATGGTTATCACTTATAATGTTATACATATACACAATGATACGTAGCTATGGGTATTATTGCTGGTAATTAGAATGTTTTAGTAAAAATATCGAGAAACCTGCGTTATTCTCCAGCATCAAAAATATTTAATGCTGAATCAAAGACACGCCGAATGCCAAGTAATAAGGTGCTGAATGACACAAGATTTGAATGCTGTGATCCTCTACAGGTAGGTAACTCATAAGTAGAGGTGTGCACATATAGGCATATGCATGTATAAACTTATGTATATATGTTCTAGAAGTACGTCATGTCACTTGAAAGATCTTATTTTTTATCAGAATCATGCATGTAATACCAACCAGTAAGAAAGAAATCCTGGAACAACTCACCATTTATACATTTTCTTCTAGATTTGATGCTCTTTGTGAAAAATCATGTGATTTTGTAGCATTTTTGCATTCTTTATGGGGTTTTAGAGTGACTTTTTGTCAAAATTGAGATGATTTTCACACAATTCCAATAGTTTAACAGCAAACAGCTCACATTTTCCACGTTTCCTCATAGATGTAGTGACCCTTCTTGAGAAATCATGTGATTTGTGTAACATTTTTGCATTCTTCAGGGGGTTTTAGAGTGACTTTTTGTCAAAATTGAGATGATTTCCACACAAATCCAATAGTTTAGCAGAAAACAACTCACATTTTCCACGTTTTCTCCAGATTTAGTGCTCTTTTTGAGGAATTAGGTATATGCCTAATGTAGCATGTTTGCGTTGTTAGAAGTCATGCACGCGCATGCGCGCACATGCATACACACATGATAACATACACATATGCACGCAAACGCACCCATTGCCAACTATTAGAGGGGAAAAATCCGGTACTATTCTAGATTTAGTGATTTTTTTTTTAAGAAATCAGATCCTATGTGTAGCATCTTTGCATTCTTAAGGGGGCTTTAGAGTGACTTTTTGCCGAAATTGAGATGATTTTCACACAAATCTAATAGTGTGGTAGGGAACAACCCACATTTTCCACGTTCTCTTCTAGATTTGGTGACTGTTTTGAGAAATTATATGCTTTGTGTAACATTTTTGCATTCTTTAGGGGTTTTAGAGTGACTTTTTGTTGAAATTGGGACGATCTCTTATACAAATTCCAATAGTTTGTCAAGAAACAACTCACCTTTTCCACGTTTTCTTCTAGATTTGGCGACTCTTTTTGAGAAATCGTGTGATTTGAGCAGAATTTTTGCATTCTTTGGGGGGTTTCAGAGCGACTTTTTGTCAAAGTTGAGATTATTTCCACACAAATCCAATATTTTTTTACAGAAAACAACTCACTTTTTCCACGTTTTCTTCTAGATTTGACGACTCTTTTTAAGAAATCATGTGCTTTGTGTGAGATTTTTGCATTCTTTTGGAGGCTTTAGAGTGACTTTTTGTCAAAGTTGAGAATATTCTCACACAAATTCCAATAGTTTGTCAAGAAACAACTCACCTTTTCCACGTTTTCTTCTAGATTTGGCGACTCTTTTTGAGAAATCATGTGATTTGTGCAGCATTTTTTGCATTCTTTGAGGGGCTTTAAAGTAACTTTTTGTCAAAATTGAGATGATTTTCACACAAATCTGATAGTTTGACAAGAAACAACTCATCTTTTCCACGCTTCCATCTAGATTTGATGAATCTTTTCGAGAAATCATGTGATTATTGTAGCATCTTTGCATTCTTTTGGGTTTTAAAAGTGGCTTTCTGTCAAAATTGAGACGATCTTTCACACAATTCCAATAGTTTGTCATGTAAGAACTCACCGTTCGTCCGTTTTCTTCTAGATTTGGTGACTCTTTCTGTGAAATCATGTTATTTGTGTGACATTTTGCATTCTTTAGGAAGGTGCTGGAGAGACTTTTTGTCTAAATTGCAATGATCTCTCACACAATTCCAATAGTTTGACAAGAAACAACTCACCTTTTTCACGTTTTCTTTTAGATTTGTCAACTTTTTTGAAAAAATTATGTGCTTTATGTGACATTTTTGTGTTGTTAGACGCCATGCACGCACACACGCGCACATGCATACGCCGGCGCATACACACACATATGCACACGCTAGCATGTCCGCATATGCGCACACATGCACAGACATACACGCATGCACGCACATGCGCACAACACCAAACGCTCGCACAATATCACCATTTTTCAGCACATATACGAACTTGGATCACCGGCATCTACAGTGACGCCATCTACCGGCGCACACAGAAACTAGCATCACCGGCATCTACAATAGCGCCATATAATCCAACTTATAGATCTAATGCATGAACGGAAACATTTGAAAAAGACACCACTGCCCAGGTCAACAGTGTATACCACCCATGAGCCTTCGGCGTAAGGCCCATAGTTGTGCCTATGACTTGACCTTGAAAGAGTAACCGAAACACGTCAGCTGAAAGCAACCCTACCCTCCTTTTTTACCTATATGAGAACAACGCTAAAATATCATGACTCATCACAATAACTGGTAAACAAGTTCGTTTGCAATTTAGTAAACAATTGCATCATTTAGTGACAATATTCTAGACTTTTCCAAAGTATTGCGCAATCTTACGCAATAGCCGGAAGCTATTGTTTCCGGCTATTACTACTTCTACTAACTTGTTTCTGACAACCCTCAAGTTGCTTTGGAACCTTGTTGGCTTGCTTCTAAATTTTTCGAGGTAAACACTTCTTCTAGACTTTCATTAAGTATTGCGCAATTTTACGCAATAACTTCCGGACTTGTTCATGACAGCACTTTCGTTGTTTTGGAACCTTGTTGGCTTTCTCTAGAATTTTTCCCGAGGTAAACACTTATTGCATCACATGTTGCAACACCAACCTTAAAATACAATGAATCATCACGTGACCTGGTAAACAATTCCCTAAACAGTTGTGTCATTTAGTAACAATATTCTAGACTTTTCTCAACTATTGCGCAATTTTACGCAATAACTTACTATTAACTCATACGTAAGTTTGCCTACTACTACACACTAGAGCTTCATCCCTTTGAGGGCCCCCAGTAATGAAAGAATTAGAATTAATCGGATCAAATCGACTGCTAGTAAACATAAAGAGCGTGTATTGTTCTGTGTGTATCAAAATAAGTATGCATAACAATGTTAATTCTGAACCAAATAAAACTTTTACCAATAACAGCTAATGTGTATTTCTCTTCATATCAACCTCTCCCAAACATTCCTAAAGTTGAGTGGATGTGCTGCTCTATTCCTACGCATGCGTAATTTTTGACCCAGAGATAGTTGCACCTATGGCTTGACCTTGAGAAAGTAGTTGAAAGCAACCCTGGCCTCCTTTTTTCTATTATTAAATATTCCATCCTTATAATTTCATTGATTTTCTTACATGTATATAGCTATACACCAATAAAGCAGTAATTGTTTACATTTGTCTTTTTTCCCCCACCATCCTGAGAACACCCCTGATTATGCTGAATTTGAGAGGAGGAGGGGCTTTCTCAGAGATCTTTCAGACTTATATGATTAAACATAAATGTCACTAGATTTTCCATCAACAAACTCACCGATAACTATGCAACCAGATGTACACCTTGTGATGGATCTCCAGATTAATTGGTAATGCGGGTTCACATCTGTGCTAACAGATGTTGGTAATATAGGTTTGTATCTATGTTAAATGGAGCTTCGCAGTTGTACCGGGAGATTGCGCTACTGCCACTATCAATAGATCACTGTAAACGCCAGTAATACGGGTTCCCGTAAATATCGGTAGATTCCTGCAAATGCCGATAATGCAGGTTCCTGCGAATGTCGGTAGATTCCTGTAAATGCCGGTAATACAGGTTCCTGTGAATATAGGTAGACTCCTGTAAATGCCGGTAATGCAGGTTTCTGTAAATGTCGGTAATATTAGTTCCTCTGCGAGCCGGTAGGTGGCGCTACTGTCGGTGACCTTGAAGTGTGCCAGAATCACCCTAGCTATACTACTTTTGCACCATCTACATTCCTGATTCCTGTTCACTGGTGGCTGGTGCTCCGTCGTGAGGTGGAACACGGCTTTCGTCATGGAGTGACACACAAAGAGAAGCGCCGCAATTCACTCTTGATCCATCGCCGATGAGCTGTCAGAATGAGACTTGACCCCCTTAATGGAGGTCCTGTCCTCCTACCGGATCAGACTTGACTGGGATTCAGACACACCCAAATCAGTGTACTATGTCTTAGCCTACTCACATCTGTCTTATAATGTTATTCTGTGGGGTAGGTCAGTTTAAAGCAAGCGAGTTTTTATCCTTCGAAAAAGACTTCTCAGACTTATGTTCCATCTGAAGCCCAGACAAATATGTAGAGATACATTTATCGTTGGAAAACTGATGCCTTTTCATTGTATACAGGGTGGTCCGACTTTTATGTCATCAAATTCAAGGATGGATAGAGAATGAAAAATGAAGGGGACTTTTTCCAGAAAACATATTTGAGAAATGCCTAATAACAGAGATACAGCACTTCAAAGTTGGAAATAAATGATCGTTTTTTTCGCATAACTTTTGAACCGTTCAACCGATTTGATTTTAAATAAAACCAAAGGTTCACTGAAATTATCCCCTGTCGAACAATCATAACATGTTCCATAAAAAAGTTTCAGGGGCTTAGACATTAGGGGGTGACCCTACTTCCCCCCCCCTATTTTTCACCCCCCCTAGTTATTTTTGGAAACGGTTTATAATTTTGAATTCTACGTTTAATTTTGAAGAAAAAATCACTGTTGCAAAATTTTGATTAGAGGCTTCGTTCAAGAGATATTTGGGTTTGAAACTTTGGGAAACATCTCGAAATCGCCACTTTCAAAGGTCTAAAAATTAAAATTCAAAGAAACTCATGATGTCTCAGCTGAAATAGGTTTTCTAGAGTTTCTAAGTTGATAAACTACCATTTTTTCCAAAACACGGGAAATTTTCAGGAAAAAAACAATTTGGGTTCTGGAAAGTGGCGATTTCGGGATGTTTTCCAAAGTTTCAAACTCAAATATCTCCTAATTGAAGCCTCTAATCAAAATTTCGCAAGAGTGACTTTTTCTTCTAAATTGAACATAGAATTCAAAATTATAAACAGTTTCCAAAAATAACTAGGGAGGTGGAAAATAGGGGGGGGAAAGTAGAGTCACCCCCTAATGTCTAAGCCCCTGAAATTTTTTTATGGAATTTGTTATGATTGTTCGACAGGGGATAACTTCAGTGAACCTTTGGTTCTATTTTGAATGAAATCGGTTGAATGGTTCAAAAGTTATGCGAAAAAAACGATCATTTATTTCCAACTTTGAAGTGCTGTATCTCTGTTATTAGGCATTTCTCAAATATGTTTTCCGGAGAAAGTCTCCTTCATTTTTCATTTTCTATTGATCCTTGAGTTTAATGACATAAAACGAGGACCACCCTGTATAATATACCGGGTGATCATTTGAAAACTATCCACCTGCAATATCTCCCGATTTCTAGTGCAAATGTCTTTGAGCAAAAACGGGTCGATTTTTATATCGAGGGGGACATCTAAAACATACATTTGAGAATTTATATCTCAAGCCCCCTCGCCTCCACTAACCCCTACTTTGAAATTTCAAATAACGCTACCTACCTTGCGATACATCAATTTGAAGAGAATTAAATTCTCTTTCGAAAAAAATATTTTGAAATTTTTCAACCTCACCCCCTGTTTTTCCTAAAATTCTCTGAGTGTCCAAGTTGATATTCTTGACCTTCATTTCCCTTCAATACAGTAAACGTCATCCTGCACAGCATCTGCAGAGGAAATTTTCTATAAAAAAAGTGCCACACAAATTTACCCCTTCGCTCCCCCCCACCTGACCTCAAAAATTCAAAATGACAATACCCACTTTGTAATACATCAAATTGAAAAAAATTGAATTCTCTCCCTGGAAACAATTTTTTTACAATTTTTAAAGCCCCCCATTTCCCTTCCAGAATACTCCAAATGGCCACTTTATTGGGGGAGGGGTAGAAAATTTCAAAAAAATTCTTTTCGGAAAGAGACTTCAATTCCCTTCAATTTGATGTATCACAAAGTAGGTGGTGTTTTGTTAAATTTGGGAGTTGAGGTGGGGGAGAGCAAAGGGGTGAATTTGGGTAGCACTTTTTCCACCGAAAATTTTCTTCTTCGATGCCATCTAGGATGACGCCGACTGAATTGAGAAAAAATGAGGGGTCCAGAATTTAAAATGGTACAGTCAGAGAATTTTTAGGGAAAAGGGGGTGGGGTTGAAAATTTTGAAAATATTTTTTCCAGAAAGAAAATTCAATTTCCTTCAATTTGATGTATCGCAAGGTAGGTAGTGTCATTTGAAATTTCACAGTTGAGGTAAGTGGGGGCGAGGGGGGTGAATATAGAAATTTGCCAATGTATGTTTTGGATGTCCCCCTCGATATGAAAATCGACCTGTTTTTGCTCAAAAAAATATTCACTAGGAATCGGGAGTTATTGCAGGTGGATAGTTTTCAAATGATCACCCGGTATATTTACCGATGTGCCCTTAATTTTTTCAATAATCCAAGTCTATTTAAAACTAATAATAGTTACCATAATTATCCTACAGGGAGAGAGGGCTCATTGAGCATAACCCTACATAATACGGCGCTTTTTGAAAAATCTCCTAGCTACGCCTGCATTCAGGTCTTGATTGCTCTGCCCTCACACATCAAAGAGGCCAATAATTGTCAGCATACGTTCAAGAATAGACTAAGAAATTTTCTAATAGAGAAATGTTTCTACAGCTTGAACGAATTCTTTGGTGTGTAAATACAATGTGTCTGTACTTGTTCCTTCGTGTAAATCTGTGTATTTGTCCTAGCTGTATAAGCAAAATTTCACAAAAATAGCTCTAATTGTGACAAAAGTGTGAAATTTGGTGTGTGGACTCCTAAAAGCATTCGAAAGGTTTTTGGAAGGGGAGTCAAGAAAAGTTTTGATTTTAATTTTTTCAATTTTTTGTGACGTCATTTTTTTTTTTTTCCTTTTTGAAACTATTTGAGATTTTTGACTTTTGTCTTTGTACTATGGTGAGTAATTGCTTATTCCATGAAACAGAAGAGAAAATTTGTGAAAAACATTATTTGAACTAAAATGATGACGTTTTTTGTAAAAATCAAACTTTTCAAATTTTTTCGAAAAATATTGTGAATATGTAAAAAATAGAGAAAGGCAATTACTCCTCAAAAAAGCCCTATCAGAAGTTCTCGAAGTTTTTCTCCAAATTCTAAGCCGTTTTTGAGATAAACTGCGCAACAAATATGTTGTCGCAAGGGAAAAATTGGTCCGACTTTGGACCACAATAACTTTTGAATGACACAAATCATTTCAATTTTGTTTTCGCGGTTAGTAAGATCAGTCTTTCCGTTATTCACCTTCAGGAGGTGAAGATCAGGAAGCTTTATGTAAAATATTTACAGGGTGAAATGTAAAACAGTGCAAAATTTTAGCAAATTGAACGGACTCCCATTTTCAGAATTTTTTTTCACAAATGCAAATGAAAGGATCATAAATCGTGATGTTTTGGCTTGCGCCCAGTTTTGGAATTTTTGGAATCGGAACTCTGGTTCTGACTTCATGATTTTTTTTCTCTTCAGAATTTACTGGAGATTTGTTCTGTATATCTAGTGAAATCTGGGATTTTCTACGGAATTTGTGAGGATTTTAAAAAAATTCCACAAGGTTTCTAGGGAGTCCCAAAGATTTTTATGGGGTAACTAGGGATTTCCAAGGATCTCCGGGAATGTGCCCTTATGGAGTTCTAAGACTTGAGATGTGTATGTAATTTTTATTCTGTTCAAGATTTCTATGTGCAGAATGGAGATCTGTATGAAATTTCCAAGCTTTTTAATATTTCTATTGAATTTCTTACAATTTCCAGAGATCTCTATAAATTTATACAAGATGTCTGAGGATTTAGAAAAATTTCAGGGAGTTCTAAAAGTTTCTACAAAATTTTTGAGGACTGCTGAAGATTTTCACGATTTATCACAGTTACATATTCCTGAATATTTCTACTAGATTTAAGAGCTTCTAGAAATTTCCACGCAATTTCTGAAGATTTTCACAGGATTCTTAAGAGATGTCCATAGGATACTTCTTGGGATTTTTAAAGGAATCCCTGATGATTTGTATAATAGTTTTGATCAGTATTTCTGAAAACCTTCATTGATTTTTGCAGATTTCTACGAGATTTCCATGGATTTCCAAGATATTTTTGAAAAATTTTGAAGGACTTTCTTGAGATTTTTACGGACTCCCAAAAGTTTCTATGGATTTCTCGAGATTTCCACGAGAGTGCTAGAAATTTATGAAGATTTGTATGACATTTCTAGGGATTTCTGGAGAACTCCACGAGATTTTCGACGAGTTTCTTTCTCTAAGCATTCTTGAAGATTTTTACACAATGATTCCTAAAGATATTAGCGAGATTTTCTAGCATTTCTGTGGGAGTTTCTAGAGATTTCCAAAAATTTCTATGGGAAATCTGAGGATTTCTGAAGATTCGTTTGGAAATTCTAGGGATTTTCTAATATTTTCACGAAATTTTCAAGAAGGTTTACCAAACGGGGTCTCTGAAGATTCCCAAGAATTTTTGAAAATCTCTATGCAGTTCTGAGATTGAAAATTTCAATAGATCTATGGGCTAGAGTGAAGATTTCAATGGAATTTCTGTGCTTTCAAGATTTCTACAGTATGTTTGAAGATTTTTTGAGGATTTCTGAAATTATTTATTTACTTACTATTCGTTCTGGGGATTCCTGAAGAATCGTGAGAATCCAACGGGATTACTGGGGATTTCATCTTATATACAGAGAGTTTTAAGAATTTCCAAATATTTCTGGGAATTGGTTCTGGATTTCTGAAAATCTGAATATCTGTACAAGATTTCCAGGGATTTCAAAAGATTTCTGAGAAATGTTCATTGATTTCCGAAAATTACTAAAGATTTTTCAAGTTTTCTACAAATTTTTAAGAAATTTCTACAGATTCTTGTATATTTCTACAAGATTCCCAGGAATTCAGGAGAATTCAGAGATAAACTCCTGGAGAGTTGGGAAATCAAAAAAAACTACGAAAATTCGAGAGATTTCTGAAGAAAATTCACGGTAATTCGAGGATTTTTTCAAGATCTCTATGGGATTACTTTCAAGATTTCAAGAATATTTCTGGGGATGTTCAGAGATTTCCACGAGATATCTAAGGATTTTCAATAATTTTTAGGGATCTCTACCAAATTTATAAAAAATTCTATGGATTTCTACAGGATTTCTGAGAACTTATATAAGAAGTTCTAGGAACTTTGGAATTTTTTTATGGGATCCTTATGATTCGTTCGGGATTTCTGGAAACGTTCTTACAGTTTCCATGGATCCTAGGAGATTGCTACGGGATTTCCAAAGATTTTTCAAAGGTTTTGTATGTATTTCTGAAGATTTCTGAAGATTTCCAGAAATGTCTATGCATTTCTCAAGATTTCTGCAGGATCTCTCATCTTGAGGGGCGTGTATCTCTCATCTTCCTATTCAAACTTTTTCACCGTGCCGTTGACTGTGTTGAACTGCTTGCTCAGTTCTTTATCTAGGTACCACTGCCGAATTCTAGAGGCTGCAGATTTTTCCGACTTCCTGCTGCCACTTCAAACGCGATCGTCAGACCCCCGTATACGTGATGTTCAGGTACTTCAATGGGATCTGCCACATAACAGACTTGAGCTCCCCTTCTTTGAATGGGTTCATGAGGGGCTATCCAGGAAAAACAGACCTTTGTCTTGTAATTGTAATTTATAAATTATAATTTATGTTTTGTCTTTCTTCATTGACTTGGAATCTGTTTCATATTTCATAGGTGTGTTTATTTTGTACTTGTCATCATTGTCCTTTCAGTCCACGAATTATATAAAAAATAGCGAACAAAAATGAAAACCAGCCAGATTTTTGTATATAAGCTCAGTTAAGCATGTAGTTCAACATAGTAAAAGTCCTCAAGAATCCGGTGTGAGCTTCGGCCGTTGTGGCCTCGAGAAGAACTTGAGGATCAGTTTTTCGTGTTTATCTCGTAAACGATGGCACTTGGAGGAAAAGCACTTTGAGCAAAATTGTTCGAAATTGTGTTGTCTACAAGAAAGGGTCTCACATATTCCATCATCAGTCCACTCCTCCTTCGTCAAAACACAAGAAAAGCTAAATAGTCCAGATGCTCGATGCCGAAGACTGTACGGACATTGAGTTCCATGATGGCAGGGTGCCACTTAGTAGAGGTGTTTTTCGATCCATTCTCTTTTCATTGAAACTTGATACCATCAATACCAACTATGCCGGCGGCATATACAAGGTGACATAAAAATAAAAAGTTGAACAAATGTACCTCAAGAACCAAAATAGGTGAAGACATGTCAATCGCCAAAAATATTTCTTATTTCATGACCATGGAGTCGTCGTAAACTTGAATCAAATATGTTGAGCCGCTTCTGAAATATCTTCAGAAGACTGAAGTCGTTACGAAAAAAAATTGTTTTCTGTATATCAGTAATTCTCCAAATATTGAATCGAAACTTGGTGTTTTGAATCGAAACAATGATAAATTACATTCAAAATTAAATTACAGTGAAAAGCCCTCTCTAGTAGGCCAACTAATTTTAGAAAAAACACAGTCAACCTTTTTTCTGATAAGTAGACAAAAATTTTTTTTTTTTGGTAACAACTCCAGTCTTTTGAAGATATTTCAAGAACGGCTCGAGATATCTAATTTAAGTGCACGACGACTTCATGACCATGAAATCAGAATTATTTATGGCGATTTACATGTTGTCACCTATTGTGGTTCTCGAGGTACAAATGTTCAACTTTTTATTTTTATTTCACCCTGTATATACCGCCGGCATAGTTCGTCTTGATGGCTTCAAGTTTCAACCAAAAGAGAGTGGATCAAACAACATCTCTACAAAGTGGCACTCCGCCATCATAAAACTCAAGGTCCATACCAGTCTTCAGCATCGAGCATCTGGACTATTGTTATTTTCTTGTGTTTTGACAAAGAAGGAGATGACTGACGATGAAATGTGTGAGGACCTTTCTTGTAGACAATAAAATTCCCAACAATTCCTTCCCAGCAACTTTTTCCCAAGTGCTATTATTGTTCTTGAGATATACGCGAAAAACTGACCCTCCAGTTCTTCTCGAGGCCACAACGGCCGAAGCTCACACCGGATTCTTGAGGACTTTCACTATGTTGAACAACATGCTTAACTGAGCCTCTATGCAAAAATCCGGCTAGTTATCATTTTTGTTCGCTATTTGCGATTTAAACAGCTAAAATTCCTGGACTATCATGAGAATTACTCACTTTGGAGTTTCCAGCTGATACAGCTTGAGTAGTCACTTGTCTAGCTTCAATGATCACTTCTCAAGTTATAAAAGTCACTATACCATAAAGTTCCTGACCTTATTTTGCCTGTCAGTCTATCGATACTAATAGACACCCTCAGGACAAAATTACATAGGTAGATGATGAGTAGTAGAGCTTTAATATATACCAAAAATGAACTGGATATGTCAACGACTTTGGAAGATAATTATTGAGGATTCAGCCACCGAGAAAAAAGATAAAAAAAAAACTAGAAGCAACGGGGAAAATGGAAAGAAAAATAAAGAAAGCGGCTACTGAAATGAGCGACACACGATTTCGGGATTTGGCAACTTATTTGGCCGCGCTTTTGAAAATCAGCTCCATAATCCGCCAGTGTACATAAGTGATCGTATAAAAGGAAACGACTTTTGTGAGATTTCTCTAGTTCAGATTCCAAAAAAAAAAAAAGAAACACTCCAGTGATGGTGACTGAGGGCTCAGCGTCAGTTGCAAGTATTTCGATCATAAATTCGCGCCGATATAAACCCGGCACGTTTCATATATTTTTCGTCGCGTCAATATAACATAGCAAAGACTTACGGCTCCGCGAGCACCGGGGCATAAATCCATATAATGCCTCGTAAACAATGGATGAGGGACGGGACAGGACAATTTGTTGTAGACTAGACATTTTTCCACCCCGGTAGGTGTGGGTACGACGCGACGTCTTTGTTCCGTTGAGCCAAGGCGGAAGGGTGTGTGTAGTACACCAATTTGAGGTTGCGAAATGCCGCCCTGCACCTTCCCCCCGCGAGCTCGTTCTCACCGCCAACCTCCTCTTACAGAAGCTTAAACTGTCACATATTGTTTTGATACATTACGCTAATTCCAAAGGATTTGTAGCCGCCCTGCCTTTCAACGCCTCCGCTTGTGTGTGGTGTCGTGTATTCAGAGCCGTAAACTGTTAATTAGTAATTAAGTTGAATGCTTTATGCGGTCGTAATTTGCCCTGGGGGAACGCGTGCGGTTTTTGAATAAGTTCTGAATTTCCAGGAAATTTATGGAGGTGTTGTGCCCAAATATGTTTCTATACGTGAAAAACCTCTCCCCGGCTTTCTTAGAGAAAATCCAGGGACGTGGGGAGTTTTGTTCGAAGTGTTTCGTCGGAAAGAAGGTCAGGATCTAATTGAATTACAAAAACTAACCTAGCAGGTCAGGTCGTGTGCTTTCGGGCACAAGCTAGCGTATGGTTGCAACCATCAAAATGCACTAAAGGTCAAGAATCGGCTGCTGCAAGAATTGAATCTGTAGGAAATGTGGTGCAGCCGACTCTGCTAAATCTAGAGGTGTCGGCACCGAAGGGTAAAAGACAGCCACCCCTCAAGAGTAACTCGAGAAGATCATGGGGCTCCTCAAATCCCTCTCCTGGAACCAGCCCCAGGAAGGGAAAGCGACAAGAAGTAATCATGGAGTGCCCCTGGAACTCGTTCTGGAACCGCCTGTGGCCTGTGATTGATAGCCACCCTGTGGCCAACCGCCTCAGGGTGGCTATCATAGATGAGCAAAGTTGGAATAGCGACTCACTCGGGTGACTTGCTCTTAGCCATCCAGGTGAAGCTCTTGGAGACGACACTCGGTGAAGTCTTGCTTGGTCACCTGGAAGTTTTGCCTGAGTCAAAGACCGGGCGTCGTTTGCCGAAATTCCAACCTTGGATTTACTCGCAGGAAACCGTCCGGATCACCTGTGAAATGGAGTTCCCGTCAATCGGCTGCCCATAATGACCAAGGTGTCTCTCTGGATACCGAAAAACTCTATTGACAGGAAGAGGGCTCTGAGAGGCTTAACGCGACGGAACGCATCGACCAAACTAGGAAACTGTGAAGTCTTTCACTACGCACGTGTTTGCGTTGATTCATGACCTAATTTATTAGAGGATAGTGAAATCGAACCACCCCCGGGTTAGCCAGTCACCCCTCCCATCCAAATTACCTAGGACCAACTCCGATCTAGGAAAGTTTTTTGTTTCTCAAGCGAAAAATTTCGTGACAAATTTTGGCGCCAAACGTGGGGCCTTGCGGTATTCCATAATTTTTTCGGGACGATGATTTTTTCAGCGGTTCTGCGTTGATCATCAAAAATTCAACTCGGTAACAAAAAAGAACGCATATCTGCTTTTACATAACTTCGCCACCCTTGACGAGCTTAGGAACGCCAAATACCTGACGTCGTTGGACATAAAGTGGTCATATTGGCAGATTCCTGTGAAAAGGGAGTACAGTGAGCTTCCGGCTTTCACCGTTCCAGGCCTTGGGCTCTATCAGTTTGTTATGATGCCCTTCGGTTTATCCGTTGCTTCGGCAACTTGGCAACGACTGGTGGACAGAGCTCTTGGCGTCGATTTGCAGCCGTGACTGATTCACTTGGACGACGTTATCTGGACGTTAGCCCGTCTTAGGTTTCGTCTTAGATCGACTGAGGGCTGCAGGTCTTACGGTTAGTCGAGAGAAGTGCCAGTTTTGTCGTCCACAGCCTTAATACGCGGGATACGTCGTGAACTGTCGTGGGCTGAGAGAGAATCCCGAGGAAGTGGACGCAATTTTGCGGAAACCGGCTCCGAGAAACGTGAAGGAGGTTTGCAGCTTTGTGAGCATGACGTCGTGGTACCGCCGCTTCGTTCCAAAGTTTTCGTCTATCATGGCGCTATTCACAAACCTGACAAAGGAGCAAGTTCCATGGTGCTGGCTGGAAAAGTGCGAAACGGCCTTCACTACGATGGAAAACTGTTTTGCTACGGCACCGATCCTGACATGCCCGGACTAAGAACTCGGAACCTTTCGTTCTTCAGACGGACGCCTCGACATACGGCCTGGGGGCCTTGTTGACTCAGCCTGATGCGGATGGAAAGGTAGTCGTCTGTCTGATGTCAAAATCACTGACCGGACAAGAGAGGAACTTCACAGTCACTGAAAAAGAGTGCCTGGCGGTAATCTGGGCTATAGGAGCACATTCTTGTGGTTTGCGACGGCTTCAGCGAATACATTTTGTTGTTTCCGGTCAGGAAGGCGACTGCCAAGGTTTCAGTGGAGAACATTGGACAGCATGTTTTTCTGGTTTACGCTGTTCCTGCAGCAATCATATGCGATAATGGTGTCCAAATGCGTTCCCGTGAGTTCAAAAACATTTGTTCGCGATTTGGCACTAGCATCATTTTCACCCCGGTGTACCATTCCCGAAGTGACACAGCCGAAAGGGTTGACAATGTTGTCAAAACCATGCTCGCTTCCTACGTGGAGGACAACCAAAGGCTCTGGTCTGACCATCTTCCCTCAATTGGTTGCGCTATAAGATCTGTTCGACAGGACGTGACCAGTTTTTCGCCTTACTACGTTATTTTGGACGGCATCACGTAGAAGGAGGAAATCTGCATGATCAAGATGCGCCTGTTGATCTGGAGGCTGTCAATGATGACTAAAAGCGAAGACTGTGCTTCGCGAAGATGTTCCAAAAGATTCGAGAATGCTTGAGAAGCTCTTTCTAGCAGAGCAACAGAGCAAAAATCGCTACGACCTTCGTCGTCCTTCAGTCCAGTACTAGGTGGGTGATCTTGTTTGGCATAGGACAAGACTCTCCAACGCGGTGAATGGCTGCCGAGTTCGAGTGTTATTTAGTTTCTGCAAGTGTGAACAAGTTTTTTTTTCAACAATGAGCTAAGAGTATAATAAAACTTGTAAACTGTCAGCACCACTTTCCAAAGGTATATTTTTTCTTCTTCTTAAATTGATGACTATAGTTTTTGCTATATAAGTATGGCCATGGTCACATCCTTGAAAATACAATACTAAATAATACATGAACGGTATAAATCTAAAAAGCTTACAAAATTGTTTTAAATCAAGAAAAAAATTGATAAGTGTATAAGTCCGTTTGACAAAGTCATTGAAAAATAGGTGTATATATTGTTGAAGTAATTAACAATTTGAAAGACAACTACTGCTCTATTTGGGACCGAAAATTATTAGGAGCTTCTATAAGATTTTTGAATGTATCATGGTTAGGAAGTTTGTCGATTTTGTTCATTTGATAGAATTTGGTTTTTGTTGTCTAATGTTTTTGAAATTTCTAATGCTTCAAGTAAAATTCTGCGATTGTAATTCAGTTCATTGTGAATAATTTTATGATCAGTTGTTGGGTCGAAATTGTGTTTTGAAAAAATAGTATGTTGTGCAAAATTTGATTTTATATCGAAATAGCCATTGTTCTTGTACTTAATAATTTCACGATTATGTTCTTTGAGTCTGTCTCCTGCCTTTCTCTCTGTTTCTCCTATATATACGCTTTGACAATTTTGACAATGCAGTCTATAGACACCACCACTGCAAGAATGTTGGATTTTTACAAGAATTTACAAGAAGCCAGTCAAGCTTATCTATCAAGAAAATACAAGAACCTCAACATCAAAAGAAAGACGGTCAAACTGGACATCTTCTTCAACCAACATTGCCTTCACCACAACTTGTGTCTAAACCACGTGCAATCTACACCAAAAATGAATCTGCATCAGCACAAAGAGCCTAACGATCTGCAAAGAAGACTTGGATAAAAGAAGAAGTCAAACGTCTCTACAGCAAACCAAGTGATATAGATCTGAAACTCAGGTTATTATACGACAAACTTACATACACTTTACATAACATCGAATTTGATGTCTTACAATATCAAATTTTACAATCCGTCGAATTTATTGGCAACAGAAAATTCAAAAAGCTCACCAAAAAACTTGAAAATTTGAAATCTAAAAATATCATCAACTCGAAACCAAAAGAAAGCCCACACAATGAGAATCTTTTTTTTCACACATTTTATAAACGAGTATCCAATTTATCAAACACCTCATTTTCTCCCGATGAAACTGTTCTACTAAACTTCAGGACTGAAGTTCAATTTACCTCCTATCAAAAACAATATAACATCCAATTTTGAGAATTAAGCTGTAGACTCGGGACTAGTTTTGAAAAACTCAATGTTATCCAATCCATCTTCAATAAAATCTGAAATACAGGTTAGTCTTTATGACAGTTTATCCAAATTCAATATCGGATCTTCTCATCAATCTGTTCAGTTATACAAAACATTAGAAAGTGTCAGAAATAAAGTTTCCAACAATAACTTAGTTGTCACTAAAGCCGACAAAGGTGATACAATCGTTATTCTTGATCAAACTGATTATATATCTAAAACTGAAAGCTTTTTGTCATCTTCTGGTGGCTTCACTTTGCTTAACAATAATCATCATGATAAATTTATCAAAAAATTCAAAACTGTAACGAAGAAATGCAATGTCACTCTATCTAAATTTGAGGCCAATGTTAAAACTCTTTTACCTCAGAGCTGTTATGTACCTAAGACTATATGGTCTATTAAAAATTCATAAACATAATATACCTATACGTCCAGCTTTGTCATACGTCAATAGTCCATGCTCCAAGTTATCATCTTGGTTGAATGGAACTATTAGAGATTGTACTAAATTTAAAGGTAGTCATACTTTACTCAACTCTTTAGATCTAGTTGAAAAACTAGAAACATTGAACATTCCATTGACATCTACATTATTATCGATCGATGTTTCTGATCTATTTCCATCTGTATCAGGCCAAGAATGTATAGAGTTAGTCCGTTCCTTACTTTTTGAGAACAACATCTTGACTTATGATACACTTGATATATGTGACCTACTTAGCTTATCATTAGATCAAAATTATTTCAAATTCAATTCGAAGTTTTATTCTCAAAATACAGGTTTGTCTATGGGTTCGAACTTGAGCCCATTGCTGGCTGATGTATTTATGGATAATTTGGAGAACTCTAATATATTTCATTACAAAAATCCATAGAGAAACAAAATTATGGCATGGTTTAGATATGTTCATGACATTGTTACAATTTTAGACTGCTCACAACTTGAAGTTGATCAATTTATCATTTATTCAAATAATATTCATCCAAATATCAAATTTACATATGAATTAGAAATTGAGGAGAAATTCTCTTTTTTTGGACTCACTATTAACTCAAGTTGACAACAAAATTGAATTTAGTATTACATAGAATAACCACTCATACTGATACAGTTATTCCTTCCTTATCAAATCATCCTTTAAGTACAAAATTAGCTTCTTTTAACTGTTATTTTGAAAGATTATTGAAATTTCCAATGTCAAAAGACGATTTCAAATTAGAATTAGATATCATTTTACAAATAGCTTTGAATAATGGTTACAAAAGATCTTTAATTTATAAATTATTTTCTAAATTCATTTACAAACATTCTATAAATATAATTCATCACAGACCACTTGTATTCTATATAAATCTTAATTAAATTTTGGCAAATCATTGAACAAAATTTGAAGAATTTCCAATTCAAAGTTCTATTCTCAAAACTTTCTTGAAATTCTTTTCAAAAAATTCTTGAATTTTCAAAAATTCAAACCAAAATCTCATAATTTTTTTTCGAACTAACAAGACACTGAAAAAATTTCTAGTTAACACTAAAGATAGATTAGATAACGTAGACAAATCAGGTGTCTACAGACTGGGTTGTCAAAATTGTCAAAGCGTATATATAAGAGAAACAGGGAGAAAGGCAGGTGACAGACCTAAAGAACATTACCGTGAAACTAATAAGTACAAGAACAATGGCTATTTCGATATAAAATCAAATCTCGCACAACATATTATTTTTTCAAAACACAATTTTGACCCAACAACTCATCATAAAACTATTCACAATGAACTGAATTACAATCGTAGAATTTTACTTGAATCATTAGGAATTTCAAAGACTTCAGACGACAAAAACCAAATTCTATTAAATGAACAAATCGACAAACTTCCTGGCCGTGATACATTCAAAATTCTCATTGAAGCCTCCAATAATTTTCGGTCCTTTATAAAGCAGTAGCAGTTGTCTTTCAAATTATTAATTATTTCAACAATATACAGGGTGTCCATTTTACAAGGCTAAGCATGGGTGTCTTGCTCATCTTCAGAGATACAGAGTCGGTTCAATCAAATTAGAATTCATGCTTTTGAGCAAACAATTCCATTTTTATTTTTCAAAGAGTGCTTTGGAAACAAAATCAGCACCGACAATAAAAAAAAAACGTAACAAAAAAACATTTATTCAACAGCGACATGTGGCACATCGTTGTAACCAGAAAAGAATACCGTATTCAAGAATATCAAAATCTAATATGGCGCCCATTAGAGAAAAAAGTTGAATGGCGTATCACGGTTGCTTTGAAAGCTAAAATAAAGATTTTGGCAGCTTTGAATTCCCCTTGAAGAAGTGCCCTAACAATGTCTAGATTAGAAAAGGACATCTTCAACCGTTTTTTTGAATAAAAAATTGGAAAAAAAAAATCCTGTTCTGTTACGATATCTCAAAAACTAAAATCGATACGTCAAATTTCTTTTCGGATCATTGATCGTCATAAAAATGCGCAACTTTTTCCTGATTTAACCGACTTTGTATCTCTCAAGATAAGCGAGATACCCATGCTTAGCCTCGAAAAACGGACACCCTGCATACACCAATTTTTCAATGAGTTTGTCAAACAGACTTATACACTTATCAATTTATTTCTTGATTTCAAACAATTTTGTAAGTTTATTAGATTTATATCGTTCATGTTCTATTTAGTATTGTATTTTTGAGGATGTGACACTGACCATGACTATACTTATATAACAGAAACTATATAGTCATCAATTTAAGAAGAAGAAAAAATATACTTTCTGAAAGTGGTGCTGACAGTTCACAAGTTTTATTATACAATTTACTACACCACTGCAAGAATGTGGGATTTTTACTATAGTGAGCTATAAGCTTTGTCGCCTTTTCCAAAGCATGGTCCAGCCCTATCCATATCATACTAAACCATAGTTTACACAACAAAAAATCACCTGTATCAACCTTGTGTCACGGGTTTCATCGTCAAGTCTCCTCAAGTATTAACAATTAAAATGCTTCTTCAAGCTATACGTCCTCCTTTTCAAGGCAAAGCTAAGCCTTTTTTATTATATGGTAAACCGTAGTTCACACTACGAATTTCACTGGTATAAATTCTTAGTCACGAGTTCTAATATCTAGTTTTGTAAAGTAGAAACCAAATTCCAAGTATTAAAAGTTTTTCTTGAGGATCAACAAGGCTTGAGCTATCTCAGAGCTATGTCGCTGGTGTCTAAAACCAGGCCAAACTTACCAAATCATCCTCGGCTTCTCGTAGTTGCAAATCAGTATGCCACAAGTTGAACATGAAACTTGAACATTTTCAACTCACCTGGAACAAAAAAAAAAATCGTCAGCAAGAATTCGTGGATAACATAATATACAGGAATTATTTCATCCCGACCCAATAGGGCTTGTATTCACGCATTCTGTTGCACCATCCTGTATATCATCCACATACGCTGTACACTGTTATAGGAAAAGTGGAAGTATCAAGGAAAATACATCAGCGGCTCAGCTCATTAGATTTTATTGGATAATTTAAAGTTCCCTCTATTCTAGGCACGGCTCAAAAGGAGTTTTGAAGGAGTTGTGTAAAATGGGATGGTGCGATGGTGGAGGGGCAAAGGGGGCTATACAGGCGGAGGCTAAAAGCATGACTTCCGTTAAATCGAATATTGTACACGGCGGGCAAAGTTTGCCCAAGCCAACTCCGATATAAATAAGCAATTAGTACGCTTCAATGGAAATATGAGGGCGAACATACACACACAAAGAATGAGCTTTTCGTCTTGTGGAATATTTTGTTCCAAAAAGCGATGCTTTATGCTGAACAACAATAGGAGTACACAAAATAGTACAATAGACTGAGCACACTGGAGATGGAAGACAAAGGGAGTGCAGTTATTATCAGTACCTGAATACTTGGTTGCAATCGAGACTTGTTTCGCTGTTCTAGAAAATCGCTGGAGGCCCAGTTATCACATCAACCATCTGCACAATGAGCGGTTATTTATTGAATAATACCTGCTGAAGTGTGGTTTTATACATCTGAATAAATGCTAGTACTAATAATAAAAGCATACATTTCAAATGTGGGTGGATACTGAGCTACTTGGCAGGGTTTATGGATGCGGAAGGTTCATTCCGCAGACCAAAAGGCACTGTTCTGTATTCAAAGTGTACCCGGTTGACTGCCGGTCTTTGACTGCGTCAACATCACTATTAAAACTTGTAAAACACCGCATTGATGGAAAAGCACGGATCGAAGCTTATCTCATCCACTTTTCGATACGCCAATGAATTAATATTCAGCGCCTTCTGCCCCAGAAAGGTCTCCGCTCTCTTTAAATATTAAAATCCGGGTTTGCTACACTGCTACTTCTCCCCCGGCAATCTCTTTTCTCCTCTCCCATGCAACGTAATATAACTTTGTATATTGGAAAAATGAAGATGGCGGTTTACAAGCCCTCTCTCACCCCACCCCCTTATCTTCAGTAATATGGGAAGTGGTCGTGTTTTTTAATTAAAATCACTGCAATTTAAAAATGCTAACGCCTTTGCGCCGCACACAGAGATGTTACGGCTGGGTTTATGGGAATACATAAGGTGCAGGTTATGTAGCCGGGGGTTCGGCAGTAATATGGAGAAATGAGAAGGAACGCATTCCGGGCACGTATTCCGAGTTGTAAACACTCGGAATTAACCGCAAGACGCTCGCGAAAAATTCAAATGGGAAGAGAAATGCGGTTCGAGAAGTTAGTACCTGACTACTCCTGCTACCTGGTAAGAGGTGCTGAAAGCGGAATAATTACCCCCTTTGAAACTTTTTGTTGGGTGGAAATTCAAAGCGAACAAATAGCTTGAAAGTGACGCTTTGCGGAGCCGAAGAAAGCACAAAGTGAGCACCTGATGCCCCAAGCAGGTCGAAAGTCGTCGGGCTGGGTGAAAAAACAAGGAGGATTTTTCCCAATAAGGTTTTTCCGTGCCAAGTGTTCACGTTCAGCCGTGTTAGAAGGGTTTCAGTACAAGAAGCTCACCCACAGTATGAGTGCCTTCCCCTCGGTATGGGCCCACTACCGGGGGGCGACATTCAGATGGTCCCAACTCGTGGGACAAACATGGAACATTCTCCAAACCGCAAACAAAAATCAGACACCGACCAAAGCGATTTGTCTTTGCAGGAAGCAACCTTTGAAAAACTACCGACTTCACCCGAATATCAAACGATGGAAACTAATGTGAGAGAAGATGAGCAAGAGGCTTTCGCAAAAGGCGGCATCGTCGTTCGCTCCCCTCCTCAGAATCCGTTGACTCGGTTCATGGGCCAATTCCGAGTGGAAAGCGGGGACCTCACAGAAGAAGAAAATGACGATGACGATGACTTGTACAGAACTGCCTCTGGTGGGTTGACATCACTTATGACGAGCCCAGCTAACAGTTCCACGCCAAAAAGTGTAGTCCCTTTGATGAATCCCACAAAGAAGAGGAGACAAAATCAAAGCCCAATTGTGGACGAGGATGAAACAACACCCCCAAATCCAGCCCTGCTCAAACTGCAAGGCAAGGTCGAGGAACTGGTCAAATTTGGTAGGGAGAACCAGAACGTCCGAACCGGTCCACTCGATAATGACGAGAGCTGCAATTGAAACGTCAATATTTCATTATTATATTATGACGCGGCCACCTATTCGTTTCGATAATTCAATTGGCAACAAAAAGGGCGCATATCGGACGGGTACCGTTCAAACTGCATTTTCTATCCCTCTACCAGCTCGCCACCATCATTATCATGTTCAACGGCAATTTGTTATTGGATGAAGCCGGCGCGTGGTGATCACCGAGTAGTTCAATTACAGAGTCTTTGTGGCGATCGCTGCCGATATTTTTGTTTAATTTGTACAGCGAAAGAGAGCCGCGAAGGGTTTCCACCGCCATTTATATACCTATAGCAGCATGGTTTTGTTCCGGCCTCTGTTTGTATTTGCTTCGAAAACACGTTGAGATTTTTTTTTTCCATTTCGAAATGTTAAAAATATTTGCTCGCGTTACGAAATGCTGAATTGTTTCGAGAAAACGCAATTTTTTTCCAGAGGGTAGGGTGTTGAGAATTTGTTAGGAGCGAGTGCAGTGTATAAATTTCAAGATAGGGTATATAGCGCCCGCGCTTTTGGAAGTTCGGTAATTAAACTTTTTTTTGTGGCAATAATCATCCGGAGAGGGGTTGGCTTTTTCGCTTGTAGCCTGCGTTGATGCTAATTGTTTTTTAATCGCTTCCCAGCTGAGCTTTATGTAGGTACTTACCCACCTAAATAATTGTGAGGCATTCAAACTGGTGAAATAGTTCATACTCTGACCATGAAGTGGAATTTATGACGGTAAACACAAGGAGTTTTTTTTTCTTCAAATATTTGATGTTGAGGAGAGTGAAGCTTAAGTTTCTTGCAAGCCAAGATTTATGGCGTGAAAATGTAAGGGCTGTTCGACAGTGATGCCACTCGAACCGTATTGGTATACCAGGATACGCTCGGTTGAGGTCACTTGATGTCGCTTTGGACGCCACTCCGACTCCCTGCACCGTCGCAAACGGAAATATCTGTGGTTCAGAAAAACTACAGTTACAGAAAAAAGCAGTTACCCTCTGCTGTACGTGAGTCACACGTTGAAAAAACTCAAGGACGCAAAGTACTTCACTACGCTCGACATACGTTCTGCATATTGGCAAATTCAGATGGAAGAGTACTCCCAGCCATACACAGCCTTCACTATTTCTAACCGGAGGCTATTTTAATTCAAACGGCTCCCGTCTGGATTGCATAATGCACCGGCCGCTCTCCAGCGTTGCCTATACAACTTGCTCTGGCAATTATTGGTCACGACTTGAAGTCAAGCGTCTCCTTCTACCTGGATGAGTGATCATCAGATCAAATTCGTTTGGAACCCATTCAGAAGTTTTCTCAGTTGTTCTCGAAAGGCTGCGTGATGCGGGGCTGGCGCTGAATAGAGGAATGTGCAGATTTTATAGACCCAAGCTGCAATACCTGGGCTATATCTCGTTCACTTTTTATTACACTGATGAAATATCCGTGGGTGTCACCAAAATACTCAACAAGTTGATAGCTAACTCGAGAATTCTTTTGATGGATTCTGACCAAATGATCAATGTAAATTCAGGTTTCACGCTAAGTAATTTTGAAGAATAATTAGTCCATCTCTTAATTCTAGTAGAAATTGCTCAGTACGGCAAGCAAAGAAACTAACAAAAGAAAGAGAAGAAATCCCGAGGTAGATTTCCAGACTTTCACAAAACACAAGAACTCACAGTTTTATGACCTCGCCAGTCTCTGTAATACAAAAGGAAAACTCCAAGAAAAACCTCGAAATTTAGAGATAAGCTCTCGAAGTATAATTGAACGAATATATCAACCAATTGGGACCGCATCCTTGGCCCAGAACGTTGGGCGTTGTGGTATTCCCCCATTGTTTTGTTTGTACGTTGGTACCTGAAGTAGGTACGGTGTTGACGTTCGTAGCGTTTGCCGATGGGAAAGAGAGATGGCGCGGGCGCGCGAGCGGCAGCCGCGAGCAGACAGAGAAGAGAATCAGCTGTGGTGGAGAACACGTGATTTTTAGTGCATCGAGAGTGCGTCGTTTTTACAAATTTAAGGTCGGTTTTTCTTCGATTATTGTATCGTAATTTTGGCTTCCACCCACTCACCGAATCATGCATTGCGATACCCATATTTTTCGCAAAATTATTGTACATAACCCGAAACTCTTTGTTCTCTTTGTCCTCAACGGGATTGCATGACCCGCAGTTTTTCCCCTTTGAAATCAAGGTGCTTTGCACTGCTTTGAATTTTGTGTAATTCATCTGAATAAGTGTCGCAACAGAAAATTTTTACCCAAATTTGAATCAACATAACTTTTGATTGTCACGGACGATTTCAATTTGGTTTTCACTGGTCGATTGCCTAATTTTTTGTCTATTCACCATATTCAAAGATCACCCGAGAAACTGCACATAAAGTTTCTACAGGGTGATCAATAAAGCAGTTCATAATTGTTAAAATTTTAATGAACCCCCGTTTGAGCTTAAATTTTTTTTGTCAACAACCGATAACAAAATAATGGAGAATGATGACTTACCTCGGAACGGTTTTCGAATTTCCCGGATTAGAAGTGAAATAGCCAAGATGCGATTTTTTTGCTGGGAATGATGCTTTTCATTTCTTCTCCTTCATGAAAAATCAACGGACTCTCGATGTGAGAGGATATCTCTTAGCAGGCTTGCTCATTGGACGATTCTAAGCAATTTGTTGTCTCTCGCACCCCCTGTTGTGTCTTTTGGGGCTGAAATAGGGCGTACTTTTTTGTGAATTCGCCACCAATTTTACAACCTAGGCTTGTTTGGTATCAATTCTTTTGATTGAGGTTCGCTGAACAATATTATCTTGGTGAAAACATTCTTCTGTCTGTCTGTCTGTCAGTCATCTGTTTCTATAACTCCCGAACGGTTTATCGAATTTAACAGAAATTTGCTGAATATGAAGGTACAGTGTCGATCGAGAGACATCTTTTGAACTGTGAAAGGAAACACTTTTTTTGTCATATCACATTCAATTACGTGTGCAATTTGACTTCAAAAATTGACAGTTTTCAAAAGTGTTTCCAAAGCTTAGTCAGTGTACATATGCGGGCATAATTTGAACTTTCGAGTAAGTTGATGAGATTTTAGCTCAAGTCGGTGCACTAGAGGGCGCACCATCCCGTAATTAGCTATCAGTTTTTTTTTTCAAGCATTTGCAAGATGGACCTCAAACTTACCAGGTTTGTAGGTAGGTACTAGGTAAGTAACATTTTCCTTCCAGTTGATGATTTTCAGTTTAAGATGCTTGAATAATTAATATTTTGTCGGTCCCCCTCTTGTCTGGATCAGATCGAGCCATTACTTATCTCGATATGCTCTTCACTAAAGCCCGCAGAAAATTCTGAGGAGCCCTCCATTCTTCCTGAACTGCAATCGCTAAGTCATTCAAATTGTCCGATTGTCCTTCTTTTCTTTTAATTTCAACTTTATCTTATACTCCATACATGCTCGATAGGATTCATATCTGGAGACAAGGGTAGCCAATCCATTCTTTCAATATTGTGATCCCCTGAAAATTCGTTGACAATTCTAGCCTGATGAGGTCGGACGTTGTCGTCGACCAACATGAAATTGTCACCAAAATTTTGAGCAAAGGGGACCACAATATCCTTTATACACAAATCCCTGTATCTTTCACCATTCATCTCTCTCCTCTCAGTATCACCAAATCACTTATTCTTCCAGTCCTCATTTTTCCCCAAACAGTCACTCCTCCACCTCTGAAAACCACCCTTGCCTATATGTGTTCTTCCAGAAGTCTTTCGTTTCTCTGTCGCCATACCAGAACCCGTCCATTCGACCTAAAAAAATTAAACTTACTTTCAACTGAAAACAAGCACCTACCCCACTCTGCTATTCCCCAGTGCTAATATGGTTTTGTGCCCATCTTGGGCTAGTAGCACGATGCTGCGGCTTCAGCAGAGGGCATGCCGCTCTTCTTCTGTTTTTACTTGATTTTTTCAAGTCCAGAACAACTACACATGTGCCTACCTTGATCGACAATTGGAGACAAAAAATAACAATTGTTAAATTCGATAGAAATGAGAAGAAATGTTCATGTATTCAGAATTGATCTTGCGAGAGAAAAAGAACTGATAAGTAAGTAGGTATGGTGCGGTCTCTTAAGACCTTTTAAGATATTGTGGGGTCTCTGGATCAATTTGAATTTCAACCTTCATGAATCATGTCTATACTAAATTTCAGTTAAATTCGATGTACTGGTTCGGAAGTTATCGTAACATTATTACAGACAGACAGACAAACAGACAGACAGACAGACAGACAAAAGACCATTTGTATCAAGATAATCTTGTGCAGTGAGCCTTGATCGAAAGAATTGATATCAAACAAGCCTAGGTTGTGAAATTGGAGCATATTACATGCATATAACATATTACAGACAACTAGACAGACAGACAACAGACTGTTTTTATCAAGATAATCTTGTTCAGCGAGTTTTAATCAGAAGAATTGATATCAAACAAGCCTAGGTTGTGAAATTGGAGCATATCGTAACATGTTACAGACAGACAGACGGACAAACAGACAATCAGACAGACAGAAGACTGTTCTTATCAAGATAATTTTGTTCAGCGGGCCTTAATCAAAAGAATTGATATCAAACAAGCCTAGGTTGTGAAATTGGAGCATATCGTAACATAATTACAGACAGACAGACAGACAGACAGACAGAAGACTGTTTTTATCAAGATAATCTTGTTCAGCGAGTCTTCATCAAAAGAATTGATATCAAACAAGCCTAGGTTGTGAAATTGGAGCATATCGTAACATAATTACAGACAGACAGACAGACAGACAGACAGAAGACTGTTTTTATCAAGATAATCTTGTTCAGCGAGTCTTCATCAAAAGAATTGATATCAAACAAGCCTAGGTTGTGAAATTGGAGCATATTACATGCATATAACATATTACAGACAGACAGACAGACAGCAGACTATTTTTATTAAAATAATCTTGTTCAGCGAGTTTTAATCAAAATAACTGATATCAAACAAGCCTAGGTTGTGAAATTGGAGCATATCGTAACATGTTACAGACAGACAGACGGACAGACAAACAGTCAGACAGACAGAAGACTGTTCTTATCAAGATAATCTTGTTTAGCAAGCCTTAATCAAAAGAATTGATATCAAACAAGCCTAGGTTGTGAAATTGGTGGCGAATTCATCAAAAAATATACCCAATTTCAGCCCCAAAAGACAAAATAGGGGGTGCGTTAGGCAACAAATTGCTCAGAATCGTCTAATGAACAAGCCTGCTGAGAGATATCCTCTTACATCGAGAATCCGTTGATTTTTCATGAAGGAGAAGAGATGAAAAGCATCATTCCCAGCAAAAAAATCGTATCTTGGCTATTTCACTTCTAATCAGGGAAATTCGAAAACTGTTCCGAGGTAAGTCATCATTCTCCATTATTTTGTTATCGGTTGTTGACAAAAAATCTTTTAGCTCAAACGGGGGTTCATCAAAATTTTAACAATTATGATCTGCTTTATTCACCACCCTGTAGATATTTTATGTGCAGCTTTTCAGGTGATCTTTGAACATGGTAGATAGCCAAAAGATTAGGCAATCGACCAGTGAAAACCGTATTGAAATCGTCAGTGACAATCAAAAGTTATGTTGACTCAAATTAGGGAGGAAATTTCTGTTGCGACACTTATTTTGTTGAGCACTTTACTTCCCAAATGATCTGAATTTTGATGGCAAAGGCCGTAGTCCAGTGGGCGTGCACTCTGCCCACTCATGACGTAACCTCAGAACTGCACTGTCGCGCGTATTTCGAGTTTTCACCTCGAATGTTTCTTTTCCACAAGTAACATCACAAACAGTAAGACGACAAAAGGAAATTCTGGTACCTACGCCAAAATCAGCCGCTAAGTAGAGAACTGTACTTTTTTATGATTCATTCACATTCCATTGTTCATTGTCGGGTTATACATGGAAGTGAACGAAGGAAAGGAGACTTGCACGCTTCTCCGTGTCCTGGGAGGGAGGGAGTCGACCTACTTGTGTGAATCTGCCTTGTTGAGTCTACTAACATTTTAATATTTGGGGGGGGGAGTTATGTAATCTCCTTTTCATGATGTTTAATGTGATCCCTTGCTGTTTCTACTTATGATGCAATTTTGTAAAGGATGACATTCTGTACATACTCTGTTATTTAAAAGAATTCCTGTCGGCTGTTGGTTTGCCTAGTGTGATGGAGCGTTCATGAAATGGTGTTTTTTTGGGAATCACCACATTAGTTTCCCATTCTTCCGCCGCTGCTTCAGACTCGGGTTTGTTTCTTTTCACTGCCCTGTTTGACGGGTATAGCCATTTATGAACAAATTCGGTAGTATCACGGAATCTCCTCACCAGGAATCTGTACGCTGAATGTTGGAACTCGAATGAAGTATGAAAGTGTTCAATGATTGTGGTTGCAATTTGCATTCCTCGATAACACCGACAATGTCAATTCACAAGCTCAACTGTAAATGTCACTTATCTTGCATTTAACGTAAATAAGTGTTTACCTTCGGGAACGAATGTAGACACTCTCAATTTTGAAGGAGTGTATCCACTTCTTCTGCTTTTACCCCGCTTTGATCAGTACCTTGGACGGACTGTCCGGCCCTCTCACCGGCAGGCAACTGAATGGGTTGATCCCACGTGTGTACTCCATCAAAATCCGCCACGTCAGAATTCTGATTGTTATAATCTCTAAATGTTCAGAACAATGCATGATGCTGGTCTTTGTATTTGTTTTGGGAGGTTTGGGTTCATAACCAGATTATTTCTTTTGTACATTAATCCCAAACCCCCAAAATCTATTCCGAATTTAATTTATACCGAGGGCTTCATAACAGAAGGGCGTATCTCCAAAATTGCAATAACTTTCCAGGAAACGAAAAAACCGTCTTAAAAATCGATTTATTATTTTATTTCAACAAATGACCAATCAATATTGCTTATAACAGGATAGTCATTTACAGTAATATAAAGATTGGAATCAAACCATAGCTAAGAAAGAAATAGGAGTGTTTTGATATTGGGATCTCACTTTCGTCAATTTTGGAGATACGCCCTTATGTTATGAAGCCCTTGATATTTGAAATGTTCATTACATGAGTATCTGCAATAATCTATTGACATTGACTGGCTGACTAAAAAGTGCCTGACCTTGCGCATGGACCAATAGCAGGGCTTCCTAGTGAGTTTCTATGACAACGAGAGTAAAAAGTGCGCACTTTTTTCACCAGTGGAAAACGCTCTATTCGTTTTTTTCCGTCCACGTCACTCTGACGTACGTAATTGACATTTGACATTCAATTTTAAGGTTATTTTGTGTAGTCTACATAGTTGACATAGTCTACTTTCAAAATGGTCATTTGTGATCTACGTATAGTTTACGCGTAAACAACGACGTAATCTACGTCAGGTAGATTACGTCCCCATCACTGATTTAACGGTGGAAAAGAGTTTCAACTTGAACTCTTCAATGGAATTAGAATCAATAGAATTTTCTAACTCAAAACCTACCATTTTTGAGTTGTGTCACTTTTCTTCCAGGGGGACGATTTCTTCTATAGGAACCGAACATTGTGTACGTTCGGCTACACATTCAACCAGAAACCTACACAAAAAAAAAGAAGAGATTTAACAGGTAGGTGGTGATATTACCAACACGACACTCCACGTGTCACTAATTGATTAAGATCGGACTGTCTGGGTTGCAAATTTGAATATTGTTAGCATTGTTATTTGTTTTTTATTTCTATTGATCACTTGTCTGATACTGAAACGTCACCAACCCGTAGATATATTATCTGCTTATTCCAAATTTTTTTTCTCCATCAGAATTCATCAAGTATCAATTGCTCTGTTGATCTCTGATTTGCTTGTGACTTCTTGTGTTGTTGCTCATTTCAATTTGTTCTTGTTCGGCGAATTTTTGTTTGCTGTGGTTTTGTTTTGGTAGTTTCAAGCCCTGGCACAGACCTTAAACTGCAATTCAAAAACTACCTGGCGATTTCCTAATTTTTTTACTGTTTATTCACGACTTTTTCCAAAAAATTCCAACTGATAATGGGAGAAGTGTGGTATTCCCCCTTTGATTTGTTTGTAAGTTGGTACCTGAAGTAGGTACGGTCGTTGACGTTGATAGCGTTTGCCGATGGAAGAGGGAGATGGCGCTGGCAGCGCAATCGGCAGCCGCGGCCAAAGAGAGAAGAGAATCAGCTGTAGTGGAGAACACGTGATTTCCAGTGCTCCGGAGTGTACGTCGGTTTCTCCTAATTCAAGGTCGGTCTTTCTTTGATTATTGTATCGTAATTCTGGCTTCCACCCACTCACCAAATCATGCATTTCGATACCTATTTTGTCCGCGAAATTATTGTACATAACCCTAGGTTCTTTGTTCTCTTTGTTCTCAACGGGCTTGCATAACCCGCCGTTTTCCCATTTGGAATCAAGGTGCTTCGCACTGCTTTTGAGCTTTGTGTAATTTATCTATTCCCAAATGATCCTAATATTGATGGCAAAAGCCGTAAATCTAGTGGGTGTGCTCTTGGCGGACTCATGATGTGACCTCGGGATTGCGCTGTCGCGCGTATTTCGAGGTTTCGTTAATTGTTTCTTTCCCACAAGTAACGTCACAAACAGTGAGACGACAAAAAGAATCTCTGCCACACCAAATCAGCCGCTAAGTAGAGAACAGTACGTTTGATTGTTCATTCCACTACATCATTCATTGTCGGATTATACCTGAAAGTGAACGGAGGAAAGAGAGACTTGCCGCTTCTCCGTGTCCTGGGGGAAGGGGTTGCACCACTTGTATGAATCTGCCTTGTTGAGTCTACTAACCTTTCCTTATTTGGGGGGAAATTATGTATAACGACGAAGAGAGGGCCACAGGTTGGCTCGAGTCGATTTTCTTGTATTTACTGTTATTTTTTGTATGTGATTACTGTTTACTAACCATTGTTCTGTTTTGTATGTATGTATGCATCTGTGGGGTTTGTGATGGGCAACCTCTGGGGAATTTCGGGCGAAAGCGTTATAGATACTTCTTCCTTCCAATTGCTTACAAAAAGTATGACACACTCCAGCTTCTCTACTCAATAATCTTCCACCTGTCTCTCATTTGTTTATGTACCTATTTATCTCATATTTGTTTTTCTGTTGATTTACCTACACAATTACTAATCATTTGTTTCTTGCTGATCTATCCACTTGTTTAGTTATCATTTGTTTCTCGCTGATTTATCTACTTGTTCACTGATCATTTATTAGTTGTCTACTTATCTATCAATTTGACTTCTTTTGTTTGTGAAGTGTAAAATAAATTGCTGAGCGTAAAGTTTTCTCCAAATCGTGAGCGAGCGGGTTTCCTTTTGTTCTTACGTAAATAACTTGTAAACGGAACAAACTTTCAAAGAGGTTCAAGCACCGATTCACGCTGACTTGATCAAGGCCTTACTGGAGTGACTTTTCTGTCATTTCATCATGACTCATTCACACTTGACTTTTGTTCAGATCATTTGGGAAGGGATTTTTCAGCAACCAACCAGGCAATACGCATGGGTTTCTTTGACGTGTTCTTCCCATGTGTGCCTGTCAGCGAATACGTCACTATTTCTTTGCTATAAAATTGACAGTTTGACATGTTTCATGATTTCTGGTTTTGTTTTTTGTTAATCTGATTTTGTGTTTATTTGATTGTTGTGAATTCCTGATGCATTGTCCAAATAATTTGTAATGCTTTGTCTTGCTTAATTTGTGTTCTATATTCATATTTGTTATTTTATCACTGTCAGTAGGTGTTTTGAGAAGAGAAACAAATTCATTTAAAACTTTGCAATTGATTTTCAATAAAAAGTTCATTTTGTTTGTGATTCATTCGCGTTTCATTCAAGAATCAAACCTCATCCCCGACGACACATTCTCATCTCGAGTAAGAACTCAACAACACAACGTAGGAAAAATGTAAACGACGTGGGGAAGGGAAGAAACAACGACGATCACTGCCAGACATCGAAAACGGGGTTACACTACAGAAGTGTTGCCATCGACCACGAGTGGTGCCGTGACCAGGATACACTACAGAAATGGGGCCAAAACCAGAATGGGATACTACAGAATGGTGCCGTGACCAGGATGATACACTACAGAAGGTTGGAATTGGCGTCGTGTAGACCTATTTCCAAAATCGGCACAGTGTCGGTTTTCCGACGGTAAGTTTTTTAAAATGAATTTAGCACATTCTGCAATATAAAAAAAAAATTCAATGCAAACTTCAACATGCGGTAAGCTCCACGAGATATTCATTTTAGATGCAGACATGTTGGGGAATGAAAGTTGGAGAAAAGATTGAATTGACTTTTGGAGGAAACATTTTTCGAAATCAGACCCAAGGTTCTCGAGTTCTTCTGTCTAAAAAAACTGCAAATTTTTCAACTTTTTATCCTGTGAACAGATTCCACCAACTTTTTTCAAACAAAAGAGGTGACTGGTTCTCAAATATTTCCCAACAATTTCGTTTTCAATTTCCCGAAAATTTCCCTGTTGAGAATGTAAAACCGGCCTGGGTGATCGAGACCGGAATCAAATTATCCAGGAAAATATCTCAGTTTTTCAATCTCATTTTATTTCATTTCATATCGTTTATTTGTTCGTTTCTTGCATATCACAAGTAAGTCTCTTTCTCAAATTCTAACTTCCTACCCGAAGGGACGTCTTTCGGGAAGTCTCATACAAAAATCTCCATCCGTTCTTTTGCTACTCGCCGGGGAAGTTTTGGGGTGACACAACCGATTTGTTTATCCCGTGTCAGAAGAATAACAGTTTTTATTGTTACCATCAAACTATTGATAAAATATAAAGCCAGCGGCTACCATAGGATGTTTCAAGAATTTCCCCAATGCTTGAAAAAGTACCTACCTGTGAGATCAAACATAGTGGGAGGAGTCGTGGGAGGAACCTGATGAAATTCCAGCAAGCACCTCTCCAGAGAAAGAGCTCCTCTCGTTCCACTTCTTCCGGTTCGGCATCTGCTCAATTACGTTTTATTAAACCGTCAGACTCGGCGTGACGAACACATCATCTCCCTGGTTCATATTATTTTAATTATTTCGTTGTTGTGTTCAGGAAGAGAGCGCGATAAAAGCGCCGAAACACGTGTGTGTGAGGAAAGCTCGCGCTGCCAAATTTATGCATCACATCACCAAGAATTTCGAAATGAAGTTTTAATATAGAGGGAGAGGGAGAGGGAGCGAGCGGAGCGCCCCCCAGAGGCTCCCACCGGAAGTTTTAATTAAACTTGGAGTTGTTGTTGCGCTTGCCGTGGTAGTGCCCGATGCTGCCTTGAGGGTCCACACATATTCTCCAAAGAATATAGTTTGTGCAGCTTTGAAAGTCGCTTGTGAAAAATCGAGCCAGCTTTACGCTGTTTCGAGCAAGCTCTGCTAGAAATGCTGTTTCATATTCTGATTTTAATAATCGAAAGATTCACAGAAATTCGTCAATGGATCAAAAAGTTGAATCAACGTCTCGACAGTTTTCAGTTTTGTAAGAGAATTTTCGTTTTTTTTTTGTAAGTAACTTTTTACTTTGGCGTTTGGTTCAGAATTTGAGCTTGTAGGTTTGTGAAGGACATAGCGGAGTGTATAACAAAATAAAGCTTATAAAAATCGGGTTATGAATAAAAAAGTTGCTCAGTTTTTTCTGGCTGGGACAGTCAAAGCTCATTTGGAATAGTTGCTTGTGCAACTTTTTTGTTCGTCCAGCGATTTTCACCATTCTTTTTTTAAATTAAAGCAAACTGTCGGCCGCATACACTTAGCTTAAGACCAAAAGGTTCCACGGGACAGAACCGGGACAAAATTGCCGATGAATGATCATTCGTTAGCTTTTCGTTCGGTTACAGTACTTAGCAAAACTCAACGTAATCCAAAAACCCCACAATACTGTTTCAATAGTCCTATGTGGTTGTAACACACAATAAACAATATATTTTGTTGCAAGAGTTGCTACAAAGACTTTTCGACCGCTGAAATTGTGTATTTTACTCGAATATCCGCCGACGCACATGCAATTAATTCCGAAAACTCAATTAGTTCGCAAGCGACGACGAAAAAAATACACGCAACTTTAAGGATGTTTAGCTAATTCCCCCGGTGGTTTCCGAAGCGGGGGCAGACTCCCCAAAGTCGGATTAGCCTAAATTGGGGAAAATTGCGCCTGTGCTCCTCCGCACGCCGGCCCAGGCAAAATATTATTGCGACCGTCCTGAGAAAACACACCTTCTCCTTTCTCTCAGTCGGCCCGTCGTCCATCAGCTCCCGACTACGCAAACGAAACGAAGGAAAATCTTCACCACCGCCGCAGGTTTCGCTCCTTGAGAACGCGTGTGTGTGTGTGTGTTGTGTCGACACTATGAAAATTCAATTTTGCCCCAGCTCGCGCGCACACACTGGAGCCACACACCTCGTCGCTCCATCAATTGAATTTTTATTTATTACGTTCCTGGTGGAGAGGTGGCTGCGCCGCCGGTGGAAAATCCACCCAGACACATGGGAGAGAGCAGTGCCGGGAAAAAAGATGTGTCAATTGGAATTTACGACGGAAATCCTCTTCAATAGAAAGGATTTGTTTTTTATTTGCTGTTGCTTTTGCTTGGCACGTACGTAGCGTGCTCAACTAAAATTGACGGGCGAGAGCAACAACGTCGAATAAAGAAGGTGGTGTTCGGGCTGATTTGGCAAAAGTGTGGACGTTCCGGAAAAACCGTAACTGAAGTTTCCCGATGGACGTATTTCTTTGAAAATGAAAATTGCTGGCTTGGAAAACATTGATCTACTGCGCTTGGATCGATTTCTGAGTTTGATCACCTTTCCACTCCAAAAGGTGATGGTGGTGGAGTGATTCTGCCTGTGGGAAAAAGGCCAAGAGCTCATGACCACCTCCCAGGTACAAACCCTGGACCATCGTTTCTAGTAAAAAAGATCAAGGATTGGTATTTTTTATTTTGAAGTGTTAAGTCCGACTAATGGCACGTTTGAGGGCAGTGAATTTGACTAATTTTGGAAGTCACAGAAGGATATTTCAAAAAGCGTACCAAAATAGCTGAAGAGCTTCACAAAAGCTTCTCTGGGAGGTGCCGCAAGGCATACTTCAAATTATTTCATCTTGTGACTCCAAGAGGCCTTTTTTCTAAAAAGTACCTACTTTAAGTACCGCTTGCGACACCTCTCTAGAAAGTGACGTATTTTGAGAGTAAGAGGCAAAATTTCCAAAAATTGAGTCAATATTTGAGCGTATACATGCGATCCAGTGGGATTGGATGCTGTTGTCGAACGCAACAACTCTATTCACGTTGAGTCGTTGAGCGTGGAGCGGTGGCTTTGCCGCACGGCGCCCTCTTTTGATCACCCTTGGTACTGTGGCAAAACGCCTTAGAATTATAAAATAAAGGAGAATTAACTATTTAGGAATAAAATCAGCATTACGGGCGATATAGCGGAATGAAAAAAATAGGAGAAGGAATGCGAAGAGATCGATGTTTGCCGGCCAGCATCGGGGTGACACAGGAAAGCATGCAGGCATCGGTTTTGTAGGCCAGAGGGTTGTGACGGGAGACGGGGTGTGGGAAAATAAGGATAGGTCCAAGAACAGCAACGAGGAGGAGGGAGTCGAGTGGTAAGAGTCGAGCACAACGGGTGTATTTGACTGGAAGAAAACTAATATTTGTCAAGAAGAATAAATTAAGAGAAGTGCTAAAACACTGTGATAGATTTGTAGTACATCAGTGAAGTGAAAGGAAAGCATTAAGGCAAGTCTGATTTCTATTGTAATCAAATGCTTATTGTTTAAATAAGTTTGAAGTAATTGTTTTGGTTTAGAAAATGATAGTAGGTTTTGTTTGATCTTTTGAACAGCCATGAGAGTCGTCAAGCTTCAAGATAAGAAATGAACGAGACATAATATTTTGCAGGCTAATTAATCAGAGGCTCATTGCGATGACTTGTACCCCGTATTGTAAATTTCTGTAATGGTATTGAACCTAGCATCAAACAGAGCTGCTGGATAAGTCCTTAAATTGTAAACTATAGCACCAGCTGGATATAAAATCTATGGACTGTCAACACTCAAATTTTATGTAAATTATTTGATCAATAATTAAAATAATGGCTGTAAATTCGAAAGATCAAGACAAAACTCAGTGAACGACAATCTCTCTCTACGTACAATTAAACAGGGAAGATTTCTTTTCGTACCAGGGTGAATGGGAGAAAGGGGAGTAAGGGTTGGAACAAAAACTGGAGAAAGGATAAATAAATTAGGCAGGGAATCAAACTCAAGTGTACTAGGAAATGGCTTCACCCAGAATTCTGAAAATTAGGAAGAATGAGAACGGAATTAATTCGCAAGGGTTGAACAAATTCGTCGTAGGATTGCACTCGGAATTAGGATGTACTTTTCTTTCAGAAACCGAATGTAAACTGAATAAAACAATTCCGAACGCTAGCTGAATGTCAGCACGTCAGGAAATTATAAAATGAATAATTAAGGTGAATTTAATTAAGTTGGCGATGATTGATTAATTTGCAATAAAATTGAGGTGTGGTTAAATGACTTTGTTTATTTTCTCAATATTTATTCAATTCATTCCCTTTAAAAGAACGTGAGGTTACTACTAGAGTAGGCTTGAGGTATTAGTACGACGTGAAGTTGAGGTAGGTGTAATTGATTTAAATGACTTAGGTAAAGGTAAAATAAAATCTACGGCACAACGAAATACGACTTAGGGTAATTAGACGCATCACAGCTTAATTAAATTAATGTAGGGAAGGGGGGGTATCACAAAAAAGGGGCCGGTGACGAGGATTATTACAAAATGTAACCGTGAGGTTGGGATGTTACGAAATAGTTGTCGTGACGCAGAACGTTACAAAAGGTTGCCGTAATGACCAGAACCTTACAAATGGGTGCTCGGTGAGACCCAGAACTTTACAGTTGGTATCGTCGTGACCAGGGATTTTACAAAATGGTGTTCCGTGACCAGGATCTTTACAGTTGGTGCCGTGACCAGGATATTTACAGTGTGTTCCGTGAGTAGGATCTTTACAGTTGGTGCTCGGTGACCTCAGGATCTTAACAGATGGTGCTCGGTGACTCAGGATTTTACAGTTGCCGTAGTAACCCAGGATCTTTACAGTTGGTGCCGTGACCAGGATTTTACAGTACCTCCAATTTGCCGCTGGACGAGTGCGTTTGCTACCTATTTCTCTTGCGCTACCTAGACGCTTCATCACACAACTGATAAGAAACAGGCGTTCGAAACTACGACGGATCTTGCTTCATATACCCCTACCAATAGGTAGCCCCACCCATACCAAAAAGGATTTGAATGCTCCACAATGTTCCAGAATTAGCCACAACATTCGAAAGTGTTCTCGAATGTTCCACAATGATCTGGAATGTTCTTGGATGCTTGAGAATATACCGAAATATTCCAGAATATACCGAAACACTTTGGAATGGTTTGGAATGGTTTGGAATGATCTCGAATACTTTCAAAAGTTCTGTACTGTACCTCTACCAATAGGTAACCCTTCACATAAAAGGCTTCGAATAGTCGTTGATGTTCCAGAACCTTCCACAACTTTCAAAAGTGTTCTGGAATGTTCCACGATGATCTGGAATGTCCCGAGATGTATTCGATCATTTTAGACTATTCCCAAACATCCCAGAGCATATCGGAACATACTGGAATGTGGTGGAATGATCTCGAATACTCTCGAGTTACCCGAGCATTCCAGAACACACCAGAACATTCTGGAATCTTGTGGGATGATCTCAAATGTTTTACAATGATCTGAAATGTTCCCGAACGTTCCAGACTATTACCAAACATTCCAGAACATACCGGGAAATTCTGCATTGTTGAAGAGTGATCTCGGATACTCACGATTTTCCCGAACATTTTAGAACATACTGGAACATTCGAAGGCGTAGAAGGGCCAACAATAATTTAACAAAGTTGAAGCAAATTGAGCTTGATCATTGCAATTTCAACCTAAACAATTGTAGGTTCGAAGTTACAATTATAGGTTCAAAGTTACAATTGTAAGTTCGAAGTTACAATTGTAATTTGGAAGTAACAATTGTAGGTTCGAAGTTACAATGTAAGTTCGAAGTTACAATTGTAAGTTCGAAGTTACAATGTAAGTTCGAAGTTACAATTGTTACTTCCAAATTACAATTGTAGTTGTAAACAAAATTGTAACGCAGCTCCGGGAAAACGGCAGCAGGCAGTTGGCGTTGGCCGTTGGCGTTGGCCAAAGTTATGGGAAGCCATTTTTGAGGTTAATTTTCAGTTTTAACTGATGAGTGTCATACATTTTATCCTGCCTACCATATAGCCATAATTATTGATAATTTTAGTTATTACTAGTTTTCACTATGGTTTTCAAGTGTTCCATAATGCATTGCAACAGCGCAATGACGAATGTGAAACTAGACAATTGACACTGACAGTAGATAATATACACCGATGCCCGTCAGACTTGCCAACCTCAATTTTGAATATAGTTATATTGCGTGCGCACTGGGTCCAAAAGTTTCCGACGGGATAGGTCTCGACCTATCCCGTCGGAAACTTTTGGACATTGGAAAAATGGCTTCCCATAACTTTGGCCAACGCCAACGGCCAACGCCAACTGCCTGCTGCCGTTTTCCCGGAGCTGCGTTACAATTGTAGGTTCGAAGTTACAATTATAGGTTCAAAGTTACAATTGTAAGTTCGAAGTTACAATTGTAATTTGGAAGTAACAATTGTAGGTTCGAAGTTACAATGTAAGTTCGAAGTTACAATTGTAAGTTCGAAGTTACAATTGTAAGTTCGAAGTTACAATTGTTTAGGTTGAAATTGCAATGATCAAGCTCAATTTGCTTTAACTGTGTTAAATTATTGTTGGCCCTTCTACGCCTTCGTAGGAACATCGTGGAATGTTGTAGAATGATCTCGAATGTTTCATGATAATCTGGAATGTTCCAGAATTTTTCAGACATTCAGAAACATACCAGAACATTCTAGAATGTTGTAAAATGATTTCGAATATGTTCCACAATGATCTGGAATATTCCAGGATGTTTCTGAACGTTCCAGGCCATTCCAAAACATTCTAGAACATACAAAACATACCGGAAACGATCTAAAATATTCCGAAATGGATTGGAATGTTCCGGAATTTCTCCGAAACTTCCAGATTCCCGAACATACCAAAACATTCTGGGATGTTGTCGGATAAGAACAAATGCTCCACAACGAACTGGAATGTTCCGGGATGTTTCTGAACGTTCCAGATCATTCCGGACTATCCCAGAACATACCGAAACATTCTAGAATGTTGTGTAACGATCTCGAATGTTCAACAATGGGTTAAGATGTAACGGAATGTTGCCGAACGGTCCAGACCATTCCCAAACATACCGGAACATTCTAAGATGTTGTAGAATGATCTCGAATGTTTCACAATGATCTGGGATTTTCCGATTATCTCAAAACATACCGGAACATTCTGGAATGTTAGGCAACGATGTTAAATGTCCCACAATAAATTGAAATGTTCCGGAATGTAAGAACGTTCCATATTATCCCCGAACATAGCCGAAAATCCTGGAATGTTATGAAATGATCTCGAATGTGTTCTACATACAACGATCTGGAATGTTCCGGGATGTTTCTGAACGTTCCAGATAATTCCGGACTATTCCAGAACATACCGAAACATTCTAGAATGTTCTGTAACGATTTCGAATGTTCAACATCAGTCTGAACGTTCTGGACTGTTCCAGACATTCTAGACGGCAAATGTTCAAGCCCTGTTATCTTTGAAAAACACGCCCCTCAGATAAAACCGGGAACCTTCTACATGGATAGGGGATAGAGGACTACCACACCTATAACTCGTAGATCGTACCGGGGCTCGTTTCTCAGTTTTGGCAAGCACACTGTACACTCTATCTCATTATCCAAACATTCCAGAACATACGGAAAATTTCGGAATGTTGTAGGGTGATCTCGGATACTCTCGATTTTCCCGAACATTCAAGAACATACTGGAACATTCTGGAAAATTGCGGAATGATTTCGAATGTTTCATAATAATCCGGAAGTTCCAGGATTTTTCGAACATTCAGGAACATACCAGAATATTCTAGAATGTTGTGGAATGATTTCGAATGCTCCACAATGATCTAGAATGTTTCGGAATGTTTCCGAACGTTCCAGGTTATTCCGGAACATTCAAGAACATACGAAACATACCGAAAACGATCTGAAATATTCCACAATGGACTGGAATGTTCCGGAATGATTCCGAAAGTTCCAGATTCTCGAACATACCAAAGCATATTGGAATGTTGTCGAATGATAACGGATGCCCCACAATAATCTGGAATGTTTCGAGATGTTTCTGAACGTTCCAGATTATTTCCGACTATTTCAGAACATACCGGACCATTCTGTAAAGTCGTGTAACGATCTCGAATGTTCCACAATGGGTTGGGATGTTCCGGAATATTTCCGATCGGTCCATATTATCCCCTAACATAGCCGAACATTCTGGAATGTTGTGGAATGATCTCGATTGTTCTACAATAATCTAGAATGTTCCGGGATGTTTCCGAACGTTCCAGGCCATTCCCAAATTTCTTAGAACATACCGGAACATTTTGAAATGTTGTGGAGCAATCTTAAATAATCCACAATATGAATTGAAATGTTTTGAGATGTTTCCGAACGTTCCAGACTATCCTCAAACATTCCAGAGCATACCGGAGCATTCTGGTATGTTGTGGAGTGATCTCGGATACTCTCGATTTTCCCGAACATTTTAGAAGATACTGAAACATTCTGGAATGTTGTAGAGTGATCTCAAATGTTTCATGTAAATCTGGACTGTTCCAGGATTTCTTCAAACATTCAGGAACATACGAGAACATCCTGGAATGTTGTGGAATGATTTCGAATGTTCCACAGTTATTTGGAATGTTCCGGAATGTTTCCGAATGTTCCAGGCTATTCCAAAACATTTTGGAACATACGAAACATACCGAAAACGATCTAAAATATCCCACAATGGATTGGAATGTTCCGGAATGTTTCCGGAAATTCAAGATTCTCGAACATACCGAAACATTCTGGAATGTTGTCGGATGATAACCGATGCGCCACAATGATCTGGGATGTTCCGGGATGTTTTTGAACGTTCCAGATCATTCCCGACTATTCCAGAACATGCTGAAACATTCTGGTATGTTGTGTAACGATCTCGAATGTTCCACAATGATCTGGAATTTTCGGGATATTTCAAAACATACTTGAACATCCTGGAATGTTAAGGAACGATGTCGAATGTCGCACAATGGATTGGAATGTTTTCGAACGTTCCCTATCATCCCCGAGCATAGCCGAACATTCTGGAATGTTGTGGGATGATCTCGAATGTTCTACAATGATCTGGAATGTTCCGGGATGTCTCCGAATGTTTCAGACCATTCCCAAACATTCTAGAACATACCACAACATTCTGAAATGTTGTAGAGCAATCTAAATTGATCCACAATATAGATTTGAATGTTCCGAAATGTTTTGGAACGTTCCAGGCTATTTCCGAACATAGCCGAACATTCTGGAATGTTGTGGATTGATCACGAAAGCTTCACAATAATCTGAAATGTTCCGAGATTCCTGAATCATTCCGACCATTCCAGAACATTCTGGAATGTTATGAGATGATATTGAATGTTTCACATTGATCTGGAATGTTCCGAGATGTTTCCGAACGTCGAATGATTGTTGTCGAATGATAACAAAAGCTCCACAATGATCTGGAATGTTCCGGGATGTTTCTAAATATCCCAGATCATTCTCGACTATCCCAGAACATATCGAAACATTCTGGAATGTTGTGTAGCGATCTCGGATGTTTCACAATGGGTTGAAATGTAACGGAATGTTGCCGAACGTTCCAGACTATTTCCGAACATACGGGAACATTCTAAGATATTGTAGAATAATCTCGAATGTTCCACAATGATCTGGGTTTTTCCGAATATTTCAAAACATACCAAAACAGTCTGGAATGATAAGGAACAATGTCGGATGGCCCACAATGAATTCTGGAATGTTGTGGAATGATCTTGAATGTTCTACAATGATCGGGAATGTTCCGTGAAGTTTCCGAACGTTTCAGACTATTCCCAAACATCCTAGAACAAACCGGAACATTCTGGAATGTTAAGGAGCGATTTAAAACTATCCACAATATGGATTGGAATGTTCTGAAATGTTTCCTTACGTTTAGATTATCCCCGAACATAACCGAACATTCTGGAATGTTGTGGATGTTCCACAACGATCTGGAATGTTCCGAGATGTTTCTGAACGTGCCAGGCTATTCTCAAACATTCTAGAACATACCAGAGTATTCTGGAACGTTGTGGAATTATCTAGAATAGGTACTTTTGAATGTTCTGGACTATTCTAGACATTCTAGAGGGCGAAAGTTCCAGCCCTTATATTTTTGAAAAACACGCCCTTCAGATAAAAGCGGGTACCTTCTTCATGAGGATAGAGGACTACCACACCATATAACTCCTTTTTCTCACTACTAGCTGTGAAGTAGGCCGTTATTGACCTGTTTAGAGGTCGTGAAGGGATTTTTTACAACCAGTAGGATGACTGTCACATTATTAACCGCCTGTCACTATTATTAACCTCCTGTCACATTTTCAACCTCCTGTCAGTCCTGTCACATTCTATATTCTTGAAAAATCTTTACAAATCAGGATTTAATGTTTGCTAGTAGTGAGAAAAATAGTATATAAACCACGGTTGTGAACGCTGTTATAGCTTTGGCGCCTTATATCCCTCAGCTGCGCTTCGGGATTTAAACAGGCGCCGCAGCTATAACAGCGTCCTTCACAACCTTGGTATATAATATACTATTATCGTACCGGGGCTCGTTCCTGAAGTTAAAAATTATGGCGGCTTTACAGAACTTTGCATGTCATCGGCGACAGTTCCCCACAATTCTGACGGCACCAACTGTAGCTGAATAATTTGAACGACACGACGACAGAAACTCATGTCGCGAGAATAAAATGGAAGGAGGTAGAGGAATACAGCCGGATCGAATCCTATTAGCCAGCGACACTGTCGCAGGCGACATACGAAGTTCTGTAAAGCCGCCATCAGGGTGAGTTAGGATAAACTTTCAATTGTATAGCCACAACATTCGAAAGTGTTCTCGAATGTTCCACAATGATCTGGAATGTTCTTGGATGTTTTAGACTATTCCTGAATATTCCAGAATATACCGAAATATTCCAGAATATACCGAAACATTCTGGAATGGTTTGGAATGATCTCGAATACTTTCAAAAGTTCTGTACTGTACCTCTACCAATAGGTAACCCTTCACATAAAAGGCTTCGAATAGTCGTTGATGATCCAGAACCTTCCACAACTTTCAAAAGTGTTCTGGAATGTTCCACGATGATCTGGAATGTCCCGAGATGAATTCGATCATTTCAGACTATTCCCAAACATCCCAGAGCATATCGGAACATACTGGAATGTGGTGGAATGATCTCGAATACTCTCGAGTTACCCGAGCATTCCAAAACACACCAGAACATTCTGGAATCTTGTGGGATGATCTCAAATGTTTTACAATGATCTGAAATGTTCCCGAACGTTCCAGACTATTACCAAACATTCCAGAACATACCGGGAAATTCTGGATTGTTGAAGAGTGATCTCGGATACTTACGATTTTCCCGAACATTTTAGAACATACTGGAATATCGTGGAATGTTGTAGAATGATCTCGAATGTTTCATGATAATCTGGAATGTTCCAGAATTTTTCAGACATTCAGAAACATACCAGAACATTCTAGAATGTTGTGGAATGATTTCGAATATGTTCCACAATGATCTGGAATATTCCAGGATGTTTCTGAACGTTTCAGGCCATTCCAAAACATTCTAGAACATACAAAACATACCGGAAACGATCTAAAATATTCCGAAATGGATTGGAATGTTCCGGAATTTCTCCGAAACTTCCAGATTCCCGAACATACCAAAAACATTCTGGGATGTTGTCGGATAAGAACAAATGCTCCGCAACGATCTGGAATGTTCCGGGATGTTTCTGAACGTTCCAGATCATTCCGGACTATCCCAGAACATACCGAAACATTCTAGAATGTTGTGTAACGATCTCGAACGTTCAACAATGGGTTAAGATGTAACGGAATGTTGCCGAACGGTCCAGACCATTCCCAAACATACCGGAACATTCTAAGATGTTGTAGAATGATCTCGGATGTTTCACAATGATCTGGGATTTTCCGATTATCTCAAAACATACCGGAACATTCTGGAATGTTAGGCAACGATGTCAAATGTCCCACAATAAATTGAAATGTTCCAAAATGTAAGAACGTTCCATATTATCCCTGAACACAGCCGAATATCCTGGAATGTTGTGAAATGATCTCGAATGCTCTACATACAATGATCTGAAATGTTCCGGGATGTTTACGAACGTTCCAGACTATTCTCAAACATTCCAGAACATACTGGAACATTCTGGAATGTTGTAGAGTGATCTCGAATACTCTAGATTTCCCCGAACATTTTAGAACATACTGGAACATTCTTGAATGTTGTGGAAGGATTTCGAATGTACCAGAATGTTCTGTTCCCGGAAGTTCAAGATTCTCGAACATACCGAAACATTTTGGAATGTTGTCGGATGATAACCGATGCGCCACAATGATCTGGGATGTTCCGGGATGTTTCCGAACGTTTCAGACTATTCCCAAACATCCTAGAACAAACCGGAACATTCTGGAATGTTGTGGAGCGATCTAAAACTATCCACAATATGGATTGGAATGTTCTGAAATGTTTCCTAACGTTTAGATGATCCCCGAACATAACCGAACATTCTGGAATGTTGTGGATGTTCCACAACGATCTGGAATGTTCCGAGATGTTTCCGAATGTGCCAGGCTATTCTCAAACATACTAGAACATACCAGAGTATTCTGGAACGTTGTGGAATTATCTAGAATAGGTACTTTCGAATGTTCTGGACTATTCTAGACATTCTAGAGGGCGAAAGTTCCAGCCCTTATTTTTTTGAAAAACACGCCCTCCAGATAAAAGCGGGTACCTTCTTCATGGAGATAGAGGACTACCACACCATATAACTCCTTTCATCGTACCGGGGCTCGTTCCTAAAGTTAAAAATTATGGCGGCTTTACAGAACTTTGCATGTCGTTGGCGACAGTTCCCCACTCTTTCGGTCAATTCTGACGAGATCAACTGTAGCTGAATAATTTGAACGACACGACGACAGAAACTCATATCGCCAGAATAAAATGGAAGGAGGTAGGGGAATACAGCCGGATCGAATCCTATTTGCCAGCGACACTGTCGCCGGCGACATACGAAGTTCTGTAAAGCCGCCATCAGGGTGAGTTTGGATGAACTTTCAAAGATAACTTGAATATCGTGATTTTCACCTATTTTGGCAACGTGAAGCAAAATTTGAAAAAAACTGGATTCTCAATTGAAAAGAGCTTAGCAAGAGCTATTCTGGGAGGTGGCACAAGGCAAACTTCTATTTATGCAGTTTTGAGGCCCGAAATGGACCTCTTTCAAAAGGAGCCAAAGTGCCGTTTGTAACGCTTTTCTGAAAAATGAAGAGTTTTGGGAATCAAGAGCAAACTTTACAAAAATGAGCTAATTTTAAAACACAGTTCCACTGCAAGAGCATGTTTGGTGCTCAAGACTTTTCAGTTTTGAATTAGTTTTATTTTAAGGTCCTCAATAGGCCCTTCAAGAACAAATAATCAGAACATGGCTTGTGACACCTCCTTGTAAAGCTCTTGGTGCTTCTTTTCCATATTTTTATTCAACCATCCCGGATTTCATCACTGATTCTCGAAAAACTAATTTCTGATCAAAATTTGTTTTAGGCCACAAAAAGGGCCCATTTTTCAGAAGTGAACGAAGTATGGCTTGTGACACCTCGATGGAAAGCTCTTGACGCCTACATTTCCATTTTCGATGAACAGTCCAAAATTTTCTTCTTGGTTCGAAAAATATCGCGTTTGAGTAATCAAAAAACTGCGTTCAAGCCAACCACGGCCGATTTTCCGTTAGCATTTCTAGCCGGGATTTTTTTTTTTGCAGCGTGGAAATAATTTTTTGCTTGAATAAGCGATACACCCACATCAAACAAATTTATTGCACTCGGCTATTTTTTCAAACATGTTATTTCTGGCGAACAAATAATATTCATTTTGAAACGCAGCATAATATTTTCCCCATTATTGTTCGACAGAATTAATTATTGGCAACCCCCCTGGATGTTTCGGAAACAAAAACACACGAGCGCGGAAAAACCGGTTTTGTTTGGGAAAACTCGACGGCACCCACGATTTGTTCCATTGTTTTTCTCCTTTTTCTGCCGGCATTTTCCGATATAAATTACTATAAACAAAAAATATATATATACAGTCGAGCGCAGTCACAAAGGTTTCGATTAAACATTTCAATGATAGGATATCGCGATCGATCCGGGCTTAATTTGATAACAAATTGCAGGATCTAGAGTATAATGTAATTAATGTATATGCCGTGCTTGGCGTGGAAACTGGAAATGCATCGGGCTTAATGGCTACCCCCTTCTTCAACCACCTTTTTTTGTGTGGTTTTCCTCTTCCTCTATACTCAATTTGAATCAACGCAGCGGAAAACCAATCCGGGTAGGTAGCTATAGTAGGTGAATAAGCGGCTTTGATTTCCAAAGCGTGAATTACGAAATTAACATTTCCAAAGTGGCTGGAAATAATGAAATATTGATGTTTCATTTGCACATCATCATCATCAGCATCGAGCGAGCCGTGAATTATTACGCTATTTATGAGTCTTTGAATAATATTTATTGTCGTGCTCTGCCCGATTCGTTCGCTTCATTGTTTCCATTAAAAGCTCAAGTTGCTCGATTCAAATTTAGTTTTCTGAAAAACGAGACTGATGATAATAATAATAGAGAACTAGCTTTTTAGACACCTAGTGAAAAAAACTACATAGTGTTATTTGAAGCCCTATCCCTCCTTGTGTCTACACTGTAGCGATTTGAGCCCTGCTGAGCCTTCTTGTCCCTGAAGTATCGTTGGGGCCCACAGTGAGCCCCGAGGGGTTAACCACTGTGGAGGTTTTCTGTCCCTTGCCTTGGAGATCAGTGGAGGTTTGGTGGAGATCCGTGGGGATCCGTGGGGATCCGTGGAGATCCGTGGAGGTTTGGTGGAGATCCGTGGGGATTCGTGGGGATCCGTGGAGGTTTGGTGGAGATCCGTGGGGATCCGTGGGGATCCGTGGAGATCCGTGGAGGTTTTATGGAGATCCGTGGAGATTTCGTGGAGATTTCTTCTCAATTTGGACACTTTTCTGATATTTGAAGTCATATGATGTCTTTGGATCAATGTTTTAATATCTAAGCTTGATTTGTTGGCCAGCTATAGTTGAAAATAGTAAGGAAATACTTCGTATTGATAGATCGGCAAATTTTTGATATCGTTAAAGCAGAATTCTGTATTATCCCATTCAAGACGACCTGTAATGGATGTCACCCCTGTTTTCCCTTTCTTGTTTTGCGAATCGTTGCGAATGAGAAAATCAGGGTGAGTGCTCGAGTGAAGGCCAGTTTGACGAAAGCGAAATAGCACTTTTCGGGAATAGATCCTGGAGTAAACTGCACGCCGGCGAAAGTTTAACCCAGGAGGTTATACCAAGTAAAAAGTAGGTGACCGTGTCATAAAGGGGACCCGAAGACGTACATTTCACAGTAACAATTTTACCATTATTCCCTTCCTCATGCAATAATTTTGAGTAGATCTAGGTACGGAAGAATGCGATTTACTAACGTGAACTATTCAATTTTTGCACTTGAACAATGTCCACTTTCCTTGCTGGTCGCCATGGTAACCACACTCTCTTCTCGCTGTTCTTTTCTGACAATTGACGTTTCAAGGAGCTATGCAAAAAATGTGAAGATGCATGTGCTTCACATAGCGCATTATGTTATTGGCATTAATAAAAACAGCAATATGATTTGAAAGGCAAATAGAGAAATTACACGCGTCAACTACCCACTCAGCATAGCATGTCATGTTTCATAAATGAGATGATCTCAACCATGTCACAAAATAACATCACAATGAACGTTACTTCCACATCTCTGTGATGTTCATCCGCGATGTTATACGATGTAATGTCTGAGAGATGTTTCGAAATAAACTTAAATTGAACATCACACATGAGACATCTACCGGACATCACATTGTTACTGCTTTCAACTTGTCGAAGTGTAACATCTCACTGACGTCAATGAGATGTAGTCACTGAGAGATTTTTCAAATTTCGCGGGCTGTCATCGTTAAGCTGTGTGTCGAAAAATATTGATTAAATAGTTTTGTCCTCTATTCCATGTGTGTGATGCCAGAACAGCCTTATGTCTTCATGTTTAGTGTGAGGCTCTGCGGGCCCTCTTATGTCTTCAAGTGTCGTTTGGAACAACTTTTGTGTCTTCTTGTGCTTGTGACTTTCGGAACTAGTGTGCCCCATTTGTGTCTCCTTGTGTTCTTCGAAAGCCTACTGGGCCTTCTTGCATTTTGTCGTGACTTTCGCACCTTTAGTGAACCCTTGTGTCTGCTTTTGCGTTATTCGGAACCCCAAAATGGGCCCCTTTTTGTTTTATTGTGCTTTCGAATACTTTGATGACTCCCGTTCATGTCTTACCTATTGTAATGTCCGGGGCCCCAACGGAGTCCCTTGTGCCTTGCTGTAACGTTTCGAGCCCCAGCGAGGCTTTTTGGGCTCGGTGTATCGTTTGGAGTCCTAATGAAATATTCCGAGAAACATCCCTGAACATCAAGTGCGCTGTTTAAATATACTGTAGTAGACAAGTTGGTAGCTTAGACGAATCGGCAGCAGTGCCTCTAACCATCACCTGTGGGGATCCAGGTTCGAATCCTGCGGAGGACGCCATAGAAGAACTTTTCTTAGGGAAAAAACGTGCTGTATAGATTGTAAAAATTAGTAAAAATAGGTGCGGAACCTCCTGTGACATGAAACTATGTTGAAAAGTGGTGAAAAATTAATTTTTATTTAAAAATACACATTCAAAATGCGACGTATCATGTACGTCAAAAAGTGATATCTACGAAATGTGGAATAGCGATGTAGATAGTATGTCACATTTGAACATCTTTGAGATATCTCATTCATGTTCTAATTACCCGGACATGAGAAGTAACAGAGATGTCCACTTAACATCGCAGAGACTTTTTTGTTAACATCGCAGTTGTGCTTGAACATCTAAGTGATGTCACAGAGATGTTTTTTTGCTGAGTGGGTACCTATTTTTCGCGACTTTTTTTTCCCGTTCTTATAGTTTTATGATACGTTCTTCCCAGCTTCTCCTCGCCCAACACTCCTATTTTGCTCCATGGTCCCGTTTGTGTCTTTTGGTAGCATATTGTTACAAAAACAATGTCTTCCTGGTTTTCTCCCGATTTCTTGCCATTTTCTGCCCTGTTTCGTTTTACGAGGCGTTATTCCGCCCGGCGCAAAAATACACTGCGTAGTTTCCTTCCTTTCATTTTTTTTCTCGAAAATCTGTATATCTTCCGCAAAATTTCTTTTAAAAACCTTCTGGGCCACCGTTTGTAGTCTATTCCTACTTTTGGACAGATCGAAATCGGGATCGGGATCCCCTTTATGACACGGTCACAAGACAATTGGTCACTTCATCAGAAGACAATAATTGATTTTGATCCCCACTTGAGATAACCCTATGCAGTTTGTGTGTACGTATGTACGTGAACACTGCGCATGCGCTAGACTGTGGAGATCCATGGAGGTTTCGTGGAGATCCGTGGGGATCCGTGGAGATCTGTGGGGATCCGTGGGGATCCGTGGGGATCCGTGGAGATATGTGGAGGTATGGTGGAGATATTGGAGGTTTCATTCTATTTGGAGGTTTTTTGTACCAGATTTTTGGTCGTGGTCGACCCCTCGGTGAGCCCTATCAGGCCTTCTTGTGATATTCGTAGCTCTACGCTCCCTTGTGTCCACGTAGTAGCGTTTCAAGTCCTGCGTCTTCTAGTGTCGTTTGGAGCCCCAGCGAGCCCCATCAAGTCTTTCTGTAATATTCGGACCCGTATCCTTCCTTGTGTCACATTTTAGGGTTTTAAGCCCTGCTGAGCCCTTTGTGTCTTGAAGTGTCGTTTGGAGTCCCAATGAGCCCGGTCATGCGCGGGCGCAATGCTTGCAAAGAACCGTCCGCGCAAATAATCGTTCTAGCACCCCCCAGGGGTATTGGGTCGTCTGAATTGGAGAAAAAAAAATGAAAAGTGTCTTTTCTATTGGCGTCGAACTGTCTTCGCGTCACATTTTCTGGCGTCAAACTGTCCCGGCAGCGGAATGAACATGGCGTCAAACTGTCCCGCGTCAAACCGGCCGCTATAACAATTTCGGGATACATGACAGTTCGACGCGGCCGGTTCGACGCCGAAATTGTTTATAACGGCCGGTTTGACGCGGGACAGTTTGACGCTGTGTTCATTTCGCCGCCGGGACAGTTTGACGCCAGAAAATTTGAAGCGAAGACAGTTTGACGCCAATAGAAAAGATACTTTTTGTGTCTTCTTTCTCCGTTCAAACGACCCAATACCTCTGGGATGCTAGGACGATTATTATTTGCGCAGACGGTTCTTCGCAAACATTGCGCCCGCCCATGACCGGGCTCATTGGGACTCCAAAGGACACTTGAAGACACAAGGGGCTCAGCAGAGCCTAAAACCCTACAATGTAGACACAAGGAAGAATACGGCTCCGAATAATATAGGAAGGCCTGGAGGGGCTCGCTAGGGCACCAAATAACGACACTTGAAGACGAAAGAGTTCTCAGCAGGACTTGAAACGCTACTACGTGGACACAAGGGAGCGTAGGGCTCTAAATATCACAAGAAGGGCCCTGATAGGGCTCACTGGGGCCCCCAACGATACTTTGGGTGACAAGAGGGCTCAGCAGAGCTCAAATCGCTACAATGTTGACACAAGGAGGGATAGGGCTTTGAATAACACGAAAAAGGCATGAAAAGCTCAATGGGGCTCCAAACGATACTAGAAGACACAAGGAAGCTCAGCAGGGCTTCAACCTGGATAATTAAGAGACAGGAGAGTATAGGGCTCTGAACATCACAGGAAGGCCTGACGGGGTCCATTGAGGCCTATACAAACCATACTTGAAGACACAAGAGACTCGGTTGGGCTTAAAACGCTACTACATAGACACAAGAGAGCATAATATAGGACTTTAAATATCACAAAAAAAAGCCTGACGAGTCTCACCAGGGCCCCAATGGTTCTCAAAGATACAAGGGGGCTTTGCAGGGCTCAAATCGCTACAGTGTAGACACAAGGAGGGATAGGGCTTCAAATAATACAAAAAAGCATGAGAAGCTCAATGGGGCTCCAAATAACACTTAGAGACACAAGAGGGGCGTGCATTTAGGAAAAAAAAGAAGTGATGTCTCCTTGTATTCCGAAGCACTGGTAGTCCCAATGTGCCTTGCGGTGTCTTGGCAAATGGGGCTGTTAGTGAGGCGGCGTGTTGACGATATGGTGGTCCGGTGAGTTGTCTGTCGGTGGAATGTCATTACGTCTATCCCCCGTAATTTTGAGTCATTTATGTCAAGTGGAGCCACTATAGCCTTTAATGTTTTTTTCGTTCTTGGCGTCAAACTGTCCTAGCGGCGAAATGCACATGGTGTCAAACTGGCTTGCGTCAAACCGGCCGCGTCGAACTGTCCGGCGTCAAACCGGCAGCGTCGAATCGTCCTGCTTCGACAATTTCGGCGTCGAACTGGTCGCGTTGAACCGTCATGTGTCCCAAAAGTCAAAGAAAAAATCCAAAATAAGGCTTCAAATAGTCAAGCTCCAAATGAAAAGGCCTAATAATTGTAAAGTCTCAAAATTTAACTGATTCGAAGATGCCATGTGGCACCTTCTGAGAAAGCCCTTGCAAGACTCTTTCCAAATATGTCTTCGTACTCTCTCTAAATTGACTTGAGATCATCGAACTATGCCAAAAATGCCGTTTATCAACCATCGAATTTTTGACATTATTGCTTTCCACTCAGTTTTAAGGGTTTTTACACTTCTCCCAGTGCGATGAATATCCATATAACTAAACGCTACATACAAGAACATGTTGTTCATCCAATTTAAGCTGCTTCCAATTTTTAGGTTATTGAAAAATAGGATAACTGATAGAAAATGAAGTGTATTGAGAATCATGGATGAAATTCCCAAATGCTACTCAAAATATCCGAAGAGTACGTCTCGAGAGCTGTTTTTAGAGGTGCAACAAGCCACATTTTAGAAGCTTTCAAAAAATTAGCCAAGGCTCGAAATGAAAAGGCCAAACTGTGAGGCCCCAGAATAAAACTGATTTTGAACATACTTGCGGCAACTCTTGGAAAAGATCTTGTAAAATTCTTTACGAATATCTACTGCTTATATGCAAATATAAACTGGGTTTCCAAAAATTCTGGAAGTAGCGCTCAAAATATATCAAAATCACCGTCCATAGTCGTTTTCAAGCTTTTTGCACTTTCTCAGCAGAATCAATATTCATTTCTGCACAATCACTAACTTCCTACATTCACTTTGAGCTGACCAGGTCTCGCAAAGTTTTTTTCGAATGTCACCGTGATTTTGTCGAAAAAACCTGCTAGTGGCTCTCAAACTGTCTCAAAATTATCGCTTGTGATCGTTTTCAAAGTTCTCTCAGTTCTCCCAGTGTACTAGATATCTATTCTCACAAATCTCCAAACGCCTTACATAAAACTTCTCTTCCGCCTTATCGAAGTTTGTCAATCATTAGAGTAACAACTGGAAAGAACCTAAATTATGAAAAACGAGATGGTCTGAGCACCATGAATGAATGATTAAAATGATTTATGGAAAACTGAGAAGAACATCTTCAGCACTTTTCTGAGAGGTGTCACAAGCTATTCAACCATTGGAAACAAAAAATCACAGAAAGGTAAGGCTACGAAAAAAAAGGCCTAGCCTAAAGCCTTAAAAAATGTTAACCTCGATGTTAACCGATCAAAGCATATCATGCGGCACCTCTTAGAAAAGCTCTTGCGAAGCTCTATTCAAACAACATCTAGGTTTTCTTGAATAATAAAGCAACTTTATTCGGCAAAGTTAAGCTCGAGGTTAAGCGTGAAGCTACTCTACGAGCTGTTTCCAGAGCCACGAATAAATAATTGGAATGTTTTGTGAGAATCTGAAAAGAACGACTTGAGAGCCTTTCTGAGAAGTGTCACAAGTCATATTTCTATTTTTCGAAAAAAAAAGGCCACAGGAAGGTAAGGCTACAAACAAAAAGGCCCAACTGTGAGGCCCAAGTATTCACTAGAAGAGGCATATCATGCGTCACCTCCCTTGAAAGCTCTTGCGGAGCTCTATCCAAATAACGTTTCGGTTTTCTTGAAGCTCTTATCCGGTTCTTGGAAATATCAGAAACACTGTTCTAAGTAATCCACATTGACAAAATCGAGACGTTTCAGACACCGCGAATGAATATTTAAGATGAGTAATAGAAATCTCATCTTCTTTGAGAGGTATCATTGAGCCTTTCGATTTCATTAAAAAAAAGATCATAGAAAGGTAAGGCTTCAAACGAAAAGGCTTAAATATGAGGTCCAAAATCAGAAGAAATTGAAACATATCATGCGGCACCTTCCAAGAAAGCTCTTGCATAGCTGTATTCGAATAAAACCTCGGTCTCTTCCAATCCCACTTGTGACTCTTGAGCAATGCCAAAAATACCGTTTTTACTAATTGAAATTGGCAAAATCGAGATGCTTTGGGAACTACAAATGAAGACTAGGAACGATTCGTTGAAATCCGGGGAGAAGGTATTGAGAGCTTTTCTAAGAGGTGTCACAAGCTGTATTTCCATTTCTAAAAAAAGCCCTAAGGTAGAAGGCTACATAGAAAAAGGCAATAATGTGGCGCCTCAAGGTCGAAATAATCTTGAGCATATGATGCGGCACTTCTTAGGAGAGCTCTTGGGAAGCTCTTTTCGAATATCAGCTTAGTTTTCCAGAGTCTCACTTGTGCTTCTGGAACAATGTCAACATCACTGTTTTCAACTCAAACATAGTCAAAATTATTGATTTGAACTGAGTTTTTAAAGCTTTCTCGTTTTTTTCAGTGCTGAACATATTCACCTTGGCAAGCTGAGAGCTTGATGAGAAATATGTTTTCAATATATGATAGAATTTCAAAATTCAAAAGCTTTTTTGAGAGGTGCGACAAGCCACATTTCAGAAGTCGAAGGAAACAAAGTGGGCTCCAAATTAAGCGGTCCAACTATTTGGCCCCAACTGTGAGGCTCCAATAAAAAACTAATTTGAAGCATATCATGCGGCACCCCCTTGAAAAGCTTGTGCAAAGCTCTCTGTCAATATTAGCTTGATTTAGTGGAATTCCGCAATTACTTCCAAAAAACTTCGAGTTTTGGGAGAAAAAGTGTCACAATATCAGCAAAAATGAGTTTGTGAAGAGACATTAACAAAATTTGGAAATGCAATTGGGAAATCTGGAGAAAACGCCTTGAGACCTTTTCAGAGAGGTGCGACAAGCCATACTTTGATGGTCGAAAGAAACAAAGTAGGCTTCAAATGAAGCGGACCAACTTTCTGGCTTCAACCGTAAAGCCCCAATCGTGAGACCCCAAAAGAAGAAAAAGTTCAACATATCATGCGACACCTTCCAGCAAAGCTCATGCGAAGCTCTTTGTAAATATCAGCTTGGTTCATTATTATTTTGTCACCTCTTCAAAAAAAAGTCTAGAATTCTCTGAAACAGGGATCACAATTTATGAAAAATTGAATTCATTAAGAAACATGTATGAAATTTGAAAATGCATGTTGAAGGTTTGGAAAAACTCCACAAAAGCTTTTCTGAGAAGTGCGACAAGCCACACTTTGATAGTAAAAAAAAACAAAGTGGGTTCCAAATGAAGCGGCCTCACCATCTGGCTTCAACCGTGAGGATCCAACCGTAAGGCCCCCATAAAAAAACGAGTTTGAAGCATATCATGCGACACCTTCCAGCAATGCTCGTGCAAAGCTCTTTGTGAATATCAGCTTGGTTCTATAAAATTCTGCCACTACTTCTAAAACAAGCCTGAATATCTGGTAAAAAAAGTATCACAATTTATGAAGAAATGAATCTGTGAAGAAACATGAACGAGATTTGGAAAAGCAAGTCGAAGGTCTGGAAAGATTGCATCGAAAGCTTTTTTGAGAGGTGCAACAAGCCACATTTCGGAAGTCAAAGAAAACAAAGTGGGCTCCAAATGAAGCGGTCCACTATTTGGCCCCAACTGTGAGGCTCCAATGAAAAACTAATTTGAAGCATATCATGCGGCACCTTCTTGAAAAGCTTGTGCAAAGCTCTCTGTCAATATTAGCTTGATTCAGTGAAATTCCGCAATTACTTCAAAAAAACTTCGAGTTTTGGGAGAAAAAGTGTCACAATATCAGCAAAAATGAGTTTGTGGAGAAACATCAACAAAATTTGGAAATGCAATTGGGAAATCTGGAGAAAACGCCTTGAGACCTTTTCAGAGAGGTGCGACAAGCCATACTTTGATGGTCGAAAGAAACAAAGTAGGCTTCAAATGAAGCGGACCAACTTTCTGGCTTCAACCGTAAAGCCCCAATCGTGAGACCCCAAAAGAAGAAAAAGTTCAACATATCATGCGACACCTTCCAGCAAAGCTCATGCGAAGCTCTTTGTAAATATCAGCTTGGTTCATTATTATTTTGTCACCTCTTCAAAAAAAAGTCTAGAATTCTCTGAAACAGGGATCACAATTTATGAAAAATTGAATTCATTAAGAAACATGTATGAAATTTGAAAATGCATGTTGAAGGTTTGGAAAAACTCCACAAAAGCTTTTCTGAGAAGTGCGACAAGCCACACTTTGATAGTAAAAAAAAAACAAAGTGGGTTCCAAATGAAGCGGCCTCACCATCTGGCTTCAACCGTGAGGATCCAACCGTAAGGCCCCCATAAAAAAACGAGTTTGAAGCATATCATGCGACACCTTCCAGCAATGCTCGTGCAAAGCTCTTTGTGAATATCAGCTTGGTTCTATAAAATTCTGCCACTACTTCTAAAACAAGCCTGAATATCTGGTAAAAAAAGTATCACAATTTATGAAGAAATGAATCTGTGAAGAAACATGAACGAGATTTGGAAAAGCAAGTCGAAGGTCTGGAAAGATTGCATCGAAAGCTTTTTTGAGAGGTGCAACAAGCCACATTTCGGAAGTCAAAGAAAACAAAGTGGGCTCCAAATGAAGCGGTCCACTATTTGGCCCCAACTGTGAGGCTCCAATGAAAAACTAATTTGAAGCATATCATGCGGCACCTTCTTGAAAAGCTTGTGCAAAGCTCTCTGTCAATATTAGCTTGATTCAGTGAAATTCCGCAATTACTTCAAAAAAACTTCGAGTTTTGGGAGAAAAAGTGTCACAATATCAGCAAAAATGAGTTTGTGGAGAAACATCAACAAAATTTGGAAATGCAATTGGGAAATCTGGAGAAAACGCCTTGAGACCTTTTCAGAGAGGTGCGACAAGCCATACTTTAGTAGTCAAAAGAAACAAAGTAGGCTCCAAATGAAGCGGACCAACTTTCTGGCTCCAACCGTAAAGCCTCAACCGTGAGACCCCAAAAGAAGAAAAAGTTTAACATATCATGCGACACCTGCCAGCAAAGCTCATGCGTAGCTCTTCGTAAATATCAGCTTGGTTCATCATTATTTTGTCACCTCTTCAAAAAAAAGTCTAGAATTTTCTGAAACAGGGATCACAATTTATGAGAAATTGAATTCATCAAGAAACATGGATGAAATTTGAAAATGCATGTTGAAGGTTTGGAAAAACTCCACAAGAGCTTTTCTGAGAGGTGCGACAAGCCACACTCTGATAGTCAAAAAAAAAACAAAGTGGGCTCCAAATGAAGCGGCCTTATCATCTGGCCTCAAACGTAAGGCTCCAACCGTAAGGCCCCAATAAAAAAACGAATTTGAAGCATATCATGCGACACCTTCCAGCAATGCTCGTGCAAAGCTCTTTGTGAATATCAGCTTGGTTCAATGAAACTCTGCTACTACTTCTAAAACAAGCCTGAATATCTGGAAAAAAAGTATCACAATTTATGAAGAAATGAATCTGTGAAGAAACATGAACGAGATTTGGAAAAGCAAGTCGAAGGTCTGGAAAGATTGCATCAAAATCTTTTTTGAGAGGTGCAACAAGCCACATTTCAGAAGTCAAAGAAAACAAAGTGGGCTCCAAATTAAGCGGTTCAACTATTTGGCCCCAACTGTGAGGCTCCAATAAAAAACCAAATTGAAGCATATCATGCGGCACCCCCTTGAAAAGCTTGTGCAAAGCTCTCTGTCAATATTAGCTTGATTCAGTGAAATTCCGCAATTACTTCCAAAAAACTTCGAGTTTTGGGAGAAAAAGTGTCACAATATCAGCAAAAATGAGTTTGTGAAGAAACAATAACAGAATTTGGAAATGCAATTGGGAAATCTGGAGGAAACGCTTTGAGACCTTTCCAGAGAGGTGCGACAAGCCAAACTTTAGTAGTCAAAAGAAATAAAGTGGGCTCCAAATGAAGCGGCCCAACTTTCTGGCTCCAACCGTGAGGCCCCAACCGTGAGATCCCAAAAAAGAAAAAGTTTAACACATCATGCGACACCTTCCAGCAAAGCTCATGCGAAGCTCTTTGTAAATATCAGCTTGGTTCATCATTATTTTGTCACCACTTCAAAAAAAGTCTAGAATTCTCTGAAACAGGGATCACAATTTATGAAAAATTGAATTCATCAAGAAACATGGATGAAATTTGAAAATGCATGTTGAAAAATTGGAGAAACTCCACAAGAGCTTTTCTGAGAGGTACGACAAGCCACACTTTGATGGTCAAAAAAAACACAAAGTGGGCTCCAAGTGAAGCGGCCCAACTATCTGGCCCCAACCGCGAGGCCCCAATAAAAATCAAATTTGAAGCATACACTGCGGCACCTTCCAGAAAAGCTCGTGCAAAGATCTTTGTCGATATTGAATTGGTTAAACAAGAATTTGGCCTCTGTCTGAAAAACAGCATAATTTCATTAAAAAATTGGCAACTTTTCTATCCAAAATAATTGAATAATTTTCAGACTCCGAGAAACCACTTTTTCAACCAAATCCAGCTTTTTTATGGAACATGCATACGTAATCGTGGTCAAAATTCAAATTTGCATATCATAGAAACGTATATTACAACACTCAAATGATAACCGTAGCATGAAAAGCCCATCAGCGGAAATTCGATTTCAATTACTAATTATTGCAGAAACCGGCAATGCCGTTCTATTGCCATGCTGTCGATTTACAGAAAAACAACAATTGAATTTCCGCTAAATGTCTGATGATGACGGCGGCCCGCTGCAAATTATTATTCATAGCGCTCTCACGTATTTGTTAGTTGTATTTTTTTTTGTCAACTATTTCCAACTCGCGAGAAATTCATTGCATTTATTCGCACCGAAACTGCCCCGGTGTCGCAGCTTTTTTGTGTTGCCGATCGATCGATTACAGGAGCCCGTCATATAAAAAAGCTGGTCGGTGCTGATGTGTGCCCTAATGGCAGAGGGATGGGTTTTTAATGCACCGCTCTTTTCAATTGCGCCATTCCTTTGAATCCTGCACATAATGACGGTGTAACGGACGACGCGTGCTTCCTCTCTCCTCAATCTTCACCCTTTTCCCTGCGAAAACGTCGTCGGTCGGTGAGCCTTTGTTGTCTTCAAGCAGTGTGCCAAGCCGGCGCTTTTTCTCCTCATATGCCGCCCCAGTATATCGCCAGGTGAATAATGACCGAGTTTCCTCTCTCAAACAAACTACTTTAGTGAGAGAGCCGGCCGGGATGTACCCAGCATATAGTGGAGTACAGGATATAAGGACGATAGCGGCGCTCTAATGGTATCTCGCGAGAAGCATCTGGCTAATTGCAAGAGACTTTGGCAGATGAGGAATTAGACTCGTTGAGTAGCACTCAAGGCATGCACGGACGGCCCAAGGTGGGCTTCGGGGCGACTTTCAGAGCGGAAACCGCATGCAGGCGCGTCTTGCAACGCTCGCTTGAATGCGCTCCGGTGAATGGCATTTAACGTGTTTTCAGAGCATTTTTAATTCAGAACCTCATCCGGAAGTCCTGGAAACTCCAGAGCTTATGCACTCCGCTATTCAACGTGCCTGATCGAAAGCTTTCCCATGAGCAGTGTTCGGAACTCAGTTTTTGAAATCTATATTTAATTTAGCAACCTTTGCAAATGTAACTAGGCAACAAAAAAAAAAGAGGAGAGAAAACAATGCGACTCTAAGTTCAGCCATGTCAAGAACATACACTCTGTACACTTTTTCTTTTCAGTAGAATGAGAACGTCATGGATTCAGTGACGCTACTGAGCAAAATTACGGCGCTTGTGTTAATTTTCGGTCCGTGAATTCGGACAATCAAGTTGCTGTCAATCTTCTCATTGCTTAATCTGGAGTTGCCCCTTTGCATAAAATTACACTGCCTCGGCTGGAGTTATGCGGAGCTGTGTTACTATCTCGACTTGTTGGGAAGGTTGAATCTGCACTTTGTCTCAACATTTTCAAATTCTTCAATCGGTGTGACTCATCAATCACCTTGGCAAGGATCAGATCTCCTCCCAATCGATGGAAAACTTTCGTTACACACAGAGTTGCAGAGGTGCAAGATTTGACGGACTAAATGGTCGGTTCCATGTGTCAACGCAAGACAATCCCGCTGACTTACTCACCCGAGGAGCACCACCTTTGGAATTTCTCAACTCACCTTTCTGATTCCATGGTCCCTCGTATCTATCTGCAGTTCAGTTGAATATCACGAATGATTCTGTTGAATCTCCGCTGGAAAATCTTCCAGAATCTTATCATCTAGCAATTTTTGAAAATGGTCGCTAGGCAACAAAAAAAAAGGAAAGGAATGATGCGACCCCAAGTCCAGCCACGTTAAGAACATATCTGTATAATCGTTCATTTACACAATAAAAGTTACATTCCGCTCGTTAAAGACCTTGGCTAGTTCTCCTCCAAGTTTGTTTCACCCGGAGCAAAGCATCGTCCGAGATCAACTCGGCGATCAGAAAAGTGCAAAGCATGTGATAGTTCCAGCGACCTATACATAATTTCGATCGAGCAGTTCATGGTGAAGCTTTGTATGTAGCATAGCTTGCTCTATTCAAAATTATTCCAGAAGTATCAATGAAACAAATTTGACTCATAAAAATACTGAAATACAGTTTTTTGTAACTTGAAAAATATATTCTCCAGTTGTTTATTGCGCTCATAATGGCTGACATAAGTCTCACCTGCAGAGAACAAAGACATGTGGAGTTGGCAACAAATTGTCTTTTGTCGTCCTTTTAGTGCCCAACGAGGATGGATTTATGCCCTTGTGCTCGCCAAAGTGCCGTTAGTCTCCGGTATTATATTGGCGCAAGGAAAAATATAGAAAACGTGCTGAGTTTATATATCTTAACGGAGAGCATATTGTGGAATTTATGATCGAAATGCTTGCAACTGATACGGACCTCAGCAGTCACCGACAAAGTGCTTTACTGCGAAATTTCAACTGAAATCCTTCAATTATTACGTTTTTATTTTCCACTGTTCCATTATTACAAGTGAATTTGTATCTACTTATTCATGCCTGTCGTTTTTATAATTCCTTTGTTTGCTCTCGTTTATGGCGTGGAATGTTATAAAAAATATGTTGATTCACAATTTCCCAAGCTTTTTATATCAGTTGTTGCATTATGACGTAGCAGTATGTTCACAAGTACTCAAAATTGATTTTGTTTGCCGTTTTCGGGTTTTAGTGGATGTTCACTTTGGCTAGATCAGTTTGAATCAAACCAGGTATGTGAAGCTTTCCTTAAGCTTTGAAATGAAGTTAAATTCACGTTAATCGGATGCGGAATGAAAAAGTTGCGGAGCAAATTAGCTACAGCTCACCCAAAAGAAGAAAACTGCGCAACTTTTTTATTAGTTGCTTGATTCTTGTGAAACTTTTTTAAAGCATTTGTAACAAATTCTCACATAAACCTAGCTAAAAGCAGGCAATATCGGATATTGAATTTTAATGTTGGCGCTTGAAAGCATTTTGACAATTCAATTGTAGAATTAAGCAATTGGGCGGAGATGACGGTTTGATGTTCGGCAAATTTGTGATGTTTTGAGCTCTTGCTTTGATCCAGAATCGATATACCATATTCAACTAGAAGCAGGCATGTCAGTGATGACAACAAGCACTGAAAGCTCAATTTGTTGATGAACGCTAGGTTCCAGTGAAATCCCTTTCTGGTCTTGAAGTAGGTGTGTAAAGCTCCCCTCAAGCTTCAAAATGAAACAAAAACTACGTTAATCGAAGGCGAGATGACAAAGTTGCGCAAAAAATGAGTTTTACATCTGTTCGTAATAGAGAAAACTGCGCAACTTTCCTGTGAGTTAGTTGATTCCTGCCAAACTTATTTTGGCGCATTTGGAACCAGTTTCTACTGGAACCTAGCTTAAAAGAGGCAGTATCGGATGTAGAACCATAGAGCTGCGCTTGAAAACAATTCGAAACAGTGATTGGAAATTGGAACGATCCAGTCAAAGAGTGATGGAATGATGTTCAGTGAATTTGTGATGTATCGAGCTTTTGCTTCGATTTAGAATTAATACCATGTTTGCCAAATGCAGGTGTGTCAGTAATATCTGGAGTGATAATAACAACGAGCACTGAAAGCTCGATTCGTTTATTTTCTTCAGGTTTAGTAAGCTTTCACTTTGGTCTTGACCTTGTGTGTAGAGCTTTCCTGAAACATCAAAATAAATCAAGAATTACGTTTTTTGAATGCGAAATTAGGAAGTTGCGCAACAAACCAGCTACATTTGTTCTAAATGGAGAAAACTGCCCAACTTTCTTGTTGGTTGCTTAATTCCTATGGAATTCATTTCTGAGCATTTGCAACATATTCCTACGTGAACACAGCTGGAAAAAAGCAATATTGGATGTAGAATCAAGAAGTCGCGCTTGAAAACAGTACAAACATTTTTTTAGAAATGAGGCAATTCAGTGGAAAATGATAAATTGATATTTATAAGTTTTTCGTGAGTTCCCACTTGGTCTTGAGCTAGGTGTGTAGAGCTTTCTACAAGTTCTAAAATCAAAGAGGAATCACGTGAATCGGATGTGGAATAAAAAAGTTGCGCAATGAACTAGCTACAATTGTTCCTAGGAAATAAAACTGCGCAACTTTTTTGGCAGTTGTTTAATTCCTGTGCAACTTATTTGGGAGTATTTGGAACAAAGTTCTACGTGAACCCAGTCTAAAACAAGTGATTTCGTATGTAGAATCAAAGAGTTGTGCTGGAAAACATCATAAAAACGCTCAATTTTTTCACCGTCTAAATCACAGTGAGCTTCCATTTTGGTCTCAAACTAAGTGTATAAGGATTCCCTTGATCTTCAATTCAAGAAAAAATCCACGTAAATTTGACGCAAAATGAAAAAGTTGCGCAAGCAGTAATCTACAACTGTTCTAAACGGAAAAAGTTGCGCAACTTTTTTGGCAATGAGCCGATTTCCATGTAATTTTTTTTTGGAGTATCTGTCGCTCATTTCAATGTGAACCCAGAATAAAACTGATGCAGTGGCACAAACAGATATGTGGCGAAAAAATTGCGCATGAGACAATTATAAAATTTTATGTTGCGAATTGAGCAATTCTAGCAAAGCAGTGGATTGTTTTTGTGCGTGGTAAACTTGTAATATGTCAAGCTTTGGCTTAGGTTCAGAATCAATACCACATTTAGCTTATGGCAAGCTAATATTTGATTGGTTGAAACGAGCATTTTGTTGTCGATTACCATTTCTTATTGATTTTTCACTTTGATCAGTGAACCGGTGGATAGTACTTTCCACCAGCTTCCATGCTTGAAGAAAATAACGTCAATTGGACATGAAACAAAAAAGTTGCGCAAGAAACTAGCTTTGCCCTCAGAACGGGAAAAACTGTGCAACTTTCTTGCTACTGTGCCGATTTTCGTGGAATTTATTTTGAGTCATCAATCACTTATGTCTCCGAAAACCTAGATGAAAACTGTTGAAATCGAATGTGTAGTTAAAGCGTTGCGTCTGGAAACAATGCAAGCATTGTATTTGAAAATTTAGCAATTTTGTGCAAAAAAGTATTTTTTTTTGCTAAGTATACTATTAATGCATTGAGCTTCGGCTTGGATCCGGAAGCAATACCACAACTGGCTTGTGACAGACTGAAAGTTGATTCTGTTGATACAAACATTGCAATCTCACTTTGCTTGTGACCATCATGTTTCAGTAATTTTTGCTTTGGTTACTCAACCGTTGTATTGAGCTTTGAGAAAAAAGAATCACGGAAATCCGATCCGAAACAAGAAAGTTGCGCAATTAATCCACCTGAACTGTCCGGAACGGACAGAACTGCCCGACTTTCTTGTTGATCATCGGATTTTGTTGCAATTTGTTTTGATGCATTCCTCTTAGCTTTTTCCATAAACCCAGATGGGAAAAGGCACAAAAAGATGTAAAGGTGGAAAGTTACGATAGGAAATTTGCTTTGGGAACAAAAAAGTCCTACACAGAATAGTCGACGGTTTAACACTCAGGGAATGGTTGAGCAGTGAACCAGATTTTTTTGCAAACTAGGCTATACTGAACGTGAAATACTGCACAATTTGTGTGTTTATGGACCCATCTAAATATATGGAATTTGTTCTGATGCAGTTCTTACAAATTGCTTCAGGAGCCCAAAGAAGAATTAGCGCTAACGGAAATGGAACTGAAAAGTTGGACTTGAGAATTTGGTTTTGATAAAAAAAAGTTTTGTATAACATAGTCGATGATTTATTAGAGTACCTTTGGATTGTATCGAGCTTTTGCTCAGCTGGTCTATAAACAATTATTCAGAAAATTGAACAGATACGACAACCAGAATTTGAGCAGAAACAGAGTCCGAATCAAGTGAAAAGCTGGCTCAGAAAGTGGCGAGTCAAAGCAAACGAGACTAAGTCAGTACACGTCACCTTTACCTTGTGAAAAGATACATGTCCCGCTGTTGAGCTAGACAATGCAGGATACCTGAGCCTACACTTTGACGGAAGAATCACCTGGAAAAAAAACACATCTGGACTAAAAGGAAGCAACTTGGGTTAAAACTTTGACCGAAATCCATTGGCTTCTGGGCAGATGTTCTAAACTGTCTTTGCAAAACAAGCTGCTCGTCTACAGAGTAACTCTCGAACCAATCTGGACCTACGGGATCTAGCTCTGAGGCACCACCATCAAACTCCAATATTGAGATCTTGCAACGTTTTCAATCGAAGACATTGAGAATCGTTCCCTGCGCACCCTGGTACGTCCCAAACAAGGGATCATCCGCAGTGACCTAGATCAACCCTATAAATATAGACCTTGTAAAAACAGTGGTTCAAGACCACAGCATCAAGTACTGCGACCGACTCAGCAACCATCCAAATCAGCTTGCAAAGAGGCTCAGCGATGACTCCGAACAATCCAGACTCAAGCGCTACAAGCCACGTGATCTGTTGACGCGATTCAACCAATGAAACAACATCTTGCCTGACGACCTGTCGATCAATTTCACAACACCAAAATTATGTTTACGTGATAAAAAATATTTTTTCGTAAGAAAGTTGTCGATGGGCAACTACTCCTTGAAACCTGTGAATGAAAAAATTTGCCTATTATTGTGATATTGATTTTTTCCAAGTTAATCCAGTATACAACAGATTGTGTATTTTCAAAAGGTTGATAAAATGAAAGTTGAGCACCGAACTAGATTTATTGCAATTAGGCTATCTTTAACGCGAAAAGCTGCGCACCTTCTTTGTTCCTAACCCGATTTAGATTAAATACTTTCTGGAGCATTTCTTCTCAATTTTTCAAAAGACCCAGTGAGAACTTATGCTATCGGAAGTGGAATAAAAAAGTTGGGCTTGAAAGTTGATTCAAAAACTGAAGTTGTTTTGGAGATGCTCGACGATTTTTGCCCTCCAATATTTGTACTGTATCGAGCTTCCATTTGTAGTATTCCCCCTTTGTTTTGTTGGTACGTTGGTACCTGAAGTAGGTATGGTCGTTGACGTTCGTAGCGTTTGCCGATGGGAGAGGGAGATGGCGTTGCGCTAGGCAAGCCGGGCGAGCAGCAGTCGCGGGCAGACAGAGGAGAAGAGAATCAGCTGTGGTGAAGAACACGTGATTTTCAGTGCATCAAGAGTGCGTTGTTTTTACAATTCTAAGGTCGGTCTTTCTTTGATTATTGTGTCGTAATTTTGGCTTTCACCCACTCACCAAATCATGCATTTCGATACCTACTTTGTCCGCGAAATTATTGTAAATAACACGACATCCTTTGTTCTCTTTGTATTTAACGGGCTTGCATAACTCGCAGTTTTTTCCCTTTGAAATCAAGGTGCTTCGCACAGCTTTGAATTTTGTGTAATTTATCTACTCCCAAATGATCTTAATGTTGACGGCAACAGCCGTAAATCTAGTGGGTGTGCTTTTTGCGCACTCATGACGTGACCTCAGGGCCGCGCTATCGCGCGTACTTCGAGGTTTCAATGAATTGTTTCTTTTCCACAAGTTACGCCCCAACCAGTAAGATGACAAAAAGAAACTCCGCTACGCCAAAACCAGCCGCTAAGTAGAGAACAGTTCTATTTATGCTTCATTCACATTTCATTGCTCACTGCCGGGTTATACATGAAAGTAAAGGAAGGAAAGAGAGACTTGCCACTTCTCCGTGTCTTGGGGGGGGGTCCTCCACTTGTATGAATCTGCCTTGTTGAATCTACTAACCTTTCTTATTTGGGGGGGAAATTATGTAAAACAACGAAGAGAGGGCCACAGGTTGGCTCGAGTCGATTTTCTTGTATTTACTGTTATTTCTTGTATGTTATTACTGTTTACTAACCATTGTTCTGTTTTGAATGTAAGTATGGATCTGTGGGGTTTGTGATGGGTAACTTCTGGGGAATTTCGGGCGAATGCGTTATAGATACTTCTTCCTTCCAATTGCTTACTGGAAGTGTGACCAACTTCAACTTCTCTACTTATTTATCTTTCACCTGTTTTTTTTTTTATTCATTTACCTGTTTATCTCTGATTTGTTTCTTGTTTATTCACCTACACCATTACTTATAATTTGTTTCTTGCTGATTTATCCACTTGTGTACCTGTCATTTGTTTCTTGCTGATTTATGTACTTGTTTATCGATCGTCTCTCTATTGTTTGCTCATCTATAAATTTGACCTCTTTTGTTTGAAAAGAGCAAACATTAATTGCCGAGCGTAAAGTTTCCTTTTGTTGTTACGTGAATAACTTGTAAACGAAACAAACTTTCAAAGAGGTTCAAGCACCGATTCACGCTGACTTGATCAATGCATTACTGGAGTGACTTCCCTGTCATTTCATCATGACTCATTCACACTTGACTTTTGTTCAGATCATTTGGGAAGGGATTTTTCAGCAACCAACCAGGCAATACGCATGGGTTTCTTTGACGTGTTCTTCCCATGTCCAAAGTCTTCGAGAAGGCTCTCAAAGTCAGAATTCATAATTTCTTTGAAGTGAATAAATTGTTCGTGGATTGTCAGTACGGCTTCCGGGCTGGGCGAAGTACTGCAGATGCTATAGAACACCTCACAAGTATTGTTAACAGTGGTTTTGAGTCCAGGGAGTATGTTGGAGCGGCGTTTTGTGACTTGTCAAAAGCCTTCGACTGTGTCATGCCGGGAAAATTGCTCGAAAAGCTGGAGTTGTATGGGTTTTCACGGGATAGTCTAAGATTCCTGAAATCATACCTTAGTGATCGCTATCAACAGGTCCATGTAAATGGTGCTGAGTCGGAGTTGAGAAGGGTTGAGCTCGGGGTCCCTCAGGGCTCGGTGCTTGGCCCGTTGCTTTTTATAATTTTTATTAATGACTTGGGTCACTGGGGTTTTAAGGGAGCCTCAATATTGTTTGCGGATGACACCGCCATCGTGGAAAGGGGTGATCGGCTTTGTGACCTTGCGACTAGTGTGAGTGAAACGGTTACTAGTGCGGAAAACTGGTTTGAGGCTAACGGACTTGGCATGAACCGGACCAAGACTCAGGTTATGTATTTTTCCCTGAGGGACTTGGGTGGTGTGCCGGGTCCTGACGGCGTCAGTTTTCTGGGTGTACATCTTGACCCCGGTCTCGTGTGGGGTGCTCACATTGACAGGGTTGCGAAGCGGGTTGCCTCCAGTATTTATGCACTCAGGAGGTTGACGGCGGCTTTGCCTCGAGATAGCCTGCTGCCAGTGTACCACGCTTTGGTGCATTCAAAGATTTCATATGCGATCTATTTGTGGGGACATGCACCTGCCGGCGCCAGACTCTTCAAGCTTCAGAGGAGATCGGTCAGAGTTCTTTTCGGTCTGGGATATCGAGCTGATTGTAGGCATGCATTTGTAGCGTTGGGGATTCTGACTCTGCCCTGTCAATACATTCTGCGTTGCTTGGTGGAGGTTAAACGAGGTGCAGCCAAATACACCGTCCATGCTGATGTGCATGACCACGATACAAGAAACAAAGACGGTATCAGGGTGAGTTTCCACCGACTCAAGAGAACAAGGGATGGCGCAACTTTTTATGGTCCGTCTCTTTTTAACTGCTTGCCTGCCTCCGTGAGGGAGCTCGGTTCTGTTCAGTTTAGGAATCTAATAAGAGATTATTTATTGGAAAAAGCCTTCTATAGTTTGGAGGAATGCATAAATCACCGTTTTAGTGACCTCAAACTTTGAAATGAATATTGTCGTATCCTCTCAATGTATTCATCGAGCTAAATTGCCATGTACTTTCAAATTGTTTTGTTGTATGTTTGTTGATTTTTTAAATTTTATTGAGGGATCCTTGCTCGTGTACTGAATATTTTACATATTGCCATACACTGTACCATGGCTGACTTGTGAAAACAATAATCTTGTGTCATCATCAATAAATCGATCTTATCTTATCTTATCTTATCATGTGTGCCTGTCAGCGAATACGTCACTTTTCCTTTGCGATTAAATTGACAGTTTTGCCATGTTTCATGATTTCTTGTTTTGTTTTGTTAATCTGATTTTGTATTCATTTCATTGTTGTAAATTCCTGCATTGTATAAATAATTGGTAATGATTTTTCTTGTTTCATTTGTTCGTGTGTTGTTGTTCTTTATCCATGTTGTGTCATTTTTATCACTGTTAGTAGGTGTTTTGAGAAAAGAAACAAATTCATTCAAAAACTTTGCCATTGATTTCCAATAAACATTCATTTTGCTTGCATTTCCTTCGCGTTTCATTCAAGAATCAAACCTCATCCCCCATGGCACATCTTCATCTAGAGTAAGAACCCAACAACACAACGTAGGTAAAATGTAAACAACGTCAAGAAGGAGAGAGATAACGACGATCACAGCCGAACATCGAAAACGGGGATACACTACAGAATGGTGCCGTGACCAGGATGGTCACATTACAGAATGGTGCCGTGACCAGGATAAACTACGTTACACTACACATTCAGCTCCAATTTGTTAGAACGATTTAAAAAATCTGAAGAATAGATACAATTGAAGTTGAGCATTGAACCAGATTTGTTGCAGTTAGGCTATTTCGAGCGTGAGAAGCTGTAAATCAATCAAAGGATTGTAAATGAAGACTGTTTCAAGAAAAAACAATTTTTGAACTCTCTGTCGGTGATGAATATCGAGTGAATTCGAGCTCCAAGTTACTCATTCACTGAATTTTGAAACCGATTCACTCGGCGATTTACTTTGTTATAAAGGCAACGTTTCAGTTCGAAAATGAACTAGTGTTATTCGGGTCGCTAGATTAAAACGAGCAGAAAATCAAAACAGATAGGCAATAACATTAATTATTCGTACAAACATACATCATTATTTATTTGGTCGGATGAAGCTGCAGTAATAATTGCTAAATCATGTATATCATTTCAATAAGTCTTCATTAGCTGCTCCAGTGGATTCGCTGTGGATGATGTGTATCATTTATTCGATGCGCTAATCAAGTTTCCTCTTGTCCCTTCAACGCTTGGCTTTTGTTACCGCACCTATAAATATACGCTTTGCGCCGTAATGAGGCGTAATCGCGTTATTTCGCTCAAGCTATCCGTTTTTCCAGGATAGTTCTCAAAATACAGCTAACAAAGTGAATTGATATTTCGGCTAATATCACAGAAATATTTTGTGTGCAATTTCAGTACAAAAAATTATAGTTTACGATACGAGTTGACTGTTACATGAGTGGTTTTCAGCCACGAAGCCGAAATTTGCAGAACGAGGGCGCAGCCCGAGTTCTGTAAGAGGCTGAATAATAATAATAATAATAATAATATTATTTATTGGTGCCTATTACAATATAATAAATTGCTTACACAAGTCAGAAATAATTCAAATAACATAAGTTAATATTACACACATACACAACACATATTAGGATAATTATGTATATCCATGCATCACACAACAAAAAATTACAGTTTTCTATATACAACTTCACAAAGAGTTACATTTATCCACATTCAAAAACTCCTGAACACTGTAAAAAGCAGATCTCTTTAAGAATTGAACTACTTCTCGCTTAAAGTCTTTCTCGGGAAGAGATCGAACCCTCATCGATAATTTCGCAAATAATTTAAAAGACATATATCGAGGCGCCTTTTGCGACAACGCGAGGCGGCAGAAATTCAACCGTAAGTCGGCCTTATGACGTGTATCGTACCCATGATCCCCCTCACGTGCCATTATGTAATCTTGGTTTTTAAATGCATAGAGCAAGCAACTAAGTATGTATATGGAAGGGAAGGTAAGTATTCCCAGCTTCACAAAAGCACTTTTACATTCCTGTCTGTAGGCAAGACCAGCGACTATCCTCACAGCCCTTCGCTGCAACCGAAAAATCCTATCCACTCCCGAGCCATTTCCCCATGCCACTGTAGCATATGCAACCAATGAGTTGCATAATCCAAAGGATTAATTAACTGAGTGCTGAGTGTCGGAAAATATCTTGTGTAACAAGCCACGAGTGTTGAAATAGTACATTACGTAACAAGTACGGAAAGTGATACATTACGCATGAGTGTGTAAGTTAATGCACGAGGCGCAGCCGAGTGCAGAAATCACACGAATGAAAGTGAGACACTTTACGTGTTACGTAACTTTACGAGTTACGTATACTATTTTTCCTACGACTGGGAGAAAATTACATTCAAATTGAGACGTCATTTTCGTGTTTTTCTGTAAACATAGATTTTATAAAAACCAGTGGATAAGTGATAATTACATAAATAAGGGTAGTTTTAAATGGGTTTATAAAGAAAATGTGTAATTGAAATTTTCAAAAATTCATACTTTTCCTACAATTTTCCATTTTTTTTCGAAAAACACCGTTTCTTTGACCACTCAGATTCAGCAATACTAATATTTTTTCATATATTTCAATTTTTTCTTGAAAAACACCGCTATTTTCTGACCAAGCCTGCCTGTGGCTGTTGTTATGCTTGAGCATCCTACAAGCGAGCGGTACACCTGATTATCGCAAAAAAAATCAAGAATCCCATCAAAAACCAGTCTTTCAAATTTTGATTGCTTTCAAATTATAAAAAATGATCTTTTTCTTTAAAAAAATTCGGGGAATCGCAAGAATCGAATTCGAGCCTGCTGGACGCACGCCACGCGCCTGTTGCAGCAAAACCGTCATTGATAAAGGACACGAACATGAACAATTTCTTCTATCCTTTGAAGAACAATAGCGGCCTAAGGCCCCGGCTACCAGCCAGGAAAGGTACGTTTTGGTCATCAGCAGGTGTATGGTGCTTCATTTATTAACAACGTCTCCTTGTGAGAAAATTGAAAATCCAATAATGAAATTAGTGACATTTCAACCGTCATATTGACATTTTAGTATGTTAACTTGATTCAAAGTATTTAGGTGTATTGAATGGGGCTGGTGCAGCTCAAGATTTCTGACTAGACCGCCATTTAATCTTTTGTGGTCACATTTGCATTGCTACTAAAGAATTATTTTGCTTTATAAGTGTAGGTAAGAATTTCATTCATAACTTTACAGTCACTGTTGTTGAAAGGAGATTATGTGGGATTTTTTATTTTTATACATTTCACCGCTAAAGTTAGGCCTTCGATAAGGTTATATAAGCATGTCAAACCCATACTTTCGGTTGAAAGGACATGACTGAGGCCAGTCCTGTAGGTGCGAGTTATTAGCCGGTTTTTCTAAATTGTGATTAAATCGTCGTTTAAATTCGTATTGTTCCGTGATCCGAATGAACTGTGCGTTATAATAACGCACGGCTATAACGCATAGGTTGGGTAAGTTGACGTAATCGACAACTTTCGGGCCTTCTATAGCGTGTGAGAGTGGTCACTTTCGTAGGTGGTCGTAGGAAGAACATTTCACGTGTTTGTTCCATTGCAAATCGTGCAATTGTTGTAGTTTTTGAGGTTATTTTGACGAGTGTCAAATTAGGTACATAAACTGTAAAATCCATATACAACTTATATAAAAGTCTTTATATCTTATGTGTTAACACAACAAACACGTATAAATTATGAATACTCAAAAAAACATCTTGGAATGTGCAAACTTAACTGAAGATTGTTAAGTCGTACAACTTTTCAGTTCCACATCTAAATTGAACCGTAATTTTCTAGGGCTCTGGAAACTGCCTCAGCGAATCTATAAAAGTCAATTCTAAGAAAATTTGAATAGAAGCAGAAAAGTTGCGCGTTTTTCTTGGTTTGAGACAGTATCAATGCAACGCATTTGTTCTCTTGTGCAACTTATTTGGATATCAACCGATTTTTATAATTCTTTTTATAAATTGAAGATAATTTTGAACTGATCACACCTAGCATGAGACCAAAAGAACTGTATCTGAGACGTGCTCAATTTCAAACATAATCCAGACATGTTCCTATTTGATAGCATCGAGCAGCTGCAGAACGGGTATGGCTGCAAATATTGAAGCAGCACACAGCAATAAATATTGTAATGATGATGAAAGTTGCGACAGTGATGAATACCGAAACATTTTTACAATTTGAGCCGAACGCAGGTACTACATGCAAATGCACTTCTCAGTGCACACGGAGACTTTTCCTCTTTATGTCCCAGTTCAGGTATACGGTGCACCTACACACAAATTCATCTCTCTTGTGCATATCTGTGCCAGCTCGCTTCCAAAGAGCTTTTGCCAGAAAAGAGAGGAATATTAATGCCGAAGCGGCTGTACCAGCACGTGCATGTGCGCTTTTCAAGGACTATTACGTACACGTAACACTGGAAATTTTCTCCCGTCATAAACACCGCCGATGCCGACAGAAAGGATCCGTCGTTCCCTTGTGCGAAAGAAATTCTCTCTTGCGTCGTCCCTGGCTCAAAGGAGGAACAAAGGCAAAAGTTCCGCACGGCGCCAAAGCACCGATTGCAATATGTCACGATATTGAAGGATCAAGACTTCGGGGTCCCTAATTGAGCCCTAGGTGATGGGGATTTTCTTAATGCCGGCGTCCTCCAATTTAGATGGTAATTACCTAATTAAAGTTTGTTCGCAAAGCTCCGAAGGAAAAGCAAAGGAGGAGAGGAGAAGCGAGAAGCGGGTGTGTTGCGTAACGTTTTGGGACACAAGATTTGTTCGGTCGGTGTTGGTGTGTGTGTATACTGTGGTAATTACGATGGTCAGTGCCGCAGACCGCAGAAATTGGGTGTTGATGTCGGCACGACACGCGAGGGTTTCCCGAGACGCGCCACGCACGTTTTCTGGCAGAGCATTGCATGTGTGTGACCCGATGTGAGCCGTAAAAATTCATATTTATCGCAAAGAAAATCGTGGAAAGTAGGTGATAACTGGGAATTCGGCTGGGAATAAAAACTCAGCTTGAACTTGAACTTGTGCTGCCTAGTCATTAGAAGAAAAAGGCGTTGCGAACGATAATGAGTCAGGTGTTATCATCGCCAACGCCAACCTACAAATCGCCAGGTGAAGATGGCGAAAATCTACAGTGGATGCTCTACACAACCTAGTGTTAGAGATAGAGAAAACACTGGAAGCAAAAGAAATTGCGATCGGCACATTCGTGGATGTGGAGGGTGCTTTCGACAACACCACTTACTTGTCCAATGAAAGAGCCGCCAAGAGGAGGGGGATTGATACTCCTACCCTTAAATGGACCCAATCCATGCTTGTGGACCGGAAAGTAACCGCAGACCTTGGAGGAGAGTCCGTGACAGTCACCACTGGCAAAGGGTGTCCACAGGGTGGAGTCTTATCGCCCCTCCTGTGGTGTCTTGTCCTGGATGAACTGCTCAGGAGGCTGACGGAACAGGACTACAGCAGCTACGGATACGCTGACGATGTAGCAGTCGTTGTCAAAGGAAAGTTTGAAGGTACGACTTCGACCCTTACACAAAATGTCATAAACACTATTAATCAATGGTGCTTGAAAGAGGGCTTTAGCATCAACCCGACCAAAACTGTGATAGTTCCGTTCACACGCCGCAAAAAAGTCGAACTGACTGCTCCGGTACTGAGGGGAACTCAAATTGGGTTTTCCGAGGAGGTCAATCATCTGGGAATCATCCTGGATAGAAAACTTACCTGGAACTCTCACCTGAACAAGACAATTTCGAAGTCCACAGCGGCGTTCTGGATATGCCGCAAACACTTCGGAAGGACCTGAGGTCTCAAACCAGGTATCCAGTCATCATCGGTAATGACAACTCGTCTTCTTCAATGGCGAAGCCCCATTGTCATCTTCAAGAGAAGATCTCCATCAATCATCATAGGTAGTGATTGAGACCTCGACATCCTAACTAGATAGTTGAGCTATATCGTCTTCAAGGGCAGATCGTCATTCATCATCATAGCTAGTGACAACTCGTCTTCTTCAGTAGTAGGGCCCTATCTTCATCGGGCAGATCATCATCGATCATCATCGGTAGTGACACCTCGTATTTCTCACTAATGCGGCTCCATCTTCAAGGGCAGATCGTCATCAATCGCTGGTCTGCCCTTTAGGGACAGGATAAAAACAAACTCGAGAAATGTCGGTTCCGATTTTTCGCTAATTTTTCAGTAAGTGATCACAATCTTAACTTCGGCGCAACATCACTCAAACCAACCCCTTGCATTAATGTACTATGTGGGTACTCACGCTACGTCTCAAACGTGCTTTTAATACCAAAATCAATAGTGCACAGACGATGCACATTGTTTTTCCGCCGAGCTCCCCAATAAATCGCCCACTTGTTTACTTTAATTTTTGTCAGCGATAGCTTTTGTTAAGAAATTGGTATGCTTTATCGAAAGAAACCACAAAAAACAGTATAAAACTTGCCCGAACCTTTTCAAATATTAATGCGGCAGCTTTCCGTTTCTCCAGGGAAAACTTCGGAGTTCCGTTCCCGGTATACTCTCACAACAAATAACGGTCACAGCGCGAGAAACATATAAAAACAACATGTGTGCGTGGGCGAATACTAGTACATACGCTGATTATTAGCAGTCAGTGGCAATGCTCGCTCATTGCTTGCGCTGTATACAACTGCGAAACAGCTTGCTTGGCTCTCGCACCATTTTTGTTTGTCCTCTGAGATTCGAATAAATGTAGTACGTTCACTTCGAGTGTGGTTCCAGTAAGTACCTGAGAGGTTTTGTTTCAAAGTTTCCAAGTGTGCTTTTTCGATGCTTCAAGCTGAAAAATGCGAGGCCCTTCGCTGCGGAGAATCCCGATGGAAGCATCGACCCTTTTGCCTGTTCCAGCTGAAAAAACACGCCAAGCTTTGAGCTGTTGGCTAAACAAGGATCTTCCCGGCGGTAACAAGATTTGGAAAGCTTGATGATCTAAAATTCCTGGCCGCTCAAAGTTGCCTATTGAGCCAAAATTTATGCGAACACCTTTGATTTGCTGACTGCTTTTAGTTTGGGGCTAGCACGGGACAAGGTTCTGTCGGCTCTGCTGGGCCGAAGATGACTGGAAGCGAAGCCAACTAGAATCACGCCCTAAATGAACGTACTATAGTGATACCTATGTTTTGTAATAGAATGACATGAAGTAACGAACTTGTTCGCGTTTCTCCGATGCCTATCTACATTATTATGAATTTATTATTTATTGATTTTTGATAAAGCAGCCAGCTATACCTACTCACACCGGCGAACGTATGATGCCTTCAACTCAATCAAGTGTGATTCAAGTTGTCTGGGAGTTTCGCCACAGGACACAAGATACTTAGTAAGGAAAATTTCGTGAAATAATAGCTCACTCTATTCACACTTGAGCTGAACGTGATTACCTACTACAGTGCAATAGCAGACATTGTCAAAAAGGAATACTGAGTTATACCATCAAGTCGATCAAAACAATATTCAATAAATGAGATAATTATGTCATGTCATTTTAGGGCCCGTTCCACTCAAAATTTATATTCCAAATTCCGTATTCCCATCCCTTGTATCTAGTGTTTATACAACAACAGTTGTTTTGCCATGTAAACCGTGTGTGAATCATATTTCCAGGTACCGGCCGTAGAGGAGTCCACGACAGCTGGCGGGGCCGCCAAACTCTCATTCCCTCGCCGAACTGCTAGACCTGGGAAGAACTTCGCGAAGATGGAGCCCACACTTTATATCAGTACCCGCCGCATAAAGCAACGCTGCGGCATTCCCCAGATCAGCATGCAATGACCGAGACTCCGTCAGGCTGGGCTTTTTCTGCGGCCGGCCTAGGAATTCACCCACCGCAGTACTCCGGTGGGTAAAACCGTGTGCAAACCCTAAGCCACAATACTACAGCTGGGTACGGTGTGCGGGCTAGTAGCTTAGAGCAGAGGGTTGTGATTTGAAGAAGGATGAGTGTGAAATTGGGCTGGGAAAAGTGAACGCCATTTGAACAATTCAAGGACGGCATTTCCTAGCCTAAAAAATGGCTGAAACAGACTGCGGATCAGCTGCAGAGCGAAAGAGAAATAGATAGATTCTTGTGGCGTGAGTTTCTGTAAAATCTGAGCAGCTGAACGTGTTCACTCCGACAGCCGCATGCCGGAGGTAAACAAGGCCAAAAAGGATGAAAGGCAGTCAGTGCCTGTAACCAGTGGTCGGAAACTTGTCTTCAGCCAGGCTGCTACCGGAACAAAAATGGGCATTATTGCCCGAAACTATCCAGAAAGCCTTCTAACAACGGAGCAATTAACAGCCGTACAGGAAGCATTTCTAGATCAAATCATCATCGAGCAAAGCAAGAAAGGTCCAACCAAGCTTCACTTCTTTCAAGTTCAACACCGGTCAGGGCAGCTTGCTCTGGTCTGTGCCGACAAGCCTACAGCTGAATGGCTCAAAGGCTTGAGCGGAGTTTCAAAACCATGGGTAGGGGCCGATTTGAGGGTGGTAGAGGACAAAGATATGCCTCACTCTGAAATCCTGAACGGCTATCTACCGGGCAGTCAAGAATACTCAACTGAGAGGATATACTTACACTGATAGAAGTCCAAAACGACCTTAAGGCCACCAGCTAGAGGGTCAAGAGAAGGAACCCGGTTGGTCCGACTCTGGAAGTCACCTTCTCGGTCGACGCCCAGACCTCGAAGAAGCTAGAGCTTAGTAAGTTGAAAATCAACTACAAGTTCGGACAGCTCCAACTCCGCAGTAAGAGCAAGAACGTACAAGGGAAGCCTGAAGAGGAGCCCAGTACCTCAACCGTCCTTCCCATGGAAACCAACGCAGAGGATTCATCCAAGCCTCGACCGGAGGTACCAAAAGAAGGAAGTGGGGAAGCAGTAGCGAAACCTACTAAGAAGCCAAAAAAGCCGAAAGACTCTACGAAGTCTAAGATCAAATCCAAGGCGAAGAAATAAAGGCAAAGGTGAAGTGCCTACAGCTGAATCTCCACCACTCAAAGGCAGCTTCTAGTGCCCTGTACTGGAGATTCAGATTACAACAATTCGGGGTTGGCTTTCTGCAAGAGCCCTGGATATACAGGAGAAAAGTGAAAGGACTGCCTACCAACACATGTAAGTTAATATACAGGGTGTTCACGCGAGACGGATACCCCCCATAAAAACTTCCCCTTTGAGGTAATTGAAAAAAGAAAAAACTTTCCTTGGTTTGGGTCACTTTTCATGCAACCCTGTATCTCAAATGTCTGTCTTGAGTAAATTTCGATCCTTTGGTATTCCTACCTGGAGCTTTAGTTTCAGAATGGACCAAAAATTTTGAAAACCAGGTCACGAGAAAAAGAGTTATTAATGCACTACAAAAAGGTGGACTATTTGGGGTCGCCCAGTAAATAAAAGAGATACACAGAAAATTCAAGAGCCGATTCGAGGTATGAGGTCTACCTTCCTGTCTATGGTTTTGGTATTTTATTATTTATCTATTATTCACTTATTATTCAAGAAGAAATAAAAGAAAATGTAAATTGTGCCAGATATGCTCACCTACCGAAGGTAGGAAGGTATCGGATATGTATAAGCATTCCCGTATTACAGTCTAGTGAAATCGGAGGCGCTGGTGGCACGATATCAATCAATTTTCAAACTTGACTGCGAAAAAAATCTGGCAGGCACCAGTTTACAATACGAAACAATGGGCGACGATGCGCCATCGACATTTTAATCAAAGATAATTTTCGTGCTTTTGTTTAGAATCCCTGATCGATATCCGAGAGAGCGCGGCAGCTCCTGCTGGCCTGGGAAAATGTTTTCCGTATCATCACGATGTATACACTTTTTTTTTGTCAATACCATTTCTCTTGAACAGTTTTTTCGCAAGGCATTTTTTCTCATGTAGTTTTTTTTGGACACACACCCTTCGTGTTTCGAACTGGAGATAAAAGCCGTTTAGTATTATACCTACAAGCGTATGGGCTACGCGCCAACAAAATCTCCTTGTTAAATATTAAACTGGAGTTAAAAGTTGGTGTAGAATGATAAATAGGCTATACATCAGAGGGGATGAGGACAAGCCGGTATATAGGTACACCGGCCGAGGTGTGAATAATTCATGAGAGCAAAGGGAAAAGTGAAATTCCTAATTTTAGTTCGTTAATCCATCACGAAAGTTAGGCATTTGACGAGTGTTCGATAATTCCGTGCTGCGTGTCGAACAAGCAAGCGGTTGGTTTTTTTGCTTCCAAATGACCTGTACAGCTGTATAAATCTGGAAAGTTCAAGAGCTAGGTAAGTACTTCGAAAGTTACATGCGGGAATTCTCTAGGGTGGCTACTTTAGTTCGCTGTTGTTATAAAATTAGCACGGCATTAAATTATATAGGAGTGTACCGCGCTACAAGCTACAAGACGGAAATCTCGTTCTTTCCGCCCGATGTTTCCATCGAAGCGTACTAATTGCTTATTTATCGAAGTTGGCTCAGATGGCGAAGTTTGCCCGCCGCGTGTACAAAATTGAACCCGTACGCTCATACTCTTCGCGTGCACCTTCCCACTTCCTAATACTTCGCCGGAAAACTCTTCTCAAGCCGTGCCTGGGAGAGGAAACTTTAAATTAGTCGAGAGAACTAGTCGGCTGCTGCTGCTCTTCCTGATGCAATATCCCAGTAAATTTTTCCAATATCAATAATAATTTGACCATTAAACATGTTTCGAATTGTGCAAACGAATTAAAACTAACCACTTTTCAGAGCTGTGGCGTCCCCAAATTGACGAATTTATAAACTGCTGGACAACGAGATTGTCGGTACCGGAAAAATGGTTCGACTTTGGAGACCAATAACTTCTGATTGTTGACTGCGATTTACATTTTGTTTATTGTGTTGATTAGCCAAATGTTTCCGTAATCTATCCTGCAAAAGTGAATGTTGAGAAACTTCATGTGAAATGTTTGCAGGGTGATACGTAAAAGTCTGCTAGGTCACCGACTTTAACGTACTTACCCTCATGTGTAAAAAATGGTTTTTTCATGTATTCTAATACAAAACTCATAAAGTGTGGTTGGTGTCTTGTTACGGTTTCAAAAATCGAATTGGCGATAGAGAATAATAAAACCAGAAAGAAAAGAGAAAAAAAAAGAGATGGTTGTTATTTTCGGGGTTCCGGCTGATTCTGCAGAGAAAGATTCAATAGCAATCGGCCGAGTAGCAGTTCAGTGCTCCTCTGCTGTTCCTGTTGATGGCAAGCAGTGCCACCTGTCACGTGATGTGCCTCAAGAACCAAAATAAACTAAATCGGCGCTGAACGCCACTCCTAGAACGCCGCCTCTGTTTGACAGCAACTGTCAGTAGTGGCCAATTCCGTGAAAGTAACCATCTCGGCCCTATTTTTCTTGTCTGTCCCTGATGCCAGAGCGTATGGTGAGCTTCTGGAATGTTCAAAGGTACCAAATCAGTTCACTACTTTACCGTCCAATCGACGTTTTCGCCAACGTTGTCAGTTGGTCCAGATTACCAAGATCCGGCTAATCGTTGCGGTTGTCCCGAAGCTCATGCGTTCAAGACTCGTTGATGGGCAAACCAAGTGTCGCCTCTCATCTTTGATTTTACTGTTTGAGTTATGTTACCGACAGTTACCTATTTGATATTCAGCGTGTTGTTGTTATATGTATACATTATTGTCTTTGCGTGAAGTGAGAGACGCTATTAGGGGGTAGCTATACCGGTTTACTACACCAATTTTCCTTGGGGTAGGACGGCAGTATGTTTTTTTTCGTGTAGGTACTCTGTTTCAGTGTCGTCGCTGGAGCTCCGTTGGGCCCTTCGAGCTCTCGCAGCGTCATCGAAGAGGTAGGTACCTACGTTATAGTTTGTAAGCCGAATCTTGCGGTATTGCTCACCCTTTCTATTGGCGTCCTCTGCGCAACGCCCTTTTATTTTTGTTAACACGCCAAGTCAAGTTGAACTGTGAATATTCTTGAACCTTTTCTTCCCGCTCATAGACCTGATTTTTGTAGTTGATTCTGTATTTTTAATTCTCCCAATCCCAACTATCTCCACTTCGGAATCAATTACTTTCAATTACGATTTCAACCCGTAATAGTCTTCTCTCGAAACAGTTTTGGAATTACCCAGATTGGAAGACCCAGTCAGTCTAATATTGAATATATAAATTTTTTATGTTGAATGTCACAGATTCGCCTTGTTGGTAAGCGAGATTAAGTCATTTTTGACGAATGGATGTTGACATTAAGCAAGACTGTTTGTACAACAGTCCAGGACCCTTTCATCCTCAACACAACCCCAATATTTTTTGGTGTGGGGCCAAGCAGGAAGCACTTTTTCAAATGGTTGTCACTGCTTGTTTTCCGAACGTTGAATTTCGTCAGAATTTCAGCACAATTTAAGATGTGAAACATGTTCTATTTGCAAGTTTAAGACTCTGAACACGGTAGCAATGTAAAACTACAGTTTTCGAGTGAAGTAAAGCCCCTCCAGAATATGAAATGTTGAATTTTTGAGGGGGCGAAATGAAGACTTAGGAAGTAAATTGAATGAAAAGCCATCGTATTCAAGTAAGTTGTTGGCTGAAACCAACCAAAAGGCATCCGATAAAGAAAAGACAAAGTCGCTGTCATTATCAACTATCCTGTCCGATACTACTGGCGAGAAGAAAAAGCAAGTTTCTAGAGGGAAAAATATAACAGCTGTTGATAAAGCCCCAAGTAAACTCTTGGTAAACAGTCAGGTATCCTGGACTACTGTCGAGAAGAAACCCAATAGAAAACCTATCCGCCGCGCTTGCCTAAACATCATTTAATTAGAAGGACTGACCCTGTTTTCCGGGACTTTTTCCCCTTCGCCTGCTGAACATTGGTTCAAATAAACTCATAGGTGAATAGTGGAAATATTACTCATAGGAACTCATAGGGAATATATTCTTTTTTGGAGTAATTAGTGAAAGTTTTGACATTCGTCAAAAATTAATTCAATTAATTTTTGAAGAATGTCAAAACTTTTACAAATTTCTCCAAAAAAGAATATATTTTGAATAATATACAAGCCTTGACGATGCCGAAAGGCGAAACCGGTTGGTGAAAGAAGAAATACAAGAATTGTGATGTAGTTTCAAGATTCAACAAATACAGGGTGTTTCAGGGATGATAGCAAAAAATTCAATTGTGGGTAGATCCCGTCAAAATATGACGAAAACCTCCATACCATTTTGCAAAGTTCGGTCTAATGACGAAGATACAGCCCTCCAAAGTTCACTTTTTTTTTTATTTCAAAAATTTCCAACTCAGGAACGTTTCGACAAATTCAGCTTTAATTTAGCATTAGCTGGTTTGTCATAATTATCTATCAACCTGTCAAATTTGGAAAGAATCCAGTCAGTGCCGTAGAAGTTATGAGGGGTCACCTTGAGTCAACTTTTCTTCGGATGCTTCTAAATTATTGACCCTCATAACTCCTACACCACTGGTTGGATTCCTCCCAAATTTGGCAGGTTGGCAGGCAGGCAGGATAATCATGACAAACCAGCTTTTGCTGAATCAAAGCATAATTTGTCGAAACGTTCCTGAGTTGAAAAAATTTTAAATCCAAAAAAAGTAAACTTTGGAGGGCTGTATCTTTGTCATTAGGCCGAACTTTGCAAAATAGTATGTAGGTTTTCGTTATAAATATTTTGACAAGATCTACCCACAGTTAAATTTTTTGCTATCATCCTTGAAACACCCTGTATACATTCATCAAAATCTATGGGTTTTATTTTTTTTTCGTCATCATGTCTTTATTGGCTTCCAGAGTACCAGTAAGCCCCCTCTTCCCTCCATTGTCATGTAAAGCTCCATTGGGCCCCCTTGTGTCTTCAGTACCGTTTGAAGCCTTACTGTCTTGCATTTTTCCGTAGCATTCGGATCTCCCTTGTGTTCTCATGTGTCGTTTGGAGCCCTAACGAGCCCCCCTATGTCTTTTCTTGGCTTTCACAGTTCCAGTAAGCCTCCAGGCTCAGAAACCCTAGTGTAAATCCTTTGTGCCTTCATGAGACATACGGAGCCCTATTGGGTCTCCATGTGTACGCAAGTGTAGTTTGGAGCTCTCTCTTCTGCTTTTTTGAGACTCTCAGAGTTCCAGTAAGCTTCCTTCTGCCTTCTTGTGTCACACACGGCACCATTTGGCCCCCTTGTCTCTTCAACGTCTTTTGAAGCCCTGCTTAGCCTCCTTGCATCTTTTCGAGACTTCCGGAGCATGAGTGAGCACCGAGGTAAGCACCTTGTGCTCTACTGTGATACTCGAAGCCTTATCGGGCCCCCTTGTGTCTTAACATTTCTCTTAACGGGAACGTCCAAATAATGGTAGAACCTTGATTAATATCTTGCGTTCACTGATACTTCATAAAGGAAGTGCGCTACTGAGTCTCACGCACCTGATGGCATTTTCACTTGTTTAACATTTTAACATCCCATCAGTTGTGTATCCCAGTTGTTAATTATGTAATAGAGAATAGAATAGTCATTGATTTTTTGAGTGAATTCGACAGAACTTTGATTACAAACGCAAACGTGACAATTACCCACATTTCATAATAGGTACCTAACTAGAAACCAACTTAATATGGAGACTTCGACTGGTCCTTACGTCAAGAAGTGCCGGCCGGTTCGTGACAGCCGATGATTTACAGTAATCAATGGATGGGTTGCCATATTGTACTCTGCCTGGCACGTTTTGTCTACCGAATTCCGACCTTTTAGGTCTCTAGCTGCGGGCATTATGTGGTTCAAACCCATGGAAGGAATATTTCCAATTTGAAGACGGAGTCATATTGGTGAAATAAGCTTTGCGAAATCAATCCGTGTGGGTTTATTCCTTGACGGATTCTCACCATTTTGGTCTCTTCCGAAAACTACAAGGATGTACTTTGGCTTGAGCTCATTGGCATTTCCAAAATAAAAAAAAATCAATTCTGACATTTGAAAAAATTATTTTTGGATTTTGGAAATGCCAATGGGCTCAAACCAAAATACATCCTTGTAGCTTTCGAAAGAGATCAAAATGGTAAAAATCCGTCTAGGAATAGACCCAGACGGATTGATTTTGCAACGCTTATTTTACCAATTCAACACCGTTCTTAATTTGAAAATTTCCACATACTAATCGGCACAATATTTATTATTCAATCAATAAAAATATACGTTACGTATATAGCTATCTAGCCCTCAAATCCAGAAGGCTCAATAAAATTCTGATCTCGATAAGTAGGTACCCGTTAAATTTAGATTGTTTTTAAGCGTACTTTTCCAAACGGGAAGATGCTTATGTCCTCGCTTTATCCGTCCGTTCGTCCATCTGTCACAGCATCTAGTCCTAGATGGGAGAATTTTTGTGAAACATTTTCACTCCAATGAGTAGCTCATGACCTTGGAACCTGGACGAAAAAAAATCTTGACACAATAATGATAAACATTTACAATAATAAAAATTAGGTGTGACACGGCATCGCCGATGTTAGCGGAATTTCCAAAGCCGGCTGAATTTGAAAAGTTACAACATTGTTACGACCCCGTCATGAATAAGATTAGTTTTGCTTACTTAGCACCTACTGTTTATATATACGACTTCATGCAGTTAGCACGTATCACAATTCTCTGTATCATGAACGAGTGCACGTCGCACGCATAAATTGTCGATCCGTTATTACGTTCTAAAACTTGTACGAATTAAATTATTTTCACAGTTTAATAAAATTAATATTTTTTAAAAAAGGCTTTTTCAAAAACAAACACGTAAAAATGGCGCAGTCGGTAGGATACTAGGCCCATTTGGCACAAATAATTTTTGAAAATTTTATACGTGAAAAAGTGTTAAGTGGTGTGCTCCAGCACTTCAGCCTAGCAGCCTACATCTGTAATCAAACCAAGGAAGCTCCAGCGGAACCTGTCCTGAAGTTCTCCGACGGCAACGATTTCCATCAAGTAGTAAGTCTACTTATTTTTATAATCATCATTGTTTGTTTCGGGGTATTCCCCTTTCCATTTTATATCCTTTTTATCTTGTTTAGTGTATTGATATTATATTATTTACCTGTGATAATCCGAAATGGCTGAAGGTGATAACGAAATTCAACTCTCTTTGAGAGATCTTAGAGATTTAATTCCCTCATTCGATGGCGAACAAGCCTTACTGAATGATTTTATAGAAGCATGTAATTTTGCAACGGAAAACATCGAAGAAGGACAAGAAAATGTCCTTGTTTTCCTAATTAAATCCAAACTAACTGGAAAAGCTAAAACTTTCATATCCTCGAGGAATCTAACAACCTGGGAAGCAATAAGGCCCCTTTTAATAGGCCACTTTGGCGATTGTAGGGATACCGAAGCTCTCGTCAGAGACCTCACAAATTCTTTCCAAAAAACGACTGAAACAGCGCGAAGCTTCGTAACAAAAATAGAAAATTTATTAACAAAATTAAGGTCGAGTGTTCGACTCGACGACGAAATTGACCCATTACATAAAAACACTTTAATCGAGTCACACGAAAAGATCGGACTGAAAACTTTATTAGCCGGATTAAATGACCCCTTAGGTCAATTAATAAGAGCACAAAAACCATTATCCATTAGCGAAGCCGCCCAACTAATACTTGAGGAAGAAAATATTGCATACCTAAGATCAACGCGCAGCAGTCAAAACAATACGAAAACATTTAGAAGCTTTCCACGACAAAATTACCATAACCAACATGTTTCACCTCAAGCAGGACCGAGCAATTATGCTCATAATCCAAATCCACGACCAGACGCGAAATTCTGCAATTACTGCAAAAAACCTGGTCATTTAATAGTAAATTGCTTCAGAAGAATAAATAATTCGAGTCACAATAATGCAAATCCTCAAAATAGAAATTTTTCAGGTCAAAGTAATTTTCAAAATCGACCAAACAATAATTTCTCAAACAATCCCGCTCCTCGCGTAAATTATTTAAAAAACGAAGATGCGGAGCTGGATTCCCCGGACGTCCAGTCTCCTATAACCCAGACGCACGTGAGCGAGTCCGAAATGTAATTTTAAATGCAAAGTCCCATGATAGCCAACACAAAATGTTTTATATTCTAGACACAAAAAATAATTTTAAACTTCTTTTAGACAGTGGTGCCTCTATCAGTTTGATTCACCCAAATATTATTTCACCCGAAAGTAAAATCCAAAGCAAAGATATTCATATAACCGGGATTGAAAATATTCCCGTACTTTCCAGTCATGTTTACGAATACCAAGTCGGTAAATTCAATTCGCACACAATGCATGTTGCACCTATCGACTTTGGATTATTCGACGGAATTTTGGGTATGGATTTTATTTTAAATTTCAATTGTGTTATCGATTTTCCTAAAAGAAAACTATTTTGTTCAATTCAAGACTATCCTGAAATTCAATTATTTTCCTATGCAAGGAACGGTGATACTTCTCTCACTACTTTAAATCATTGTGAATCCATTAATAAAAATAATACAAGAAACCCGGTACGTAAACCGCGTATAATCAACGAAGAAAATCGACAATTTCATACTCCCTCTGTGGATCTTAGAATTGCTAAAAAAGCAATAGAACCAAAGTGTTCAATCCAAGTCGATACTAATTCATCTAAAAAATCAAATACTTCCTTCGGGAACCATTCGAGCTCCGCCGTGAGTCTCTCTAATAATAATCCTACAAATGGATCTTCTAATAAAAATACTTCTCTCAAAGTAGAGAATCAAAGAATAAATATTTCCGAGGCAAATAATAGCCTTAGGGTCGATTCAGAAAAGAATCATTTAAATACTTCCTTCGGGAATTCTTCGAGCTCCGCCGTGAGTCTCTCTAATAATAATAATCCAATAAATGGATTTTCTAATCAATTTTCAATCGAATTCATAAGAGGTGACATTTTAGATGCACCCAATAACATTCCAATTGGGCACGCAGTGTCTCAAGATTTTAAAATGGGCCAAGGCTTAGCAAGAAAAATTGCAATAAAATATCCACACAATACCGACGCGATGCTAGCTCAGCAAAAGATAGTAGGACAAGTTGCTTATTCCTTTTTCTCGAGCGTAAATGAAACGCGAGAAATTTTTCACCTTATCACGAAGGAACGCTTTCAAGATAAGCCCACGTACAATTCTATCAACACAGCATTAATGAACTTGCGGGTTATATGCGAAGAAAATCAAATCGCTGAATTAGCACTGCCAAAGCTCGGATGCGGTCTTGATAACTTAAACTGGAAGCACGTTCTTTCTATGATAAAAGAAATTTTCAATAATAGTCGGATTAAAATTTATATCTATGAGTTCGAAGAACCAAATACTACTTTGAAGAAAATTTTTCATATATCGCCTAGAACGATCGAGGTAGTTCAACTACCAGTAAAAATAAATTCATTTTCAAATAATAATGCTGATTCAACCTTTATATGTCCTGAACTAGAGATCAATGGAGTAAAGATTCCTAATTCCATCGTAAAGATAAATGATAACCAAATTATTACTACAATGTTGAACTCAAGCAATGAAACCAAGGAAGTTGAACTTCCTGAAATAATTCTTGAACCTTTCGAAACCTTTAACGTGAATAACTACAACGTCACTACTAATCACTCAAATAATATTGATCGAGAACAAAATATTTTAAACCAATTAAGGCTCGATCATCTTAATTTAGAAGAAAAAGAGAACATCGAAGACTTGTGTTTAAATTTCAAAGATATTTTTCACCTAGAAGGTGATAAACTATCCTTTACTAATCAGATCAAACATGAAATCAATACAAACGGGGCTAAGCCATCGTTTACCAAAACATATCGTCACCCTCAAATACATAAAGAGGAAGTCAAAAGTCAACTAAATCAGATGCTTCAGCAAAATATTATTCAACCTTCGGTGAGCCCTTGGAGTAGCCCGGTCTGGGTTGTTCCGAAAAAATTAGATGCTTCTGGAAAACAGAAGTGGAGGGTCGTGATAGATTTTCGGAAACTTAATGATGTCACTGTTGGTGACAAATATCCTTTGCCAAACATAGAGAACGTTCTAGATCAACTCGGTAAGTCTAAATATTTCACAACCCTCGACCTTGCTTCCGGTTTCCACCAAATTGAAGTAAACAAAGCAGACATCCCCAAAACCGCCTTTTCAGTTGAAAACGGCCATTTTGAGTTCTTGCGCATGCCTTTCGGGCTTCGAAACGCCCCAAGTACGTTCCAGCGTGTAATGGACAATATAATGGTCGGACTGCAAGGTGAGCTTTGCATGGTATATATGGATGATATAATAATCCACTCTGAAACATTAGAAACTCATATACAAAACGTTTCAAAAGTATTCGAACGTTTGCGGAAGTACAACTTCAAGATACAGCCCGACAAATGTGAATTCTTAAGACGAGAAGTTGCGTACTTAGGACACATTGTGACAGACGAAGGTCTCAAACCAAATCCCGAGAAAATCAAAGCTGTCCTAAATTTTCCACAACCAAGAAGTGTAAAAGACATCCAGTCATTTTTAGGCCTTACGGGGTACTACAGACGTTTTATAAAGAACTATTCAAAGGTCACTAAACCTTTAACCAAACTCTTGAAAAAGAACGAGTCATTCGAGTTCAATGAAACATGCCAGTCGGCATTCAGTCAATTAAAACATTTACTGACTTCAACTCCTATTTTACAATATCCAAATTTTGAAAAGGAGTTTATCCTCACCACGGACGCTAGTGATTTCGCAATCGGCTTAGTGCTCTCGCAAGGCGAAATAGGAAAAGATCTTCCAATCGCATACGCATCTAGAACATTGAATCCAGCTGAAACCAGATATTCGACAATTGAAAAAGAATTATTGTCAATCGTTTGGAGTTGTAAACACTTCAGACCTTATCTTTTCGGTCGTAGTTTCAAAATTGTCACTGACCATAAGCCCCTTTTGTGGCTCTTTTCCATCAAAGACCCAGGTTCACGCCTTTCAAGATGGCGGCTGAAATTAGAAGAATATACATATGAAATCATTCACAAAGCTGGGAAATTAAATAAAAATGCTGATGCGCTTTCGCGTATCAGAATAAATCCAATCACAGCAAATCCACGTTCATCTTCAGGTGAAGAAGATGAGTCAATAATCAATCGTAACAAAATAACCAGACTCTTACCTCCAAATTGCGTAGAGCTACTAACTTCCAATAATAAATATATGACTGTCAACTTTGACCGGATAAAACCGTCAAATATAGAATTAGACGAAGACCAAGACCCAAATACCTCAGACTAGGTATTTAACAAATAATCCCTGCTGTTTTGGGACCTTTAAGAATAAAGCAGACGTAAAACCAAATGCGTGTCGTAAAAGGCGACTAAATAGGACTTAATACAAGAATTTTTGAAAAACTCTGACGACGTTTGGCAGACGTCCACCATTATGTTCAAAGAACACCTTTTTCCCCATAATTATGATTATATACGCATAATTCTATTCCCTGTAAAACTGCTGGGTTTATTAACCGCCAAACCCCCGCCTCACGGAAAACATTTTAATTTTTTATTGCGGTCAAATTCAGATTTGCCCTGATATACAATTTTGGAAGTCACCAAATTGTCCCTGTCATCTGAATAACATCTTAGGATTCAGACTGTGAAATCCTTCGGCTTTACCGAAAATTAAATTATAGTACGAATTTAGTAGTGTTAGCGATAATTCCTAGGTTGGTTTATCGTATCAGCTAATTTCATAATTAAAAACTTTATTGTTTTATCTAATCATCTGTGAACAAATAATTGTTACAGATCAATCATGGACAAGACTCCATCTAAAATCTTTATTTTCCTATTCCTTATTAATTTTTCTTATTCCAATATCCAAATCAAAGACCTAAACAATACCATAGGACTATTTTACGAAAAAGAGAGAGAAATAAAAATAACTTCAGATATTTGGAAACTAGTAGTGTATAAAGACATTAATCACTTACAAGAAACGTACGAACATAATTTGCAAATTTTAAATACCCTAACAACTGTACTTTTGAAAGATGAACACGATGAGAATGTAAGATTTCGAACTTTTTCCCTTACGATAAAACCCCATCTTGATATTCTAAAAGCGATTTCAAATAAAATCGATAATATGTTAACAGAAATTAAATTCGAAACAATCCGAGTAAGACGAGGACTTGCAAACGGTGTTGGAACCGTATGGAAATTTATAACAGGAAATCTAGATGCTTCCGACGGAGAATATTTTAGCAAATGTATAGACAAATTAGAAAGAGACGATTCAGAAATTCAAAACTTAATTAAAGACCAAATTAAAGTCACAACGAGTACCATTCGAAATTTTAACGAAACGATTAGAAAATTACAAATTGACGAACAAACATTCAACGAAGATATGAAAGTAATAGAAAACGAAATTAAAACCCTTTTTGGGAGTCAAAAATATTTTGAGCATCAATTAAAATTGATGAATAATTGTGAACAACTTCTAGAATCATTCACATTAATTTCAGAAGAACTTACTGATATAGTCAATAGTTTAACCTTTGCGAAATTAAAAATAATCCACCCATCGATAATTAAACCTAGAAATTTACTCAGCGAATTGATAGACATCAATAGACATCTAACGCGAAATAACTTACCATTCAAACCCACTTTGGAAAATCTTCCCCAGTTATTTAATCTTTTTAAACTTCAAGCATTTCAGACAAAAAACAGGTTAATATTTGTAATAATAATACCTTTAATAAATCAGGATACCTTCGACCTTTACCATCTCTACTCTGTACCAACCAAAGATCCTTCTACAAACCTTTTCCATACTATCATCCCCAAATCAAAGATGATAGCATTATCAAAAGATAAAAGAACTTACATCAAGATCCATGACCTCGACACCTGCCAAGAAATGGACGACAGAACCGCCATGTGTCAAGATTTAATTCCTCTTGACTCGACCCAAGGACCATGTGAGGTCATCCTCATCACGACACTCCAAAACTCCGACAAATGCAAGCCACTAATTATGAATGTAATCAACCATAACATTCAGTACATCGGCAAGAACCAATGGTTACTAGTCCTACCATCAAAGTTGGCAATTACCTACACCTGCCCTAATCAAGGTACAACCACCAAACTTCTGGAGGGCAACAAACTCATCACGTTACAAAAACGGTGTAATGCGTATACTGGCATTTATCAACTATATGCTAAAGAAGAACAAACTTCCAACTATACAGAAGAGAACTTCATCCCTCAAATTCCATTCGAATGCTGCGAGGAACAAACATCAAAAGAAGAGTTCCATTTAAAACCACTTAAAATCAACCAGTTCAACTTGGACGACTTAAATGTCGCCGCTCACAAACTTGGCGAGCTTGAAGAAGAACTCAAAACGTTAAATCAAGAGCCCTTCGCAACAAAGTACCTTAGCGCATCCACCATCTGGACCCTGACCATCTTTGTTATAATAATTGTAACAGTCATCTGCTGTAAATGTGGCTGTTGCCGCCACTTCATTGGCTACATGAAAAGTTCACCTTCTAACAACCCCAGACCTGACGACAGGGGTTGCTGTGCAAAAATCTATAACTTTTGCAATATCAATCCAAAACCACACCGTAGAACATCTATTCACCAGTGGAACATCGAGTTGCAACCGACACTCGAACTACAAACTGAAGAGACGCCTCTGGAAGCAGCAGCCGTCTCAAGAAATACGAGGCAGCAAAGAAAAGCCTTGTGAACAAACTTTGCAGTGCGCGAAGTGTTTAAAAGCAGAGCTTATACGAAGTGAAAAGTGCTCGTGACCCTAAAAGACACTTTCTTTTAATTTGTAATCTTTTAATTTTAAGTCTTTAGTACTTAACGATTTTGTTATTTCAGTTTTTAGCTTACTTACCTTTTATGTCAATAATTTTATATTTTTAGAATTTTAAAAAATTTACCTCTATTTTTATTTTCAGTTAATTTTATAAAATTCTATCTAAAAGGGGGAGGTGTTACGACCCCGTCATGAATAAGATTAGTTTTGCTTACTTAGCACCTACTGTTTATATATACGACTTCATGCAGTTAGCACGTATCACAATTCTCTGTATCATGAACGAGTGCACGTCGCACGCATAAATTGTCGATCCGTTATTACGTTCTAAAACTTGTACGAATTAAATTATTTTCACAGTTTAATAAAATTAATATTTTTTAAAAAAGGCTTTTTCAAAAACAAACACGTAAAAACATGCAAACAAGTAGGTAGGTACCTACCTGTCAACCTGTTCTTATCAAAACACAATAATAAATATTAGAAATTATCTCTAGAAAAGAGGTTGAACTTTTTTTCAACGAATATTCCACATTAGTACGAATATTGTATTAATCAACGGTATCCTCTATACATACAGGTGATTTGAAAATGACGGACCACCTTGAAAGTGCATAATATGGAGGTGTAGTAGAGAGCTGGAAAGTTGTTGAAAAATTCCATGTCTTTCAATTTTAAAATTATGGAGAGACAAAGATGGTCCCTTGATCGCTTCTATTTTCGTTGTTTCAGAAGATATAAGTTAACTGTTTATGGAAAAACAATAAGTACAAAAAATCAACCTCTGAATATTTGATGAATCTCTGTTTTGTATACAGGTGAGTCATGAATCCTGAAAATTATTTTTTTCTAAAGTGCCTGCAAACAGTCACAGTGTCCCATAATCATGCAGCACAATAAAATACAATTCATTTCAATAGAATTCTTTTCATTTTGATTTTTTAGGGAAACCAAATCTTTGTGGTTTATGACTCGTTCTGGATGGAAAACAAAAATTCAATACAGATTCAGAGAATGATTTTTTGTTTCCATTATTTTTCGATAAACAGTTTACTATTCTTTTGAAACAACGAATATACAAGCGATCGAAAAACCAACTTTTGTCTCTCCGTAACTTCAAAACGAAAAGACATAGAATTTTCTCAACAACTTTTCAGCACTTTACTACACCTTTATATTTCGCACCTTTGAGGTGGTCCGACACATTTGAATCACCACTTTCAATTTAAACGCCTTAAAAATTGAAATTCGAGAAAACTCATGATTCCTCAACTAAAATTATTTTTCAGGTGTTTCAAGTTGATGAAAGACCATTTTGGATAAGAAACATAGATTTTTTTGAAAAAAAAATTGGGCTCCGGAAAGTGGCGGTTTCCAGATGTTTTCCAAAGTTTCAAACTCAAATATCTCTGAAATGAAACGTCTAATCAAAATTTTGCAAGAGTAACTTTGTTTCTAAATTGAACGTTAAATTTAAAAATTGAAACCATTTCCAAAAATAACAAGGAGGTAGAAAAGTAGGGGGAAAATGGAAAGGGTACACCGTATTATCTTTGCGCCTAAAAATGCTCAATAAAATGCGCTATTATTATTCAATAGAAACCTTTTCTAGTGAACTTGGGTTTGAATTTGAATAAAATCGGGCGATCGGTTCAAAAGTTATGCGAAAAGAACTGTTCCGAATAAAAAAAATTTTAAGGCCTGTGTCTCCGTTATTATACGTTTGCAAGGGTAGGTGTTTTGAGAAAAGACCCTACTTTATTACAACTTTTGCTAATGATCTCAATAAAAAACCATTGTGTTCGCGGTCTATTCGTGTTTCTATCAAATTCCAACATCATCCTCAAAGTTACGTTTCATCTATAATAAGAGCCTGGGTGAAGAAACAACAACGTAGGAAAAAGGTGAGCTACGTAGGTAAGAGGTTAACTTAGGTGACAATAAATAGCACAGTACAATAATCAATCGGTCCGAATCCATACAAGTAAATCTCGGATTAGCAATTTCTAACTTTTTTTATGGAACCCGCGGTTAGTCTGCTATTTCAGATACAGGGTGACATGAAACATGCTCACGCCATTTTTCTCAAGAATCGTTCGCGATATCGAGCCGCGGAAAAAACTGTCGGTATTAACAATATCTTTGAGGGCCGGTTTCATATCCTACCGGAGTTTTTTCAACTAAACTTTTTGTACGGGGGCTCCTCAAAACCTTGTATCTTTTTCACACTGTCAAAGTTGAGTGATATGCCATCTAAAAGAACTTTGAACGTTCAATGGAAAAGTGCAAAAAGTTTCGAAAAATTCTCGAAAAAATTCTAGCGGTTTTCACTATATGATAAAAACAAAAAACCTGGAACAACACGTTTTCACGTATCAAATGAGAATCTATTGGTATTTTTCCAAACTGTAAACAGCATTCATAATCATAATCATAATCTTTATTAACCTTCTCTTGATACTGTATGTACATAGGCAAGTCAACATAGGGTACAGTCATATACTGTACAGTAAAATAATGTACAATCACGTAAGTATACACACTGAAAACAATACATTTTTTGACAAGAAAGAGACAATATTATTTTAGAGACAATATTATTTTTCAATCATTCAATCAATCATCAATCATCATTCAATAGAACTCATTAAAACGGTGAGTACCTCTGTGGTGAGTACGGTGTGTAACTCAATATGGAATAATTCGAAGAATAATTTTTTCAAAATTTCGAGGGAATTCAATCTTACCGAGAATTTTACCAATTAAAATTTTAATTTCGGAAGATCTCAAAATTATAAAACAGCCATTGCATATTTATTTCTACATCATACTGACCGTTTCGATGAGTTTTATTATTTATTATTTATTATTTCCGCGAATCGATATCGCAAACGGTTCTCGAGAAAAATGGGAGTGAGCATGTTTTATGAATCACGTGTATAGTGTCATTGAAGTCATAAATTTCTGGCATCCGAAAAATATAGTGATATGTTTCACCTGACCTGATGGAGAAAGAGAGCAGCACATCCCAGCTGCATCTTAATTAATTTGTCAACGATTTTAGTAAACAAAACATGCCACCCACAACTCAACAAAAAATCCTATTTTAATGTTATTGTCATGGATTAATTTCAAACTACTTTTTGTAATCTTGTACAACTATGTTTTAGAACGTTTAAGTACTTAGATAGCTGTATTTTTTTCACATGATGTCTGTTCGATTTGTTCGTTAGTGATAAATATTGTATCTGTTGCTGATATTAGTGATATTTATAAGCATATTGGAACCTCGATTGAAGCTTGATTTAAATTTTGGAATAGTAGTTTTTTTTATTTTCCCGCAAAACTAAAATTAATGTTTCACTTCTTAACTTTGAGCATTTTGCTTCTAGCGACTCTTTCATCCTTGGGTCCCGAGTTGGGTCCCGTCGGACCGTAGGTATAGAAATTCTTCATTGCTCGGCACCCACGCACATGTTTGTTTGCTCTATTATTATATCATCTGGATTTTACTACAGGCAGAGAATGTCCTATTTCTTTTCTCCACTAAACTGACCATCCTACTCTACATATTTTTTGCCGCTTGGGGTTTTCCGTTTAGGTATTTATGTGAGATATAAAATCATTATTGGGTACTCGATTGGATATTAAGCTGAATTATTCTGAGTTTCAAGTATACTCACCCTCACCTACTTGAAATTTATTCGACAACTACTTATTGAGTCGCAATATTTTTCAAAATCAAACTAAATTGTAAACTGATATTGAAGTATAAGGAAACTTTATAATTTTCGCTTGGGAATTGAAAGGCTTACAGCGGATTTTGACAAAGTTTAATCGCAAATCAAATCATAAACTCCGCCCATCATTGCTTATCTCTGGTAGAGACAAAGTACAAGAGTACAAGTACTCAATCACAACACTGTACTCCAAGTACTTTCAATGTACTCGGTACCTACCTACTCAGTCCGAAGTACTTTATTTTGAATGTACCTACTTATACTTGTACTTCATACATTTTAGATCGCAAAAATGTACTCGAGTACTTTCACGTGTACTTGAGTAGGTACTTTTCTTTGTACTCGGATACATTGTCTTACGCAATGAGTAATGAGTACATTTTTATGCAAGAAGCTCAGACTTGTCAAATCATGGCCACGAGTCACGCTGCACACACTTCTCACCACAGACACAATTAAAATTAGGAATAAAGTAAGCATCACCTACCGAAATTTCTCAGAAAGAAAATTCCAAAAAAAGCTACTGCGAAGCAAAACAAGATACTGCCAGCCTTGTTAGCAATTTGTATAGGTATTTTATTGGTAACATGAGGCAAGATATCAATAAGTTAGAAGAACCACAGAACATAGAAGAGTATTTCATTGATCACGGCACGTCCACTTTATACTTTGCTTTAATCTAGTCAAATATACCTATTAGGTCATTAATTAATTTCCTTACTTGTTTGTTTCATCTGTCTCCTGATATTGATTGATAACCATTCAGAAACTGAGCATTGTTAAAAGCTCCATACATACGTACCTACAACATGCAATTTTTTTCAAAACTCAAAAAGAGTGTTCAATGTCCAATTGCACAATAGTGGTATCAGATTTCAATTCGGATTCACCTACCGAATATGGTGTCAAATATATTGGATAGGAAGCAAAATTGAGTAGGTAGGTACCTACCTGGAAGCAATAATGCATAGTATAGTAGAATATTCCAAACGATACCCCAGACCACAGACACTCAAACCAAACGGTCATTTTGATAGGTGTAGGGTGTGGGTACATTACGTATACCATGTACAAAGTTGTACCTGACTTTAAAATTTCATTTTGCAATAGAAATTAAGCGGCAAGTATACCAACCTGATCCGTGCGGATGCTTTATTATTTGAGCTCATAGTCAGAATAATCTTTCGGGTTAATTTTCTGTTTGTTATAGCATTCATTTTAAAGATGACAAATCAATTTCGATTTTTATCTTACTATTGAATAATTTCATAGGTAGGTAGATTTGATTGTTAGGTACCTACCGAATTACAATTTGATACCACGTCTGTGTAGTCGGGCGACTTGCACATAAAAAATGCACTTCTCTTTACGCATTCCGCAAATTCATATTTTTCTTTCAACTTTTTTTTTACTTTGAACGTATTACACAGCTATAAGTTACAGCTAAACCTGACAGGTAGCTCTACTAACAACAACTCACAAAATGCTAACTGTTCACATTTCAATCTAACTGACCTGTGCCACCGGAAGCTAATGGGTAGGTAGGTAGGTACCCTACTAATCACAAAATATTTTTTCTCATTATTTTTGGTGACAATACCAAACTTACAATGGGTAGGTAGGTACGTAGGTAGGTACTAGGTACCAATAGGCTGATGTGAGTACATTCCCAAACTCAGAAATTAATAATGATATCTTTCATAAACAAAAATGATTCGCCTTGCAAGATCATACTTAATAACTGCAACATGAAATTCTAGACAGAGCCAGGCGGGACAGAGCCTGCCTACCTGCTGTTTGCGGAGCTGCACGAACTGTGTACGACGTACGTTTTCATCCGGCGAGAAAAGAGTGGTCTGTCCCATAGATAATGCGTTAGTCTTGGACGGCATATTTCTACTGGGTCAGTTTTGGACGGTCAAGTGAGACTGCTTGGCTCTTGGCTCGGAATATTCAGTTACGCTGGTTTTGAACCGAAGGTTTCGACTAATAGAGTTTTATTAGGAGCCGTCGATGTTAGTTTTTCGAACCAAGTGACCATGGAGCTTTCAAGACAATGCTTCTCACTTCAAGAAGCTCTATCTCAAAGACCATAGGTCGCGGAAAGTTGATTTGAATACTATTCTGTAGAGAATTTTATTGGTTTCAAAATGACTTCGTACATCTTTTGCTGTCAGATGGCCCAAAATCAAGATATTCGGCAAAAACCACGCTGGTGCACTTCTTGTTGATGATGGCGACATGACGCCAACATTTCCGAAAGGGGGGAGTTTAGTATGTCAAAACCTAAGCCACACAGATCGTTTCAAGCTATTTTCCAGCCAGTAAACAATTATTCCCTTATTGAGCTGATTTTTGCTCCCTGGCGCCTGGGCTAAAATTGATCAGTTTGGGGACACGTGAAATTCTAATTTTGATTCATTCGATGCGAAAACTGGCGAAAGCACGAACTGTTCTTGTTGATAACTTTGAATGCTGCAGATCAATTATGGTAAAGTGCAGCGTTCTCTCATATAGGCCAGCAGACCGAGCAGCGGCAGCTACACACACGAATGTGATATTTTATTCAGGATCTGCCGTCAAATTTGCTTATACCTCCACGTGTAGAAAAAGCCAATATTGGCTGCTCCATACATGAAAATGTCGAATGGATGTAGAATTTCAAATTCCACCGGGAATCGGCGCCTTCGCCAAAGTGTCACGCATGCCACATCCAGGTATACTGTGTTGCACAGGATGTTCGATGTGGGATTAGCGAATTATTAATAACTCATCCGCATGGTGTCTCGTTTGAAAATATCGCGTGGTGGAATTTCCGAGAGCTTGTCGGTGATCCTGACGGGGGTAGTAACGTACGTGAAAATATGTTTACCAACACGAAAGGCGTCTTAGAACATCAAACTGAGCAACAATCATTAGAATAAAGCAAGACTCGGGAGCAGGCTCGTGTTTTGGCCTGTTTGATGGGCTTCATCAGTGTTGAAGTATCCGAGCCGCAAGCTTGTTAAGACCTGTCGTGACCTTTCAATTATCGAATCAAAAGAGCTCAGAATGGATCTTATTTTAAAAATTGATTGCGATTGTTCTTTCAATTGATAGAGCTTGTGTCAAAAATCGTTCTGAGCTCTGCTCCTCCGCTGATACTTTCGGCTTCCAAGCTCAGTTTTCGTGTGATGCTAATCGATTGATGCTTGGCGTACCAGATAGTTAATTTTTCACGTTATTTTTCATGTTATCCTTCGTCGTTCCAAACCAGTCTTTCGTTATTCATGGTTAATAAGCAAGGTGTTGTCTGGAAGTTTGAATAAATGATAATGTTTTGTTTTTTTTACGTGAATAACACCTACAATTTTTTACGCGTGATATAAATACTAGTTGTAGTTATTGTATATAATTGTGCAATTAACAAACACCAGTTCTGCGTCCCAGTTCAGGTGATTGTTCTTGCTATAAGACCTGATGGAAGTTCCGATCGCACGGTTGCACCTCTCAACGGGGTTAACCTGCGGGTGATATTTGGCAGTGTAGCAGATCTTCTGTACCCTGTACTCACTGCGTAGCTTACAGAATCCCCCGCTAATGAATTGGCAGCCATTATAGCTAGCTAATGAATCCATATAGTTATTTTTTACCCGCTCATCGTGAATTGGAGCTATGGTGGAAGTTTTATTTTTTTTTTTTAAATTCTTTCTACGCCAAAACGTGGAGATGTGTTGATATTGTTCTATTTTGGTGCCGGTCTGTCCGCACAAAAACGCAATTGATGGAGACAACTAGTGTGGCTGAACCGTCGGATGGATTTATTTCAAAAGGTACACGTATAAGGTATGAAGCGAAGACGTGGAAACAACAGCGGCAACGAGATTTGAATGAAAATGCCACTACTCGTGTCATCAAATGTCAATTGTTCCACATCGTTGAAAAGCTGCTGAGAAGCTCTTCCCAGAACATTTGAAATAAATTTTCAACTTTTATCCTGTCACTAATCACAAGGTGTCAAAATCTTATTTGAGTTTTTTTTATGTCTAAACAGGTCTGACATATCGCTGTGCTAGAATGATAGTAAGATAACTTCAAATTTCTGATCTTCGGATTAATTCAAAATCTATAGCTCCAAGCTAATCTCTACCTGGTAAAAAAATCGAATTACTCAGAATCATCATGGAAGTACATGAAAAATGAATATCTCACTGTTATAATTATCTGTTTTTTAAACAGTTCTGGTCTAATACTAGTACATCTCAAAATGTCCTATTTCTTCTACTGAGAAATAGATCGAATTTGATCTTGCCTTCTGGTATAATACGAAGACATTTCAACATGTCCCAAATCTACAACAAATCTGATTCGAAAATTTCAAGTTGTCCTTGTTTTTCATGTTATCTCAGTATTTTACTGTGAAAGATATCTCACTCTTATACCAAAAAAACGACTTATTTGATAAAAGTCTTCAGATATTTCATTTTAACTCACTATTGCACAAAACATACCCTCATGCGTTTGTAAAATATCTTATTTTTCTCTAAGTTGTCCCACTATTTGACCAAAAATATTTCGTGAATTGTTTGAAATGACTTGATAATTTTAACTTATCTCCAATGTACCGGGTGTTCACGATAAAATTCACCCCCCCTCTAGGAGGTTCCCCTTTGAGATATTTTGGAAAACTGAAAACTTTTTCCCAACGATTTTTCCCCGGGATCTTGAATCAATCGTCTAAAAGTTTTCAATTGGTACCGTATACAGGGTGTGACATGTAACTTTATTATTTCAAATACGACACCCTATATTTTATTACGTCATTAGATGAAGCCTTTCTTTCTGATTACAAAGATACACAGATTACAAAATCACAGGATAAAAATTTGATGAAAAATCTTGAATAATCAAACTTATGAAGTTATGAACTTTGATATTCTTCAATATTTGACAGATGACAGTTAGCGAGACACTATCTACTGTTCTGAATACAGTTTTTCAAGGACTTTCAGATGAATTTTCAGTTTCTGATAGTAACACTTCTATTTGTCAGATGACAGCCAAAAACTAATGGGCTTATTCTAGGTCATACAATACTTGAAGATAACTATGAGAAATATGTTGAACCAGGCTATGCTTACTGTGCAATACTCGGACAACTTGAAAAAATAGTGGGATAAATTTAAAATCACTCTACGAATTCCTGACGAATAGTAGGATAACTTACATAGAAAAACGGACAACTTCCAACAGAACTATTATTTCTAGCGATACACAAGGATATGTTCACTTTTTTATTTTTTTCTCATTGAGTAAACGTTATTTCACAATGAATTCTTCACAGGTCTATCAGGGGCGATATAATACAACTGGAAATTGAAAAAATCTTCGAAATTTTCAGAAGAAGAGTGTTTTTTGTTCTTCTGAAATGTTCAAGTTGCGATTACTCGAAACTATGTTTTTCAAGTTGTCTTACTATCATTCTAGTACAACGATATGTCAACCGAAATGAGCACAACGCTGTTAGAGGATGTTACTTACAGGCAAAATAGAGGCGCGTGTAACAGAAGTTGGTTCCTACATACCTGAAACAAAATACAAAAAATTGGAACATTGACTAATTGAATTGATTGAATTATTTCATTATTATTATAATTCAATTAACACAGGGATTTCGAGAGATTTCTGTGGGATTTTCAGAGATTCTCAAACACTTCAACCCGATCTACCTGGAAAAATTTACGAGATTTCTGCAAATTTTTGTGGCTTTTCATAAATGTCTGAGGATTTCGAACAATTTCCAGAATTTCCAGAGGGATTTCCAGGGATTTCTACAACGATTCTGGGGATTTCTGGACATTTTGAAGAAGAAAAACCCATATAGGAAATTTCCTGCTAATAACTACATTAGTTGCTGCAGGTAGAAAAAAAAAATTGAGGATTTCCAAGTAGCTCTATAGATTCTACGGAATTTCTAGAATTTTTTATGTAATTTTTATATATTTTTACGAGATTTCATGAAGCCTCTGTAATTTTTCTAGATTTCTGATTTTTGAACTTTTCTACGATTTCTAAAAATTTCTATGGATTTCTACGAGATTGTCAAGGATTTCCATGAGATTTTCTCAGTAGTATTCAAAGAATGTTAGGGATTCCTAAAAGTTTCTATGGATTTCTCATTTACTTTTACAGGATTCCATGAAGAGTTTCTAGAGATTTCTAAAGATATCCACAGGATTACCGAAAATATTCACGAGATTTCTAAGAATTTTAGTGAGAATTTCTGGGGACTTCTGACCTCTGAGCTCTGGTACGGAATTTGTGAGGATTTCTGAAGTGTTCTACAAGATTTCAAGGGATTTCCAAAGAATTTTACGGGGTCACTAGGGATTTCTGAGGATTTCTGGAAATGTGTATTCAGAGAGCTCCAAGATTTGAGATGTGCATGTAAGTTCCATTGTGTTTATGATTTCTACGTGCAGAATGAAGATTTGTATGGAATTTCTAGGCTTTTCAATGATTCTATTGAACTTTTGAAGATTTCCAGAACTCTCTAGTAATTTTCACGGGATATTCAAAGATTTCGGGAAGTTTCAGGGGGTTCTTAAAGTTTCTACAAGATTCTTGAGGATTTGTGAAGATTTTCACGATTTATTACAGATTTCCGAATATTTTTACCAGATTTTTTAGAGCTTCTAGAGATTTATATGACATTTCTGAGGATTTTCTTCCAAGCTTCAACTCCATTTCCTGTTTCGACTGAGTAAATTTTGAAGAATTTAGTAATTTCCAAAGTTTTTTACGAGATTTTGAAGATGTCTAAAATACTTCTAGGGATTTTGAAAGGGATTCCTGATGACTCGTATGAGATCTTTGAAAATTGCTCGGTATCAGTTTATTGATTTTTGCGGATTTCTACGGGACTTCCATGGATTTCCACGATATTGTCTAAAAATTCTGGAGGACTTTCTCAAGATTTTCACGGGATTGCTAGGAATTTATGAAGATTTGTATGAGATTTCTAGGGATCTCCGAAGAAATCTACGGACTGAATTCTTTTAGGCGTTTCTGAAGATTCCTACGAATGATTCTCCAAGATATTAACGAGATTTTTGAGCATTCCTGAGGAATTTTCTGGAGAATTCTGAAGACTCCTACAGGTAATCTGAAGATTCCTGAAGATTCGTTCGAAAATTCTGGGGATGTCCCAATAATTCCACGGAATTTTCAAAGATTTCTCGAGATTTCTACAAAATTTTCGAGGCTTTCTAGAGATTTTCGCAGAGCTTTATAAAGATTCCCAAGAATATTTGAGGATTCCTTTACAGTTCTGGGATTGAAGATTTCAGTAGATCAATGGGCTACAGTGAAATTTTTATGGAATTTCTAGTACTTTTAAGATTGCTACGGTATGTTTGAAGATTTCTTGGAATTTCTGAGATTATTCATTTATTTATCACTATTTACTCGCTTTGTGGATTTCTGAAGGATCCTACAAAATTCATGTGGATTCCCAGAGATTTTTGGGGAATTACTGAGGATATCTAAAGATTTTTCAAAAGATTTTTGAGAGCTCATAGAGATTTCAAAAAATTTTCAAGGATTTCTGAAAATCTGTCCCAATTTTCAAAAATCTGAATATTTATGCAAGATTTTCAGAATATCCTAGAGATTTACAGAAAATTTCTATTGACTCTCGAAAATTCCTAGAGATTTCCCAAGATTTCTACGAATTTTCAAAGAATTTCTCAAGATTTTTGGAAATTTCTACAAGATTTTCAGTGATCTATGGAAATTTAGAGAAAAACAAAGTTCTAGAGATCTAGGGAATTCAAGGGATTCTTGGAGATTTCCACGGAAATTTGAGGATTTTTTTTAAGGTTCCCACGACATTACTTTCAAGATTTCTAAGGATCTTCAACAATTTTTAGGGATTTTTACTAGATTTTTCAAAATTTCTATAGAATTCTACAGATTGTCTAAAAATTTTCGTGAGAATTCCTAGGAATTTTGGAAAATTTTCACAGAATCTTTTTGGCAAATTGTTTTGTTTGTTTGTTTGTTTGAGATTTTTGAAAATGTTCGTGGCAATGATGGCACGTGCGTGGCGAAGAGAATCCAGCTGATTTCATTTCTTGCGGATTGTTTCCCTAACAACTTCAAACCAATGAAATAAAGTCAGACATTTCTAGATACTTTCTAGTGTACTCGCTCATCAGGTACGGGTATTTATTTATTACTATTTATTCGCTTTGGGGATTTCAGAAGGATCCTACGAAATTCATGTGGATTTCCAGAGATTTTCAAGGAATTACTGAAGATATCTGGAGATTCTTCAAGTGATTTTTGGGAATTCATCGATTTCAAAAATTTACGAAGATTTCTGAAAATCTGTTCCAAATTTTCAAAAATCTGGATATTTATGCAAGATTTTCAGGAATTACTGGAGATTTCTGATGAATTTCTATTGATTTTCGAAAGCTCCTACAGATTTCACAAGATTTCTACGAATTTTCGAAGAATTTCTGAAGATTTTTGGAAATTTCTATAAGATTTTCAGTGATCTATGGAAATTTAAAGAAAAAAAAAGTTCTAGAGATCCAGGTAGTTCTAAGATCTACGGAAATTCAAGAGATTCCTGAAGATTTCCACGGAAATTTGAGGATTTTTCCAAGGTTCCCATGAGATTACTTTCAAGATTTCAAAAAGACTTCTGGAGATGTTCAGAGATTCCTTCAAGATTTCTGAGGATCCTCAACAATTTTTAGGGATTTTCACTAGATTTTTCCAAATTTCTATAGAATTCTACAGGATGTCTGAAAATTTTCGTGAGAATTCCTAGGTATTTTGGAAAATTTCCACAGAATCCTTTTGGCAAATTGTTTTGTTTGTTTGTTTCAGATTTCCAAAAATGTTTGTGGCAATGATTGCACGTGCGTAGCAAAGAGAATCCAGCTGATTTCATTTCTCGCGGGTTGTTTCCCTAACAACTTCAAACCAATGAAATGCAGTCAGACATTTCTAGATACTTTATAGTGTCCTTACTCATCAGGCACGGGTATTTATTTATTGCTATTTATTCGCTTTGGGGATTTCTGAAGGATCCTACGAAATTCATGTGGATTTCCAGAGATTTTGAAAAATTTTCAAGGATTTCTGAGAATCTGTCCCAATTTCTAGTGTCCTTACTCATCAGGCACGGATATTTATTTCTCACTATTCATTCGCTTTGGGGATTTTCTGAAGCATCCTACAAAATTTATGTGGATTCCCAGAGATTTTTAGGTAATTACTGAGGATATCTGAAGATTTTTCAAAAGATTTTTGAGAACTCACAGAGATTTCAAAAAATTTCCAAGGATTTTTGAAAATCTGTCCCAATTTTCAAAAATCTGAATATTGATGCAAGATTTTCAGAATTTTTATACGAATTTTCAAAGAATTCCTCAAGATTTTTGGAAATTTCTGCAAGATTTTCAGTAATCTATGGAAATTTAGATAAAAAAAAGTTCTAGAGACCTAGGGATTCTAAAATCTACGAGAATCCAATGGAGTCCTGAAGATTTCCACGGAAATTCGAGTATTTTTTCAAGCTTCCCACGAGATTACTTTCAAGATTTCAAGAAGACTTATGGAGATGATTAGAGATTTATTCAAGATTTCTAAGGATCTTCAACAATTTTTGGAAATTTCTACCAAATTTTTTCAAAATTTCTATAGAATTCTACAGGATGTCTGAGAATCTTCGTAAAAATTCCTAGGTATTTTGGAAAATTTTCACATAATCCTTTTGGCAAATTGTTTTGTTTGTTTGTTTGTTTGTTTGTTTGAGGTTTCTAAAAATGTTCGTGGCAATGATTGCACGTGCGTAGCAAAGAGAATCCAGCTGATTTCATTTCTTGCGGGTTGTTTCCCTAACAACTTAAACCAATGAAATGCAGTCGGACATTTCTAGATACTTCCTAGTGTCCTTACTCATCAGGCACGGGTATTTATTTATTACTATTTATTCGCTTTGGGGATTTTTGAAGGATCCTACGGAATTCATGTGGATTTCCAGAGATTTTCAAGGAATTACTGAGGATATCTAAAGATTTTTTAAGTGATTTTTGGGAATACATAGATTTCAAAAATTTCCAAGGATTTCCGAAATCTGTTCCAAATTTTCAGAAATCTGGATATCTATGCAAGATTCCCAGGAATTACTGGAGATTTCTTGAAAATTTCTTCTTCTGATTTTCGAAAGCTCCCAGAGAATTCACAAGATTTCTACGAATTTTCGAAGAATTTCTGAAGATTTTTGGAAATTTCTGTAAGATTTTCAGTGATCTGTGGACATTTAGAGAAAAACAAAGTCCTAGAAATCTAGAGAATTCTAAGATCTACGGGAATGGAAGGGATTCCTGAAGATTTCCACGGAAATTTGAGGATTTTTCCTAGGTTCCCACGAGACCACTTTCAAGATTTTTGAGGATCTTCAACAATTTTTAGGGATTTTTACTAGATTTTTAAAATTTCTATAGAATTCTACAGGATGTCTGGAAATTTTTGTGAGAATTCCTAGGTATTTTGGAAAATTTTCACAGAATCCTTTTGGCAAATTGTTTTGTTTGTTCGTTTGTTTGAGATTTCCAAAAATGTTCGTGGCAATGATTGCACGTGCGTAGCAAAGAGAATCCAGCTGATTTCATTTCTTGCGGGTTGTTTCCCTAACAACTCCAAACCAATAAAATGTAGTCAGACATTTCTAGATACTTTCTAGTGTGCTCGCTCATCAGGTTTGGGTATTTATTCATCACTATTTATCCGCTTTGGGGGATTTCTGGAGTATCCTATCAAAATTCATATGGATTTACAGAGATTTTTATGGAATAACTGAGGATATCTGAAGATTTTTCAAGTGATTTTGGAGAATTCATGGAGATTTCTGAAATTTTCAAAGATTCCTGAAAAACTGTTCCAAATTTTCAAAAATCTGGATATTTATGCAAGATTCCCTGAAATTACTGGAGATAACTAGAAAATTTCTATTGATTTTCGAAAGCTCCTGGAGATTTCACAAGACTTCTACGAATTTTCGAAGAATTTTTGGAGATTTTTGGAAATTTCTATGAAATTTTCAGTGATCTATGAAAATTTAGAAAAAAAAAAGTTCTAGAGATCTAGGGAATTCTAAGATCTACGGGAATTCAAGGGATTCATGAAGATTTCCACGGAAATTTGAGGATTTTTCCAAGGTTCCCACGAGATTACTTTCAAGATTTCAAAAAGACTTTTGGAGTTGTTAAGAGATTCCTTCAAGATTTCTAAGGATCTTCAACAATTTTTAGGGATTTTCACCAGATTTTTCAGAATTTCTATAGAATTCTACAGGATGTCTGAAAATTTTCGTGAGAATTCCTAGGAATTTTGGAAAATTTTCACGAAATCTTTTTGGCAAACTGTTTTGTTTGTTTGTTTGTTTGTTTGAGATTTTTAAAAATGTTCGTGGCAATGATTAGACGTGCGTAGCGAAGAAAATCCAGCTGATTTAATTTCTCGCGGATTGTTTCCCAAACAGCTTCACACCAATGAAATGTAGCTAGGCATTTCCAGATACTTTCTGGTGTGTTCGCTCATTAGGCACGGGTTTTGTAAAGCCAGAACTAGAGTAGAGAAAGGTAGTCTCGTCAGTTTGGAGTTTCAAGAACTGATTGTTCCGATAACGACAATTTTGAGTGTTCAATAAATTGGAGACTCTTCCCTGACGACTATCCGCTAATTGAAAAAAAATCCGCTTTGCCTTTTTCGCGATTTCGGACAGGGTCCCGGAAGACTGCCTCATCATCATAAATAAAACTGTGTGGGCAACTCCACGAGTTCAGTGGGCAAATAAGCAGTGGGAATAAAACCTAATTGTCGTCGGCGATATACCGCCGAGCGCGCGCGATTCCAAACGGCGACTTTTACGCCCCAGCGACTCGCGTCGTGCATTTGTTTGCAAAGCTCCAATTAAACTCCACGCTTTCAAAACATAAAGCATCAGGTGTACACCTAATTCGCACCTGATCCCCTTCCCGGAGGATTAGAGACGAGTCAGTCCGAGAAACGCGCGCTTCATCCTCTTTCCCTGCCCGCCTGCCTCTGTGCCTTTCCCTACATTATCTGCCATTAACGCACTGTGTTGTTGTTGTTGTTGTTGCTGCTGCCTGCCTGCCAACCGACCGGACCGGATTTATAATTCCGACGAAAAACTGAAATTTCCAACTCAACAACAACTGGCGAGGAGGCGCCACACAACACTTTGGTGTATTATGCGTGAACTGCTGCACAACTCCCATAATTTCATTAGTTTCAGGTCGGCTGGTCCCGAAATCCACGGGAAAAATCGCACGTAGCCACTTAACGGGAGCGCCCGGAATCCGGGAGGGGATGTGGGAATTTGCGAGGGGTGATGTGTTGGGAGCGTGTAGCGCGGAGCAGAGTGGATTTGCGTGGGTTTTTATGGAATCGACGAGTTTTGAATGGCGAAAAGCTGAAATGCCGCATTATTGCTTTCTGGAGTTGGCCGATAATCACCAGTTCTCTTCAAATCGGAAAAAAAATGCGCGGAATGAATCTCTGCAGGCCGCATGTTGCTGGACTACGTAACAACACACGTGATTGCAGCTCGAGGCATTTCTATGGAAATTATCCAAACCGCACTTCGGACACCACAATCAGCCGGGTGGGTTTTTTTTTCTCCTCATCCCGTTTTTGAGGGCCGCGTAGTGTATTGCATCGCGCTTGGCCTTGGTCATAGGAGCCAAGCATGACACAACGCCTGAATAGGTGAGTTTTGCAATGTAACGTGTGATGAAACTGAGAAGATCATGTAAGCGCACACCCAAATATAACATGTGTTTTAATAATAGTTACTCCGTTACGTGATACGGCTTGTTTCTCTAATTGCCAACTCACGAAGACACCGGGCTCCCTTCCATTCTTGTAATAATAAGCATACATCCGCTTCTCTGGCGCGCAATGGGTCCTTGGGCCGTCTACTCGGCGAATTCTGCTTCAGGGGTCGACCACTGGCCGGATGTGTGGTGGTGAGGGTCTACACCTCCGCCTCCTTTTGTGTAGCGCTAATGCTAGTTCCACATCTCCCCACTGCCAAACTTGTGGTCGACCCGACCAAAGACTTTATATCCGACTGGCGGGCGGTCAACGCTTCGGATGTGGTAAATATCATTCTCGTCTGGATCCAACGCATAGTTCAACGCATAGTGTAGTGAAATGAACCGAATAACTGAGCTTGAGTCTGAATTCCTGGAGGAAATTGAAGAATCTTGAGTTCAAGTCCTTATTCGTGAGTCCAAAGTGATAGCCACATACCGATTGAAAACACTGATATGTAATTTGATGTTTAATTTCCACATCAATATACAAACTTCATCAATTGAGGGGCAATTGGGAGAACAATACGAATTATTGTTTCAAAGTAAGTTTATTGAGCACAGGTCGATGATAAGAAAAGTATGAAATGTAACAAGATAGGTTGACATTCAAATTTCCTACATGTGAAAGTTGAATCAAGGTATGTATTGCCCAGAGTTGTGGGGTGAGTCTGGCAGCATTCTAGATTGAAAGAATGATCTGCAATGTGTCGAGATCTTCCCGAACGTTTCAGACTATTCCTGAACATTCCAAAGCATACCGGACCATTCTGGAATGTTGTGGAATGATCTCGAGTGTCACACAAAGATTTGGAATATTCCGGAATGTTTCTGAACATTCCAGACTATTCCTGAACATTCTTGAACACATCAAAACCTTTTGGAATATTGTAGATTGATCTCAAATGTCTCACAATCATCTAGAGTGTTTCAGGATGTTTCCGAACGTTCCAGACTATCTCCTTACATTTCAGTATCAACTGAATCATTCTGGAATGTTGTGGAATTATCTCGAATATTCTCGAATATTCTGAACGAATGTTCAGTTTGTTTCCGAATATTCCAGAACATATCGGAAGATCTGAAATGTTGTGGAATGATCTCGAAGCTACCCAATGATCTGGAATGTTCCGGGATGTTTTCGAACGTTCTAGACTATACCGGAACATTCTGAAATGTTGTGGAATTATCTAGAATTGTACACAATGATCTGGAACGTTTCGGGATTTTTCCGAACGTTCAAGACTATTTCTGAACATTCCAGAACCTACCGGAACATTCTGGAATGTTGTGGAATAATCTCGAATACTCTTGAATGTTTTGGACGAATGTTGACTGTTCCCATGTATTCCAGAACATGTCGGAACATTGTTTTGTTGCAAAATGCTTCGTAACAAGTTTCTTCGATACGCGCGAAAATCAAAAAGTCTAGTAACTTTAAACACTTTATTGCTGTAATGATTGGGGCATGCTCAGAAACGAAGTGGACCTCATCTTTGAATGTCTCTTGAAAAACCGTCACTGTCGCAAAACGTTCTGGACTCCACACGTTCACCATTTTGTTATGGTCAGCTGTTACGGGATTTGAATAGCCGTATCTCGGAAAGATCCGCTACCAAACTGCTGGTAGGTTGATTTAATTGCACATTTCCTCATTTTTCACATGGTTATTTGTATTCCAGGCCAGTTGGCTACAGCCATTCAGCTACCATTAGTTAACTTCCACTAGTTAATTACCACCAGTTAATCACAGCAGTATCTAATCACTGATTAACGCGATTCATCGCACTGGTTATTTCTGAGATGTTGTGAAATGCTCTCGAATGTTCCACAATGATCTGGAATTTTCCGGGATGTTTCCGAACGTTCCAGACTGTTCCCAAACATTCCAGAGCATATTGGAGCATTCTGGAGTGCTGTGGAATGATCTCGAATGTTACAGAATAACCCTGAACGTTCCGGTATGTTTCCGAACGTTTCAAATTATTCCAGAACATTCCAGAACATACCGAAACATTTTGAAATGCTGCAGGATAATCTTGAATGTCTGTGACGTTTTTGAATGTTCCAGATCATCCCCGAACATTCCAGAACACACCAGAGCATTCTGGAATGCTGTGGAATGATCTCATATGTTACACAATGATCTGGAACGTTTCGGGAGTTTTTCTAACGTTCCAGACTATTCCTGAACATTACAGAACATACCGGAACATTCTGGAATGTTGTGGAATACTCTCGAATACTCTCGAATGTTCTGGACAAATGTTCAGACTGTTCTCAAATATTCCAGAACATATCGGAACGTTCTGAAATGTTGTGGAATGATCTCGAATGTTCCACAATGATCCGGAATGTTCCGGGATGTTTTCGAACGTTCCAGACTATTCTCGAACATTCCAGAGCATACCGGAGCATTTTGGAGTGCTGTGGAATGATCTCAAACTCAAATGTTACACAATAATCTGGAACGTTCCGGGATGTTTCCGAACGTTCCAGACCATTCTCGAACATTACTGAACATACTGGAATAAAATGTCCTGGGATAATATCGAGTACTCTCAAACGTTCTGGACTGATGTTCAGACTATTCCCGAATATTCCAGAACATATCGGAGGATCCAGAAATGTTGCGGAATGGTCTCAAATAAGCTCAAATGTTCTGGACTGCTCTAGAAATTTCTAGGGGGCGAAACTTTAAGCCCTTGCGTCTTCAAAAGCACGCTCTTCCGAAAAACCGGGAACCACCTTAATTTTTATTTTAATATTTCTTATATCTTATATTGATATCGACTATTGTCGATAGGTGGATTACTTTTCGTTACATAGACAGGAACAGACAGGAACAGACAGGAAGGTATGTGGGTATACAACCAATTTGACATAACTTTATTTCAGTAGATTTCATACTTACCGGCTTCGTTCACAACTGCACCAACAGATGGCGCTCGTGCATATACCCCTGTTTATGAAATGACCTCCCTTATGGATCGAAATCATAGACGTATCCACGTCAAAAAATAACGTAAGTCTGGAAATTGGTGGAGCCCTTCTACGTTATCCCCTTAGCAACATACTGAAAGTCCAAAATAATCCCATGTTTGCTTCATAGTTTTTTGGAGGCAAAAAGGTGTAAGTGACATTTTTTTGGAAACTATTCATTAAAATACGCGTTGAAGTTTCAATACAGCTGAAAATTGCTGGAAATAGTCTCCTTGGCTGGTTGAGTAACATACACAAAGCCCTGAGAAATTTCATGTCCGCTTCATTGTGTTTTGGTGGCAAAAAGTTATAACCGACATTTTTGGGTAACTGTTAATCAAAATACGTGTTGAAGTTTGATTACAGCTGTAAATCTCTGACAATGGTCTCCTTTGTCGGTTGAACAGCATGCTGAAAGTCCTAGGGAATCCTATGTCCGCTTCATTGTTTTTTGACGGCAGGAAGGTGTAAGTGACATTTTTTTCAAAACTATTTATTAAAATATGCGTGGAGTTTGAATACAGCTGAAAATTGATGAAAATGGTCTCCTTAGTCAGTTGAACAACATATTTAAAGTGCTATGGTAGCTTTTAACTAATTCAAGTCAGAAAATGCAGAAGTAATATTATTATTATTATTAATATAATATAAAAATGTACTTTATTGAAAGAATACGTCACTGACTGTCGTGAAAAAACAGTTTGCCATCAAGACACAGTCTAAAATTAACATAAAATTGAAAAGAAATTCAAGTGAAACAATCATTATACATATTTTATACATGTTAAAAACTAATAACTAAGGTAAAATTATCAAATAACAAGGTTTAATTTATGATTTATTCTTTATTAAAATATATATTCCATGTAGAGCGAAGAATATCTTTTGGGTAACTATTTATTGAAATATGCATTGAATTTTCATCTTAGTTTAAATGAAGGATACCACCATACTTACTTACTTTTCATTGTTCGTTATGTTGATGTGAACAATGCTTAGTATGAGACAGTCTTCTATCTACATTTATTATCATCTCCATCAGCAGTTCAAAGCAGAAGGTGGCTGTTGATTTGTTTAGAACTGTCCTCCTTGTCAAAATTGGCGACAAAGATTGTGAAAGGTCTTTCAAGGTCAAGTATGCTGTTCACCTGACAGAAGAGACCATTTTCAACAATTTTCAACTGTATTGGAAGTTGACCGCAAGTTTCAATGAATATTTTCGAAAGCAATGTCACTTATTTTATATATTTTTGCCGCTGAAAACTGATGAAGTGAGCATAGGATTTTTGAGTACTTCCAATATGTTGTTCAGCTGACCAAGAAGATCATTTTCAGCAATTTTCAGCTGTATTGGAACTTGACCGCGTGTTTGATAGAATAGTTTCCAAAGCATTATCACTTACTCATACCTTTTTGCCGCCAAAACCGATGAAGTGGACATAGGATTTTTTAGAACTTTCAATATGTTGTTCAGCTGACCGGAGAGACCATTTCCAGCAATTTTCAACCGTACTGAGACTTCAACTCGTGTTTAAATGAACAGTTTCCAAAATAATGTCACTTGAACCTTTTTGCCGCCAAAAACCTATGAAGTGGACATGGGTTCTCCAGGATTTTCAATATGTTGTTCAGCTGACCAAGGAGACCATTTCCAGTAATTTTCAGCTGTATTGAAACTCAACGAACGTCACTTATACCTTTTCGCAGCCAATATTGGAACTGGAACTGTATTGGAACTTGACCGCGTGTTTTAATAAATATTTAGTTTCCAAAGCATTGTCACTTACTTATACCTTTTTGCCGCCAAAACCAATGAAGTGGACATAGGATTTTTTAGGACTTTCAATATGTTGTCTAGCTGACCGAAGAGACCATTTTCAGCAATTTTCAACCGTACTGAAACTTTAACTCGTGTTTAAATGAACAGTTTCCAAAATAATGTCACTTGAACCTTTTTGCCGCCAAAAACCTATGAAGTGGACATGGGTTCTTCAGGATTTTCAATATGTTGTTCAGCTGAACAAAGAGACCATTCCCAGTCATTTTCAGCTGTATTGAAACTCAACGGCGTGTTTGATCAGCTGTTTCCAAAACAACGTCACTTATACATTTTTGCAGCCAAAAACCGATAAAGTAAACATAGGATTTTTCAGGACTTCAATTATGTTGTTCAACTGAACAATGAGACCATTTTCAGCAATAATTTTTAGCTGTATTGAGGCTTAACCGCATATTTCAACAAATAGATTCTAAAACAATGTCACTTATACTTTTTTTGCCGCTAAAAAACAATAAAGCGGACATAGGATTTTCCAGGATTTTTAGGAGGCTGTTCAACTGACCGAGAAGACCATTTTTAGAAATTGCCAGCTTACTTGAAACTCCAACGCGTATTTTAATAAATAGTTTCCTAAATAATGTCACCTACACCTTTTTGCCGCCAAAAACCGATGAAGCGGACATAGGATTTTTTAGGACTTTCAGTACCTACGAGCTCCGCAAAATTGCATTCTGATTGTAACACTTCAGTCGTTGGCAGGTCATTATGAAACGAATTTCATCAAAAACAAGCCAAAGTAATGGTCTCGGGCATGTGTTTCATATAACCCGTACACAAGGGGTTATATGAAACGAATTTATTTGAAAAATAAATACCCCACAAAAGCTCAAAAATCTTGAATTGAGAGTGGAACCAAATTATTGAACTTGCCCAATCAACTTAGGAAAAAATTGCACTGATACAGTTATTGATAGCAGAGTTATGTGTCAAAATAGCCGAAAACCGTTTCATATTTACCCATTTTACGGTATGTGGTTAGGAGGTTAGAGTGGAAGCGTTCCACCCGAGGTTCTACCAATTTTCAGACTTACGTTATTTTTTTCCAGGTCAAAACCTGAAATGCCTGGGCTATAGGTAGAGTCTGAATAAGCAGGACATAATCTCAGTTTCCTCAAAATTTTGAATTTGCTGGAGGTGAAAACTCTGTGTGAATGTGTGGATTTCTGAGTTCAAATAGGAATTTCTGTGAGAAAGCCGAAAGTTCCATGACTAACCCGCAGAAATTTTCCGGCGCTGAAGTCTGAGTTTTCAAAGTTAACTCAGAATTCCCAAGTAAAGGTGAATCTGGGAATTGAGTCGGAAACTCCAGCTTTCAAATAGACAGAAATTGTTTAAAGTGGGTCTAGATAATTTTGAAATATTGCCGCAATCCACAAGATAGATGGACTTTTCTAAGTTAAAGCTTGAGTTTCCAGGTGAAGTCAGAAGTTTGTTCCAATTAGCTATAAAGTCGGAGTTACCGAAATTTGTAATGGAATGAAGTTGAAAATTTCCTGATTAAGTCAGAATTTCCGAACTCCAATGGGAATTTCTGGGGTGAAATTCTGAATTTTCATGTCAAGTTCAAATTCTCAAACTTAAGTCAATATTTCAGAGTTCAAGTGAGAGTTTTCAAAATAAATTCTGAAGTTTTGGGTATAAAAGAGGTGGAAATTCCAAGATCACAACTTCTCACGAAAACAACAACATGAAGTTGAAGTTTCCCTCTGACTTCCTCGAACAGATTCAGAATTTATAACGTTTGAATTTGCGGTATGTGGTCCAAATTCTCAAGATCAACTGAGAACGCCTAATGTAAGTCAGAAGTTCTGAATTCATCATGGTGAATACCCCGAGTCTGAATCTTGAACTGAAGTGAAAATGGCTGAGCCTCGAATCTGAATTCCAAGAAAAAGCTTGAATCTCCGATAATCCAAATTACCAAGATAAACTCAAAGTTACTGAGTTCCAGTTAAGTCTAATTTTGAAGATGGAGTTTGATGTTTCAAACTTCTTTAGTCTGAGTTGCAAGCTAAATTTGAAATTCCTAGACAAGTTTCAAGTTTACGGGTGAAACCTAAACTTTTTGAATCTAGAATCTGAATCTGATATCACAAAACAAACCCTGCAGGTACATACATAGGTACGAGTACCAATGGAGAAAGAGGGATAAAGCCGAAAGTCTTGAAATAAATTCTTCATTGACAAATTGGGTCTGCAATCGCGAGATGAAGTCAAAGATTCCTAGCTTGAGGTTGAAAGTTTTCCATATCCTTCCGGTAATTCTGAGTGTGTTGAAGGCAAAAATTCTGTGAGAATGTATGAATTTCCGGGTTCAAATGGAAATTACCAGAATAGAGTCAAAAGTTCCACGAGAAACTGGCAAAACCATTTCTGAACTGAAGTCTGAATTTTACTTCAAATTCCTAAGTGAAGCTGAACCTGAATATTGAGTCAGGAGTAGATAGAGATAGTTCTTTCAAGCACATTGAGAGGAGGGTCTCAACTGCGCATATGCGGAAAAAAAAATTGAAAAAAAATTCATGATTTTTCCCATTAATTGTTTCATTCTACGAGGGAATTATCTGATATGATAGTTGAATCTTACTTCTGCAATGCAATCTTCTGGAATCTGGTATAATATATTAACATAAAAAGTAACTTTCACCAGTAGTCTTACAATGACTATCAATAAGTTTGGACGTTCATCCACGACAGCTACATCATCATCATCATCATTATCACACACTAAATCTCGAGAATATTTCAAACTAACAGAAGATAATAATATTGATTGGGAGAATCGACGCTTGACCAATGTGAAATACCCTAAAGATGAGAATGATTGTGTCACTAATAAATTTTTTAATGATAAATTAGAAACATTTCTCAGAGAAATACAAAGAATGATAGACTCGATATTATTTGGACATCGAAGGAAAATATTCATATTTCGAATAGTGAATTAGTTGCATCACCATCAGGGAAGAAATAATGGAATGGTGTAAAATGAATGCGGTGATGCGGTCGATGACCAATGTACCATCTGTTGAAGTTTTCGACATGTTTGAGCCTGTTTGAAATCCAAATAATTACTGTAATTGTCATCATCATCATCATCATGCTTGCTATAACATCGGCGAAAGAGCAGGTAGTAAATGAACTTTTCAAACCTGCAATCAAAAAGTTTAAACGACGTCGTACAATCATAAAAGGTCTTGATGATTTATGGCAAGCAGATTTAGCTGAATTTGGTAACTATGCGAAGGAAAATGAAGGTTGTAAATATTTTTTCGTGGTAATTGATTGTTTTTCAAAGTTTCTATGGACAAGAGCTTTGAAAACTTAATCAGCATCAGAAGTCTATATATATATTTCATCAATTAATAATAAGATTCAATTATCATCATGTAAAATATTGTCATATCTTCCCCTCCCCTTCACTCCGCATATGCGCAGTCGAGACCCTCCTCAAAATGTGCTTGAAGGAACAATCTCTATCTACTGTCAGGAATTCTAGCTCTCAAACAGGCAGAAATCTCGAGTGAGTAAATAAGTTTGAAATAATGTCTCAGTTCCTGAAAATTATTCACCGTTTTTACCCCGATAAATTAGTAAGAAGTAAATTCCCGAAACATAGTCTGTGGTTTTGAGCATGATCAAGCAGTTATCTCAAGATTTATCCAGATTTCCTAGATGAAGTAGTCAATAATGTTGAATTATACATATGAGAACGAGAATTCCAAGATATGGTTCTAATTTCTGTAGTGGACTCCAACTCATTCTATATTCAAGGCTGAATTCCCGGGAGAAGTTCTGTTGTTCTGGGATGAGATAATATGCTCTTAATTTCCAGGATGAATTCCAATCCCTATATTGAGGTCTAAATTCCCGAAAAAAGTCGGTCATTTAGAGCATGATCACGATCAGGGCGGAAATCTCAAGCTTCAGTAAAAATTTACCAGATGGAGTCGTTATTTCTCAGTTGAACATAATAATAATCCCTCTTAGTAAATGAGAGCTGAAGCTGGTGCCACGTCCTAAGTCGATTACAATGGGACGACAAAGCGGTCGATAGTTGGTGGAGGCGCCAGGTAGTACTTGCAAAGAAGGGCGGTACAGGGAGATTTTGTGTGGACTTCAAAACTGTATTACACTACATAATTTCGTGTACAATTTCTTGAACAGTCTGCCAAAATAGTGTCAAAAAACAATGAACTTGACTGTTTAACTGACAACGAAGAAATTGTACAAGAAATCGTGTAGTGTAATACAGCTATTAGGAAGGTGAACAAAGTGACAAAGAAGACCATACATCTTATTCTCACTATAGACGATATCCTCACAAACATAGGGAAGGCCAAGTACTTTTCCACGCTGGATATGTATTCAAGATATTGGCAAGTGGAAATTGACAAGCAGTCAAAGGAATACACCGCATTTGTGACACAAAGACATGATTTGTACATCCGTACGATGATGTTGTATAAGCTCAACAAACTCGCATTTGTGTATGATCAAGCTCAAGTCTAAATTTTCTGGATAAGGTGGTGAATTTGCAATTATACTGGAAAGACGGAAATTCCGGAATATGCTCTGAATTTCCGTCTTCAAAAGTAAAGATAGTAAATCAGTAAGCTCTGGTCTTTGAGTGGATGTCTGAGTTTTTGAAAGACAACTAGTTATATTGAGCATGAATAACGTGTGAATCTCAAGCTCCAATCTCAATTTTTGTTTGGTTTCATTATTTATGAAAAAATTATTATTCATTCATTTCATTCATTGAATTCATTTATTATTATTTTGTTGAGCTATTTTTGAGGCCCATTTATACAACTTGTCGATTCATCAAGCGAAATTTAAGCGATTTTGCACTAAACACTAAATCTCCGCTTGCACTTCACGCGTTATGATATGGTGATCTGTTTTTAACGATCCCGTTTTTACGAGGCTTTAAATGGCATACGTCATTATCTCCGATATATATTTCCACGTCCTGATATTAAGTGGGTACCATACACCAACTCCGGTACACATACCCCATATAGCTTTTATCCAATGACCATAAAAACGAGATGGATACCTATAAAACAAAAAAATGATAATTGGATCCATGCGATGTATCTGGTGTGAGTTTATGAACATCCATCTCTCGCGCGCTCACATATTAGTTTTGTTTGATGCCACAGTGAATGCTTTGTCCATAATATACAGTTTATGTCCACCGAAATAAGGTTATGTTTGGCTATATACTTGGCCGACATTTACAGCTCGGGCATATGAGAGAAACAAAAGCGGTTTGTGCACAATAGCAAAGAAAAAGCAAAAATTCGCACAGGGCGAACGAAGAATTTCTCTTAAGGCCATCCGAGCAAATTAAAGTCGAGGGCCTTGCGCCGGCACAAAAGACGAAACTCTGCCCGGCATTGTCTCTTCTTTATGTATACATCAGAGCAGCAGTACAAAACGGGAGGCGAGTAAATGGAAGATAAAAACATATTGTAAAACACAAATATGTGCCTGCGCAAAGAAAGTCGGAGAGAAAGCTCGAAAAGGAGTGGGCGGAAGCCGGGAAGGATTTAGGCAAGGATTTATACCAGCCGCCGTGAAGAAAAATGTCTACACAGCGGCGACAACTTGCTTGCACTTGTTCGATTCCCCATTAAATCTGCCACGAAACGTGAGTCTGGAAGTCTGTCTGGGAGTATTTCGAATTCTGGTGGGATTTCTGGCGCATGAAGTTGCCACACGCCATTTCTGGTAAACTCTTCGATAAAAATTATCGTAAGAAATTGCATTCAAGCCTGAACAATAATTATCTTATTGCATTATATTGATTTTTGCATACTTACACGACATGGTCAGTTATGGACTGAGTCCTTGAGATAATTGTGCATTGAAGGAGCTGTTCAATTTAGCATTACTCTGCAAATTCCCTGGTGGAATCTAGATATACTCACCTTAATATAACTGATCTAGGCTCATACATTATTTGAATTCAAGTCCATCCAATATTCGGGTGGTTTGTATTGGTTTCATAACGCATGATCATTAATTGTGGACTTAATTCCTTGAGCACTCATACAATCAAGTATTTGACTAAGCATCCTTCAAATTCTCTATAAATTATCATATGGAACGTATTCAAAGCCATGAAATATCCTAATGGTTTGTATTGGCTCAGCATGCAAGTACTTGACTCTTGACTTGATTCAACATTGTGTAAAATATCTGATTGTAGACATGTTGAGCTAACTTCTAGACATCTCCAACCAATTCTGGACATTCTAAGCCAATTTTTATAGACATTTTAGAGGCTCGTTTTAAGCCAAATTGATTGCATTTTGAGTGAACTTGTAGATATTTTCAGCCAATTCTTAGACATTTGTTCCCAACTTGTAGACATGTTCAACGAACTTTTAGATATTTTCGATCAATTTTCCAACAATTCGAGGAAGCTTGGATATTGACTTGAAGCCTACTTGTAGACATTCTGAGACTAGTTGTAGAATTTTTGAGACAACTTTCAGCGAGCTTAAGCCAACGTTCAGATATTTTTCAAGCCATTTTGTAGATCAGTTGAACCAACTTCTAGATTTTAAACCAACTTGATTACATTTTTGATTCAATTCGTAGATATTTTGAGACAATTCTTACACATTTGCTCTCAACTTGTAGACATGTTCAATCGACTTTGAGACATTTCCAATCAATTTTCAATTAAAAAAGCTTTGACATTTACATCAAATTTTAAACCTTTTGAGCCAAATGGAAGACATTCTGAGACTAGATGTAGACCTCTGAGCAAACTTTCAGCCATTTCAAACCAGCGATTGAACTTTTTTTAAGCCATTTTGTAGACATTTTGAGCCAACTTCTCGATTTTGAGCCAAGTTGATCACATTTTGATCCGATTCGCGGATATTTTGAGCAGATTCTCAGACATTTGCTACCAACTTGTAGACATTGTCATGTTCAACCAACTTTTAGATATTTTCAATCAATTGTTCAAGAATTGAGGGAGGCTGGACTATTTTACTGAACTCACGGCTTTTTGGGCCGACTTGTTGATATTCTGTGACTAGTTGCGGACCTTTTGACCCAACTTCCAGCAAAAAAAAATATTTTTAAGCCATTTTTTAGACATGTTTAGCCAACTTCTAGATTTTTAGTCATTTTGATTACATCTTTATCCAATTCGTAAATATTTTGAGCCAATTCTTAGACATTTTTTTCCAACTTGTAGACATGTTCAACCAATTTTCAGATTTTCAATCAATTTTTCAACAATTTGAAGGAGCTTTGACATTTTTATCAAATTTTTGAACTTTTGAGCCAAACGGTAGACATTTTAAGACTAGTTTTAGACCTTTTGAGCCAACTTCCAGCCAGTTTAAACCAGCGATTACACATTTTTCAAGCCATCTGGTAGACATTATAAGCCAACTTCCAGATTTTAAACCAACTTAATGACATTTTGATTCAATTCGTAGATTTTGAGCCAATTTCTAAGCTATTTTGTTCCCAACTTGTGGACAAATTTACTAAATTTTTAGATGTTTTCAATGGATTTGCAAACAATTTGAGAAAGCTTCGACATCTTTACCGAATTTTACGCTTTTTGAGAAGACTTGTAGGCATTCTTAGTCCAAGTGTAGACCTTTTAAACCAACTTTTAGCCAGTTTAAACCACTGTTTCGACATTTTTTTAAACATATTGTAGACATGTTGAGCCGACTTCTAGATTCATGTCACTTTGATTACACTTTGATTGAATTCGCAGATATTTTAAGCCTATTTTCAAACATTTGTTTTCAACTTGTGAACATGCTTAACCAACTTTCAGATATTTTCAATGAATTTCCCACCAATTTAAAGAAGCTTGAACGTTTTCATCGGATTTCAGGCTCTGAGCCAACTTGTCGACATTCTTAGACTAGTTGCAGACCTTTTGATCCCCCTTCAGCGAACTTAAACCAATGTTTAGACATTTTTTCAACCATTTTGTAGATCAGTTGCGCCAACTCTAGATTTTAAACCAACTTGATTACACGTTTAATTCAATTCGTAGATATTTTGAGCCACTTTTTAGACATTTGTTCTTAACTTGTAGACATGTTCAATCAACTTTGAGATATTTTCAATCAATTTTCAATGCAAGAAAGCTCTGACATTTTCATCAAATTTCAGACCTTTTGAGCCAAATGGAAGACATTCTGAGACTAGATGTAGACCTCTGAGCAAGCTTTCAGCCATGTTAAACCAGCGATTGAACATTTTTTAAGCCATCTTGTAGACATTTTGAGCCAACTTCTAGAATTTGAGCCAAGTTGATCACATTTTGACCCGACTCGCGGATATTTTGAGCAGATTCTTAGACATTTGCTACCAACTTGTAGACATTGTCATGTTTAACCAACTTTCAGATATTTTCAATCAATTGTTCAACAATTTGAGGAAGCTGGACTATTTCACTGAACTCACGGCTTTTTGGGCCAACTTGTAGATATTCTGTGACTAGTTGCGGACCTTTTGAGCCAACTTCCAGCAAATGGACATTTTTTAAGCCATTTTGTAGACATGTTTAGCCAACTTCTAGATTTTGAGTCAACTTGATTACATTTTTATTCAATTGGTAGATATTTTGAGCCAATTCTTAGGCGTTTTTTCCCAACTTGTAGACATGTTCAACCATTTTTCAGATTTTCAATCAATTTTCCAACAATTTGAGGGAGCTTTGATATTTTTATCGGATTTTAGAACTTTTGAGCCAAACGGTAGACATTCTAAGACTAGTTTTAGACCTTTTGAGCCAACTTTCAGCCAGTTCAAACCAGTGATTACACATTTTTCAAGCCATCTGGTAGACATTTTGAGCCAACTTCTGGATTTTAAACCAACTTGATGACATTTTGATTTAATTTGTAGGTTTTGAGCCAATTCTCAAGCATTTTTGTTCTAAACTTGTGGACAAATTTACCCAACTTTCAGATGTTCTCAATGGATTTGTAAACAATTTGAAGAAGCTTCGACATCTTTACCGAATTTTACGCTTTTTGAGAAAACTTGTAGGCATTCTTAGACCAGTTGTAGACTTTTTGAGCCAACTTTCAGCCAGTTTAAACACCGTTTCGACATTTTTTGAAACATATTGTACACATGTTGAGCCGACTTCTAGATTCATGTCAACTTGGTTACACTTCGATTGAATTCGCAGATATTTTAAGCCAATTTTCAAACATTTGTTTCCAACTTGTGAACATGCCTAACCAACTTTTGGATATTTTCAATGAATTTCCCATCAATTTAAAGAAGCTTGGACGTTTTCATCGAATTTCAGGCTCTGAGCCAACTTGCCGACATTCTTAGACTAGTTGCAGACCTTTTGAGCCCACTTTCAGCGAACTTAAACCAACGTTCAGACATTTTTTCAACCATTTTGTATATCAGTTGCGCCCACTCTAGATTTGAAACCAACTTGATTACATTTTCAATTCAATTCGTAGATATTTTGAGCCAATTTGTAGACATTTGTTCCCAACTTGTGGACATGTTCAATCAACTTTGAGACCTTTTCAATCAATTTTCAATTTGAAAAAGCTTTGACATTTTCATCAAATTTTAGACCTTTTGAGCCAAATGGAAGACATTCTGAGACCAGATGTAGACCTCTGAGCAAACTTTCAGCCATGTTAAACCAGCGATTGAACATTTTTTAAGCCATCTTGTAGACATTTTGAGCCAACTTCTAGATATTAAGCCAAGTTGATCACATTTTGACCCGATTCGCGGATATTTTGAGCAGATTCTTAGACATTTGCTACCAACTTGTGGACATTGTCATGTTCAACCAACTTTTAGATATTTTCAATCAATTGTTCAACAATTTAAGAAAGCTGGACTATTTTACTGAACTCATGGCTTTTTGAGCCAACTTGTAGATATTCTGTGACTAGTTGCGGACCTTTTGAGCCAACTTCCAGCAAACAGACATTTTTTAAGCCATTTTGTAGACATGTTTAGCCAACTTCTAGATTTTGAGTCAACTTGATTACATTTTTATTCAATTCGTAGATATTTTGAGCAAATTCTTAGACATTTTTTCCAACTTGTAGACATGTTCAACAATTTTTTAGATTTTCAATCAGTTTTCCAACAATTTGAGGGAGCTTTGACATTTTTATCGAATTTTAGAACTTTTGAGCCAAACGGTTGACATTCTAAGACTAGTTCTAGACCTTTAAAGCCAATTTTCAGCCAGTTTAAACCAGCGATTACACATTTTTCAAGCCATCTGATACAAATGTTGAGCCAACTTCTAGATTTTAAACCAACTTGATGACATTTTGATTCAATCCGTAGATTTTGAGCCAATTCCTAAGCATTGTTGTTCCCAACTTGTAGACGAATTCATCCAACTCTTTGATGTTTTCAATGGATTTGCAAACAATTTGAGGAAGCTTCGACATCTTTGCCGAATTTCACGCTTTTTGAGAAAACTTGTAGAGATTCTTAGACCAGTTGTAGACCTTTTGAGCAATTTTTTAGCCAGTTTAAACCACCGTTTCGACATTTTTTGAAACATATTGTAGACATGTCGAGCCGACTTCTAGATTCATGTCAACTTGATTACACTTTGATTGAATTCGCAGATATTTTAAGCCAATTTTCAAACATTTGTTTCCAACTTGTGAACATGCCTAACCAACTTTTAGATATTTTAAATGAATTTTCCACCAATTTAAAGAAGCTTGGACGTTTTCATCGAATTTCAGGCTCTGAGCCAACTTGCCGACATTCTTAGACTAGTTGCAGACCTTTTGAGCATGTTTTCAGCGAGCTTAAACCAACGTTCAGACATTTTTTCAACCATTTTGTGGATCAGTTGCGCGAACTCTAGATTTTAAACCAACTTGATTACATCTTTATTTTAATTCGTAGATATTTTGAGCCAATTTGTAGACATTTGTTTCCAACTTGTAGACATGTTCAATCAACTTTGAGACATTTTCAATTAATTTTCAATTTGAGAAAGCTTTGACATTTTCATCAAATTTTAGACCTTTTGAGCCAAATGGAAGACATTCTGAGACTAGATGTAGACCTCTGAGCAAGCTTTCAGCCATGTTAAACCAGCGATTGAACATTTTTTAAGCCATCTTGTAGACATTTTGAGCCAACTTCTAGAATTTAAGCAAAGTTGATCATATTTTGACCCGATTCGCGGATATTTTGAGCAGATTCTTAGACACTTGCTACCAACTTGTAGACATTGTCATGTTCAACCAACTTTTAGATATTTTCAATCAATTGTTCAACAATTTAAGGAAGCTGGACTATTTTACTGAACTCACGGCTTTTTGGGCGAACTTGTAGATATTCTGTGACTAGTTGCGGACCTTTTGAGCCAACTTCCAGCGAATGGACATTTTTTAAGCCATTTTGTAGACATGTTTAGCCAACTTCTAGATTTTAAGTCAACTTGATTACTTTTTCATTCAATTCGTAGATATTTTGAGCCAGTTCTTAGACATTTTTCCCAACCTGTAGACATGTTCAACCATTTTTGAGATTTTCAATAAATTTTCCAACAATTTGAGGGAGCTTTGACATTTTTATCGAATTTTAGACCTTTTGAGCCAACTTTAAGCCAGTTTGAACCAGTGATTACACATTTTTCAAGCCATTTGGTAGACAAGTTGAGCCAACTTCAAGATTTTAAACCAATTTGATGACATTTTGATTCAATTCGTAGATTTTGAGCCAATTCCTGAGCATTTTTGTTCTTAACTTGTAGACAAATTCACCCAACTTTTAGATGTTTTCAATGGATTTGGAAATAATTTGAGGAAGCTTCGACATCTTTATCGGATTTTACGCTTTTTGAGAAAACTTGTAGGCATTCTTAGACCAGTTGTAGACCTTTTGAGCCAACTTTTAGCCAGTTTAAACCACCGTTTCGACATTTTTGAAACATATTGTAGACATGTTGAGCCAACTTCTAGATTAATGTCAACTTGATTACACTTTGATTGAATTCGCAGATATTTTAGGCCAATTTTCAAACATTTGTTCCCAACTTGTGAACATGTTTAACCAACTTTCAGATATTTTCAATGAATTTCTCACCAATTTAAAGAAGCTTGGACGTTTTTATCAAATTTCAAGCTCTGAGCCAACTTGCCGTTATTCATAGACTAGTTGCAGACCTTTTGAGCCCACTTTCAGCCAACTTAAACCAACGTTCAGACATTTTTTCAACCATTTTGTAGATCAGTTGCGCCAACTCTAGATTTTAAACCAACTTGATTACACGTTTAGTTCAATTCGTAGATATTTTGAGCCACTTTTTAGACATTTGTTCTTAACTTGTAGACATGTTCAATCAACTTTGAGATATTTTCAATCAATTTTCAATGCAAGAAAACTCTGACATTTTCATCAAATTTCAGACCTCTTGAGCCAAATGGAAGACATTCTGAGACTAGATGTGAACTCTGAGTAAACTTTCAGTCATGTAAACCAGCGATTGAACATTTTTCAAGCCATCTTGTAGACATTTTGAGCCAACTTCTAGAATTTAAGCCAAGTTGATCACATTTTGACCCGATTCGCGGATATTTTGAGCAGATTCTTGGACACTTGCTACCAACTTGTAGACATTGTCATGTTCAATCAACTTTTAGATATTTTCAATCAATTGTTCAACAATTTAAGGACGCTGGACAATTTTACTGAACTCACGGCATTTTGGGCCAACTTGTAGATATTCTGTGACTAGTTGCGGACTTTTTGAGCCAACTTCCAGCAAAAAGACATTTTTTAAGCCATTTTGTAGACATGTTCAGCCAACTTCTAGATTTTGAGGCAACTTGATTACATTTTTATTTGATTCGTAGATATTTTGAGCCAATTCTTAAACATTTTTCCCCAACTTGTAGACATGTTCAACCATTTTTTAGATTTTCAATCAATTTTCCAACAATTTGAGGGAGCTTTGACATTTTTATCGAATTTTAGAACTTCTGAGCCAAACGGTAGACATTCTAAGACTAGTTTTAGACCTTTTGAGCCAACTTTTAGCCAGTTTGAACCAGCGATTACACATTTTCCAAGCCATCTGGTAGAGATGTTGAGCCAACTTATAGATTTCAAACCAACTTGATGACATTTTGATATTATTTGTAGGTTTTGAGCCAATTCTTAAGCATTTTTGTTCTTAACTTGTAGACAAATTTACCCAAATTTCAGATGTTCTCAATGGATTTGCAAACAATTTGAAGAAGCTTCGACATCTTTACCAAATTTTACGCTTTTTGAGAAAACTTGTAGGCATTCTTAGACCAGTTGTAGACTTTTTGAGCCAACTTTCAGCCAGTTTAAACACCGTTTCGACATTTTTTGAAACATATTGTAGACATGTTGAGCCGACTCCTAGATTCATGTCAACTTGGTTACACTTCGATTGAATTCTCAGATATTTTAAGCCAATTTCCAAACATTTGTTTCCAACTTGTGAACATGCCTAACCAACTTTTGGATATTTTCAATGAATTTCCCACCAATTTAAAGAAGCTTGGACGTTTTCATCGAATTTCAGGCTCTGAGCCAACTTGCCGACATTCTTAGACTAGTTGCAGACCTTTTGAGCATACTTTCAGCGAGCTTAAACCAACGTTCAGACATTTTTTCAACCATTTTGTAGATCAGTTGCGCCAACTCTAGATTTTAAACCAACTTGATTGCATTTTCAATTCAATTCGCAGATATTTTGAGCCAATTTGAAGACATTTGTTCCCAACTTGTATACATGAGATCAATTAATTTTCAATTTGAGAGAGCTTTAACATTTTCATCAAATTTTAGACCTTTTGAGTCAAATGGAAGACATTCTGAGACTAGATGTAGACCTCTGAGCAATTTTTCAGCCATGTTAAACCAGCGATTGAACATTTTTTAAGCCATATTGTAGACATTTTAAGGCATATTCTAGAATTGAAGCCAAGTTGATCACATTTTGACCCGATTCGCGGATATTTTGAGCAGATTCTCACACATTTGCTACCAACTTGTAGACATTGTCATGTTCAACCAAATTTTAGATATTTTCAATCAATTGTTCAACAATTTTAGAAAAGCTGGACTATTTTACTGAACTCACGGCTTTTTGGGCCAACTTGTAGATATTCTGTGACTAGTTGCGGACTTTTTGAGCCAACTTCCAGCAAAAAGACATTTTTTAAGCCATTTTGTAGACATGTTTAGCCAACTTCTAGATTTTGAGTCGACTTGATTACATTTTTATCCAATTCGTAGATATTTTTAACCAATTTTTGGACATTTTTTCCCAACTTGTAGACATGTTCAACCAATTTTTGGATTTTCAATCAATTTTCCAACAATTTGAGGGAGCTTTGACATTTTTATCGAGTTTTAGAACTTTTGAGCCAAACGGTAGACATTCTAAGACTAGTTTCAGACCTTTTGAGCCAACTTTCAGCCAGTTTGAACCAGCGATTACACATATTCCAAGCCATCTGGTAGACATGTTGAGCCAACTTCTAGATTTTAAACCAACTTGATGACATTTTGATTCAATTCGTAGATTTTGAGCCAAGTCCTAAGCATTTTTGTTCCCAACTTGAAGACAAATTCACCCAACTTTTAGATGTTTCAATGGATTCGCAAACAATTTCAGGAAGCTTCGACATCTTTACCGAATTTTACGCTTTCTGAGAAAACTTGTAGGGATTCTTAGACCAGTTGTAGACCTTTTAAGCGAACTTTTAGCCAGTTTAAACCCCCGTTTCGACATTTTTTTAAACATATTGTAGACATGTTGAGCCGACTTCTAGATTGATGTCAACTTGATTACACTTTAATTGAATTTGCAGATATTTTAGGCCAATTTTCAAACATTTGTTTCCAACTTGTGAACATGCCTAACCAACTTTTAGATATTTTCAATGAATTTTCCACCAATTTGATAAAGCTTGGACGTTTTCATCGAATTCCAGGCTCTGATCCAACTTGCCGACATTCTTAGACTAGCTGCAGACCTTTTGAGCCCACTTAAGGCGAACTTAAACCAACGTTCAGACATTTTTTTAACTATTTTGTAGATCAGTTGCGCCAACTCTAGATTTTAAACCAACTTGATTACATTTTTAATCCAATTCGTAGATATTTTGAGCCAATTTTTAGACATTTGTTCTCAACTTGTACACATGTTCGATCAACTTTGAGATATTTTCAATCAATTTTCAATTCAAGGAAGCTTCGACATTTTTAACAAATTTAATATCATTTGAGCTAAATGATAGACATTCTGAGACTAGTTGTAGACCTCTGAGCGAACTTTCAGCCATTTGAAACCAGCGATTGAATATTTTTCTAGCCATCTTGTAGACATTTTGAGCCAACTTCAAGAATTTAACCCAAGTTGATCACATTTTGACCCGATTCGCGGATATTTTGAGCAGATTCTTAGACATTTGCTACCAACTTGTAGACATTGTCATGTTCAACCAACTTTTAGATAGTTTCAATCGATTGTTCAACAATTTGAGAAAGCTGGACTATTTTACTGAACTCACGGCTTTTTAGACCAACTTGTAGATATTCTGTGACTAGTTGCGGACCTTTTGAGCCAACTTCCAGCAGATAGACAAATTTTTAAGCAAATTTGTAGACATGTTTAGCCAACTTCTAGATTTTGAGTCAACTTGATTACATTTTTATTCAATTGGTAGATATTTTGAGCCAATTCTCAGGCGTTTTTTCCCAACTTGTAGACATGTTCAACCATTTTTTAGATTTTCAATCAATTTTCCAACAATTTGAGGGAGCTTTGATATTTTTATCGGATTTTAGAACTTTTGAGCCAAACGGTAGACATTCTAAGACTAGTTTTAGACCTTTTGAGCCAACCTTCAGCCAGTTCAAACCAGCGATTACACATTTTTCAAGCCATCTGGTAGACATGTTGAGCCAACTCCTGGATTTTAAACCAACTTGATGACATTTTGATTTAATTTGTAGGTTTTGAGCCAATTCTCAAGCATTTTTGTTCTAAACTTGTAGACAAATTTACCCAACTTTCAGATGTTCTCAATGGATTTGCAGAGAATTTGAGGAAGCTTCGACATCTTCACCGAATTTGACGCTTTTTGAGAAAACTTGTAGGCATTCTTAGACCAGTTGTAGACCTTTTGAGCCAACTTTTAGCCAGTTTAAACCACCGTTCCGACATTTTTTGAAACATATTGTAGACATGTTGAGCCGACTTCTAGATTCATGTCAACTTGATTACACTTTGATTGAATTCGCAGATATTTTAAGCCAATTTTCAAACGTTTGTTTCCAACTTGTGAACATGCTTAACCAACTTTCAGATATTTTCAATGAATTTCTCACCAATTTAAAGAAGCTTGGACCTTTTTATCAAATTTTAGGCTCTGAGCCAACTTGCCGTTATTCTTAGACTAGTTGCAGACCTTTTGAGCCCACTTTCAGCCAACTTAAACCATCGTTCAGACATTTTTTCAACCATTTTGTAGATCAGTTGCGCCAACTCTAGATTTTAAACCAACTTGATCACATTTTTAATTCAATTCGTAGATATTTTGAGCCCATTTTTAGACATTTGTTCTCAACTTATAGACATGTTCAATCAACTTTGAGATATTTTCAATCAATTTTCAATTCAAGGAAGCTTCGACATTTTTAACAAATTTTAGATCTTTTGAGCCAAATGGTAGACATTCTGAGACTAGTTGTAGACCTCTGAGCGAACTTTGAGCCATGTTAAACCAGCGATTGAACATTTTTTTAGCCATCTTGCAGACATTTTGAGCCAACTTCTAGAATTTAAGCCAAGTTGATCACATTTTGACCCGATTCGCGGATATTTTGAGCAGATTCTTAGACACTTGCTACCAACTTGTAGAGATTGTCATGTTCAACCAACTTTTAGATATTTTCAATCAATTGTTCAACAATTTAAGGAAGCTGGACAATTTTACTGAACTCACGGCATTTTGGTCTAACTTGTAGATATTCTGTGACTAGTTGCGGACCTTTTGAGCCAACCTCCAGCAAATGGACATTTTTTAAGCCATTTTGTAGACATGTTTAGCCAACTTCTAGATTTTGAGTCAACTTGATTACATTTTTATTCAATTCGTAGATATTTTGAGCCAATTCTTAGACATTTTTTCTCAATTTGTAGACATGTTCAACCATTTTTCAGATTTTTAATCAATTTCCCAACAATTTGAGGGTGCTTTGACATTTTTATCGAATTCTAGAACTTTTGAGCCAAACGGTAGACAATCTAAGACTAGTTTTAGACCTTTTGAGCTAGCGTTCAGCCAGTTTAAACCAGCGATTACACATTTTTCAAGCCATCTGGTAGACACGTTGAGCCAACTTCTGGATTTTGAACCAACTTGATGACATTTTGATTCAATTCGTGGATTTTGAGCCAATTCCTGAGCATTTTTGTTCTTAACTTGTAGACAAATTTACCCAACTTTTAGATGTTTTCAATGGATTTGCAAACAATTTGAGGAAGCTTCGACATCTTCACCGAATTTGACGCTTTTTGAGAAAACTTGTAGGCATTCTTAGACCAGTTGTAGACCTTTTGAGCCAACTTTTAGCCAGTTTAAACCACCGTTCCGACATTTTTATAAACATATTGTAGACATGTTGAGCCGACTTCTAGATTCATGTCAACTTGATTACACTTTGATTGAATTCGCAGATATTTTGAGCCAATTTTCAAACGTTTGTTTCCAACTTGTGAACATGCTTAACCAACTTTCAGATATTTTCAATGAATTTTCCACCAATTTGAAGAAGCTTAGACATTTTCATCTAATTTCAGGCTCTGAGCGAACATTCTTAGACTAGTTGCAGACTATTTGAGCCCACTTTCAGCGAACTTCAACCAACATTCAGACATTTTTTCAACCATTTTGTAGATCAGTTGCGTCAACTCTAGATTTTAAACGAACTTGATTCCATTTGTTATTCAATTCGTAGATATTTTGAGCCAATTTTTAGACATTTGTTCTCAACTTGTAGACATGTCCAATCAACTTTAAGGTATTTTCAATCAATTTACAATTTAAGGAAGCTTCGACATTTTCAACCAATTTTAGATCTTTTGAGCCAAATGGTAGACATTCTGAGACTAGTTGTAGACCTCTGAGCAAACTTTCAGCCATTTGAAACCAGCATTTTTTAGTCCATCTTGTAGACATATTGAGCCAACTTTCACATTTTAAGCCTAGTTGATCACATTTTGATCTGATTCGCGGATATTTTGAGCAGATTCTCAAAAATTTGCTACCAACTTGTAGGCACTGCAGACATTTGAAACCAAATTCGAAACATTCTGAGTCAACTTGTCAACCAATGGGGAAAACTTTATCAATCAAGTTTCAAACATTTTATCTATTTTCAGGCATTTAGAGCTAGCTTGCACACATTTTGAGCTAATTTTTGGACATCTTGAGCCAATTTCTAGACACTTTGAGCCAACTTGTAGATAATTAGAGCAATTTTCAGACATCTTATTCCAACTCGTAGACATTTACAGTCAACTTTTGAACATTTCGAGTGAGCTTGTACATATTGTGATTCAACTCAGAGAAAATTGAAACCAACCTTAAGACATTTTCAGCCAATTCAGTTTTCGGACAATATAAGTTATCTTGGATGTTATGGGCTGAATTTCAGACATCTGAGCCAAAATTTCGACATTTTGAATCGATTTGTAGACTTTTGAGTCACTTCTTAGACATTTCAAGCCAGCTTTTGGACGCTGGCTGATTTGAATTCCGATGATTGATAAGCGAATGTACAATTTGAATGCGAAGCAGGACAGCTTGACGCCAGGACAACTTGACGCTAGGAGTCATCATAATTTCGGGACTCTAGTTGACCAGTTTGTGTCTTTTTGTCCCTCAATTGGCCCCTTCTGTTGTCTTGTTGTTTTTCGGAACTAGCAAGCCCCTCATGCCAAGGTACTTGTGTTTTATGTTTTTGAGTCCCAATGACCTCAATTTGTATAACTCGAAGTCACAGCCCCCATGTGACATTATGTATCATTTCAAGCCTCGATGAGCCCCCTACTTGTGTCTTCGTGTTGTTTTCGAAACTGTGCTGGAGCCATTTGGTTTTTTCATAGTGTTTTTAAGAAGCCTAATGACCCCCTCGATGACCTTCTTGTGTTTTCATGTGAAGCTCCAAATTCTATCGAGTCCCCTTGTATCTTCTTGTGCTTTGGAACCTTGCCATTCTTTCTTGCTGGGTCAATCTGGGCCATGTGTCTATGGTGACGCTTCCAGCCCCGCAATGAGCTCCATTTTGTCTTCTCACGTCGTGAACTCCTGGCGGCCCTCGTTGTGTCTTGCTATATTAATCGGAGACCCAACGGACCCCCTTTGTCTGTATTTGTCGATTTGAAACCTGAGTCCTCCTCGTGTCTTCATGGATGTTGTATGAGTATCTGATAAATCCCCTTGTATCTCTTTATGTTTCTAGTCCTATATGACGCCCTGGAGGGCGCCCCCATCATGCCTTGCTTTGTCAATCAAAGCTCCAATAGGCCTTTTTGTGATTTTTGTGTGTCATTTTGACAATGGGCCCCCTCATGTTTTCTGTGGTTTTCGGAAGTCGCGGGCCCTCTCATGCTCACTTTTCTCATGTTTTGGAGTTCTAGCGACCCATTATGTCTTGCTGTGTCAATCGGAGCCCCCCTTCTGTCTTTATGTACCGTATTGTGCCCCGATGACCGGGCACCCCGACTTTGTATTTTCTTGGCAGTTTGGAAACACTATCAAGTCCCTCTGTATATTTTTCACTTTGGAGTCTTACTGGCCCCCACTTGTGTTCTTTTGTGTCGTTTCGAGCCCCCAATGAACCCTTTGATGTTTTCTTGAGGTTTTCGGAAGTCCAAGCGAGCCCGCTCATGTCTTTTTGTGTTTTGGAGATCTAGAGGCCCTCATTGTGTTCTGCTGTGTGATTCGGAGCCCCAGTGAACCCCCTTGTCTCTTTATGTGTCGTTTCGACTCCAGATGAGTTTTTGTCATGTTCTTCGAATGTTTCCTCACTCTGTTCCCACAAAATCCCTGGCGCAAATCGTCCGGCGTCAAGTTGTCCTGGCGTCAAGTTGGTCAAAGCAGGACAGCTTGACGCCGGCCATCCTGACACGGGACAACTTGACACCAGGACAACCTAACGCGTGGACAATTGGATGTGTCGCTTCAAGCCTTGACGAGCCCTTTCATTGTGTCTTCATGTTGCTTTTGGAACTTTATCGAGCAACAATCTTTCTTCTCAGATTTTGTAGTTCTTGAGTTCTTCTTTGTCAATCGGAGCCCCGATGAGCCCCCGTGTCTTTTTGTGTCGTTTCGAGCCCCGATGAACCCTCTTGTGTTTACTTGAGGTGCTCGGAGTTATGAGGAGCCCCCTTATGTCTTTCTGTGTTTTGAAACTCAAGTGGCTCTCATTTTGTATTGCTGTGTTGACACGAAATTCTAGTGGATCCATTTGTGTATTTGTATGTCGTTTTGAGCCTCGATGAGCCCCCTTGCGTGTTCATGTTGCTTTCGGAATCGTAGTATCTACCCTGTATGTCTTCATAAAGCGTTGTAAGCACCCTTATTCAGAGCCCAAGTGGACATTCTTGTTTTAAGCCCCTCAAGATTTTTCGCTTTTTCAGAATTTCAGTAAGCCTCCTTGTGCCTTCTTTGAGTCTTGAAAGCCCTGCTGGTCCCCTTGGTTCTTCAATGTCGATTGAAGCCCTGCTTTACGAGTAGTAAACTCCTCTGTGCCTTCGTGTAACATTTGGAGCCCTATCGGGCGTCCCAGTGTGTCTCCAACCTCAAGTACCATTTGGAGCCCTGGTGAGTCTCCCTATGTTTTTTCACGTGTTTGAAGTTCCCGTGAGCTCCTTTTAGCTTCTTGTGTAATCTAAAACACTATTGAACCCCTTTGTGCCTTCAATGTCTTTTGAAGTCCTGATGAGCCCCCTTGCAATTTTCCGTGTCTTCGGGAGCTTTCAAGCAATCGGCAGCACACTTGTGTTTTCGTCTGGTATTCAAAGCCCTACTCGGTCCGTTTGTATCGTCATATGCCCAAAAAGCTCTCTTTGGCTTTCATGTGTTGTTCATAGTCCCATTGGACCCCATTGTATACTTCATTAATGGTGTTTGAACCCCTGCTGAGCCCCGTTGTATTTTTTCCATTTACATTTAGTGAGCACTCTTGTGTCTTTGAATTCTCCCCTGACTTTCGTAGCTTTAGTAAGCACCTTTGTGCCTTCATGTGATACTCGGAGTCCTATAGCTCCAACTGGTGTCAAGTTGTCCCGACGTTTAGTCGGCTATCGGCTACTCTAAAATTCCTGGCGTCAAGTTGTCCCGGCGTCAAGTTAGTTGTCCGTGTCAAGTTGTCCTGGCGTCAAGTTGTCCCGGCTTGAAGTTGTCATGTACGCATTTAAATGCTCTTTCGAATGAAAACTCGAATGGTGCAAGTACGTCAGAAAATTCGATTTTGATTGAATTATTGTAGCAGGCTAAATTCGAACTAATCGGTTGATCGATTGGTGTTTGTGCCTAATAATTGAATTCTACTGGTCTGATATTCAAAGGTTATTCAGCTAGAGCTATTATAGTAAATTGAGTATACCTACTCAGGTAATTACAGTCTTGTTGGTTCAATACTTGAGTTGTTACCGCTGGATAACAATAATTCATCATTTTCGTTGCTGAAATTATTATGAACATCAGTTTGACAGTGTTTTTTTAATTTTGAACCATTGTCCAGGGTTTTGAAGGTGCGAAAACTTTGAGGTGAGATTCTCGCAAAAATATGACCAACACAAAAAGTTTGAAACTTGAAAAACATGTTACAATATGTAACGAACCATTCAAAGTTGATTTTTCGAACAATTTATTTGCCGTATTATTCTACAATTTTTTGTTAAATTTTAAGTATTTTGACACAGTTGGAACATTTACTAGCAAAATGCTTATAAATTCAGTGGATAGTGTTTGATCCAGTCGAGGGGCAAACCGCTGGGGAAGTCTGGTGTACATGCCAGAGGAAGTCCAAGGAAAGTCCGGGGGAAGTCTGGGGGAAATCCGAGGAAGTCCGGGGTGAATCCTTACGAGGGGGAAGTCTGATGTACAAAATTTGACCAGCGGTTTGCCCCTCGGGTCCAGTAGTCCAGACTCTTTCTTGTGCTCCGGTCGAAAAGGAACTTTTGGCACTCTTCTTTTTAGTGGCACACAAAAAGGAGCTACGCCGCGATCTACTCGTGGTCTATCGCCGATGAGCTCTTAGGATGAGACTTGACCCCCATTATGGTGGGTGAGCTCGTGGGTGAGTCCTGTCCACTCATCGGATTTCATCTATAAACCCGATCTATTTGGAGAAGCAACGCGATCAGTTTCTGGAATATAGTAGTTCTTGGGCTTTTTCAAGTCTACAAGATCTAGATTTTTAAGAAAATTTTCTGAAAAAGTCGAAATTTAATTCTTTTCTCGGTGCTGTTGCGCCCTCAAGCTGACAATATCATACAAACGGGGCAGTTCGGGGACACAAGAGAGTTTTATGTTTTGCCGATTTCTGTTATTCCCCATGTAAAAACTTGCACAGTTGCAGAGCTTCATTATTTTCACTGTTTATTTATGAGAAAATTGAAAACTATCTTTTTATAGTTACAGCGATTCCCAACAGAGTTTTAATAATTGCTGGTAATTTGCCGGCGTTGAAAATATAAGTCTGCTCCCGCGGGCACTAATTGAGCATTGATCACTGTAATTTTCGTGCTCACAGCTACAAATTACATGGAGAGCAATTGAACCAAAAAAAAAAAAAAACACCTCAATTGGTCGACTTGAGGCTGGGAAAAAAAAACAATAATTGGACGAGAGCTTCGACGAAAAAAAACCACACAACCAGAAAAGAAGAGAAAATTACACATCGATCCCATTTTCGAGGGATTTGTACCGAAATTGCGCGCGGATTTTATTTGTTCCTCTTTCTTTCCGTCCTTGTCCATCCCGCAACAGATTGCTTTTTCTCATTAACCCGACGGACACCCGGAGGAAAATTAATTGTCGCCCTCTGACCCCGCTCGCGTCCTCTGCGCTACGTTTTCGTGTTTTTTGTAATTGTCGTGCTGGTATCATACTAACAATTTTTTTGTTCGCTTGTTCAGTATTTTTTCACCTCTACCAACCCTGTTTTATTTATTTAAACGGTTCGTGTAGGTGTCTGCCTAAAGTTTTATTTTTAAAACTTTTTCAGAGCTTCGCTCTGTACCGATTCTACAGGGTGTCTCAAAAAGTAAACTTACACCTATGTAGTGCCACCGAAAGTGTTACCTTTTAGGATGATATTCATTTTCATGAGCTGGTCAGGCCAAAAACCAAACCGTATAAGGAAAAATTTTTTCTATAACATTTGCTTCTCAATTGGCTTCGATTGAATGTGCAACTTTGAAGTCCAGTTTAGCTCTTCACAAACTTTCTTGACACATTTCCACAATTTGGCTGAATTGTGAAACATTCCAGTCTTATTTTGAATCTTTTCAATCAAATTGTTCCATTATTTTTCCAAAATGAAATTTCTAACTACATTTTGGGATCATTCGGTCCGATTGTGGATTTTTCCAGCCAATCTTCAAGTTTTTCAGCCAATAATCTTCGGAACATTCTGGTATACCTAGCTTCTGAAACTTTCTTTGCAAATTGTGTAACTTTCTAGTCAAATTTTATATTTTTCAAGCCACATTTCAAACCTTTCTTGGCAAAATTGAAAAATTCTACTCAAATTGTGAGTGTTTGGCCCAGGTTTGACCCAATTTTGGAGCTTTTTCGTTCAAGTTTGTATCATTGTTGTTCAGTGTGAAGCATTTTCACTGTAGTCCAATTGCTGGGATTCTCTGTTCAAAATTTATAACTTTGGAGGCAAATCTTAGATTGATCTAGTCAATTTTTTGAACTTTCTTGACAAGTGTGAAAAATGTCAGCCAAATTGTCAAGATTTTGAGCTTAATTTTGAAACGTTCTACTCCATTTTCGAAACTTTTCACCAAAATTGTATCATTATTTTTGGCGAAATGCAATTTTCGACTCTTTGGAATCATTCAAAACAATTTCAAGTTTTTCCAGCCAACCTTTGAAATTGGCAATGTTAGCCAATGTTCGAAATATTCTGGTCTACCTTCGAAATTATTTGATGCAAATTGTGCAACTTTATAGTGAAATGTTGGATTATTTAAGTCACATTTCGAAGCTTTCTTGACAAATTTGGAAATTTTCAGATGAATTGTGGAGCTTTTTGGCTGAATTTTGGATCATTCCAGTCTAATTTTGAAACTTTGTACCAGAATTGTGTCACTATTTTTGACAAAGTGAAATTCTCAGCTGAATTTTGAAACCAATCTAGTCTAACTTCTGAAAATATCCATGCAAATCGTGACTTTTAGTCAAATTCAAGATTCTTCAAATCGAATTTTGGAACTATCCCGACAAAAATGTGAAGGCATTCAGCCTCCAAATTCAGTTCTGGAGCTTTTTAGCCAAACATTCCAGTCTTATTTTTGAACGTTCCACTGAAATTGTGTCACTATTTTTGGCAAAATAAAATTTCTGACCAAATTTTGGAACCATTCAGTCCAATTTTTCCAGCCAATCTTTGAACGTTTTAGCCAATGTTTCAAACATTTTGGCATAATCTTTAAATTCATCTAGTAAATTACGTAAACTTTTCAGTCACATTTTTAATTCTTCATGTCAAACTCGAAACATTCTTGAGAAAATTTGAAATACATTGTCAAATCATGAAGTTTTTTGGCTGAATTTTGAAACATTCTACAAAAAATATTTCACGATGGGTAAATTTCAAAAATTCGAAATGCCGGGAAGAACGTTCATTTGAGCTCGTTCTTTTCTATTGGAAGTGGTCGAGAAGACTGAACTAACAATGAGTTTCAAAAGTACAAACCAATTCAAGACCAGATGACCAGCCGGTTCATCGACTGAAAAGCTATTGCCTCGGCTATTGCGGATTGAATAAGGTCTTTTTGCAATCTTCCTACCTAAAGTGGCATTTGAAACTTCATTTTGGAACCGATTTCAAAAGATCAGCATCAATTGCAAGCTAATTAGATAGGCTGTCGTCTCAAAGTGTCACAAAAGGCAAATTCAGGAAATTCAAAATGACGGATACAAGAAAAAGACTTTCTGTTGAGCTCCGTTGAGTCAAAAAAAATCAATAAAATCCCCAATTATTACCTATATCCACATATTATACAAAAAACTGCTCAAGTATTTTGCCATTTTTTGCCAACATTCATAATTCTGGCCTCGGAAGATCCTAGTGTCAGATGTATAGATTATTCGAAATCAGAAATTGTTACAGGAATTCTCAAAAATATCGTTAACATTTTGAGTAATCTCACAGAAATCTCAAAAATCCCTGAAAATTCTTCAAAATTCTCGCAATCTTCGAAGTCCCTTCAAATCTCATACAAATCTTTGAAAATTCCCAGATATCCTGCAAAAATCTTGAGAAACGCATAGAAATTTCTGTAAATCCCCAAAAATCTTTAGAAATACGTACAAAATCTTTGACAATACTTGGAAATCCCGTAGCAGTCTCCAAAGATCCATAAAAACTGTCGAAACATTCTTAGGAATCCCAAACGAATCATAAGGTTCCCGTGAAGATTTTCCAAAATTCCTGAAAATTCTCACAAAAATCCTCAGAAATCCTTTGAAAATCCATAGAAACTCTCAAAAATCTAGTATAAATCCCAAAAAATGATTGAAAATGCGCGGAAATCTCGTAGATATCTTTGAACACCCCCAGAAATCTTCTGGGAATCTTGAACGTAATCCCATAGACACCTTGACAAAAATCCTCGAATTTCCGTGGAAATCTAAGAAATCCCTCGATCTCCTGTGGATTTGAGAATTTCTAGATCTCTAGAAGTTGTTATTCTTCAAATTGTCATAAATCTTTGGAAAATTTATCCCAAAAATCTTTAGAAATTTCTTGAAAGTTCGTAGAAATCTTGGATAATCTCTAGGAATTTTCAATGGAAAATCAATGGAAATGTTTTAAAAATCTCTATAAATCTATGAAAATCCCTAGAATTACCGAACAAATCTTCAGGAATCCTCAGATTTTCTGTAAAAATCTTCAAAAATTCGTAGAAATTCAATCAACCAATCAATCAATACGAAAATCTGAATTACATTAGTAATTATGGCAAGCGTCAAAAAAGAGAGGAAGACAAAATAAGCACTTTAAATGTAACACAAAAGACACAATATGTGAGACACATATTCTCACAGGAATGCTCAAAAACCTCGTTAATATCTTTGGAAATTATATGTAGAAATCTTTGAAAATGTCTAGAAATATTTATCAAAAATCTCGTAGATTTCTTCAGAAATCTCTAGAAATCTCATACATATTTCCATAAATTCTTAGCAATCCTGTAGAAATATCGAAAAAATCCATAGAAAGGATTTTCGCACGTTTTCCATGAAAACGTGGTTTTGGTGAATTTGGCTGAATTTTCTATATGTTGTAGACCTTGATTTATGAAATATTTTCCTGAACCCCTCCTATGAACAGTTTTTCCCCTACACTCCTAATAAGGTCCAAATTAGAAGTTGTTTCAAAACATTTGAAATTAATGAAACGGACTCAAATCGTGACTGTGATCATGAGAAAAATCACTAAAAAATCTAACTTATCATTTATTGGGTAGTTACCGAGGGGGATGGGGGTCAAAGTCGAGAAAATAAAATAAAATTCTGGAATATTTAATTCTCATGAAAGCTGAGCAAAAGAATAATGAAAAATTAATTTTGAAACATCCTAATCAATTGACTAGGGATGATTTTCAAAGGGGTTGGGGGTCAAAATCAAAGAAATGGAGTAAAATTTCGGAACTTCTGATTCCCATGATATATGATTTGACGAGCAATGAGTAAATAATTCTACAAAATCAAAATCAATGAATTCGTGTGTTATAGAGGGGTGGAGGGTCAAAATCGAGAAAACAGTGGAATTCGGGAATTTCCAGTTCATCTAGAAATTGATGTGTTCGAATGACGAAACTGTCTCAAAACTTTTGAATTTCATAAAAATGGCTTCAAATAAGGTTGTGATCGTGAAAAAAAAAATTAAAACATCTAAGTTGTGTGAATTGAAGTAGTTACCTAGTTCCTATAAAGCACCAGGAAGGAGATCAGTTGGACGTCCAAAAACTACATGGAGAGATGGGATAAACAGAGCGATGGAGAAACGAGGATTGAGCGAAGAGGATGCGAAAGATAGAAATTATTGGCGGGCGAGCACGGGCATACAATAATTTGTAAAAAAAACCGAAATATACAGGGTGTCCCACGAAGTAACCGACATGGTTCAAGGGTAGATGTATTTTCTCGAGGCAAATCAGAATCTGCCTTCGAAATTTTCTTGACGTCCCCCGTTTCCGATATACAGGGTGATTTATGTGTTCAACCGAAATGTTTGATTGGCCATATCTCAGGAATACATCAATAGAATCTATTGAAATTTTGCAGGTATATTCTAGAACCAAAAGCCTTTGTAGCGCCCTATTCACTTATAAATTTAATACAGGACCGTATCCAAAATTTTGTTTTTCGAGTTTCTGTTGAAAAAGTCATCCTGTATAGATTGTTTTTTAAAATCTGATGTCATATTCGGAAACTGCATAAGAAATGTAAAAGAAATGTAAATGAAAAATCACTTATTATCATCAACATAATCATTATTATCGATCAGAATTCTCGCCTACGGCGCAATTAATTGTTCTTTTTCACCTTCAGCCTTATTAAGCTGCATCAAACTTAATGAACTAAAGAAGTAGTTCCCGGTGAGGAACGAGAACTAGGGAACTATTTCTCTCTGAGGAACTAAAACGCCCACCTCTAATCATGATATCTTAATGAACAAATTCTCCAGAATAGGAATACGAGGACCAGCTCACAAATGGGTGTTGTCATATCTCACAGGAAGGGCCCAGGAAGTGCAGATTGGAGAAGGGGTATCACATAGACGGAACGTTTCGCCCGTGGGAACGCCTCAGGGTTCAGGTATAGGTATCGGCCAACTTATTGACCGTGTTTATTAACGATTTGGCTGTGACTATTCAAAACGAAAACACCCATCCGGTTCTTTATGCAGATGATACTAATGTCATAATCACAGCTGATTCCAGGGAGGAGGCCATGACTGAGGCGCAAGTCTGTATAAAAGAAGTAGAGAGATGGTGCTCAAGAAATAGTATCACCCTGAATGCCTCAAAGTGTGTCGTGCTAGAGTTTTCTACTAAAAATGTTTCTATCCATTCAAGCCTTCTTCTTCGCACAGCCACAAGTTCCTTGCGGAGTGTGTCGAGCACAAAGTTCCTGGGTATTCATGTGGACCAAAAGCTGACTTGGTCGACGCATACCGAAGCCATCTTGGCCAAATTGAGTACCAAACTTTTCCTAATAAAAAATCTAAGACCCACAGTTTCAGATGAAGTTATCCGACTCGCATATTTCGGTCTAGTTCAGTCGATACTGCCATATGGGCTAGTATTCTAGGGACAGGCTAGCGGGAGCAAAAAGGTTCTTAAGCTGCAGAAGAGGGTCGTAAGAGCGATGACGAGCGTTGGTTCTAACCGTCAGTCTTGTCGAAAGCTTTTTAGAAGATTGAAAAATCATGCCTCTGATGACACTTTATATTTATAATACCATCCTCTTCGTAAGAGATACTGACTTGATTCGGAGAACTGATGTTCATCATCACAATACAAGAAATGCAGACACACTGCAGCAAGGTTATTCTAGACTGGCAGTCGGTCAGACTAGTCCCGAATACATGGGAATAAAACTTCTGAATAAGCTCTGGCACATGAATGAACGCTTCAGGAATGTTTCGGATCGTGCCCACTCAGCATAGCATGTCATGTTTCATAAATGAGATGATCTCAATCATGTCACAAAATAACATCACAATGAACGTTACTTCCACATCTCTGTGATGCTCATCCGCGATGTTATACGATGTAATGTCTGAGAGATGTTTCGAAATGAACTTAAATTGAACATCACACATGAGACATCTACCGGACATCACATTGTTCTGCTTTCAACTTGCCGAAGTGTAACATCTCACTGACGTCAATGAGATGTAGTCACTGAGAGATTTTTCAAATTTCGCGGGCTGTCATCGTTAAGCTCTGTGTGTCGGAAAATATTTAATGATAGTTTTGTCCTCTATTCCATGTGTGTGATGCCAGAACAGCCTTATGTCTTCATGTTTAGTGTGAGGCCCTGCGGGCCCTCTTATGTCTTCAAGTGTAGTTTGGAACAACTTTTGTGTCTTCTTGTGCTTGTGGCTTTCGGAACTAGTGTGCCCCGTTTGTGTCTCCTTGTGTTCTTCAAAAGCCTACTGGGCCTTCTTGCATTTTGTCGTGACTTTCGCACACTTGTGTCTGCTTTTGCGTTATTCGGAACCCCAAAATGGGCCCCTTTTTGTTTTATTGTGCTTTCGAATACTTTGATGACTCCCGTTCATGTCTTATGTTAATGTCCGGAGCCCCAACGGAGTCCCTTGTGCCATGCTGTAACGTTTCGAGCCCTAGCGAGGCTTTTTGGGCTCAGTGTATCGTTTGGAGTCCTAATGAAATATTCCGAGAAACATCCCTGAACATCAAGTGCGCTGTTTAAATATACTGTAGTAGACAAGTTGGTAGCTTAGACGAATCGGCAGCAGTGCCTCTAACCATCACCTGTGGGGATCCAGGTTCGAATCCTGCGGAGGACACTATAGAAGAAGAACTTTTCTTAGGGAAAAAACGTGCTGTATAGATTGTAAAAATTAGTGAAAATAGGTGCGGAACCTCCTGTGACATAAAACTATGTTGAAAAGTGGTGAAAAATTATTTTTATTTAAAAATACACATCCAAAATGCGACGTATCATGTACGTCAAAAAGTGATATCTACGAGATGTGGAATAGCGATGTAGATAGTATGTCACATTTGGACATCTTTGAGATATCTCATTCATGTTCTAATTACCCGGACATAAGAAGTAACAGAGATGTCCACTTAACATCGCAGAGACTTTTTTTGTTAACATCGTAGTTGTGACTTGAACATCTAAGTGATGTCACAGAGATGTTTTCTTGCTGAGTGGGTGGTCTCAAGACACAGCTCAAGGATTTGCTTATTGATAAGAGTTACTGCTCAATAGAAGAGTTTTTAAATGAAGTATACTGACACTCGCCTACTTCTGTGATTGCAGTTGTTGTTTTAATGATTTGTCTGATTGTTGCTTGTTTTTACATTTTTTACATATTTTTTCACCATACCGTTGCCACTGCACTAATCCTATGTGGATGCGGCTTTACACATCGTACTGACCGTTTTGAAGAGTTCTATTGAATGCAGTTTCCAGTTCGGAAAAATTCTCATTGATTCCCATTTTATACATAAAACGTGTTTTTTCAGGTTTTCGTTCTCTGTCGTGAAAATGAAAACGGCTGGAAATTTTCGGAAACTTTTTGCACTTGTCCATTGAAACTTTTCAAGGCCTTTTCAATGACATATCACTCAATATTATGCAGTGTAAAAAAAGGCCAGCATTTTAAGGTGCCCCCGTACTCAGAATTTTGGTGAAGTTGTTTTGTTGACGTATTAAATTTGATCCGAAAAACCAGCTGAATCCAACGGTCTTTAACGCAACTCGCTAGCGTCAACGGATCTTGAGAAAAATTGGGGTAGACTGGTGGACATGTTTTTGAATGACCCTGTCCCTGTATACAGAATAGGTTCCTGTTGTTGGCTCCGAATGAAAAAAAAATATTGAGAAAATTTTCCGTGATTATACCGGGTGATCATTTGAAAACTATCCACCTGCAATATCTCCCGATTCCTAGTGCAAATGTATTTGAGCCTCGCTTTGAGCAAAAACAGGTCGATCTTTATATCGAGGGGGACATCTAAAACATACATTGGAGAATTTATATCTTGAGCCCCCTCGCCCCCTCTCACCCCAACTTTGAAATTTCAAATGACACCACCTACCTTGCGATACGTCAAATTGAAGAGAATGAAATTCTCTGTCTGAAAAAAACATTTTAAAATTTTTCAATCTCACCCCCTGTTCTTCCTAAAATTCCCTGAGTGTCCAAGTTAATATTCTTGACCCCCATTTCCCTTCAAAACAGTGAACGTCATCCTGCACAGCATCGAAAGGGAAAATTTTCTATAAAAAAAGTGCCACCCAAATTTACCCCTTCGCTCCCCCCACCTGACCTCAAAAATTGACAATGTCAATACCCACTTTGTGATACATCAATTGAAGGAAATTGGATTCTCATCCTGAAAAATATTTTTCCACAATTTTTAAAGCCCCCCTATCCCCCCCCTAGAGTACTCCAAATGGCCAATTCATTGGGGGAGGGGTAGAAAATTTCGAAAAAATTATTTTCGGAAAGAGAATTCAATTCCCTTTAATTTGATGTATTACAAAGTAGGTGGTGTTCTGTTAAATTTGGGAGTTGAGGTGGGGGAGAGCAAAGAGGTGAATTTGGGTAGCACTTTTTCCACCGAAAATTTTCTTCTTCGATGCTATCTAGGATGACGCCGATTAAATTGAGAAAAAATGAGGGGTCCAGAATTTAAAAGGGGACAGTCAGAGAATCTTTGGAGAAAAGGGGGTGGGGTTGAAAATTTTGAAAATATTTTTTTCAGAAAGAAAATTCAATTTCCTTCAATTTGATGTATCGCAAGGTAGGTAGTGTCATTTGAAATTTCACAGTTGAGGTAAGTGGGGGCGAGGGGGGTGAATATAGAAATTTGCCAATGTATGTTTTGGATGTCCCCCTCGATATGAAAATCGACCTGTTTTTGCTCGAAAAAATATTCACTAGGAATCGGGAGTTATTGCAGGTGGATAGTTTTCAAATGATCACCCGGTATATTTACCGATGTGCCCTTAATTTTTTCAATAATCCAAGTCTATTTAAAACTAATAATAGTTACCATAATTATCCTACAGGGAGAGGGGGCTCATTGAGCATAACCCTACATAATACGGCGCTTTTTGAAAAATCTCCTAGCTACGCCTGCATTCAGGTCTTGATTGCTCTGCCCTCACACATCAAAGAGGCCAATAATTGTCAGCATACGTTCAAGAATAGACTAAGAAATTTTCTAATAGAGAAATGTTTCTACAGCTTGGATGAATTCTTTGGTGTGTAAATACAATGTGTCTGTACTTGTTCCTTCGTGTAAATCTGTGTATTTGTCCTAGCTGTATAAGCAAAATTTCACAAAAATAGCTCTAATTGTGACAAAAGTGTGAAATTTGGTGTGTGGACTCCTAAAAGCATTTGAAAGGTTTTTGGAAGGGGAGCCAAGAAAAGTTTTGATTTTTTTTTTTTTTTTGTGACGTCATTTTTTTTTTACTTTTTGAAACTATTTGAGATTTTTGACTTTTGTCTCTGTACTATGGTGAGTAATTGCTTATTCCATGAAACAGAAAAGAAAATTTGTGAAAAACATTATTTGAACTAAAATGATGACGTTTTTTGTAAAAATCAAACTTTTCAAATTTTTTCGAAAAATATTGTGAATATGTAAAAAATAGAAAAAGGCAATTACTCCTCAAAAAAGCCCTATCAGAAGTTCTCGAAGTTTTTCTCCAAATTCTAAGCCGTTTTTGAGATAAACTGCGCAACAAATATGTTGTCGCAAGGGAAAAATTGGTCCGACTTTGGACCACAATAACTTTTGAATGACACGAATCATTTCAATTTTGTTTTCACGGTTAGTGAGATCAGGCTTTCCGTTATTCACCTTCAGGAGGTGAAGATCAGGAAGCTGTATGTAAAATATTTACAGGGTGAAATGTAAAACAGTGCAAAATTTTAGCAAATTGAACGGACTCCCATTTTCAGAATTTTTTTTCACAAATGCAAATGAAAGGATCATAAATCATGATGTTTTGGCTTGCGCCCAGTTTTGGAATTTTTGGAATCGGAACTCTGGTTCTGACTTCATGATTTTTTTTCTCTTCAGAATTTACTGGAGATTTGTTCTGTATATCTAGTGAAATCTGGGTTTTTCTACGGAATTTGTGAGGATTTTTAAAAAATTCCACAAGGTTTCTAGGGAGTCCCAAAGATTTTTATGGGGTAACTAGGGATTTCCAAGGATCTCTGGGAATGTGCCCTTATGGAGTTCTAAGACTTGAGATGTGTATGTAATTTTTATTCTGTTCAAGATTTCTATGTGCAGAATGGAGATCTGTATGAAATTTCCAAGCTTTTCAATATTTCTATTGAATTTCTTACGATTTCCAGAGATCTCTATAAATTTATACAAGATGTCTGAGGATTTAGAAAAATTTCAGGGAGTTCTAAAAGTTTCTACAAAATTTTTGAGGACTGCTGAAGATTTTCACGATTTATCACAGGTACATATTCCTGAATATTTCTACTAGATTTAAGAGCTTCTAGAAATTTCCACGCAATTTCTGAAGATTTTCACAGGATTCTTAAGAGATGTCTATAGGATACTTCTGGGGATTTTGAAAGGAATCCCTGATGATTTGTATAATAGTTTTGATCAGTATTTCTGAAAACCTTCATTGATTTCTGCAGATTTCTACGAGATTTCCATGGATTTCCAAGATATTTTTGGAAAATTGTGAAGGACTTTCTTGAGATTTTTACGGACTCCCAAAAGTTTCTATGGATTTCTCGAGATTTCCACGAGAGTGCTAGAGATTTATGAAGATTTGTATGACATTTCTAGGGATTTCTGGAGAACTCCACGAGATTTTCGACGAATTTCTTTCTCTAAGCATTCTTGAAGATTTTTACACAATGATTCCTAAAGATATTACCGAGATTTTCTAGCATTACTGTGGGAGTTTCTAGAGATTTCCAAAAATTTCTATGGGAAATCTGAGGATTTCTGAAGATTCGTTTGGAAATTCTAGGGATTTTCTAATATTCCCACGAAATTTTCAAGAAGGTTTACCAAACGGGGTCTCTGAAGATTCCCAAGAATTTTTGAAAATCTCTATGCAGTTCTGAGATTGAAAATTTCAATAGATCTATGGGCTAGAGTGAAGATTTCAATGGAATTTCTAGTGCTTTCAAGATTTCTACAGTATGTTTGAAGATTTTTTGAGGATTTCTGAAATTATTTATTTACTTACTATTCGTTCTGGGGATTCTTGAAGAATCGTGAGAATCCAACGGGATTACTGGGGATTTCATCTTATATACAGAGAGTTTTAAGAATTTCCAAATATTTCTGGGAATTTGTTCTGGATTTCTAAAAATCTGAATATCTGTACAAGATTTCCAGGGATTTCTAAAGATTTCTGAGAAATGTTCATTGATTTCCGAAAATTACTAAAGATTTTTCAAGTTTTCTACAAATTTTTAAGAAATTTCTACAGATTCTTGTATATTTCTACAAGATTTCCAGGGATTCAGAAGAATTCAGAGATAAACTCCTCGAGAGTTGGGAAATAAAAAAAAACTACGAAAATTCGAGAGATTTCTGAAGAAAATTCACGGTAATTCGAGGATTTTTTCAAGATCTCAATGGGATTACTTTCAAGATTTCAAGAATATTTCTGGGGATGTTCAGAGATTTCCACGAGATATCTAAGGATTTTCAATAATTTTTAGGGATCTCTACCAAATTTATAAAAAATTCTATGGATTTCTACAGGATTTCTGAGAACTTATATAAGAAGTTCTAGGAACTTTGGAATTTTTTTATGGGATCCTTATGATTCGTTCGGGATTTCTGGAAACGTTCTTACAGTTTCCATTGATCCTAGGAGATTTCTACGGGATTTCCAAAGATTTTTCAAAGGTTTTGTATGTATTTCTGAAGATTTCTGAAGATTTCCAGAAATGTCCATGCATTTCTCAAGATTTCTGCAGGATCTCTCATCTCGAGGGGCGTGTATCTCTCATCTTCCTATTCAAACTTTTTCACCGTGCCGTTGACTGTGTTAAACTGCTTGCTCAGTTCTTTATCTAGGTACCACTGCCGAATTCTAGAGGCTGCAGATTTTTCCGACTTCCTGCTGCCACTTCAAACGCGATAGTCAGACCCCCGTATACGTGATATTCAGGTACTTCAATGGGATCTGCCACATAACAGACTTGAGCTCCCCTTCTTTGAATGGGTTCATGGGGGGCTATCCAGGAAAAACAGACCTTTGTCTTGTAATTGTAATTTTTAAATTATAATTTATGTTTTGTCTTTCTTCATTGACTTGGAGTCTGTTTCATATTTCATAGGTGTGTTTATTTTGTACTTGTCATCATTGTCCTTTTAGTCCACGAATTATATAAAAAATAGCGAACAAAAATGAAAACCAGCCAGATTTTTGTATATAAGCTCAGTTAAGCATGTAGTTCAACATAGTAAAAGTCCTCAAGAATCCGGTGTGAGCTTCGGTCGTTGTGGCCTCGAGAAGAACTTGAGGATCAGTTTTTCGTGTTTATCTCGTGAACGATGGCACGTGGAGGAAAAGCACTTTGAGCAAAATTGTTCGAAATTGTGTTGTCTACAAGAAAGGGTCTCACATATTCCATCATCAGTCCACTCCTCCTTCGTCAAAACACAAGAAAAGCCGAGAGAAAAGCTAAATAGTCCAGATGCTCGATGCCAAAGACTGTACGGACATTGAGTTTCATGATGGCAGGGTGCCACTTAGTAGAGGTGTTTTTCGATCCATTCTCTTTTCATTGAAACTTGATACCATCAATACCAACTATGCCGGCGGCATATACAGGGTGACATAAAAATAAAAAGTTGAACAAATGTACCTCAAGAACCAAAATAGGTGAAGACGTGTCAATCGCCAAAAATATTTCTAATTTCATGACCATGGAGTCGTCGTAAACTTGAATCAAATATGTTGAGCCGTTTCTGAAATATCTTCAGAAGACTGAAGTCGTTACGAAAAAAAATTGTTTTCCGTATATCAGTAATTCTCCAAATATTGAATCGAAACTTGGTGTTTTGAATCGAAACAATGATAAATTACATTCAAAATTAAATAACAGTGAAAAGCCCTCTCTAGTAGGCCAACTAATTTTAGAAAAAACACAGTCAACTTTTTTTCTGATAAGTAGACAAAAATTTTTTTTTTTTTGGTAACAACTCCAGTCTTTTGAAGATATTTCAAGAACGGCTCGAGATATCTAATTTGAGTGCACGACGACTTCATGACCATGAAATCAGAATTATTTATGGCGATTGACATGTCTTCACCTATTTCGGTTCTTGAGGTACATTTGTTCAACTTTTTATTTTTATGTCACCCTGTATATACCGCCGGCATAGTTCGTCTTGATGGCTTCAAGTTTCAACCAAAAGAGAGTGGATCAAACAACACCTCTACAAAGTGGCACTCCGCCACCATAAAACTCAAGGTCCATACCAGTCTTCAGCATCGAGCAATGCTGAGCTTCAGCATCGGGTGAATATAGAAATTTGCCAATATATGTTTTGGTTGTCCCCCTCGATATAAAAATCGACCTGTTTTTGCTCGAAAAAATATTCACTAGGAATCGGGAGTTATTGCAGGTGGATAGTTTTCAAATGATCACCCGGTATGCACAGGAGCGGAAGGTGCACGAGATCCAAAATAGGTTTCGATAATTTTTTAATGAAAACTTAGAACATACCTGTAATGAACGTGACGAATCCAATCCAAGAAACCAGCCGAAAATTTTTCTGATTGAACACCATTTTTTATTGTACTTCCTGTTCCTTTTTGTTTCTTTTTTTTCTATAGATGTAGAACCTAACCACACAAGCACTGCTTATGCAACAAGGCCTTATTTCACCAGTAAAATGTTACAATTTTGTGGTTTTAAACGCGCCGAAAGCACATGGCCGGAAAACTCGACCGGAGCACGCGGCTGGAAACGCACGCGAGAGTTTCCGCGACAACAGAATTTCCACGGCGCGCACGCGAACGTTGCCGAACAGCTGGAGCCCGACTGAAAACAAGTCGACGCTGGAAAGTCCTCCGCGATGTCGAGAAACTGCACGCGGAAAAGCCGGCCGGCGGCGGCGGCCCGTTTCTGTACGAAATCCGGGCGGCTGCGCGCATCCTGAAATTTTCAGCATCAGACTAGTCGCGCGTCCTGGGAACCGGCGGCGGCGGCGGCGGCGGCGGCGACGGTGTCCTACAGGTGGACGCCGATGCGTAGACTTTGCTTTTTATCACGCACGATACGGACAAGTGCTTCGGAATCCTCGAGGGAATTGTGTGCAGTTCGGTGAATTCCTCGACGCTTTTCTGCTAATTCTCTTGTGGAAACTGCCACAAGCTGACGTGTAATAGGCCCGTTCGATATCAGAGTGATTTGTACCCATTGGTTTCTGTTGCGTGTAAGATAGCCAATAGTGAACTGAATCTTTGAGTTGACAGAACTGTATCTGTAGGTACCTAGCATTTTTCTGCAAATTCCGCTGTGAAAGCTTCAGCCTTGTTGCGTCGTTTTCTGGTTCTGCTGCTTTATGATACTGTCACGATATTTCGCGTACGGGTTCGAATATAATAGAGACAATCGTTTTAAACACGCACTGTTTATCACTGCGTACTACTACAATAACTACACGCCAACAATCATTCACACTTGGAATTTTATCGCAGGTACTTCGCTTGTTTCGTACTCGTTACCACTTCGCATTCCAATCCAATACTGCCGCGAGCTGCCGGCTGATGCCTTATATAAGGCCTCCGAACAGCGTTCCCGAGCTTTCTGTCTACTTGCAGCAAATTCCATAGTGCCTGGCGTATGCGGTTTCTAGACCATTCCTGAATAATCACACTCACCTTCCGCGTGCTTCCCATGTGTTCTGGAATCTGCACCTCCGCCAAAGTGGACTGATGTGCCTTGATCGAACGTTGGAGTCTCAATTCAGTTTCACATACACGAGCGCTCTGGAATGCACCAGATCGCTCTAGACTTCTACACTGCGATCTAATGGATGAAAGGATCCAAAAAGGTCGAGTGTTTACCAATATAGACGATGTCGTCGCTTGTAGCTCTGTCCCCCTCTTAAGCCTGTTCGTCCCGAATAGGCTCATCGTTACTCCCGGAGTAACGTGCAAGGCAGTCAAGGTGGACAACTTTCATCTTGGCTCTCGAGGCTCGCTGGATTCTGTACACGACGTCATTGATTCTCTTGACTACCGTGTACGGTCCTTCCCACGACCGATGCAACTTCGGAGACCTTCCCTTCTTGCGTTGAGGATTGTACAACCAGACCAGGTCACCAGCCTGAAATCCCGTGGAGTTCGCCTTCAAGTCGTAACGGTTTTTTATTCGGTCGGTCGCGATTCGAATCCGGTTTCGAACCAACTCGTGGATGTCACACATTCTTTGCCTCAGGTCGTCGACGTATTCGGGAATGTCTTTCGGATCATTCTCCGGCGTTCCAAATTGCAAATCACAGGAGAGGCGAAGCTCTCGGCCAAAAAGAACACGTGCTGGTGTTTCTCCTGTGGTGTCGTGGATGGCAGCGCGATACGCCATCAGGAACATCGGCAGATGACGATCCCAGTCTCGCTGATGCTCGTCGACGACCTTTGACAGGTGCTGTTCCATCGTCCGGTTTAACCGTTCAACCATTTCGTCGGACCGTGGGTGAAGGGGCGTCATCCTGGTCTTCTGTATTCCGAGTAGAGTACAGATACCTTGGAACACGTTGGACTCGAAGTTTCGTCCCTGGTCTGAGTGTAGCTCCAGAGGTACTCCGAAGCGGCTTATCAGATTGTCCACCAGTACCCTTGCCACTGTAGAAGCCGCTTGATTGGGTAGGGCGTACGCTTCCGGCCACTTACTGAAGTAGTCCATGGCAACCAGAATGTATTTGTTACCATCTTCCGTTGTCGGGAACGGGCCAGCCACATCGATCGCAATGCGTTCAAAAGGCGCTCCAACATTGTGAGTCTTCAGCTCCCCTCGGCTGCGAGTTCTTAGTCCTTTGCTGGCCGCACAAACCTCGCACTGGCGACACCATTTTTCCACGTCGTTCCGGCAGTTCACCCAGTAGAACCGCTCGCGCACCTTGGCCAACGTCTTGTTCACCCCAAGGTGCCCTCCAGTGACGCCATCGTGCATCTCCTTCAGGACCTCTTCCACTCTCTTCTTGGGAAACACCAGTTGAACCATCCCCCTCTTCCCATCAGGACTCTCCCAGACTCTCTTCAGCAACCCGTTCTCTATTCTCAGATAATTCCACTGAGCCCAAAGAGCCTTGAATTCGGGCCCTTCACCAGATATCTCGGCCTATTCCGGTCTGTCCTGGACAAGTTCTCTCCTTTCAGCGAGCGTACCGATGGCTGGGTCCTCACGCTGCTCCTTCTTGAGCTCAGCCGTAGTCCAATTTCTCGGGGTTTCGACAACGATTGCCTTGATTTTGACGTTCTCATTCTGCTGGTCTACCCTCTTGCAGTGCTTACAGTCCTTGTTGCATGGTCTTCGAGAAAGACTATCCGCGTTGTCATGTCTTCTTTCAAGTCGATGCTGGACTTTGAAGCCATATTGTTGCAGTTTCTCGATCCATCGTGCCAATTGTCCCTCGGGATTCTTCAACTGCAGTAACCATTTCAGGGCAGCGTGGTCAGTCCTCACCAAAAATTTCCGGTCATAGAGGTACTGGTGAAAGTGTTCGACAGCTTTCACTATGACCAGTAGCTCTCTACGCGTCACGCAGTAGTTTCTTTCAGGCTTGGACAACACCTTGCTGTGATACTCCACTACTCGCTCTTGGCCCTGCTGGTGTTGTGACAGCACTGCTCCACTTCCGCTGTTGCTGGCATCAGTGTCCAAGATGTACCGTCCTTGAGGAAGAGGGTATGCCAGAATAGGACTCGAGTACAATGCAATCTTCAGAGTCTTGAATGAGTTTTCGCACTCCTTGGTCCACAGGAATGACGCACGGTCTTCAGTCAGTTTGTGCAAGGGCTTAGCAATGTCAGCGAACTTTTCTACAAATCGTCTGTAGTAGGCGCATAAGCCCAAGAAACTTCTGACTTCATGCTGATTTCTTAGTCACGGCCATTCTCGGACAGCATCCAATTTCGCTGGATCGGTTTCGATTCCTTCAGACGACACAACGTGCCCCAAAAATTTGACTTGCTTCTGGAAGAGCACGCATTTCTTTGGGTTGAGCTTGAGATGTGCACCTCGAAGATGTCGAATTACCTCCCGGAGGTTCTTCAGGTGCTCCTCGACGGTTCGACTGATGACCATCACATCATTGAGGTAGACTAAGCAAGTTTCCCATGTAAGACCTTGCAAGACGCACTCCATTAGACGTTCAAACGTGGGGGGTGCGTTCCCAAATCCAAACGGCATCACAGTAAACTGATGAAGGCCGCTCTCAGCGGAAAACGCCGTCTTCTCTTTGTCGTCGTTGTGGAGTCTCACTTGCCAGTAACCACTCTTCAGGTCAAGCGTCGAAAACCATCTCGATCCAGACAGCGTGCTCAAATTGTCGTCAATCCGAAGAAGTGGATAGCTGTATTTCTTCGTCACATCATTGAGTTTGCGTTAGTCCACGCAAAAACGTGTACTACCGTCTTTCTTCGTGACCAAAACAACCGGTGAAGACCATGGGCTTGTCGATTCCTCGATCACGCCTTCATCCAACATGTTTTTCAAGAGCTTCGACACCTCTTCTTGCTTCGCCAATGGTAGGCGCCGGGGAGCCTGTCGGATCGGTGCGGCGTTCTCAGTGTTGATCCGATGTTGGATCACGCTGGTCCTTCCGGTAGCATGGGCGCCCGCAGGATTTTTGTCAGGGGGGGGCAAAAAGCTTTAGTTAGAGAACGTCACATACCTACCTGGCCTAATTCGCGAAGTCCTTTAGATTAGCGCCGCAGGTGAATTTTTTTTCGAATAATAATAATAATGGTGATAATAATTATTGTGCGAAAAATAAGGAAATATATTTGAAAATTAAACTTAACTTTAGAGAAATTTATTGAAATTTGTAATTTTGTACAAAATGTATTAAAATGTACTCCAAAATAGCCAGGTCAATAGTTACACTCGTTCATTATCTTGAAAAAACCCCTAGTGTTTTAAACCAGAGGTTTAGAGAATTTCAATTATTGCCATGATTGATATAGAGGTCCATTGTTACACTCGTTCATTATGTTAAAAGAAACCCCTGGTGTTTTAAACCAGAGGCAGAGGTTCAGAAAATTTCAAGTATTGCTATGATTGATATTGTTAGGTCAACATAATCATTCACCCTATATTGGGCAGTGGAGCTGGTAGCTGGAATGCACAAATTGCAGATCGTTACCTACCTACCTACCTATCTACCTATTTTATGACTTTACGGGTAGCTATCTAATTTAGGTAGAAGCCTAATGAAATTTCGAATTGCTCTAACAATTCAAGAAAATGTAAATTACTTTCTCAAAGTTTTTTCTTTCAAAAATGAATTTTTTTTTTCCTTTCTCAAAAAAAAATTTTTTTCGTAAGGACGAATTTATTCAGCTGCTCCGGAGCCAGGGGGGGGCAAGTGCCCCCCCTTGCCCCCCCCTCCGGGCGCCCATGTCCGGTAGGGTTACCTTCCATCGCAAAGGCTGCAGCTTCTTCCTGGATGGATTGCGTCGCAAGCTCCCTCTCCTTGCCACTCAGATGTTTCCACTCAGGCGAGAACATCTCCACTAGCTTTTTCCCCAAGAGCTTGGGAGTCGCAGCCATTGTCGATATGTCTTCGCAGCGTGAGATCCACTCTACGGGTTCACACTTGCCCAGGGTCTCTCCTTCCTTGATTGTTTTGCTCGTCTTGTTCGGGTTAATGACTCTGATCGGGATCTTTGTCTTGTCCATGTTAATCAATGTCTTGGCCGTGATGCAGCTGGCAACTGTATCGGGTTCAGCAATGCCGGCGACATGTCCTCCAGGTTGTCCGTTCAGTGTTGTCTACACGATTTTCTCGAAGTTGGCGGTTTCAGCCGAAAGTAGGCGAATTTCTTCAGTGGCCTTCATGGATGTTCTGAGCACCATTTCTTCGTCTCCGATCTTTAGCGTCCGCTGTCCAACATCCAGGATGAATCCGTATTTATTCATCAAGTTCAGGCCAAGTATGAAGTCGTCAACAATGTCAGCGACCAGCAACTTTTCTCGCAGAAGAAATCGTCCGAAGCGAATGCTTACTTCAGCTTCTCCGTGCAATGTAGCAGACTCTCCGGTAGCTGTAGTCAAACGAGCGCCGTCCCTCAGCGGCACAATGCGTTGCTTTCGAAGTATCCCTCGTCGAACGATTAACTTCGTGGCTCCCGTATCTATTACAAACACGCAATCGTCCTCGTCAAGCTTTCCACTGAGAATAAAGCTATTGGGTGACTTCTGCAGCAGTGAGACGGAGTAACTCCTGAGGCATTGAGGACTGCCAGCCAGCGTGCGCCCCTTAGCGCTAGCTGGAATTAGTTTTCCTGATAGCGTCTATCAGAGCTGGGAGTTCTCCGTCCCGGTGTGAAACGGTCACTTGAACTCGACCTTCGCCTGCAGTCCCGAAGCAGATGTCCAATGAACTTTTTCCAACGCAGTACAACGTTTATCGGTTTGATAGAGTGACAGGTAGAGGAGGAGGTGTGGCTGTTGCCATTAAAAACAATATAAACTCCCGAAATCTAAATTTTCAATTCCCGATCGTGAACATAGAAATTCTATGTATTAAAGTCGCCACTATGATAATTGTTGTTTTATACATTCCACCATCTGTCTTATTAAATGACTACTCCCTGTTTTTAGAGTATCTGGACACGGAAATTGATTTTTCTAGTCCAGTTTTGATAGCAGGGGATTTTAATATACCTGAATTTTTCGAGTGTTTATCTAGTCCAAGGAAAACAAATTTATTTAATATTTTTTCGCAATTTCTTTCATTTCATAATTTGAAACAACATAATTCAGTAGTGAACTCATACAATAGGATGCTCGATTTGATTCTAACATCTGAACATGATGATATATCTATGGAAGTCTGTAAACAACACTTTCCGCTAGTATTTGAAGACATGTATCACCCTTGTTTAGGTATTAATTTACTATGTAAAGTACAGCTTTCAGCAAACCTATTTCTCAGCAGAAATGATTTTTCTAAATTCAATTTTCGAAAGGCTAAATAAGAAGATCTGTATATAGCTTTGGCAGAAATTGATTGGTCTACTATCTTGAGAATTCCTGATGCTGAAACCAGTGGCGCAACTAGGGTTTTTTCCAGGCAGGTATCAACCCTCAAAAAAGCGCCATATGGTTGTGACCAATGTCACTTGACGTAAATCTTTCGTAAATACTAGGTTGGGCTCTAGCGCCGCAGACAAAGTATTTTAGAAAAATAAATGGAGAGTATTTTTTTCTCTAAAGAGCAGGACAGCCCACTTGGGGGTATAGGTAGTGGGTACCTATATAATATGTACTATCCTGTCGCTATGGATGAACGAGAACGATATAGTATCGCAAAAATGACACTATCGACAGCGAGGCCTGTTGAATATTTTTATACAAGAATAGGTACTTAATTAATTCGAATGCGTTTCGAAAGTTTCACTTTTCCGCACGCAAATGAGTGCGGAAAAGTAAATGCGTGCGGAAAAGAAATATGGTATCGAAATTATGAACTTCCGCTTGTATTTTTGTTGGTGGCTTATGATAAAGTGAAGCTACCAGAACTTCGTGAGTTTTTGTTTGGTTATTCCTTCGGCTGTTAAATCTCCGTGACGGTACGACCGGATACTCCCTTGAAACATTGTACATGAATCTCGTTCACTTTTTATTTTCTAAGTACAAATGGTTGCAGCTTTACTATCAACATGTTAATTAAAAACTGATTATTCACCTACTAAAATGTTAATGCGTTGATGTTTATAAATGTTCGCTTTTTTCTACTGAAACTTTTGATGTATCATTTTGTATGCATACTTTACCTTCCGCACACTTGTATGAAAAATGTTGTTCCCAACTCTTGCGGAAAGTATCTTTTCCGCACGCAGCTGCAAGACTGCAACCGCAGTTGCGTGCGGAAAAGTGGTACTTTCCGCACTTATTAGAAAAATAACTAAGTATTTCGGGTCCAAAGGCAAGGCGTGTGGTCATACCATTGTATATTATCGTGTTTACTGATGCGCGGTAATTTAAAGTGAAGCGTTTTTCATTAACTTATTACCTGATTAATATTAGCTTATTAACTATATTGATCCAATACAAAAACCGAGACAAAAACTTACTTCTGTGAATAGATTAGAATAAGAGTAACCTGGAGTAACCTAACCAATTCAAACAAATAAATAGTACGGGACTTTTTGAACCAGTCGTTTTTGTTCCATTCCCAGCCGGGGACCTTTTTCTTTTTTAAACTCGACATTTTGCGACAACCCGTACTTATAACCCGAAAGATCAAACTGAAAGGGCGGTCGATCGTGATATCCACAAAATTGGCCACTCTTCAACTTTCGAAAACTTGGAACAGGATAACAGGAATAAAATAAAATGTGGCATTTATTTATTTCATTGCTAACTGGAATGTTTTTGTATGTGTGGGGGTGCTGGTATATTGGTGGGTTGTATTTGGATGGGTCTGTCTTCCATGTGGCCGCCACTCCGCCAGAATATGTGTGTCGGTCACAAGTAGTGTCCGGTGCAAAGGGCCGGGCTATTCATCGGGAAGGATGGGATGTTTTAAGATTATAAACTGCTCACAAATTGAAGTGGATATTTTTAAAAAATGGCTTTTTTAAAATCGCCACAAAATTTTTGAAAATCACTCGATTGTGAAACCGTTTGCACTGTTTTGAAGAAAAATGTCAATATTTTCAAGAACTACTGAAGTCCTCCACAAAAATCACATGGATATGTCTAATACAGGGTGATGAAAAAAGTCGTTCAGTTTTGTTCTTTTTTACTCTCGTGCAGGAGATTGTTTATCCACCCTGTACACCTATATTTACTTGGATCTTATAGTCTGCAGCTTATGTAACTCGTCAGTTTTTAGTTTTCCGCTTTCCGTTGCGTACTTACCGAAATATAGCCTTTTCACTTTCCAAAGTCGTTTTATCGATGAATCTACTAAATCCGGAAGGTATGGCGTCTCAACCATCTGATGTATACAGGGTGTCGCAAAAAAATCATTTATAAGATTCATTTTATTTCGAAATAATCAGTAGCAAAATGCCGTTGCAAAGATCAACTCCAGGTAAGTTCGATATCGTGGCAAATATCTTGCGGAATGGTACAAGGCAAAGAGAAATTGTCAATTTGGTGAACGTATCACAAAGTGTCATCGGTGGGCAAAGAGACGACTCCTGGCCACTGGCAGTGCCCGAATTACACATGGAGAAGGTCGAAGAATAATTCCAGTAATGGACGATCTCTTCCTGTTAGACATAAAATTGTAAAATTGAAAAGTGAAATTTTCTACAACCTGTAATAAGGTGTCAGAAACAAATTTCTCCGTTCATGCGACACCTGCATATTTTTATGTAGTCTTTCATTTGAAATCTGCTCAAAAAATCGTTTTAAATGTACCAAGTGGCATTGTTTTGTAAGCACCAAAAAATCCAGTAGCCCCCCGGATTTATTCATTGACAAAATGACTTTGGAAAGTAAAAAGGCTATATTTTGGTAAGTACGCAACGGAAAGCGGAAAAATAAAAACTAACGAGTTACATAAGCTACAGACTATAAGATCCAAACAAGTATAGGTGTACAGGGTGGATAAACAATCTCCTGCATGAGATTAAAAAAGAACAAAACTGAACGACTTTTTTCATCACCCTGTATTAGACATATCCATGTGATTTTTGTGGAGGACTTCAGTAGTTTTTGAAAATATTGACATTTTTCTTCAAAACAGTGCTAACGGTTTCACAATCGAATGATTTTCAAGAATTTTCTGGCGATTTTAGAAAAACCTTTTTTTAAAAATATCCACTTCAATTTGTGAGCAGTTTATATGAGTAGGAGATCGACCTAAAAAGGCGCCTTTGCACTTGTAAATCTTGTAGGTGGGTGCGGGTACCTGGCAAACCCCCCCTTGTTGCGCCACTGGCTGAAACTGCAAGTACTTCCTTTTATAATATTTTATTTGATTACCTACACAGATACGTACCAAAACAAGTTTTTATACCGAGATCTGTCCAATATCCACCATGGTTTACCAAATCAATAATCAAAAAAATTAAAGAAAAAAACAAATTCAAAAGTCGTCATAGGAGAACTAAATCAGCATATCATTTAGATATTGTTAAAGAGCTACGGCGACAAATCAAGCATGAGATTCGTGAAGAATATAGGAATTTTATCAAGAATGCAGAGAGTTCTCTACAACATGAACCAAAAAAATTTTGGACATACATCAATCAGAAAAAAAAGAAAGCTGGTATACCGGGTTCCATGACGTATCGAGACAACCTTCTTACCAACCAGCAAGACATTGTAAATGGTTTTGCAGAACATTTTGCAAGTGTGTTCGTCTCTGGACAAACTGATAATGTAGTATGTGATGACAAATCTAACCCTTGCCAGTTTTGTGATGGGAAATGTCCATTAATATGTAATCAAGATTTCTCATCACAAAATATTTGCAATTACAATCCTGTCCTCAATATATTCACTATCAGCGACACAGAAATCCTGACGGCTGTGAAAAAAATGAAAGCTGATTTTGTCTGTGGTCCTGATGATATACCAGCATTTCTTATTGTGGATTGTATCGACTCTTTATCAACACCCCTATGCCATATTTTCAATTTGATGTTACGTTCATCCACATATCCTATGATATGGAAAATGAGTAGAGTAGTTCCTGTATTCAAAGAAGGAGACAGAGCGCAAATCAAGAACTATCGGCCTATTTCACTCTTGTGTAATTTTTCAAAAATCTTTGATTCAATCCTTTTGGAAATAATTTACTCACATGTAGGTGAACAAATAATTCCAGAACAACATGGTTTCATGAAAGGTCGTTCAACAGTGACAAGTTTATGTGAATTCACTAACTTCGTATCAGGAGCCTTAGACAGCCGAAATCAAGTTGATGTCATATATACTGATTTGGCCAAAGCTTTCGATCGCGTTCATCATTGCATTTTGTTATATAAATTAAAGTTGTTTGGCCTTTGCAATGGATTGTTATTGTTAATGAAAGAACTTTTGATTGGTAGAGAACAATTTGTAGAATATGGCGGTTTTCGATCTAACACATATTGTGCTTACAGTGGTGTCACTCAAGGCTCTAATTTAGGTCCTCGTCTCTTCAATATTTTTTATAATGATGTTGTTTCTGTTTGTAATATCAACTGTAAAATTTTCATCTATGCTGATGACCTCAAAATTGCTTATATCATTAATTCAAGAACTGATTGTTTGGACTTACAAAATAGCTTAGATATGTTGATTTTATGGCGTAAGAAAAATAAATTGGATCTAAATATTGACAAATGCAAAAAAATATGTTTTACAAGGAAAAACCAAAAAATAAATTTTTGCTACAACATAAAAGGTTGTATTAATTGTATTGTATTGTTCTAGAAGAAATGTTAGTCATTTTATTTTTTTACAAAAACTTTTGAAAGGGGATTTAGGTAGCTCGTCATTGTTGAGTGAAATAAAAATAAGTATTCCTCGTATAGCAAGTCGGAGTTCATTAACATTTCATTTTAGCACTCCTAATACATTCCATCACCTAAATTCACCTCTAATCACTTGTTTTAGGCTGTACAATGATTTTTCTGCAAGCGACGAAAATTTGGATATCTTCAGTCAAAATTTTACCGAAGCTACATTCAGAAGAAAAATAATGGAAAAGTATACATGAATTTTTTTTCCTTGTTTTTTTTTTCTGTTTGTCCAGTTTTCAATTAAGATAAGAATTGTTAAATCACATAATTAATTATCATTGTCCACTTTAGACAAAAATGTCTGTTGGAAAAAATAAACTTATTAATAGTATTATGACTTTATTCACATTAGCTATCACTTTTGGCATATTTTTGTGTTATTAGGTCTCCCTGACCGACCCTGCCAATCAGGGCTAAGAGTAATATTATTGTGTCATTAAGAGTCCATCGCGGCCATTGCTGCTCCTCCCCCTGAGCTCTACGCAAACCTTCAAAACAGGGTCACAAATTGCAGGAACCTGTAATTTACAATGTCTCCCATAATAGAGAAACTACTCCACAACAGATGGAAGTCAAAGCTAGCAGCTAGCCTTAGCGTCTGGTCCTCGCAAACCTTGCGCGTTGGATTTCGTCAGAAGTGTGTGGTGCATGCAGCTCTATGTCTCAGAACTCACAGCTAGGCACGCCACGGTTGCGACAACCTCTCGGGGAAAACGCGTCATTTGGATTCTGATGTTTCCAGGGGAAAGCATCGAACCTAAATCGATAGTGATCCAACCCGATTTAGGGACAGAAGGAGGAAAAGGACTTTGCAGTGCAATGGCGTAAAGGGCAAGAGGGGGTTTCCAAAAACCCCATTGCTGCCCCCTGCTTTCAATTATGACTGATGTTGGAAAAATTTGATAGGTACCTATACCTACATAATCCTATCTACCCAAGTACCTGCCTTCATAGTTAACTAGCTACTTATACAGTCGAACGTACTTGTTCCAGGGTGGGTTTTGGATTGGGAATTTTAGAAGGCGGAGGAAGAAGGAATTGCTCCATGCGCTGCAAGTTGTTTTGAGGATTTATGGAACGAAAACAAGATAGTTTTGAATTTTTTTGCGGGTGTTTTGGAGGGAGAAGCATGAAAAAATCGTCAATGAATTTCGCTTCAGCGGGTCAAACTAACACCTGGAAACGTATTCTTGCCATCTAGAAATAAAAACTGAGAAATTCATATTTTGAAAAGTAAAATCAAAGTCAGATTGAATAAAAATATCTTGTAGAGGTTTATGCCGGCCAAAGCGCTTTTTCGGTCGGAAAAGACTCAATTTTTTTGATGGAAAACACTTTCCATGAAGAGAGCCACGACAGACGATTTGAATACGTTCTGTTGCGTGTTGAGAAATCAAAATCGATTAGGGTTCATTGGAAAACACAATCATAGGGGCCGCAAGCGGTGATAATATTTCCGTGTGCTTATCTCTCATCGGCCTCTTATGTCGACGTATTTATGGGTGTTTCGGTGCACCAGACAATCTGGGAACGTATCCATCCAAGTTCAAAAAACTTCAAATGAGAGAAAGGACAAAGGAGGAATCGCTCCATGCGCTGCAAGTTCTTTTGAAGATTAATGGAACAAAAAAAATATATTTTTAATTTTTTTCGCAAGTGTTTCGGAAGGGGGCGGGGGCATGAGAAAATCGTCGTTGAATTTGGCTTCAGCGGTTCAAACTGACACCTGGAAACGTATTCTAATCATCTAGAAATAAAAACTGAAAAATTCATGTTTTGAAAAGTGAAATCAAAGTCAGATTGAATAAAAATGTCTTGTAAAGGTTTACGCCGGCCAAAGCGCTTTTTTGGTCGAAAAAGATTCAATTTTCTCAATGGAAAACACTCCCCATGCAGAAAGTCACGACAGACGATTTGAATACGTTCTGTTGCGTGTTTGGAAATCAAAATCGATTAGGGTTCATTGACAAACACAACCATTAGGGGCCGCAAGCGGTGATAATATTTCCGTGTGTTTATCTCTCACGGCCTCTTATGTCGACGTATTTATGGGTGTTTTGGTGCACCGGACAATCTTGGAACGTATCCATCCAGGTTCAGAAAACTTTAAATGGGAGGAAGGACAAAGGAGGAATTGTTCCATGCGCTGCAAGTTGTTTTGAAGATTTATGGAACAAAAAAAAAATAGTTCTCAATTTTTTTGCGGGTATTTTGGAGGGAGGGGCATGAAAAAATCGTCGTTGAATTTGAACATAACTAGCTGCTTTCTCCAAAAAAGAATTTCAAAAACCAGAAAATCCCTGTTTGAAAGACGCTGCAACTTACTGTTCTAGCTATGGGCTTGAAGACGTACTTGCTTTATTTGGTTCAGGTAGTATGTGGTTCAGGTACTTGCTAAGAACGAACTCCTCAACCGGTGATGGATGAATTTTGGTGAATAATCACTCAAAAGATTTATGGATCATGATGTCGGAAATATTCAACGTGTTTCAGGTGTCAATTCCACCGATTATGCCTGAGCTATGGGTTATTACCAAATATTGCCATAAAAAGGTACCTAAATTATGCTAGCCACTCCAGGCAACGCCGCAAGGTGCATCTCTCCCGCCAATTTTTTACGCCCACATTCTTGTGAGTGACCAACTTTTCGCCCTCCACCTCTATCACCGGCCAACCGCGATTGTATTCGGGTATCTACAACCGGTGGTGGAGTGGGTGCAGAGTTGAGAGAAACACAAAAAATGTTCACGTAATATCGCGTATTGCCGCCAGGGAATAAATGCGATTACAATAGTCCTAAGTGTAGAAAAAAGAAACACGTCATTAACTCGTAATAATTTGGCGTAATGCGTCTGATTTCCCTTATGAAAAGATGTCACCCAATACGTGTTAGGTACTCACCCCTACTATTCTGATTGGCAATAAACATTAAAGAGAAATGGTGAAGACCCTGGGAAAAATTACCCTTAGAATAAGATATCATAGTGATTACTGCAGCAGCCAAAACGTAGGTTATTGGTAATTAGAGGTAGGTACCTACCTATCTTTAGGTACCTTGACAGAGTAGGCAGGCAAAAATTAAGCATTAGGTATTTTACGAATGAGAGTCTTGGAAAATTCGTGTGCAGAATTTTCGCCTCTGATTTAATAGTCAAAAGGCCAATATCCGCAATGGATAAACATGATGAAATGATCGGGAATCAAGAAAAAACGGGGATTATTATAGATTTAGCAGCTTCAGCGCGTCAGACTGACACCTGGAAACGATTTTGATCATCCAAAATTTCAAAATTTAATTTTTTTTAATAGTAAAATTAGAGTCAGATCGGAAAAAAATGTCTTTCACCTTGTACCTGAAAATTTACGCCGGCCAAAGCGCTTTATCGGTCAGAAAAGATTCTATTTTTTTGATGAAAAACACTTTCCATGCAGGAAAGCACAACAGACGACTCAAATACGTTCTTTTGCGTGTTTGAAAATCAAAATCGATTAGAGTTCATTGAAAAACACAATTACTAGTGGCCGCAAGCGGTGATAATATTTTCGTGTGTTTATCTCTCATGGCCTCTTATGTCGACAAATTATGGTTGTTTTGGTGTACCGGACAATGTTGGAACGTATCCATTCAAGTTCAAACAAGCGAATATGCCTCATGGGCATGAGGCTAGGCTAAGTAGCGCACTTCCCTTTAGGAGGGTTAGTGAACGCAAAATGTTAATTAGGGTTCCACCGTTATTTGGGCAGAAATTTCAATATGGCGGCCAAAATAGCGTCAGAATCATGAAATTTGGCTCTAAAATCAAAATGAATCGTACTATAGACAAGATTAAGTCCCAAGTTTCATGAAAATCGTTTCACTAATAAGATATTTCCGAGGATATTTTAATATGGCGGCCAAGATGGTGGCAGAATGTTGAAATTTGACTGAAGAATAAGAATGATCATACGAAAAAGAGGTAAGAGGTAAGTCCCAAGCTCCATGAAAATCGTAGAATGATGAGAAATTTCAATATGGCGGCCAAGATGGCGGCAAAGCATCATTTGTCCAAAATCGGATGTATTTTGATGAAGTTCTCATTGCCTGTGAATCTCACGCGAATCGGACCACTTCCAGAGAAATTCAAAATGGCGGATCGAAGATTGCGGCCAAGTGACAAAAATCATTGGTCAACTTTATATGGTGGTCACGTACGTATTCGATTGGCGTTTGCACCAAATCGATATCTCTTTTCGTTGAGGCATTATTCTCCTAGTTCTATCACTTGGAAACATGTTCAATAGTGAAAATACAAGATGGCGGCGGGGCATCAATTGTCGAAAATTGGATAGATCTTGATGTGGTTTAGATTGCCTACAAATTTCATCTCAATCGGATCACTTTAAAAGAAATTCAAAATGGCGGATCGAAGATGGCGGCAGAATAACAAAAAACCAAAAGTCAACTTGACATCCTGGACATATGTATTATTGATCAGCGTTTACACCACATCGATATCTTTCTTCCCTGAGGAGTTATACCGGGTGAAGACGGACGGACAGACGGACGGACGGACAAAGTGAAGCTAAAAGCGCCTTTTTCCCATTTTTTGGGAAAGTGCGCTAGAAATTTCCAATGGGAGAAAGGACAAAGGGAGAATTGCTCCGTGCGCTGCAAGTTCTTTTGAAGATTTATGAAACGAAAAAAAATGGATTGCAAATTTTTTTGAAGGTGTTTTGGAAGGGGTGGGGGAGACGAAGAAATCGTCGTTGAATTTGACTTCAGCGGGTCAAACTGACACCTGGAAACGTATTCTAATCATCTAGAAATAAAAACAGGAAAATTCATATTTTGAAAAATTAAATTAGAGCCAGATGGAAGAAAAATGTCTTGTGAAGGTTTACGCCGGCCAAAGCACTTTTTCGGTCGAAGAAGATTCAATTTTTTGATGAAAAACACTTTTCATGCGGAAAACCACAACGGATGACTTGAATACGTTGTTTTGCGTGTTTGAAAATCAAAATCGATTAGAGTTCATTGAAAAACACAATTATTAGTGGCCGCAATGGGTGATAATATTTTCGTGTGTTTATCTCTCATGACCTTTTATGTAGACGTATTTACGGGTGTTCCGGTGTACCGGACAATGTTGGAACGTATTCATCCAAGTTCAAAAAAGTTCAAACTAGAGGAAGGACAAAGCGGGAATTGCTCCATGCGCTGCAAGTTCTTTGGAAAATGTACGGAACGGTAAAAAATGGTTTTTCAAATTTTTTTGAAGGTGTTTTGGAATAAGGTGGGGGACATGGAAAAATCGCCGTTGAATTTGGCTTCAGCGGGTCAATCTGACACCTGGAAACGTATTCTTATCATCTAGAAATGAAAACTGGAAAATTCATATTTTGAAAAATAAAATTAGAGTCAGATGAAAAAAAAAAGTCTTGTAAAGGCTTACGCCGGCCAAAGCGCTTTTTAGGTTGAGAAAAATTCAATTTTTTTGATGAAAAACACTTTCCATGTGGAGAACCACAACGGACGACTTTGATACGTTCTTTTTTTGTTTGAAAATCAAAATCGATCAGGATTAATTGAAAAACACAATCATTAGGGGCCGCAAGCGGTGATAATATTTTCGTGTGTTTATCTCTCATGGCCTTTTATGTCGACGTATTTATGGGTGGTTCGGTGTACCAGACAATATTGGAACGTATCCATCCCAGTTCAAAAAAGTTCAAATGGGAGGAAGGACAAAATGGGAATTGCTCCATACGCTGCAAGTTCTTTTGAAGATTTATGGAACGAAAAAAAATGGTTTTCAAATTTTGTTGAAGGTGTTCTGGAATAAGGTGGGGGACATGAAAAAGTCGCAGTTGAATTTGGCTTCAGCGGGTCAATCTGACACCTGGAAACGTGTTCTAATCATCTAGAAATGAAAACTGGGAAATTCATATTTTGAAAAAATAAATTAGAGTCAGAAGTGAGAAAAATGTCTTGTAAAGGCTTACGCCGGCCAAAACGCTTTTTCGGTTGAGAAAAATTCAATTTTTTTGATGATAAACACTTTCCATGCGGAAAACCACAACGGACGACTTTAATACGTTCTTTTTTGTGTTTGAAAATCAAAATCGTTCAGGATTAATTGAAAAACACAATCATCAGGGGCCGCAATGGGTGATAATATTTTCGTGTGTTTATCTCTCATGGCCTTTTATGTCGACGTATTTATGGGTGGTTCGGTGTACCGGACAATATTGGAACGTATCCATCCAAGTTCAAAAAAGTTCAAATGGGAGGAAGGACTAAATGGGAATTGCTCCATGCGCTGCAAGTTGTTTTGAAAATTTATGGAACGAAAAAAAATTGTTTTAACATTTTTTTGAAGGTGTTCTGGAATAAGGTGAGGGACATGAAAAAATGGCAGTTGAATTTGGCTTCAGCGGGTCAATCTGACATTTGGGAACGTATTCTTATCATCTGGAAATGAAAACTGGAAAATTCATATTTTGAAAAATAAAATTAGAGTCAGATGGAAAAAAAATGTCTTGTAAAGGCTTACGCCGGCCAAAGCGCTTTTTAGGTTGAGAAAAATTCAATTTTTTTGATGAAAAACACTTTCCATGTGGAGAACCACAACGGACGACTTTGATACGTTTTTTTTTGTGTTTGAAAATCAAAATCGATCAGGATTAGTTGAAAAACACAATCATTAGGGGCCGCAAGCGGTGATAATATTTTCGTGTGTTTATCTCTCATGGCCTTTTATGTCGACGTATTTATGGGTGGTTCGGTGTACCGGACAATATTGGAACGTATCCATCCAAGTTCAAAAAAGTTCAAATGGGAGGAAGGACAAAATGGGAATTGCCCCATACGCTGCAAGTTCTTTTGAAGATTCATGGAACGAAAAAAAAATGGTTTTCAAATTTTGTTGAAGGTGTTCTGGAATAAGGTGGGGGACATGAAAAAGTCGCAGTTGAATTTGGCTTCAGCGGGTCAATCTGACACCTGGAAACGTGTTCTAATCATCTAGAAATGAAAACTGGGAAATTCATATTTTGAAAAAGAAAATTAGAGTCAGAAGTGAGAAAAATGTCTTGTAAAGGCTTACGCCGGCCAAAACGCTTTTTCGGTTGAGAAAAATTCAATTTTTTTGATGATAAACACTTTCCATGCGGAAAACCACAACGGACGACTTTAATACGTTCTTTTTTGTGTTTGAAAATCAAAATCGTTCAGGATTAATTGAAAAACACAATCATCAGGGGCCGCAATGGGTGATAATATTTTCGTGTGTTTATCTCTCATGGCCTTTTATGTCGACGTATTTATGGGTGGTTCGGTGTACCGGACAATATTGGAACGTATCCATCCAAGTTCAAAAAAGTTCAAATGGGAGGAAGGACAAAATGGGAATTGCTCCATGCGCTGCAAGTTGTTTTGAAAATTTATGGAACGGAAAAAAATTGTTTTGAAATTTTTTTGAAGGTGTTCTGGAATAAGGTGGGGGACATGAAAAAGTCGCAGTTGAGTTTGGCTTCAGCGGGTCAATCTGACACCTGGAAACGTGTTCTAATCATCTAGAAATGAAAACTGGGAAATTCATATTTTGAAAAAATAAATTAGAGTCAGAAGTGAGAAAAATGTCTTGTAAAGGCTTACGCCGGCCAAAACGCTTTTTCGGTTGAGAAAAATTCAATTTTTTTGATGATAAACACTTTCCATGCGGAAAACCACAACGGACGACTTTAATACGTTCTTTTTTGTGTTTGAAAATCAAAATCGTTCAGGATTAATTGAAAAACACAATCATCAGGGGCCGCAATGGGTGATAATATTTTCGTGTGTTTATCTCTCATGGCCTTTTATGTCGACGTATTTATGGGTGGTTCGGTGTACCGGACAATATTGGAACGTATCCATCCAAGTTCAAAAAAGTTCAAATGGGAGGAAGGACTAAATGGGAATTGCTCCATGCGCTGCAAGTTGTTTTGAAAATTTATGGAACGAAAAAAAATTGTTTTAAAATTTTTTTGAAGGTGTTCTGGAATAAGGTGAGGGACATGAAAAAATGGCAGTTGAATTTGGCTTCAGCGGGTCAATCTGACATTTGGGAACGTATTCTTATCATCTGGAAATGAAAACTGGAAAATTCATATTTTGAAAAATAAAATTAGAGTCAGATGGAAAAAAAATGTCTTGTAAAGGCTTACGCCGGCCAAAGCGCTTTTTAGGTTGAGAAAAATTCAATTTTTTTGATGAAAAACACTTTCCATGTGGAGAACCACAACGGACGACTTTGATACGTTTTTTTTTGTGTTTGAAAATCAAAATCGATCAGGATTAGTTGAAAAACACAATCATTAGGGGCCGCAAGCGGTGATAATATTTTCGTGTGTTTATCTCTCATGGCCTTTTATGTCGACGTATTTATGGGTGGTTCGGTGTACCGGACAATATTGGAACGTATCCATCCAAGTTCAAAAAAGTTCAAATGGGAGGAAGGACAAAATGGGAATTGCCCCATACGCTGCAAGTTCTTTTGAAGATTCATGGAACGAAAAAAAATGGTTTTCAAATTTTGTTGAAGGTGTTCTGGAATAAGGTGGGGGACATGAAAAAGTCGCAGTTGAATTTGGCTTCAGCGGGTCAATCTGACACCTGGAAACGTGTTCTAATCATCTAGAAATGAAAACTGGGAAATTCATATTTTGAAAACGAAAATTAGAGTCAGAAGTGAGAAAAATGTCTTGTAAAGGCTTACGCCGGCCAAAACGCTTTTTCGGTTGAGAAAAATTCAATTTTTTTGATGATAAACACTTTCCATGCGGAAAACCACAACGGACGACTTTAATACGTTCTTTTTTGTGTTTGAAAATCAAAATCGTTCAGGATTAATTGAAAAACACAATCATCAGGGGCCGCAATGGGTGATAATATTTTCGTGTGTTTATCTCTCATGGCCTTTTATGTCGACGTATTTATGGGTGGTTCGGTGTACCGGACAATATTGGAACGTATCCATCCAAGTTCAAAAAAGTTCAAATGGGAGGAAGGACAAAATGGGAATTGCTCCATGCGCTGCAAGTTCTTTTGAAGATTTATGGAACGAAAAAAAAAAGATTTTCAAATTTTTTTGAAGGTGTTTTGGAATAAGGTTGAGGACATGAAAAAATCGCCGTTGAATTTGGCTGCAGCGGGTCAATCTGACACCTGGAAACGTATTCTAATCATCTGGAAATGAGAACTGGAAAATTCATATTTTGAAAAATAAAATTAGAGTCAGATGAAAGAAAAATGTCTTGTAAAGGCTTACGCCGGCCAAAGCGCTTTTTCGGTTGAGAAAAATTCAATTTTTTTGATGAAAGACACTTTCCATGCGGAGAACCACAACGGACGACTTTGATACGTTCTTTTTTGTGTTTGAAAATCAAAATCGATCAGGATTAGTTGAAAAACACAATCATTAGGGGCCGCAAGCGGTGATAATATTTTCGTGTGTTTATCTCTCATGGCCTTTTATGTCGACGTATTTATGGGTGGTTTGGTGTACCGGACAATATTGGAACGTATCCATCCAAGTTCAAAAAAGTTCAAATGGGAGGAAGGACAAAATGGGAATTGCTCCATGCGCTGCAAGTTCTTTTGAAGATTTATGGAACGAAAAAAAAAATGATTTTCAAATTTTTTTGAAGGTGTTTTGGAATAAGGTGGGGGACATGAAAAAATCGCCGTTGAATTTGGCTTCAGCTGGTCAATCTGACACCTGGAAACGTGTTCTAATCATCTAGAAATGAAAACTGGAAAATTCATATTTTGAAAAATAAAATTAGAGTCAGATGAAAGAAAAATGTCTTGTAAAGGCTTACGCCGGTCAAAGCGCTTTTTCGGTTGAGAAAAATTCAATTTTTTTGATGAAAAACACTTTCCATGCGGAGAACCACAACGGACGACTTTGATACGTTCTTTTTTGTGTTTGAAAATCAAAATCGATCAGGATTAGTTGAAAAACACAATCATTAGGGGCCACAAGCGGTGATAATATTTTCGTGTGTTTATCTCTCATGGCCTTTTATGTCGACGTATTTATGGGTGGTTCGGTGTACCGGACAATATTGGAACGTATCCATCCAAGTTCAAAAAAGTTCAAATGGGAGGAAGGACAAAATGGGAATTGCTCCATACGCTGCAAGTTCTTTTGAAGATTTATGGAACGAAAAAAAAATGGTTTTCAAATTTTGTTGAAGGTGTTCTGGAATAAGGTGGGGGACATGAAAAAATCGCAGTTGAATTTGGCTTCAGCGGGTCAATCTGACACCTGGAAACGTATTCTAATCATTTGGAAATGAGAACTGGAAAATTCATATTTTGAAAAATAAAATTAGAGTCAGATGAAAGAAAAATGTCTTGTAAAGGCTTACGCCGGCCAAAGCGCTTTTTCGGTTGAGAAAAATTCAATTTTTTTTGATGATAAACACTTTCCATGCGGAAAACCACAACGGACGACTTTAATACGTTCTTTTTTGTGTTTGAAAATCAAAATCGATCAGGATTAATTGAAAAACACAATCATTAGGGGCCGCAATGGGTGATAATATTTTCGTGTGTTTATCTCTCATGGCCTTTTATGTCGACGTATTTATGGGTGGTTCGGTGTACCGGACAATATTGGAACGTATCCATCCAAGTTCAAAAAAGTTCAAATGGGAGGAAGGACTAAATGGGAATTGCTCCATGCGCTGCAAGTTGTTTTGAAAATTTATGGAACGAAAAAAAATTGTTTTAAAATTTTTTTGAAGGTGTTCTGGAATAAGGTGAGGGACATGAAAAAATGGCAGTTGAATTTGGCTTCAGCGGGTCAATCTGACATTTGGGAACGTATTCTTATCATCTGGAAATGAAAACTGGAAAATTCATATTTTGAAAAATAAAATTAGAGTCAGATGGAAAAAAAATGTCTTGTAAAGGCTTACGCCGGCCAAAGCGCTTTTTAGGTTGAGAAAAATTCAATTTTTTTGATGAAAAACACTTTCCATGTGGAGAACCACAACGGACGACTTTGATACGTTTTTTTTTGTGTTTGAAAATCAAAATCGATCAGGATTAGTTGAAAAACACAATCATTAGGGGCCGCAAGCGGTGATAATATTTTCGTGTGTTTATCTCTCATGGCCTTTTATGTCGACGTATTTATGGGTGGTTCGGTGTACCGGACAATATTGGAACGTATCCATCCAAGTTCAAAAAAGTTCAAATGGGAGGAAGGACAAAATGGGAATTGCTCCATGCGCTGCAAGTTGTTTTGAAGATTCATGGAACGAAAAAAAATGGTTTTCAAATTTTGTTGAAGGTGTTCTGGAATAAGGTGGGGGACATGAAAAAGTCGCAGTTGAATTTGGCTTCAGCGGGTCAATCTGACACCTGGAAACGTGTTCTAATCATCTAGAAATGAAAACTGGGAAATTCATATTTTGAAAAAATAAATTAGAGTCAGAAGTGAGAAAAATGTCTTGTAAAGGCTTACGCCGGCCAAAACGCTTTTTCGGTTGAGAAAAATTCAATTTTTTTGATGATAAACACTTTCCATGCGGAAAACCACAACGGACGACTTTAATACGTTCTTTTTTGTGTTTGAAAATCAAAATCGTTCAGGATTAATTGAAAAACACAATCATCAGGGGCCGCAATGGGTGATAATATTTTCGTGTGTTTATCTCTCATGGCCTTTTATGTCGACGTATTTATGGGTGGTTCGGTGTACCGGACAATATTGGAACGTATCCATCCAAGTTCAAAAAAGTTCAAATGGGAGGAAGGACTAAATGGGAATTGCTCCATGCGCTGCAAGTTGTTTTGAAAATTTATGGAACGAAAAAAAATTGTTTTAAAATTTTTTTGAAGGTGTTCTGGAATAAGGTGAGGGACATGAAAAAATGGCAGTTGAATTTGGCTTCAGCGGGTCAATCTGACATTTGGGAACGTATTCTTATCATCTGGAAATGAAAACTGGAAAATTCATATTTTGAAAAATAAAATTAGAGTCAGATGGAAAAAAAATGTCTTGTAAAGGCTTACGCCGGCCAAAGCGCTTTTTAGGTTGAGAAAAATTCAATTTTTTTGATGAAAAACACTTTCCATGTGGAGAACCACAACGGACGACTTTGATACGTTTTTTTTTGTGTTTGAAAATCAAAATCGATCAGGATTAGTTGAAAAACACAATCATTAGGGGCCGCAAGCGGTGATAATATTTTCGTGTGTTTATCTCTCATGGCCTTTTATGTCGACGTATTTATGGGTGGTTCGGTGTACCGGACAATATTGGAACGTATCCATCCAAGTTCAAAAAAGTTCAAATGGGAGGAAGGACAAAATGGGAATTGCCCCATACGCTGCAAGTTCTTTTGAAGATTCATGGAACGAAAAAAAATGGTTTTCAAATTTTGTTGAAGGTGTTCTGGAATAAGGTGGGGGACATGAAAAAGTCGCAGTTGAATTTGGCTTCAGCGGGTCAATCTGACACCTGGAAACGTGTTCTAATCATCTAGAAATGAAAACTGGGAAATTCATATTTTGAAAACGAAAATTAGAGTCAGAAGTGAGAAAAATGTCTTGTAAAGGCTTACGCCGGCCAAAACGCTTTTTCGGTTGAGAAAAATTCAATTTTTTTGATGATAAACACTTTCCATGCGGAAAACCACAACGGACGACTTTAATACGTTCTTTTTTGTGTTTGAAAATCAAAATCGTTCAGGATTAATTGAAAAACACAATCATCAGGGGCCGCAATGGGTGATAATATTTTCGTGTGTTTATCTCTCATGGCCTTTTATGTCGACGTATTTATGGGTGGTTCGGTGTACCGGACAATATTGGAACGTATCCATCCAAGTTCAAAAAAGTTCAAATGGGAGGAAGGACAAAATGGGAATTGCTCCATGCGCTGCAAGTTCTTTTGAAGATTTATGGAACGAAAAAAAAAAGATTTTCAAATTTTTTTGAAGGTGTTTTGGAATAAGGTTGAGGACATGAAAAAATCGCCGTTGAATTTGGCTTCAGCTGGTCAATCTGACACCTGGAAACGTGTTCTAATCATCTAGAAATGAAAACTAGAAAATTCATATTTTGAAAAATAAAATTAGAGTCAGATGGAAAAAAAATGTCTTGTAAAGGCTTACGCCGGCCAAAGCGCTTTTTAGGTTGAGAAAAATTCAATTTTTTTGATGAAAAACACTTTCCATGTGGAGAACCACAACGGACGACTTTGATACGTTTTTTTTTGTGTTTGAAAATCAAAATCGATCAGGATTAGTTGAAAAACACAATTATTAGGGGCCGCAAGCGGTGATAATATTTTCGTGTGTTTATCTCTCATGGCCTTTTATGTCGACGTATTTATGGGTGGTTCGGTGTACCGGACAATAGTGGAACGTATCCATCCAAGTTCAAAAAAGTTCAAATGGGAGGAAGGACAAAATGGGAATTGCTCCATACGCTGCAAGTTCTTTTGAAGATTTATGGAACGAGAAAAAATGGTTTTCAAATTTTGTTGAAGGTGTTCTGGAATAAGGTGGGGGACATGAAAAAATCGCAGTTGAATTTGGCTTCAGCGGGTCAATCTGACACCTGGAAACGTATTCTAATCATCTGGAAATGAGAACTGGAAAATTCATATTTTGAAAAATAAAATTAGAGTCAGATGAAAGAAAAATGTCTTGTAAAGGCTTACGCCGGCCAAAGCGCTTTTTCGGTTGAGAAAAATTCAATTTTTTTGATGAAAGACACTTTCCATGCGGAGAACCACAACGGACGACTTTGATACGTTCTTTTTTGTGTTTGAAAATCAAAATCGATCAGGATTAGTTGAAAAACACAATCATTAGGGGCCGCAAGCGGTGATAATATTTTCGTGTGTTTATCTCTCATGGCCTTTTATGTCGACGTATTTATGGGTGGTTTGGTGTACCGGACAATATTGGAACGTATCCATCCAAGTTCAAAAAAGTTCAAATGGGAGGAAGGACTAAATGGGAATTGCTCCATGCGCTGCAAGTTGTTTTGAAAATTTATGGAACGAAAAAAAATTGTTTTAAAATTTTTTTGAAGGTGTTCTGGAATAAGGTGAGGGACATGAAAAAATGGCAGTTGAATTTGGCTTCAGCGGGTCAATCTGACATTTGGGAACGTATTCTTATCATCTGGAAATGAAAACTGGAAAATTCATATTTTGAAAAATAAAATTAGAGTCAGATGGAAAAAAAATGTCTTGTAAAGGCTTACGCCGGCCAAAGCGCTTTTTAGGTTGAGAAAAATTCAATTTTTTTGATGAAAAACACTTTCCATGTGGAGAACCACAACGGACGACTTTGATACGTTCTTTTTTGTGTTTGAAAATCAAAATCGATCAGGATTAGTTGAAAAACACAATCATTAGGGGCCGCAAGCGGTGATAATATTTTCGTGTGTTTATCTCTCATGGCCTTTTATGTCGACGTATTTATGGGTGGTTCGGTGTACCGGACAATATTGGAACGTATCCATCCAAGTTCAAAAAAGTTCAAATGGGAGGAAGGACTAAATGGGAATTGCTCCATGCGCTGCAAGTTGTTTTGAAAATTTATGGAACGAAAAAAAATTGTTTTAAAATTTTTTTGAAGGTGTTCTGGAATAAGGTGAGGGACATGAAAAAATGGCAGTTGAATTTGGCTTCAGCGGGTCAATCTGACACCTGGAAACGTATTCTAATCATCTGGAAATGAGAACTGGAAAATTCATATTTTGAAAAATAAAATTAGAGTCAGATGAAAGAAAAATGTCTTGTAAAGGCTTACGCCGGCCAAAGCGCTTTTTCGGTTGAGAAAAATTCAATTTTTTTGATGAAAGACACTTTCCATGCGGAGAACCACAACGGACGACTTTGATACGTTCTTTTTTGTGTTTGAAAATCAAAATCGATCAGGATTAGTTGAAAAACACAATCATTAGGGGCCGCAAGCGGTGATAATATTTTCGTGTGTTTATCTCTCATGGCCTTTTATGTCGACGTATTTATGGGTGGTTTGGTGTACCGGACAATATTGGAACGTATCCATCCAAGTTCAAAAAAGTTCAAATGGGAGGAAGGACTAAATGGGAATTGCTCCATGCGCTGCAAGTTGTTTTGAAAATTTATGGAACGAAAAAAAATTGTTTTAAAATTTTTTTGAAGGTGTTCTGGAATAAGGTGAGGGACATGAAAAAATGGCAGTTGAATTTGGCTTCAGCGGGTCAATCTGACATTTGGGAACGTATTCTTATCATCTGGAAATGAAAACTGGAAAATTCATATTTTGAAAAATAAAATTAGAGTCAGATGGAAAAAAAATGTCTTGTAAAGGCTTACGCCGGCCAAAGCGCTTTTTCGGTTGAGAAAAATTCAATTTTTTTGATGAAAGACACTTTCCATGCGGAGAACCACAACGGACGACTTTGATACGTTCTTTTTTGTGTTTGAAAATCAAAATCGATCAGGATTAGTTGAAAAACACAATCATTAGGGGCCGCAAGCGGTGATAATATTTTCGTGTGTTTATCTCTCATGGCCTTTTATGTCGACGTATTTATGGGTGGTTCGGTGTACCGGACAATATTGGAACGTATCCATCCAAGTTCAAAAAAGTTCAAATGGGAGGAAGGACTAAATGGGAATTGCTCCATGCGCTGCAAGTTGTTTTGAAAATTTATGGAACGAAAAAAAATTGTTTTAAAATTTTTTTGAAGGTGTTCTGGAATAAGGTGAGGGACATGAAAAAATGGCAGTTGAATTTGGCTTCAGCGGGTCAATCTGACATTTGGGAACGTATTCTTATCATCTGGAAATGAAAACTGGAAAATTCATATTTTGAAAAATAAAATTAGAGTCAGATGGAAAAAAAATGTCTTGTAAAGGCTTACGCCGGCCAAAGCGCTTTTTAGGTTGAGAAAAATTCAATTTTTTTGATGAAAAACACTTTCCATGTGGAGAACCACAACGGACGACTTTGATACGTTTTTTTTTGTGTTTGAAAATCAAAATCGATCAGGATTAGTTGAAAAACACAATCATTAGGGGCCGCAAGCGGTGATAATATTTTCGTGTGTTTATCTCTCATGGCCTTTTATGTCGACGTATTTATGGGTGGTTCGGTGTACCGGACAATATTGGAACGTATCCATCCAAGTTCAAAAAAGTTCAAATGGGAGGAAGGACAAAATGGGAATTGCCCCATACGCTGCAAGTTCTTTTGAAGATTCATGGAACGAAAAAAAATGGTTTTCAAATTTTGTTGAAGGTGTTCTGGAATAAGGTGGGGGACATGAAAAAGTCGCAGTTGAATTTGGCTTCAGCGGGTCAATCTGACACCTGGAAACGTGTTCTAATCATCTAGAAATGAAAACTGGGAAATTCATATTTTGAAAACGAAAATTAGAGTCAGAAGTGAGAAAAATGTCTTGTAAAGGCTTACGCCGGCCAAAACGCTTTTTCGGTTGAGAAAAATTCAATTTTTTTGATGATAAACACTTTCCATGCGGAAAACCACAACGGACGACTTTAATACGTTCTTTTTTGTGTTTGAAAATCAAAATCGTTCAGGATTAATTGAAAAACACAATCATCAGGGGCCGCAATGGGTGATAATATTTTCGTGTGTTTATCTCTCATGGCCTTTTATGTCGACGTATTTATGGGTGGTTCGGTGTACCGGACAATATTGGAACGTATCCATCCAAGTTCAAAAAAGTTCAAATGGGAGGAAGGACAAAATGGGAATTGCTCCATGCGCTGCAAGTTCTTTTGAAGATTTATGGAACGAAAAAAAAAAGATTTTCAAATTTTTTTGAAGGTGTTTTGGAATAAGGTTGAGGACATGAAAAAATCGCCGTTGAATTTGGCTTCAGCTGGTCAATCTGACACCTGGAAACGTGTTCTAATCATCTAGAAATGAAAACTAGAAAATTCATATTTTGAAAAATAAAATTAGAGTCAGATGGAAAAAAAATGTCTTGTAAAGGCTTACGCCGGCCAAAGCGCTTTTTAGGTTGAGAAAAATTCAATTTTTTTGATGAAAAACACTTTCCATGTGGAGAACCACAACGGACGACTTTGATACGTTTTTTTTTGTGTTTGAAAATCAAAATCGATCAGGATTAGTTGAAAAACACAATTATTAGGGGCCGCAAGCGGTGATAATATTTTCGTGTGTTTATCTCTCATGGCCTTTTATGTCGACGTATTTATGGGTGGTTCGGTGTACCGGACAATAGTGGAACGTATCCATCCAAGTTCAAAAAAGTTCAAATGGGAGGAAGGACAAAATGGGAATTGCTCCATACGCTGCAAGTTCTTTTGAAGATTTATGGAACGAGAAAAAATGGTTTTCAAATTTTGTTGAAGGTGTTCTGGAATAAGGTGGGGGACATGAAAAAATCGCAGTTGAATTTGGCTTCAGCGGGTCAATCTGACACCTGGAAACGTATTCTAATCATCTGGAAATGAGAACTGGAAAATTCATATTTTGAAAAATAAAATTAGAGTCAGATGAAAGAAAAATGTCTTGTAAAGGCTTACGCCGGCCAAAGCGCTTTTTCGGTTGAGAAAAATTCAATTTTTTTGATGAAAGACACTTTCCATGCGGAGAACCACAACGGACGACTTTGATACGTTCTTTTTTGTGTTTGAAAATCAAAATCGATCAGGATTAGTTGAAAAACACAATCATTAGGGGCCGCAAGCGGTGATAATATTTTCGTGTGTTTATCTCTCATGGCCTTTTATGTCGACGTATTTATGGGTGGTTTGGTGTACCGGACAATATTGGAACGTATCCATCCAAGTTCAAAAAAGTTCAAATGGGAGGAAGGACTAAATGGGAATTGCTCCATGCGCTGCAAGTTGTTTTGAAAATTTATGGAACGAAAAAAAATTGTTTTAAAATTTTTTTGAAGGTGTTCTGGAATAAGGTGAGGGACATGAAAAAATGGCAGTTGAATTTGGCTTCAGCGGGTCAATCTGACATTTGGGAACGTATTCTTATCATCTGGAAATGAAAACTGGAAAATTCATATTTTGAAAAATAAAATTAGAGTCAGATGGAAAAAAAATGTCTTGTAAAGGCTTACGCCGGCCAAAGCGCTTTTTAGGTTGAGAAAAATTCAATTTTTTTGATGAAAAACACTTTCCATGTGGAGAACCACAACGGACGACTTTGATACGTTCTTTTTTGTGTTTGAAAATCAAAATCGATCAGGATTAGTTGAAAAACACAATCATTAGGGGCCGCAAGCGGTGATAATATTTTCGTGTGTTTATCTCTCATGGCCTTTTATGTCGACGTATTTATGGGTGGTTCGGTGTACCGGACAATATTGGAACGTATCCATCCAAGTTCAAAAAAGTTCAAATGGGAGGAAGGACTAAATGGGAATTGCTCCATGCGCTGCAAGTTGTTTTGAAAATTTATGGAACGAAAAAAAATTGTTTTAAAATTTTTTTGAAGGTGTTCTGGAATAAGGTGAGGGACATGAAAAAATGGCAGTTGAATTTGGCTTCAGCGGGTCAATCTGACACCTGGAAACGTATTCTAATCATCTGGAAATGAGAACTGGAAAATTCATATTTTGAAAAATAAAATTAGAGTCAGATGAAAGAAAAATGTCTTGTAAAGGCTTACGCCGGCCAAAGCGCTTTTTCGGTTGAGAAAAATTCAATTTTTTTGATGAAAGACACTTTCCATGCGGAGAACCACAACGGACGACTTTGATACGTTCTTTTTTGTGTTTGAAAATCAAAATCGATCAGGATTAGTTGAAAAACACAATCATTAGGGGCCGCAAGCGGTGATAATATTTTCGTGTGTTTATCTCTCATGGCCTTTTATGTCGACGTATTTATGGGTGGTTTGGTGTACCGGACAATATTGGAACGTATCCATCCAAGTTCAAAAAAGTTCAAATGGGAGGAAGGACTAAATGGGAATTGCTCCATGCGCTGCAAGTTGTTTTGAAAATTTATGGAACGAAAAAAAATTGTTTTAAAATTTTTTTGAAGGTGTTCTGGAATAAGGTGAGGGACATGAAAAAATGGCAGTTGAATTTGGCTTCAGCGGGTCAATCTGACATTTGGGAACGTATTCTTATCATCTGGAAATGAAAACTGGAAAATTCATATTTTGAAAAATAAAATTAGAGTCAGATGGAAAAAAAATGTCTTGTAAAGGCTTACGCCGGCCAAAGCGCTTTTTCGGTTGAGAAAAATTCAATTTTTTTGATGAAAGACACTTTCCATGCGGAGAACCACAACGGACGACTTTGATACGTTCTTTTTTGTGTTTGAATATCAAAATCGATCAGGATTAGTTGAAAAACACAATCATTAGGGGCCGCAAGCGGTGATAATATTTTCGTGTGTTTATCTCTCATGGCCTTTTATGTCGACGTATTTATGGGTGGTTCGGTGTACCGGACAATATTGGAACGTATCCATCCAAGTTCAAAAAAGTTCAAATGGGAGGAAGGACTAAATGGGAATTGCTCCATGCGCTGCAAGTTGTTTTGAAAATTTATGGAACGAAAAAAAATTGTTTTAAAATTTTTTTGAAGGTGTTCTGGAATAAGGTGAGGGACATGAAAAAATGGCAGTTGAATTTGGCTTCAGCGGGTCAATCTGACATTTGGGAACGTATTCTTATCATCTGGAAATGAAAACTGGAAAATTCATATTTTGAAAAATAAAATTAGAGTCAGATGGAAAAAAAATGTCTTGTAAAGGCTTACGCCGGCCAAAGCGCTTTTTAGGTTGAGAAAAATTCAATTTTTTTGATGAAAAACACTTTCCATGTGGAGAACCACAACGGACGACTTTGATACGTTTTTTTTTGTGTTTGAAAATCAAAATCGATCAGGATTAGTTGAAAAACACAATCATTAGGGGCCGCAAGCGGTGATAATATTTTCGTGTGTTTATCTCTCATGGCCTTTTATGTCGACGTATTTATGGGTGGTTCGGTGTACCGGACAATATTGGAACGTATCCATCCAAGTTCAAAAAAGTTCAAATGGGAGGAAGGACAAAATGGGAATTGCCCCATACGCTGCAAGTTCTTTTGAAGATTCATGGAACGAAAAAAAATGGTTTTCAAATTTTGTTGAAGGTGTTCTGGAATAAGGTGGGGGACATGAAAAAGTCGCAGTTGAATTTGGCTTCAGCGGGTCAATCTGACACCTGGAAACGTGTTCTAATCATCTAGAAATGAAAACTGGGAAATTCATATTTTGAAAACGAAAATTAGAGTCAGAAGTGAGAAAAATGTCTTGTAAAGGCTTACGCCGGCCAAAACGCTTTTTCGGTTGAGAAAAATTCAATTTTTTTGATGATAAACACTTTCCATGCGGAAAACCACAACGGACGACTTTAATACGTTCTTTTTTGTGTTTGAAAATCAAAATCGTTCAGGATTAATTGAAAAACACAATCATCAGGGGCCGCAATGGGTGATAATATTTTCGTGTGTTTATCTCTCATGGCCTTTTATGTCGACGTATTTATGGGTGGTTCGGTGTACCGGACAATATTGGAACGTATCCATCCAAGTTCAAAAAAGTTCAAATGGGAGGAAGGACAAAATGGGAATTGCTCCATGCGCTGCAAGTTCTTTTGAAGATTTATGGAACGAAAAAAAAAAGATTTTCAAATTTTTTTGAAGGTGTTTTGGAATAAGGTTGAGGACATGAAAAAATCGCCGTTGAATTTGGCTGCAGCGGGTCAATCTGACACCTGGAAACGTATTCTAATCATCTGGAAATGAGAACTGGAAAATTCATATTTTGAAAAATAAAATTAGAGTCAGATGAAAGAAAAATGTCTTGTAAAGGCTTACGCCGGCCAAAGCGCTTTTTCGGTTGAGAAAAATTCAATTTTTTTGATGAAAGACACTTTCCATGCGGAGAACCACAACGGACGACTTTGATACGTTCTTTTTTGTGTTTGAAAATCAAAATCGATCAGGATTAGTTGAAAAACACAATCATTAGGGGCCGCAAGCGGTGATAATATTTTCGTGTGTTTATCTCTCATGGCCTTTTATGTCGACGTATTTATGGGTGGTTTGGTGTACCGGACAATATTGGAACGTATCCATCCAAGTTCAAAAAAGTTCAAATGGGAGGAAGGACAAAATGGGAATTGCTCCATGCGCTGCAAGTTCTTTTGAAGATTTATGGAACGAAAAAAAAAATGATTTTCAAATTTTTTTGAAGGTGTTTTGGAATAAGGTGGGGGACATGAAAAAATCGCCGTTGAATTTGGCTTCAGCTGGTCAATCTGACACCTGGAAACGTGTTCTAATCATCTAGAAATGAAAACTGGAAAATTCATATTTTGAAAAATAAAATTAGAGTCAGATGAAAGAAAAATGTCTTGTAAAGGCTTACGCCGGTCAAAGCGCTTTTTCGGTTGAGAAAAATTCAATTTTTTTGATGAAAAACACTTTCCATGCGGAGAACCACAACGGACGACTTTGATACGTTCTTTTTTGTGTTTGAAAATCAAAATCGATCAGGATTAGTTGAAAAACACAATCATTAGGGGCCACAAGCGGTGATAATATTTTCGTGTGTTTATCTCTCATGGCCTTTTATGTCGACGTATTTATGGGTGGTTCGGTGTACCGGACAATATTGGAACGTATCCATCCAAGTTCAAAAAAGTTCAAATGGGAGGAAGGACAAAATGGGAATTGCTCCATACGCTGCAAGTTCTTTTGAAGATTTATGGAACGAAAAAAAAATGGTTTTCAAATTTTGTTGAAGGTGTTCTGGAATAAGGTGGGGGACATGAAAAAATCGCAGTTGAGTTTGGCTTCAGCGGGTCAATCTGACATTTGGGAACGTATTCTTATCATCTGGAAATGAAAACTGGAAAATTCATATTTTGAAAAATAAAATTAGAGTCAGATGGAAAAAAAATGTCTTGTAAAGGCTTACGCCGGCCAAAGCGCTTTTTAGGTTGAGAAAAATTCAATTTTTTTGATGAAAAACACTTTCCATGTGGAGAACCACAACGGACGACTTTGATACGTTTTTTTTTGTGTTTGAAAATCAAAATCGATCAGGATTAGTTGAAAAACACAATCATTAGGGGCCGCAAGCGGTGATAATATTTTCGTGTGTTTATCTCTCATGGCCTTTTATGTCGACGTATTTATGGGTGGTTCGGTGTACCGGACAATATTGGAACGTATCCATCCAAGTTCAAAAAAGTTCAAATGGGAGGAAGGACAAAATGGGAATTGCTCCATGCGCTGCAAGTTGTTTTGAAGATTCATGGAACGAAAAAAAATGGTTTTCAAATTTTGTTGAAGGTGTTCTGGAATAAGGTGGGGGACATGAAAAAGTCGCAGTTGAATTTGGCTTCAGCGGGTCAATCTGACACCTGGAAACGTGTTCTAATCATCTAGAAATGAAAACTGGGAAATTCATATTTTGAAAAAATAAATTAGAGTCAGAAGTGAGAAAAATGTCTTGTAAAGGCTTACGCCGGCCAAAACGCTTTTTCGGTTGAGAAAAATTCAATTTTTTTGATGATAAACACTTTCCATGCGGAAAACCACAACGGACGACTTTAATACGTTCTTTTTTGTGTTTGAAAATCAAAATCGTTCAGGATTAATTGAAAAACACAATCATCAGGGGCCGCAATGGGTGATAATATTTTCGTGTGTTTATCTCTCATGGCCTTTTATGTCGACGTATTTATGGGTGGTTCGGTGTACCGGACAATATTGGAACGTATCCATCCAAGTTCAAAAAAGTTCAAATGGGAGGAAGGACTAAATGGGAATTGCTCCATGCGCTGCAAGTTGTTTTGAAAATTTATGGAACGAAAAAAAATTGTTTTAAAATTTTTTTGAAGGTGTTCTGGAATAAGGTGAGGGACATGAAAAAATGGCAGTTGAATTTGGCTTCAGCGGGTCAATCTGACATTTGGGAACGTATTCTTATCATCTGGAAATGAAAACTGGAAAATTCATATTTTGAAAAATAAAATTAGAGTCAGATGGAAAAAAAATGTCTTGTAAAGGCTTACGCCGGCCAAAGCGCTTTTTAGGTTGAGAAAAATTCAATTTTTTTGATGAAAAACACTTTCCATGTGGAGAACCACAACGGACGACTTTGATACGTTTTTTTTTGTGTTTGAAAATCAAAATCGATCAGGATTAGTTGAAAAACACAATCATTAGGGGCCGCAAGCGGTGATAATATTTTCGTGTGTTTATCTCTCATGGCCTTTTATGTCGACGTATTTATGGGTGGTTCGGTGTACCGGACAATATTGGAACGTATCCATCCAAGTTCAAAAAAGTTCAAATGGGAGGAAGGACAAAATGGGAATTGCCCCATACGCTGCAAGTTCTTTTGAAGATTCATGGAACGAAAAAAAATGGTTTTCAAATTTTGTTGAAGGTGTTCTGGAATAAGGTGGGGGACATGAAAAAGTCGCAGTTGAATTTGGCTTCAGCGGGTCAATCTGACACCTGGAAACGTGTTCTAATCATCTAGAAATGAAAACTGGGAAATTCATATTTTGAAAACGAAAATTAGAGTCAGAAGTGAGAAAAATGTCTTGTAAAGGCTTACGCCGGCCAAAACGCTTTTTCGGTTGAGAAAAATTCAATTTTTTTGATGATAAACACTTTCCATGCGGAAAACCACAACGGACGACTTTAATACGTTCTTTTTTGTGTTTGAAAATCAAAATCGTTCAGGATTAATTGAAAAACACAATCATCAGGGGCCGCAATGGGTGATAATATTTTCGTGTGTTTATCTCTCATGGCCTTTTATGTCGACGTATTTATGGGTGGTTCGGTGTACCGGACAATATTGGAACGTATCCATCCAAGTTCAAAAAAGTTCAAATGGGAGGAAGGACAAAATGGGAATTGCTCCATGCGCTGCAAGTTCTTTTGAAGATTTATGGAACGAAAAAAAAAAGATTTTCAAATTTTTTTGAAGGTGTTTTGGAATAAGGTTGAGGACATGAAAAAATCGCCGTTGAATTTGGCTTCAGCTGGTCAATCTGACACCTGGAAACGTGTTCTAATCATCTAGAAATGAAAACTAGAAAATTCATATTTTGAAAAATAAAATTAGAGTCAGATGGAAAAAAAATGTCTTGTAAAGGCTTACGCCGGCCAAAGCGCTTTTTAGGTTGAGAAAAATTCAATTTTTTTGATGAAAAACACTTTCCATGTGGAGAACCACAACGGACGACTTTGATACGTTCTTTTTTGTGTTTGAAAATCAAAATCGATCAGGATTAGTTGAAAAACACAATCATTAGGGGCCACAAGCGGTGATAATATTTTCGTGTGTTTATCTCTCATGGCCTTTTATGTCGACGTATTTATGGGTGGTTCGGTGTACCGGACAATATTGGAACGTATCCATCCAAGTTCAAAAAAGTTCAAATGGGAGGAAGGACTAAATGGGAATTGCTCCATGCGCTGCAAGTTCTTTTGAAGATTTATGGAACGAGAAAAAATGGTTTTCAAATTTTGTTGAAGGTGTTCTGGAATAAGGTGGGGGACATGAAAAAATCGCAGTTGAATTTGGCTTCAGCGGGTCAATCTGACACCTGGAAACGTATTCTAATCATCTGGAAATGAGAACTGGAAAATTCATATTTTGAAAAATAAAATTAGAGTCAGATGAAAGAAAAATGTCTTGTAAAGGCTTACGCCGGCCAAAGCGCTTTTTCGGTTGAGAAAAATTCAATTTTTTTGATGAAAGACACTTTCCATGCGGAGAACCACAACGGACGACTTTGATACGTTCTTTTTTGTGTTTGAAAATCAAAATCGATCAGGATTAGTTGAAAAACACAATCATTAGGGGCCGCAAGCGGTGATAATATTTTCGTGTGTTTATCTCTCATGGCCTTTTATGTCGACGTATTTATGGGTGGTTTGGTGTACCGGACAATATTGGAACGTATCCATCCAAGTTCAAAAAAGTTCAAATGGGAGGAAGGACAAAATGGGAATTGCTCCATACGCTGCAAGTTCTTTTGAAGATTTATGGAACGAAAAAAAAATGGTTTTCAAATTTTGTTGAAGGTGTTCTGGAATAAGGTGGGGGACATGAAAAAATCGCAGTTGAATTTGGCTTCAGCGGGTCAATCTGACACCTGGAAACGTATTCTAATCATCTGGAAATGAGAACTGGAAAATTCATATTTTGAAAAATAAAATTAGAGTCAGATGAAAGAAAAATGTCTTGTAAAGGCTTACGCCGGTCAAAGCGCTTTTTCGGTTGAGAAAAATTCAATTTTTTTGATGAAAAACACTTTCCATGCGGAGAACCACAACGGACGACTTTGATACGTTCTTTTTTGTGTTTGAAAATCAAAATCGATCAGGATTAGTTGAAAAACACAATCATTAGGGGCCACAAGCGGTGATAATATTTTCGTGTGTTTATCTCTCATGGCCTTTTATGTCGACGTATTTATGGGTGGTTCGGTGTACCGGACAATATTGGAACGTATCCATCCAAGTTCAAAAAAGTTCAAATGGGAGGAAGGACAAAATGGGAATTGCTCCATACGCTGCAAGTTCTTTTGAAGATTTATGGAACGAAAAAAAAATGGTTTTCAAATTTTGTTGAAGGTGTTCTGGAATAAGGTGGGGGACATGAAAAAATCGCAGTTGAATTTGGCTTCAGCGGGTCAATCTGACACCTGGAAACGTATTCTAATCATTTGGAAATGAGAACTGGAAAATTCATATTTTGAAAAATAAAATTAGAGTCAGATGAAAGAAAAATGTCTTGTAAAGGCTTACGCCGGCCAAAGCGATTTTCGGTTGAGAAAAATTCAATTTTTTTTGATGATAAACACTTTCCATGCGGAAAACCACAACGGACGACTTTAATACGTTCTTTTTTGTGTTTGAAAATCAAAATCGATCAGGATTAATTGAAAAACACAATCATTAGGGGCCGCAATGGGTGATAATATTTTCGTGTGTTTATCTCTCATGGCCTTTTATGTCGACGTATTTATGGGTGGTTCGGTGTACCGGACAATATTGGAACGTATCCATCCAAGTTCAAAAAAGTTCAAATGGGAGGAAGGACAAAATGGGAATTGCCCCATACGCTGCAAGTTCTTTTGAAGATTCATGGAACGAAAAAAAAATGGTTTTCAAATTTTGTTGAAGGTGTTCTGGAATAAGGTGGGGGACATGAAAAAGTCGCAGTTGAATTTGGCTTCAGCGGGTCAATCTGACACCTGGAAACGTGTTCTAATCATCTAGAAATGAAAACTGGGAAATTCATATTTTGAAAAAGAAAATTAGAGTCAGAAGTGAGAAAAATGTCTTGTAAAGGCTTACGCCGGCCAAAACGCTTTTTCGGTTGAGAAAAATTCAATTTTTTTGATGATAAACACTTTCCATGCGGAAAACCACAACGGACGACTTTAATACGTTCTTTTTTGTGTTTGAAAATCAAAATCGTTCAGGATTAATTGAAAAACACAATCATCAGGGGCCGCAATGGGTGATAATATTTTCGTGTGTTTATCTCTCATGGCCTTTTATGTCGACGTATTTATGGGTGGTTCGGTGTACCGGACAATATTGGAACGTATCCATCCAAGTTCAAAAAAGTTCAAATGGGAGGAAGGACAAAATGGGAATTGCTCCATGCGCTGCAAGTTGTTTTGAAAATTTATGGAACGGAAAAAAATTGTTTTGAAATTTTTTTGAAGGTGTTCTGGAATAAGGTGGGGGACATGAAAAAGTCGCAGTTGAATTTGGCTTCAGCGGGTCAATCTGACACCTGGAAACGTGTTCTAATCATCTAGAAATGAAAACTGGGAAATTCATATTTTGAAAAAGAAAATTAGAGTCAGAAGTGAGAAAAATGTCTTGTAAAGGCTTACGCCGGCCAAAACGCTTTTTCGGTTGAGAAAAATTCAATTTTTTTGATGATAAACACTTTCCATGCGGAAAACCACAACGGACGACTTTAATACGTTCTTTTTTGTGTTTGAAAATCAAAATCGATCAGGATTAATTGAAAAACACAATCATTAGGGGCCGCAATGGGTGATAATATTTTCGTGTGTTTATCTCTCATGGCCTTTTATGTCGACGTATTTATGGGTGGTTCGGTGTACCGGACAATATTGGAACGTATCCATCCAAGTTCAAAAAAGTTCAAATGGGAGGAAGGACAAAATGGGAATTGCCCCATACGCTGCAAGTTCTTTTGAAGATTCATGGAACGAAAAAAAAATGGTTTTCAAATTTTGTTGAAGGTGTTCTGGAATAAGGTGGGGGACATGAAAAAGTCGCAGTTGAATTTGGCTTCAGCTGGTCAATCTGACACCTGGAAACGTGTTCTAATCATCTAGAAATGAAAACTGGAAAATTCATATTTTGAAAAATAAAATTAGAGTCAGATGAAAGAAAAATGTCTTGTAAAGGCTTACGCCGGTCAAAGCGCTTTTTCGGTTGAGAAAAATTCAATTTTTTTGATGAAAAACACTTTCCATGCGGAGAACCACAACGGACGACTTTGATACGTTCTTTTTTGTGTTTGAAAATCAAAATCGATCAGGATTAATTGAAAAACACAATCATTAGGGGCCGCAATGGGTGATAATATTTTCGTGTGTTTATCTCTCATGGCCTTTTATGTCGACGTATTTATGGGTGGTTCGGTGTACCGGACAATATTGGAACGTATCCATCCAAGTTCAAAAAAGTTCAAATGGGAGGAAGGACTAAATGGGAATTGCTCCATGCGCTGCAAGTTGTTTTGAAAATTTATGGAACGAAAAAAAATTGTTTTAAAATTTTTTTGAAGGTGTTCTGGAATAAGGTGAGGGACATGAAAAAATGGCAGTTGAATTTGGCTTCAGCGGGTCAATCTGACATTTGGGAACGTATTCTTATCATCTGGAAATGAAAACTGGAAAATTCATATTTTGAAAAATAAAATTAGAGTCAGATGGAAAAAAAATGTCTTGTAAAGGCTTACGCCGGCCAAAGCGCTTTTTAGGTTGAGAAAAATTCAATTTTTTTGATGAAAAACACTTTCCATGTGGAGAACCACAACGGACGACTTTGATACGTTCTTTTTTGTGTTTGAAAATCAAAATCGATCAGGATTAGTTGAAAAACACAATCATTAGGGGCCGCAAGCGGTGATAATATTTTCGTGTGTTTATCTCTCATGGCCTTTTATGTCGACGTATTTATGGGTGGTTCGGTGTACCGGACAATATTGGAACGTATCCATCCAAGTTCAAAAAAGTTCAAATGGGAGGAAGGACAAAATGGGAATTGCTCCATGCGCTGCAAGTTGTTTTGAAGATTCATGGAACGAAAAAAAATGGTTTTCAAATTTTGTTGAAGGTGTTCTGGAATAAGGTGGGGGACATGAAAAAGTCGCAGTTGAATTTGGCTTCAGCGGGTCAATCTGACACCTGGAAACGTGTTCTAATCATCTAGAAATGAAAACTGGGAAATTCATATTTTGAAAAAATAAATTAGAGTCAGAAGTGAGAAAAATGTCTTGTAAAGGCTTACGCCGGCCAAAACGCTTTTTCGGTTGAGAAAAATTCAATTTTTTTGATGATAAACACTTTCCATGCGGAAAACCACAACGGACGACTTTAATACGTTCTTTTTTGTGTTTGAAAATCAAAATCGATCAGGATTAGTTGAAAAACACAATCATTAGGGGCCACAAGCGGTGATAATATTTTCGTGTGTTTATCTCTCATGGCCTTTTATGTCGACGTATTTATGGGTGGTTCGGTGTACCGGACAATATTGGAACGTATCCATCCAAGTTCAAAAAAGTTCAAATGGGAGGAAGGACAAAATGGGAATTGCTCCATACGCTGCAAGTTCTTTTGAAGATTTATGGAACGAAAAAAAAATGGTTTTCAAATTTTGTTGAAGGTGTTCTGGAATAAGGTGGGGGACATGAAAAAATCGCAGTTGAATTTGGCTTCAGCGGGTCAATCTGACACCTGGAAACGTATTCTAATCATTTGGAAATGAGAACTGGAAAATTCATATTTTGAAAAATAAAATTAGAGTCAGATGAAAGAAAAATGTCTTGTAAAGGCTTACGCCGGCCAAAGCGATTTTCGGTTGAGGAAAATTCAATTTTTTTTGATGATAAACACTTTCCATGCGGAAAACCACAACGGACGACTTTAATACGTTCTTTTTTGTGTTTGAAAATCAAAATCGATCAGGATTAATTGAAAAACACAATCATTAGGGGCCGCAATGGGTGATAATATTTTCGTGTGTTTATCTCTCATGGCCTTTTATGTCGACGTATTTATGGGTGGTTCGGTGTACCGGACAATATTGGAACGTATCCATCCAAGTTCAAAAAAGTTCAAATGGGAGGAAGGACAAAATGGGAATTGCCCCATACGCTGCAAGTTCTTTTGAAGATTCATGGAACGAAAAAAAAATGGTTTTCAAATTTTGTTGAAGGTGTTCTGGAATAAGGTGGGGGACATGAAAAAGTCGCAGTTGAATTTGGCTTCAGCGGGTCAATCTGACACCTGGAAACGTGTTCTAATCATCTAGAAATGAAAACTGGGAAATTCATATTTTGAAAAAGAAAATTAGAGTCAGAAGTGAGAAAAATGTCTTGTAAAGGCTTACGCCGGCCAAAACGCTTTTTCGGTTGAGAAAAATTCAATTTTTTTGATGATAAACACTTTCCATGCGGAAAACCACAACGGACGACTTTAATACGTTCTTTTTTGTGTTTGAAAATCAAAATCGTTCAGGATTAATTGAAAAACACAATCATCAGGGGCCGCAATGGGTGATAATATTTTCGTGTGTTTATCTCTCATGGCCTTTTATGTCGACGTATTTATGGGTGGTTCGGTGTACCGGACAATATTGGAACGTATCCATCCAAGTTCAAAAAAGTTCAAATGGGAGGAAGGACAAAATGGGAATTGCTCCATGCGCTGCAAGTTGTTTTGAAAATTTATGGAACGGAAAAAAATTGTTTTGAAATTTTTTTGAAGGTGTTCTGGAATAAGGTGGGGGACATGAAAAAGTCGCAGTTGAGTTTGGCTTCAGCGGGTCAATCTGACACCTGGAAACGTGTTCTAATCATCTAGAAATGAAAACTGGGAAATTCATATTTTGAAAAAATAAATTAGAGTCAGAAGTGAGAAAAATGTCTTGTAAAGGCTTACGCCGGCCAAAACGCTTTTTCGGTTGAGAAAAATTCAATTTTTTTGATGATAAACACTTTCCATGCGGAAAACCACAACGGACGACTTTAATACGTTCTTTTTTGTGTTTGAAAATCAAAATCGTTCAGGATTAATTGAAAAACACAATCATCAGGGGCCGCAATGGGTGATAATATTTTCGTGTGTTTATCTCTCATGGCCTTTTATGTCGACGTATTTATGGGTGGTTCGGTGTACCGGACAATATTGGAACGTATCCATCCAAGTTCAAAAAAGTTCAAATGGGAGGAAGGACTAAATGGGAATTGCTCCATGCGCTGCAAGTTGTTTTGAAAATTTATGGAACGAAAAAAAATTGTTTTAAAATTTTTTTGAAGGTGTTCTGGAATAAGGTGAGGGACATGAAAAAATCGCCGTTGAATTTGGCTTCAGCTGGTCAATCTGACACCTGGAAACGTGTTCTAATCATCTAGAAATGAAAACTGGAAAATTCATATTTTGAAAAATAAAATTAGAGTCAGATGAAAGAAAAATGTCTTGTAAAGGCTTACGCCGGTCAAAGCGCTTTTTCGGTTGAGAAAAATTCAATTTTTTTGATGAAAAACACTTTCCATGCGGAGAACCACAACGGACGACTTTGATACGTTCTTTTTTGTGTTTGAAAATCAAAATCGATCAGGATTAATTGAAAAACACAATCATTAGGGGCCGCAATGGGTGATAATATTTTCGTGTGTTTATCTCTCATGGCCTTTTATGTCGACGTATTTATGGGTGGTTCGGTGTACCGGACAATATTGGAACGTATCCATCCAAGTTCAAAAAAGTTCAAATGGGAGGAAGGACTAAATGGGAATTGCTCCATGCGCTGCAAGTTGTTTTGAAAATTTATGGAACGAAAAAAAATTGTTTTAAAATTTTTTTGAAGGTGTTCTGGAATAAGGTGAGGGACATGAAAAAATGGCAGTTGAATTTGGCTTCAGCGGGTCAATCTGACATTTGGGAACGTATTCTTATCATCTGGAAATGAAAACTGGAAAATTCATATTTTGAAAAATAAAATTAGAGTCAGATGGAAAAAAAATGTCTTGTAAAGGCTTACGCCGGCCAAAGCGCTTTTTAGGTTGAGAAAAATTCAATTTTTTTGATGAAAAACACTTTCCATGTGGAGAACCACAACGGACGACTTTGATACGTTTTTTTTTGTGTTTGAAAATCAAAATCGATCAGGATTAGTTGAAAAACACAATCATTAGGGGCCGCAAGCGGTGATAATATTTTCGTGTGTTTATCTCTCATGGCCTTTTATGTCGACGTATTTATGGGTGGTTCGGTGTACCGGACAATATTGGAACGTATCCATCCAAGTTCAAAAAAGTTCAAATGGGAGGAAGGACAAAATGGGAATTGCTCCATGCGCTGCAAGTTGTTTTGAAGATTCATGGAACGAAAAAAAATGGTTTTCAAATTTTGTTGAAGGTGTTCTGGAATAAGGTGGGGGACATGAAAAAGTCGCAGTTGAATTTGGCTTCAGCGGGTCAATCTGACACCTGGAAACGTGTTCTAATCATCTAGAAATGAAAACTGGGAAATTCATATTTTGAAAAAATAAATTAGAGTCAGAAGTGAGAAAAATGTCTTGTAAAGGCTTACGCCGGCCAAAACGCTTTTTCGGTTGAGAAAAATTCAATTTTTTTTATGATAAACACTTTCCATGCGGAAAACCACAACGGACGACTTTAATACGTTCTTTTTTGTGTTTGAAAATCAAAATCGTTCAGGATTAATTGAAAAACACAATCATCAGGGGCCGCAATGGGTGATAATATTTTCGTGTGTTTATCTCTCATGGCCTTTTATGTCGACGTATTTATGGGTGGTTCGGTGTACCGGACAATATTGGAACGTATCCATCCAAGTTCAAAAAAGTTCAAATGGGAGGAAGGACTAAATGGGAATTGCTCCATGCGCTGCAAGTTGTTTTGAAAATTTATGGAACGAAAAAAAATTGTTTTAAAATTTTTTTGAAGGTGTTCTGGAATAAGGTGAGGGACATGAAAAAATGGCAGTTGAATTTGGCTTCAGCGGGTCAATCTGACATTTGGGAACGTATTCTTATCATCTGGAAATGAAAACTGGAAAATTCATATTTTGAAAAATAAAATTAGAGTCAGATGGAAAAAAAATGTCTTGTAAAGGCTTACGCCGGCCAAAGCGCTTTTTAGGTTGAGAAAAATTCAATTTTTTTGATGAAAAACACTTTCCATGTGGAGAACCACAACGGACGACTTTGATACGTTTTTTTTTGTGTTTGAAAATCAAAATCGATCAGGATTAGTTGAAAAACACAATCATTAGGGGCCGCAAGCGGTGATAATATTTTCGTGTGTTTATCTCTCATGGCCTTTTATGTCGACGTATTTATGGGTGGTTCGGTGTACCGGACAATATTGGAACGTATCCATCCAAGTTCAAAAAAGTTCAAATGGGAGGAAGGACAAAATGGGAATTGCCCCATACGCTGCAAGTTCTTTTGAAGATTCATGGAACGAAAAAAAATGGTTTTCAAATTTTGTTGAAGGTGTTCTGGAATAAGGTGGGGGACATGAAAAAGTCGCAGTTGAATTTGGCTTCAGCGGGTCAATCTGACACCTGGAAACGTGTTCTAATCATCTAGAAATGAAAACTGGGAAATTCATATTTTGAAAACGAAAATTAGAGTCAGAAGTGAGAAAAATGTCTTGTAAAGGCTTACGCCGGCCAAAACGCTTTTTCGGTTGAGAAAAATTCAATTTTTTTGATGATAAACACTTTCCATGCGGAAAACCACAACGGACGACTTTAATACGTTCTTTTTTGTGTTTGAAAATCAAAATCGTTCAGGATTAATTGAAAAACACAATCATCAGGGGCCGCAATGGGTGATAATATTTTCGTGTGTTTATCTCTCATGGCCTTTTATGTCGACGTATTTATGGGTGGTTCGGTGTACCGGACAATATTGGAACGTATCCATCCAAGTTCAAAAAAGTTCAAATGGGAGGAAGGACAAAATGGGAATTGCTCCATGCGCTGCAAGTTCTTTTGAAGATTTATGGAACGAAAAAAAAAAGATTTTCAAATTTTTTTGAAGGTGTTTTGGAATAAGGTTGAGGACATGAAAAAATCGCCGTTGAATTTGGCTTCAGCTGGTCAATCTGACACCTGGAAACGTGTTCTAATCATCTAGAAATGAAAACTAGAAAATTCATATTTTGAAAAATAAAATTAGAGTCAGATGGAAAAAAAATGTCTTGTAAAGGCTTACGCCGGCCAAAGCGCTTTTTAGGTTGAGAAAAATTCAATTTTTTTGATGAAAAACACTTTCCATGTGGAGAACCACAACGGACGACTTTGATACGTTTTTTTTTGTGTTTGAAAATCAAAATCGATCAGGATTAGTTGAAAAACACAATTATTAGGGGCCGCAAGCGGTGATAATATTTTCGTGTGTTTATCTCTCATGGCCTTTTATGTCGACGTATTTATGGGTGGTTCGGTGTACCGGACAATAGTGGAACGTATCCATCCAAGTTCAAAAAAGTTCAAATGGGAGGAAGGACAAAATGGGAATTGCTCCATACGCTGCAAGTTCTTTTGAAGATTTATGGAACGAGAAAAAATGGTTTTCAAATTTTGTTGAAGGTGTTCTGGAATAAGGTGGGGGACATGAAAAAATCGCAGTTGAATTTGGCTTCAGCGGGTCAATCTGACACCTGGAAACGTATTCTAATCATCTGGAAATGAGAACTGGAAAATTCATATTTTGAAAAATAAAATTAGAGTCAGATGAAAGAAAAATGTCTTGTAAAGGCTTACGCCGGCCAAAGCGCTTTTTCGGTTGAGAAAAATTCAATTTTTTTGATGAAAGACACTTTCCATGCGGAGAACCACAACGGACGACTTTGATACGTTCTTTTTTGTGTTTGAAAATCAAAATCGATCAGGATTAGTTGAAAAACACAATCATTAGGGGCCGCAAGCGGTGATAATATTTTCGTGTGTTTATCTCTCATGGCCTTTTATGTCGACGTATTTATGGGTGGTTTGGTGTACCGGACAATATTGGAACGTATCCATCCAAGTTCAAAAAAGTTCAAATGGGAGGAAGGACAAAATGGGAATTGCTCCATGCGCTGCAAGTTCTTTTGAAGATTTATGGAACGAAAAAAAAAATGATTTTCAAATTTTTTTGAAGGTGTTTTGGAATAAGGTGGGGGACATGAAAAAATCGCCGTTGAATTTGGCTTCAGCTGGTCAATCTGACACCTGGAAACGTGTTCTAATCATCTAGAAATGAAAACTGGAAAATTCATATTTTGAAAAATAAAATTAGAGTCAGATGAAAGAAAAATGTCTTGTAAAGGCTTACGCCGGTCAAAGCGCTTTTTCGGTTGAGAAAAATTCAATTTTTTTGATGAAAAACACTTTCCATGCGGAGAACCACAACGGACGACTTTGATACGTTCTTTTTTGTGTTTGAAAATCAAAATCGATCAGGATTAGTTGAAAAACACAATCATTAGGGGCCACAAGCGGTGATAATATTTTCGTGTGTTTATCTCTCATGGCCTTTTATGTCGACGTATTTATGGGTGGTTCGGTGTACCGGACAATATTGGAACGTATCCATCCAAGTTCAAAAAAGTTCAAATGGGAGGAAGGACAAAATGGGAATTGCCCCATACGCTGCAAGTTCTTTTGAAGATTCATGGAACGAAAAAAAAATGGTTTTCAAATTTTGTTGAAGGTGTTCTGGAATAAGGTGGGGGACATGAAAAAGTCGCAGTTGAATTTGGCTTCAGCGGGTCAATCTGACACCTGGAAACGTGTTCTAATCATCTAGAAATGAAAACTGGGAAATTCATATTTTGAAAAAATAAATTAGAGTCAGAAGTGAGAAAAATGTCTTGTAAAGGCTTACGCCGGCCAAAACGCTTTTTCGGTTGAGAAAAATTCAATTTTTTTGATGATAAACACTTTCCATGCGGAAAACCACAACGGACGACTTTAATACGTTCTTTTTTGTGTTTGAAAATCAAAATCGTTCAGGATTAATTGAAAAACACAATCATCAGGGGCCGCAATGGGTGATAATATTTTCGTGTGTTTATCTCTCATGGCCTTTTATGTCGACGTATTTATGGGTGGTTCGGTGTACCGGACAATATTGGAACGTATCCATCCAAGTTCAAAAAAGTTCAAATGGGAGGAAGGACAAAATGGGAATTGCTCCATGCGCTGCAAGTTGTTTTGAAGATTCATGGAACGAAAAAAAATGGTTTTCAAATTTTGTTGAAGGTGTTCTGGAATAAGGTGGGGGACATGAAAAAGTCGCAGTTGAATTTGGCTTCAGCGGGTCAATCTGACACCTGGAAACGTGTTCTAATCATCTAGAAATGAAAACTGGGAAATTCATATTTTGAAAAAATAAATTAGAGTCAGAAGTGAGAAAAATGTCTTGTAAAGGCTTACGCCGGCCAAAACGCTTTTTCGGTTGAGAAAAATTCAATTTTTTTGATGATAAACACTTTCCATGCGGAAAACCACAACGGACGACTTTAATACGTTCTTTTTTGTGTTTGAAAATCAAAATCGTTCAGGATTAATTGAAAAACACAATCATCAGGGGCCGCAATGGGTGATAATATTTTCGTGTGTTTATCTCTCATGGCCTTTTATGTCGACGTATTTATGGGTGGTTCGGTGTACCGGACAATATTGGAACGTATCCATCCAAGTTCAAAAAAGTTCAAATGGGAGGAAGGACTAAATGGGAATTGCTCCATGCGCTGCAAGTTGTTTTGAAAATTTATGGAACGAAAAAAAATTGTTTTAAAATTTTTTTGAAGGTGTTCTGGAATAAGGTGAGGGACATGAAAAAATGGCAGTTGAATTTGGCTTCAGCGGGTCAATCTGACATTTGGGAACGTATTCTTATCATCTGGAAATGAAAACTGGAAAATTCATATTTTGAAAAATAAAATTAGAGTCAGATGGAAAAAAAATGTCTTGTAAAGGCTTACGCCGGCCAAAGCGCTTTTTAGGTTGAGAAAAATTCAATTTTTTTGATGAAAAACACTTTCCATGTGGAGAACCACAACGGACGACTTTGATACGTTTTTTTTTGTGTTTGAAAATCAAAATCGATCAGGATTAGTTGAAAAACACAATCATTAGGGGCCGCAAGCGGTGATAATATTTTCGTGTGTTTATCTCTCATGGCCTTTTATGTCGACGTATTTATGGGTGGTTCGGTGTACCGGACAATATTGGAACGTATCCATCCAAGTTCAAAAAAGTTCAAATGGGAGGAAGGACAAAATGGGAATTGCCCCATACGCTGCAAGTTCTTTTGAAGATTCATGGAACGAAAAAAAATGGTTTTCAAATTTTGTTGAAGGTGTTCTGGAATAAGGTGGGGGACATGAAAAAGTCGCAGTTGAATTTGGCTTCAGCGGGTCAATCTGACACCTGGAAACGTGTTCTAATCATCTAGAAATGAAAACTGGGAAATTCATATTTTGAAAACGAAAATTAGAGTCAGAAGTGAGAAAAATGTCTTGTAAAGGCTTACGCCGGCCAAAACGCTTTTTCGGTTGAGAAAAATTCAATTTTTTTGATGATAAACACTTTCCATGCGGAAAACCACAACGGACGACTTTGATACGTTCTTTTTTGTGTTTGAAAATCAAAATCGATCAGGATTAGTTGAAAAACACAATCATTAGGGGCCGCAAGCGGTGATAATATTTTCGTGTGTTTATCTCTCATGGCCTTTTATGTCGACGTATTTATGGGTGGTTTGGTGTACCGGACAATATTGGAACGTATCCATCCAAGTTCAAAAAAGTTCAAATGGGAGGAAGGACAAAATGGGAATTGCTCCATGCGCTGCAAGTTCTTTTGAAGATTTATGGAACGAAAAAAAAAATGATTTTCAAATTTTTTTGAAGGTGTTTTGGAATAAGGTGGGGGACATGAAAAAATCGCCGTTGAATTTGGCTTCAGCTGGTCAATCTGACACCTGGAAACGTGTTCTAATCATCTAGAAATGAAAACTGGAAAATTCATATTTTGAAAAATAAAATTAGAGTCAGATGAAAGAAAAATGTCTTGTAAAGGCTTACGCCGGTCAAAGCGCTTTTTCGGTTGAGAAAAATTCAATTTTTTTGATGAAAAACACTTTCCATGCGGAGAACCACAACGGACGACTTTGATACGTTCTTTTTTGTGTTTGAAAATCAAAATCGATCAGGATTAGTTGAAAAACACAATCATTAGGGGCCACAAGCGGTGATAATATTTTCGTGTGTTTATCTCTCATGGCCTTTTATGTCGACGTATTTATGGGTGGTTCGGTGTACCGGACAATATTGGAACGTATCCATCCAAGTTCAAAAAAGTTCAAATGGGAGGAAGGACAAAATGGGAATTGCCCCATACGCTGCAAGTTCTTTTGAAGATTCATGGAACGAAAAAAAAATGGTTTTCAAATTTTGTTGAAGGTGTTCTGGAATAAGGTGGGGGACATGAAAAAGTCGCAGTTGAATTTGGCTTCAGCGGGTCAATCTGACACCTGGAAACGTGTTCTAATCATCTAGAAATGAAAACTGGGAAATTCATATTTTGAAAAAATAAATTAGAGTCAGAAGTGAGAAAAATGTCTTGTAAAGGCTTACGCCGGCCAAAACGCTTTTTCGGTTGAGAAAAATTCAATTTTTTTGATGATAAACACTTTCCATGCGGAAAACCACAACGGACGACTTTAATACGTTCTTTTTTGTGTTTGAAAATCAAAATCGTTCAGGATTAATTGAAAAACACAATCATCAGGGGCCGCAATGGGTGATAATATTTTCGTGTGTTTATCTCTCATGGCCTTTTATGTCGACGTATTTATGGGTGGTTCGGTGTACCGGACAATATTGGAACGTATCCATCCAAGTTCAAAAAAGTTCAAATGGGAGGAAGGACAAAATGGGAATTGCTCCATGCGCTGCAAGTTGTTTTGAAGATTCATGGAACGAAAAAAAATGGTTTTCAAATTTTGTTGAAGGTGTTCTGGAATAAGGTGGGGGACATGAAAAAATCGCCGTTGAATTTGGCTTCAGCTGGTCAATCTGACACCTGGAAACGTGTTCTAATCATCTAGAAATGAAAACTGGAAAATTCATATTTTGAAAAATAAAATTAGAGTCAGATGAAAGAAAAATGTCTTGTAAAGGCTTACGCCGGTCAAAGCGCTTTTTCGGTTGAGAAAAATTCAATTTTTTTGATGAAAAACACTTTCCATGCGGAGAACCACAACGGACGACTTTGATACGTTCTTTTTTGTGTTTGAAAATCAAAATCGATCAGGATTAGTTGAAAAACACAATCATTAGGGGCCACAAGCGGTGATAATATTTTCGTGTGTTTATCTCTCATGGCCTTTTATGTCGACGTATTTATGGGTGGTTCGGTGTACCGGACAATATTGGAACGTATCCATCCAAGTTCAAAAAAGTTCAAATGGGAGGAAGGACAAAATGGGAATTGCCCCATACGCTGCAAGTTCTTTTGAAGATTCATGGAACGAAAAAAAAATGGTTTTCAAATTTTGTTGAAGGTGTTCTGGAATAAGGTGGGGGACATGAAAAAGTCGCAGTTGAATTTGGCTTCAGCGGGTCAATCTGACACCTGGAAACGTGTTCTAATCATCTAGAAATGAAAACTGGGAAATTCATATTTTGAAAAAATAAATTAGAGTCAGAAGTGAGAAAAATGTCTTGTAAAGGCTTACGCCGGCCAAAACGCTTTTTCGGTTGAGAAAAATTCAATTTTTTTGATGATAAACACTTTCCATGCGGAAAACCACAACGGACGACTTTAATACGTTCTTTTTTGTGTTTGAAAATCAAAATCGTTCAGGATTAATTGAAAAACACAATCATCAGGGGCCGCAATGGGTGATAATATTTTCGTGTGTTTATCTCTCATGGCCTTTTATGTCGACGTATTTATGGGTGGTTCGGTGTACCGGACAATATTGGAACGTATCCATCCAAGTTCAAAAAAGTTCAAATGGGAGGAAGGACAAAATGGGAATTGCTCCATGCGCTGCAAGTTGTTTTGAAGATTCATGGAACGAAAAAAAATGGTTTTCAAATTTTGTTGAAGGTGTTCTGGAATAAGGTGGGGGACATGAAAAAGTCGCAGTTGAATTTGGCTTCAGCGGGTCAATCTGACACCTGGAAACGTGTTCTAATCATCTAGAAATGAAAACTGGGAAATTCATATTTTGAAAAAATAAATTAGAGTCAGAAGTGAGAAAAATGTCTTGTAAAGGCTTACGCCGGCCAAAACGCTTTTTCGGTTGAGAAAAATTCAATTTTTTTGATGATAAACACTTTCCATGCGGAAAACCACAACGGACGACTTTAATACGTTCTTTTTTGTGTTTGAAAATCAAAATCGTTCAGGATTAATTGAAAAACACAATCATCAGGGGCCGCAATGGGTGATAATATTTTCGTGTGTTTATCTCTCATGGCCTTTTATGTCGACGTATTTATGGGTGGTTCGGTGTACCGGACAATATTGGAACGTATCCATCCAAGTTCAAAAAAGTTCAAATGGGAGGAAGGACTAAATGGGAATTGCTCCATGCGCTGCAAGTTGTTTTGAAAATTTATGGAACGAAAAAAAATTGTTTTAAAATTTTTTTGAAGGTGTTCTGGAATAAGGTGAGGGACATGAAAAAATGGCAGTTGAATTTGGCTTCAGCGGGTCAATCTGACATTTGGGAACGTATTCTTATCATCTGGAAATGAAAACTGGAAAATTCATATTTTGAAAAATAAAATTAGAGTCAGATGGAAAAAAAATGTCTTGTAAAGGCTTACGCCGGCCAAAGCGCTTTTTAGGTTGAGAAAAATTCAATTTTTTTGATGAAAAACACTTTCCATGTGGAGAACCACAACGGACGACTTTGATACGTTTTTTTTTGTGTTTGAAAATCAAAATCGATCAGGATTAGTTGAAAAACACAATCATTAGGGGCCGCAAGCGGTGATAATATTTTCGTGTGTTTATCTCTCATGGCCTTTTATGTCGACGTATTTATGGGTGGTTCGGTGTACCGGACAATATTGGAACGTATCCATCCAAGTTCAAAAAAGTTCAAATGGGAGGAAGGACAAAATGGGAATTGCCCCATACGCTGCAAGTTCTTTTGAAGATTCATGGAACGAAAAAAAATGGTTTTCAAATTTTGTTGAAGGTGTTCTGGAATAAGGTGGGGGACATGAAAAAGTCGCAGTTGAATTTGGCTTCAGCGGGTCAATCTGACACCTGGAAACGTGTTCTAATCATCTAGAAATGAAAACTGGGAAATTCATATTTTGAAAACGAAAATTAGAGTCAGAAGTGAGAAAAATGTCTTGTAAAGGCTTACGCCGGCCAAAACGCTTTTTCGGTTGAGAAAAATTCAATTTTTTTGATGATAAACACTTTCCATGCGGAAAACCACAACGGACGACTTTGATACGTTCTTTTTTGTGTTTGAAAATCAAAATCGATCAGGATTAGTTGAAAAACACAATCATTAGGGGCCGCAAGCGGTGATAATATTTTCGTGTGTTTATCTCTCATGGCCTTTTATGTCGACGTATTTATGGGTGGTTTGGTGTACCGGACAATATTGGAACGTATCCATCCAAGTTCAAAAAAGTTCAAATGGGAGGAAGGACAAAATGGGAATTGCTCCATGCGCTGCAAGTTCTTTTGAAGATTTATGGAACGAAAAAAAAAATGATTTTCAAATTTTTTTGAAGGTGTTTTGGAATAAGGTGGGGGACATGAAAAAATCGCCGTTGAATTTGGCTTCAGCTGGTCAATCTGACACCTGGAAACGTGTTCTAATCATCTAGAAATGAAAACTGGAAAATTCATATTTTGAAAAATAAAATTAGAGTCAGATGAAAGAAAAATGTCTTGTAAAGGCTTACGCCGGTCAAAGCGCTTTTTCGGTTGAGAAAAATTCAATTTTTTTGATGAAAAACACTTTCCATGCGGAGAACCACAACGGACGACTTTGATACGTTCTTTTTTGTGTTTGAAAATCAAAATCGATCAGGATTAGTTGAAAAACACAATCATTAGGGGCCACAAGCGGTGATAATATTTTCGTGTGTTTATCTCTCATGGCCTTTTATGTCGACGTATTTATGGGTGGTTCGGTGTACCGGACAATATTGGAACGTATCCATCCAAGTTCAAAAAAGTTCAAATGGGAGGAAGGACAAAATGGGAATTGCCCCATACGCTGCAAGTTCTTTTGAAGATTCATGGAACGAAAAAAAAATGGTTTTCAAATTTTGTTGAAGGTGTTCTGGAATAAGGTGGGGGACATGAAAAAGTCGCAGTTGAATTTGGCTTCAGCGGGTCAATCTGACACCTGGAAACGTGTTCTAATCATCTAGAAATGAAAACTGGGAAATTCATATTTTGAAAAAATAAATTAGAGTCAGAAGTGAGAAAAATGTCTTGTAAAGGCTTACGCCGGCCAAAACGCTTTTTCGGTTGAGAAAAATTCAATTTTTTTGATGATAAACACTTTCCATGCGGAAAACCACAACGGACGACTTTAATACGTTCTTTTTTGTGTTTGAAAATCAAAATCGTTCAGGATTAATTGAAAAACACAATCATCAGGGGCCGCAATGGGTGATAATATTTTCGTGTGTTTATCTCTCATGGCCTTTTATGTCGACGTATTTATGGGTGGTTCGGTGTACCGGACAATATTGGAACGTATCCATCCAAGTTCAAAAAAGTTCAAATGGGAGGAAGGACAAAATGGGAATTGCTCCATGCGCTGCAAGTTGTTTTGAAGATTCATGGAACGAAAAAAAATGGTTTTCAAATTTTGTTGAAGGTGTTCTGGAATAAGGTGGGGGACATGAAAAAATCGCCGTTGAATTTGGCTTCAGCTGGTCAATCTGACACCTGGAAACGTGTTCTAATCATCTAGAAATGAAAACTGGAAAATTCATATTTTGAAAAATAAAATTAGAGTCAGATGAAAGAAAAATGTCTTGTAAAGGCTTACGCCGGTCAAAGCGCTTTTTCGGTTGAGAAAAATTCAATTTTTTTGATGAAAAACACTTTCCATGCGGAGAACCACAACGGACGACTTTGATACGTTCTTTTTTGTGTTTGAAAATCAAAATCGATCAGGATTAGTTGAAAAACACAATCATTAGGGGCCACAAGCGGTGATAATATTTTCGTGTGTTTATCTCTCATGGCCTTTTATGTCGACGTATTTATGGGTGGTTCGGTGTACCGGACAATATTGGAACGTATCCATCCAAGTTCAAAAAAGTTCAAATGGGAGGAAGGACAAAATGGGAATTGCCCCATACGCTGCAAGTTCTTTTGAAGATTCATGGAACGAAAAAAAAATGGTTTTCAAATTTTGTTGAAGGTGTTCTGGAATAAGGTGGGGGACATGAAAAAGTCGCAGTTGAATTTGGCTTCAGCGGGTCAATCTGACACCTGGAAACGTGTTCTAATCATCTAGAAATGAAAACTGGGAAATTCATATTTTGAAAAAATAAATTAGAGTCAGAAGTGAGAAAAATGTCTTGTAAAGGCTTACGCCGGCCAAAACGCTTTTTCGGTTGAGAAAAATTCAATTTTTTTGATGATAAACACTTTCCATGCGGAAAACCACAACGGACGACTTTAATACGTTCTTTTTTGTGTTTGAAAATCAAAATCGTTCAGGATTAATTGAAAAACACAATCATCAGGGGCCGCAATGGGTGATAATATTTTCGTGTGTTTATCTCTCATGGCCTTTTATGTCGACGTATTTATGGGTGGTTCGGTGTACCGGACAATATTGGAACGTATCCATCCAAGTTCAAAAAAGTTCAAATGGGAGGAAGGACAAAATGGGAATTGCTCCATGCGCTGCAAGTTGTTTTGAAGATTCATGGAACGAAAAAAAATGGTTTTCAAATTTTGTTGAAGGTGTTCTGGAATAAGGTGGGGGACATGAAAAAGTCGCAGTTGAATTTGGCTTCAGCGGGTCAATCTGACACCTGGAAACGTGTTCTAATCATCTAGAAATGAAAACTGGGAAATTCATATTTTGAAAAAA